>SJYO01007492.1:18633395-19233395 GCA_006410555.1 Capra ibex
GTCGTAGTCTCAGAAAAGGTTACTCAGTTGAGAAGTGTACTCCACCGGTTTCATGACCTCAAAGTCGAAATCGTAGTAAGGAAGGTTTCTTGTGGGTCCTGACTAGAGGAAATCTTACCTAACCAACCTAGAGGGACGTCAGGTTCCCTGAGAGTTCTCAGAAGAGGTTGTGGTGTCAAGTTTTCGTAGTTAAGAAGCCGTGAGTCGAAAGAAGTGTCAGGTTGAGAGTGTAGGTATGTACTTCTGATCTTTTTGGTATCGGAACTGATCTGCTTTGAATCAACCGTTTCATTACAGAGACGAAAACTTATACGATAGATCCAACGAGTATTGAAAGGAAGGTTCCTCATTTGCAGAAAATTAAAGTACCGACGTCAGTGGTAGACGTCACTAAAACCTCGGGTTTTGTTATTTCAGACTGTGACAAAGGTGACAAACAGGTAGATAAAGGGTACTTCACTACCCTGATCTACGGTACTAGAAGCAAAAGACTTACAACTCGAAATTCGGTTGAAAAAGTGAGAGGAGAAAGTGAAAGTAGTTCTCCGAAAAATCAAGGAGAAGTGAAAGACAGTATTCCCACCACAGTAGACGTATAGACTCCACTAACTATAAAGAGGGCCGTTAGAACTAAGATCGAACACGAAGAAGGTCGGGTCACAAAGAGTACTACATGAGACGTATCTTCAATTTATTCGTCTCACTGTTATATGTCGGAACTGTATGAGGAAAAGGATGACCCTTGGTCAGACAACAAGGTACAGGTCAAGATTGACAACGAAGGACTGGACATATATCCAAAGAGTTCTCCGTCCAGTCCACCAGACCACAAGGGTAGAGAAAGTCTTAAAAGGTGTCAACTAATACTAGGTGTGTCAGTTTCCGAAACCGTATCAGTTATTTCGTCTTTGTCTACAAAAAGACCTTGAGAGAACGAACAAACTACTAGGTCGCCCACAACCGTTAAACTGGAGACCAAGGAGACGGAAAAGATTTTGGTCGAACTTGCAGACCTTATAATGAGTCGAAATTTTTTCCTTTAGGACATTATACAATGTTGTACCTATTTGGAACTCCTATAGTATGATTCACTTCATTAGGTCTTTGTGTTTACGACGTACTAAGGTGAATATATTGTATAAATTTCATCAGTTTGAGTATCTTCGTCTTTTGTCTTACTGTTGTCGGTCCCTCAACGTAAAGTTACCTATGTCTCAAAGTGAAGATGTTCACTTGGGTGAAGTCATGAGAACGGACCTTTGAGGGTACCTACCTCCTCGGACCATCCGACGTCAGGTACCCCAGCGATTCTCAGCCTGTGTCGACTCGCTGAAAAGAAAGTGAAGGGTGAAAGTACGTAACCTCTTCCTTTACCGTTGGGTGAGGTCACAAGAACGGACCTCTTAGGGTCCCTGTCTCCTCGGACTACCGACGGTAGATACCCCAGCGTGTCTCAGCCTGTGCTGACTTCGTTGAATCGTCGTCGTCGACATGTTGTTACATCGATGACAATTATTTTGACATGACATGTATAAAGTAAATGTACATCTCCTTAAATCCGTTTCTTTTCTTGTTCGGGTTTACGGGATAACCCATATTGGATAAGTCACTTGGTTTTCTTCAGGTAATGTTCGACCCGTAACACTCATTCTTCCTCTCACTATTGTCTACTTTTGATCCTTACGTCGTCACAGACCAGTTCGTCCCTGAATGTCCGGTACAATTTTCTTAACTTAAAATAGGAGGTTTGTCACCTTTCAAAGAATTACCTAAATTCATTTCCTTATTGATAGACTAGTCAAAATTGTCGGAACGAAAAGAGAATTACATGAAGTTAATTATTTTAATTTATTCTTAGTGGGGTTTTTACTTCTTTTCGTTTTAAAGTCTTTATAGATTTTAAATCTAAATTCCGTTTTAAGATAATTTTATTTTTATGTTAAAGACCAAGATGTTGTTTGTACCTAGTTTATTAGACTTAGCTTATACTTAAGTTGTATCAAAGAGATGTCTTAAAACCATTTCAAACAGAATTTTACCGTCCGTATGTGAAACTCAGAGAAAAAAATCCCATGTAATATAAAAATAAGTCAACCTTCAGTATACTATAAACGTGTTTGAAACATAGCAAAAATTTTTTTAAAAAAAGAAAATTTTACCAACTAAAATCTGTAGAGAAAATAAAAAAGGGGGAAACAAAATAAATAAAGAAATAAATAAATGAAATGTTATAACAAAACCAAAACGGTATGAAGTCGTACTTAGGCGGTGCCCACTCAGAGGAAACTTTCTTATTGCGACTTCGTAAATAAGTCGGTGGTCCCTCTTTTTCACTAGCGAGTAATTAGTCATAATTTTTACTCTCGTGAAGTCGATTTTTCAGACAATAGTTACATGAATTATTAAAACAATAAAAAAAATTCGAGACTCTACAAACCAAACATAGACGGGACTTTGTCGAAGTATATGGTAAGACATATACATCTTGTTTTTTTGAAAGAAGAGTTTGAATGGAGTTATAGTTCTGTCATAAATTTTAATTTTGTGTTATTATATATACCTTGTTGTAGTTAGGCCAAAAAAATGGGGGAGAACCATATCGTCGGTTGAGTTTTCTTTTCTTATACTTGACTTACAAATGGATTATTTAAAAAATAAACACTGCCGATATACCGTCCTTTTTGGAATGGTTGTCATGTCGACAGAAGTTCATGGTGTAGTTGTAAAGACAGAGACATGAGTTGGGACTTCAGGTCGTAGGCGCCAACGGAAAGATGTTAAACGGATCTACCGTAATGTCCAGCTTTACGACTTCTCCTTCTCCCTCGTCCTCGACCTCGACCCACTGAACGACCTAGTTTACGTCCAGGACTATATCAGAGTGGAGGTATCAGTGACTTTATAACTGTTTTTTCCTAATAGTAGTTGGTTTAGTGATGTTTAATGGTGATTTCTAGATGAGACATGAACCGAACACAACAAGAAGTGCAGTATAAATAGATGGACACGTAGTTCCTGATTGAATTCAAGATTAAGAAAGTGTTTTAGAGAGGGTGACTCACTTTCGGTGGAATGAAAGGGAGAGTATCATCATAGTGTGTATAGTAAGTTAATAAAAAACAGAACACGAGAATGATGTAACCATTTTGTAGTAAATTTGAGAAGACTTAATGTCATAAAAGAATTGGGTGAGACTAAATGAATGGGTCAGTGATTGACTGATGTGAAAGGTGTTTTTGATAAGACTTTTGAAATGGTAAGGATTTGGTTTATTTGTTTATTGGAATTGGTAAGGAAGGTTCTTGTTAGAAAGGAAGGGTAGGGTAAGGTTTTAAAGTGGAAAGAAGATCGATTTAATAGGAAGTATAGAGTCTAATTTATAAAAGGTTGAGTCTCGTGCAAAATGATGGAGTTTGATCAAGATTGAAGAGTGGTGATGGTTATTAATACTTAGAGTGTAAACACAAAAATAACCAACATAGTAGACGGCTCAAGTTATGAAATAGTGTCCTCTATGTGTAAATTGTTTGATTACTCTCCTCTTTATTAAGATTTCTTAAACCTAAAGAAAGAGACTGAATTACATATAATGTATATATATATATATGTGTGTGTGTGTGTATATATATATATGTGTGTGTATATCAATGACAAAAGGGGGAGTCATCCTTGTCATCACTCCCTCGTATTCTTTACGAGGACAATTTATAGTAATAACATATTGAAAAGAGGTTGTATTCTTGATATCCGAGTCAAGATTTTATGGAAAGGAGAGTGGGACTTCAATTTAATTACCCACCCCCGAGCTTATCTTGTTGCTGTTCTTACTGGTTTTTGTTCGATCCAATTCGTAACAAATATGTTAATTCCTCTTTTATAAATGTAAATGAAGTATAAAATTTCTTGTCTTAATCCTATTCTGATTCTTATCTCATCTTCTCTTGTCTTATCTTACCTTTAATAGTCATACAAATTATCAATCTTGATTCATAACAAAGTTTTTTGAAAACTAAGACCCTGTATAAACATTATACACAAAACCTAAGGTTTATAAAGAGTGACATCCAGTGACAGTTTTTCAGAATTGTACTGATCGAAGAATCTAGAATTGACTCAAGTCCGTGAGTTCATTAGCGACTAAGTTTCTGTTTTTGGATAGGTAAGAGGGTCGACAATGTCAGTTCCTTTCATTACACCCTTCCTTCTATACTCTTGTCTCTTTTACAGGTTTCGTCCTTCTTACAGTGACGACCTTAGGTTTCACTCAAAGATTCATAGATTCTTGTCTTAGACACGTTGTGAAGTGCGTAGATTTACAACAGTGTTACAGAGTCTTAGATTCTTTTTGTCATCGAATCAGTGACTGAATAACAAAGAATTGAGGTTTAAGTGGGAACATATCAGAAGACATTAAATCCTCGATTCTAAAGACGTTTTAATATAAAAAAGAAATTCCAAAGGACTATCTGAAACAGTTTCTCTCCTATGATCTATCTTGAATCATTAATCCTCCTCCCGTTCTTTCTAAAGGAAGAAGGACAAATGTACGTAAAGGTAATCGTAGTGGGACGTCGAATAAAAAGTCGTAAGAATGTTGGTCGAAGAACAGTGACGGAGACTCTATGGTCAATTACCGATCTGTTATTTGTAGGGTGTCTTCAGATTAAGAGGTAAGGTTTCTCGGCAAGACTTTAAATTTCAAGACAATTAAAGAATGTGGAAGTTCACCATTGAAGGACTTCGTTAATAATATGGATTCAATGAAGTCAAAATGAAAAAACGAGAAAATCAGGAGGTTTGGACAAATTGACTAGGATGTAACACACGAATCAGTGAGTCAGCACAGGCTGAGAAACTTTGGGGTGCCTGACATCGGGTGGTCCGAGCACCCTAAGAGGTCCGTTTTTATGTCCTAAGAACCCTAAGACTTAAGTACCCTAAGAGGTCCGTTCTTAAGACTTCACCCGTCAGTAAGTAAGAGGTCCTCTAGAAAGACTGGGTGTCTAGCTTGGACCCAGAGGACGTAACGTTCGCCTAAGAAGTGGCAAACTTATGGAGACAATTTTTATGGGATCTCACACCAAAGTAAAAGAACTATTGCTTCCACAGGGTCCTTTGTGTCCTAAGTCCTTGACGGAACTAATACCGGAACTGGAAGTTACGTGACGAATCGAGGAACGGTTACCTTTTACCCTATAATCATTAGGTTCGGTACGTGACCGTATTACTAATTGATAGTGATATCTTTGTTCACGGACTTCCTTGGTTTACTACTAGTCTGGACTGGTAATACCAACATTATTACTATTGTTCTTGATACTCGTCCGACGAAGACTGAGGTTTCCTCTCGAATGTCTTGTCTTACTATGTGATCCCCCCAAAATTGTAAGGTAAGTAAGTACAATTCTTACAATGTCTCAAAGACTTCACCGTAAAAATTTGTTCAAAGAATAAAGAACATTAGTTTCCATACTAAGAGGATTTTTAGTCTGAGTTTTAAATTCAAAAATCGAACGTATCGATATCACTTTCAACTTATATGTACGAAAAATTCAAAGAGAACACTTTCAATTCCGTGACAACACCTTCCTTACTCCTAGATTCTACACCTTACCCCTACTTTCACTATCAACGAGTCAGTACAGACTGAGAAACGTTGGGGTACCTGGCTTATCCTCAGTATATCCCTTGACATAAGAGGGCCGGTCTTATGACCTCACCCATCGACAAGGTAAGAGGTCCCTTAGCCGGGTTGGGTCTCCAGTTTGGTTCCAGAGGGTGCACCGTCCACCTAAAAACTGGTCGACTCGGTAGTCCCTTCGGGTCCTTTACGTCTATGGACTCACCTAACTCTATTTCCAACATTGACTTGGGGAACTCAGAGAGACTCGGAGAAAACATTCGTCTTTGTCGAGGAGGAGTACCAATTCTTCTGATCGGAGAACGAATTTTTGATAATTATGATAATGGACTCTGTCAAGGGAACTTTCATCTACGGATAAGAATTTTGGATGGAGGTGGTAAGGAATGATGAAGATTTCAGTCTACATCCGTACGAGGTGTTTTTATTCATGTTGTATAATTGACTCTTTTCTATCGAATATAGGTTTTCATTAATATTCTAAAACTATTTATATAGTCGTTTTAGGATCCCTTATCAACACCTTTATTTAAACTTCACTCAAACTGTTTTTCTTAAACCTATCCCGGTTTATATTATACATACGAATTCGTCGACATTCTTGGAGATTATCAAAAGAACAACTGGCTTCTTTTGAATTTAGGGTTTACTCAGATGTAAATTACTCCTACATTACAGGTTTGAAAGGACCGTTTTACATCTTCTTTAGTTGTACGAATCTTTTTGTACTTACGACCTCACCTAATTAGTACATCTTGGACTTATATATGTGTAGTAGGGTACTGTAATAGGTACTCCAGGGTCTCTTATGACATGATTTCGTGACTTTTTTGTGTAATCCTTCCTTTAGATGTAGGAACTTTTTGAGACATCATCGACAGAAGACACCCATCCCTTATTCTGTCCACAAAGTCCCGATTACTATGGTGACTTTTTCTAAGGGATTATCCGTACTACCCTAGGGTGTCACGTCTCCAGTGTCTCGTCTCAAGTTGTTCTTTTTCCACCTTCGTTACTACAATTATTTGTCGTACCTACTTTACATTCTTAGTCTTCTAAAGTTGGACGTCTTTAGAAATTATCATGAAGTGACTTACACCATGAAGATTCTTTTTTTTAACTTTCAGTCAACTGATTTTCATGAACTAGATATTTGTCATCTTTGGATCTAGATCGTTGGATCTAGGATTGAAGGTATTATAGATGTGACCTCCCAGTATCAATGAGAGCCAAAGGTTTGTGTTTAAGGAACCAGTGGATTTCTGTTACGTTCTTTCGGTGGTAACCATAACATTTTAAAGGAGATTCTTAAGGGGATTCTCTGGCCATCGATAAATGATTTCCAAACACATGACTAATTTCCTTTTAGATCTAGAAATCCTCTATTGACCTACGATTGGGACTATGATTAAGAGGACCCTTATATTTTTACCTTCTAATGTCACCATTTACTTCAAAATCGGATTAGATTAGTGTGTTCCAAGTAAATGAGAGAAGTTGGAGTCAAGTCAAGTCAACGAGTCAGCACAGGCTGAGAAACGCTGGGGTACTTGACGTCGTGTGGTTCGGAGGGACAGGTAGTGGTAGAGGGCCTCAAGTGAGCCTGAGTGCAGGTAGCTCAGGAACTACGGTAGGTCGGTAGAGTAGGAGACAGCAGGGGAAGAGGAGGACGGGGGTTAGGGAGGGTCGTAGTCTCAGAAAAGGTTACTCAGTCGAGAAGTGTACTCCACCGGTTTCATGACCGTGAAGTCGAAATCGTAGTAAGGAAGGTTTCTTGTGGGTCCTAACTAGAGGAAGTCTTACCTAACCAACCTAGAGGAACGTCAGGTTCCCTGAGAGTTCTCAAGAGGTTGTGGTGTCAAGTTTTCGTAGTTAAGAAGCCACGAGTCGGAAGAAGTGTCAGGTTGAGAGNTCCTTTTTGGTATCGGAACTGATCTGCCTGGAATCAGCCGTTTCATTACAGAGACGAAAACTTATACGATAGATCCAACGAGTATTGAAAAGAAGGTTCCTCATTCGTAGAAAATTAAAGTACCGACGTCAGTGGTAGACGACACTAAAACCTCGGGTTTTGTTATTTCAGACTGTGACAAAGATGACAAACGGGTAGATAAAGGGTACTTCACTACCCTGATCTACGGTACTAGAAGCAAAAGACTTACAACTCGAAATTCGGTTGAAAAAGTGAGAGGAGAAAGTGAAAGTAGTTCTCCGAAAAATCAAGGAGAAGTGAAAGACAGTATTCCCACCACAGTGGACGTATAGACNTCAGACTGTGACAAAGATGACAAACGGGTAGATAAAGGGTACTTCACTACCCTGATCTACGGTACTAGAAGCAAAAGACTTACAACTCGAAATTCGGTTGAAAAAGTGAGAGGGGAAAGTGAAAGTAGTTCTCCGAAAAATCAAGGAGAAGTGAAAGACAGTATTCCCACCACAGTGGACGTATAGACTCCAATAACTATAAAGAGGGCCGTTAGAACTAAGGTCGAACACAAAGAAGGTCAGGTCGCAAAGAGTACTACATGAGACGTATCTTCAATTTATTCGTCCCACTGTTATATGTCGGAACTGTATGAGGAAAAGGATAAACCTTGGTCAGACAACAAGGTACAGGTCAAGATTGACAACGAAGGACTGGACATATATCCAAAGAGTTCTCCGTCCAGTCCACCAGACCATAAGGGTAGAGAAAGTCTTAAAAGGTGTCAACTAACGCTAGGTGTGTCAGTTTCCGAAACCGTATCAGTTATTTCGTCTTTATCTACAAAAAGACCTTGAGAGAACGAAAAAGGTACTAGGTCACCTACAACCGTTCAACAGGAGACCAAGGAGACGGAAAAGCTTTTGGTCGAACTTGTAGTCCCTCAAGTGCCAAGTGCATAACGACTTCGGACCGAACCTCTTAAAACTCGTAATGAAATGATCGTACACTCTACTCACGTTAACACGCCATCAAACTCGTAAGAAAAGTAACGGAAGGAAACCTTAACCTTACTTTTGACTGGAAAAGGTCAGGGCACCGGTGACGACTCAAAAGGTTTAAACGACTGTATAACTCACGTCGTGAAAGTGTCGTAGTAGAAAATCCTAAACTTTGTCGAGTTGACCTTAAGGTAGTGGAGGAGATCGAAACAAGCATCACTACGAAAGATTCCGGGTGAACTGAAGTACAAGGTTCTACAGATCGTGATCTAATCACTAGTGTAGTAGTACTAATAGACCCAGTACTTCTAGAAAAAACATGTCAAGAAGGCACATAAGAACGGTGGAGAAGAATTATAGAAGACGAAGACAATCCAGGTATGGTAAAAACAGGAAATAGCTCGGGTAGAAGCGTACTTTACAAGGGAACCATAGAGATTAAAAGAACTTCTCTAGAGATCAGAAAGGGTAAGACAACAAAAGGAGATAAAGAAACGTGACAAGCGACTTCTTCCGAAAAAATAGAGAAGAACGATAAGAAACCTTGAGACGTAAGTCTACGAATATAGAAAGGAAAAGAGGAAACGAAAAGCGGAGAGAAGAAAAGTGTCGATAGACATTCCGGAGGGGTCTGTCGGTAAAACGAAAAAACGTAAAGAAAAGGTACCCCTACCAGAACTAGGGACAGAGGACATGTTACAGTGCTTGGAGTAAGGTATAGAAGTTGGATAGGACGTCAAAAAAGGGGTCTAGGGCTATCTATCGAGGATAACTGAAGGACTAGGTACTTTAGTCCCTATAATACATCCTCCTCTCTTATCCTTGTTGTTGAGAACGGATATGAAAAACAAAATTAAACGTTCGTGGTACTGTCCGTAAAACAACGGAGAGTCGTCCCATTTGTTATTTGGGAGTGATAGAAAAGGACTTCTAATTTAGTTGAGAGAACAAGTAACAGTATTATTAGATCGGACCTGTCTAGAACTAGTGGGTCCATAGGGTGTTTTGTAATATCACTACTGTTACGTCTGATCGGGACTTCTCGTTTTCATCGTTCGTAAAACTACGAAACCATTCTATTTACCCGTACGATCTGTAATCCTCTATGTGGTGTTTTTACGTCTCGGGAAGTGGAACCACTTCAAAGTCCCAGGTCCCCAGTCTTCGACCAACGACATGCATGAGGGTAGTTACGGATTCTCTATAGATTCGATTGACTCTTTCTTTTTTAAACCTGACCCTTTCCTTTTTTACTAATACATATTATACGGTCATGGTTGGTTTTTATTTGACGACTTTATAGTAACGTTGGGATTAGTTTCTATAGGGACTTCCTGAAGGGACTACCAGGTCACCATTACTTAGACGGACGGATACGTCTCCTGTGTCCAAGATAGGAACCAGGTCCTTCTAGGGTGTACGGAACCTCGTTGATTCGGGTTCATGGTGTTGATGACTCGAGTGTACGATGTTGATGACTTCGGACACGCTGATCTCGGGTACGAGGGGTTACTCTTCGGTAGTGTTACTCTTCGGGTGTGTCGTTGCTTTCATCGGGGGATGAGTGTCGTTGATCTCTTTCGTTGATCGTGTGTCGTTGTTTCTACGTCGTGTCGGTTTTTATTCATTGTTGATTTATTTTATAAAATTTTTCTGTCATCACTTTCACTCCTCTTGAATTTCCAACATTGTGTCCCACTAGTGAAGTAAATCTGCCTCTTTATTGAACTCTATGTTTAGATATGACTTAGTGTACTTTATCAATTACTTAACCAGTCGACTAGTCTTGAACCTTTTGTATTTTTCTTTTGACTGAGTGTGTTCTCAGACTCCTTCTCCTTACCTTTATCTAGTAAATCACACCTGTGTTTTACACTTATATACAATAACCCACTGACGACAGATACTTTGACTTTCATTTTCAGCGAATCAGCACAGGCTGAGAAACGTTAGGGTCTATAATCAGGTACCTTGAAAGGTTCGGTCTTATGACCTCACCCATGGGTAACGGAAGAGGTCTCCTAGAAAGGTTGGGTCCCTAGCTTGGGACCAGAGGACGTAACGTCCGTCTAAGAAATAGTTGACTCGGTGGTCTCTTCGATAGGTCAATTTTTTTTTTCCGCCCCCCGCCCACCACCCCCTGGAGAGTCATGTCTATTTTACCGTAACAAGACGACTACAGTCACTCGAAATAAGTAAACATGGGGTCCTGATAAGTTACGAAATTCCATGTTAGACCGGTACGGTTATCCTCACCTCCAATCCGTGTTGTTATAGTTGAATGGGAGTGGTCCAGACTTAGACCGATCCCTTAGATGTCTTACGGATTTGACGTTTGTTGTCTCTGGTTATACCTTGGGAGTTATGTTGAGGTAAGTGTCCGCAGACCATTACCTAGTAAAGATGGTACCTCCCCCGTCAGTCAGTAGACAAGGATAGATTTTTCTGTGAAAAGACCTATGTATCAACTGAAGAGACTGTCGTTACGAAGACGGTCGTGGTGGTAAGTACCTAAATTCCTTACGGAATAACTAGATACTAAAGGGACCACCGAGTCTACCATTTCGTAGACCGATGTTACACCCTCTGGACCCAAGTTAAGGACCCAGCCCTTCTAGGGGACCTCTTTCTTTACCGTTGGGTGAGGTCATGAGAACGGACCTTTTAGGGTACCTACCTTTTCGGATCATCCGATGTCAGGCGCCCCAACGTTTCTCAGCCTGTGCTGACTCACTGAAGTGGAATAACTAGATACCGAAAGGTACGTTGTGACCAAGATTGGTTCCTTGAGTAAAGTGTCATTGTCTTCAAGTCGTGACCATAGTGACCACATATGGTAATGGGTCTTTGTCGATCGATAAATTGTCACCTTACCAATTTCTATCAATACCGTGTCTAACCCATATCAAACACGTAGCCAACGAGTCAACACAGACTGAGAAACGTTGGGATACCTGACATCGGATGTTCCGAAGAGACAGGTACCCTAAGAGGTCCGTTCTTTTGTCCTCACCCATCGGTAAAGGAAGAGGTCCCCTAGAAGGGTTGGGTCCCTAGTTTGAGTCCAGAGGACGTATCGTCCGCCTGAGAAATGACGGACTCGATGGTGCCTTCGTCAGGAGTTTCAAATTCCCAGGTGGAATTTCCTACCATATACGAAATGTAGTTACTGGTTTTGTAGCACTATACAGAGTGGCGGTCCCCTTTTTTTTTACTCATTCTCTAAATTCACCACCATAATTGAATAATACGGATTATTGAATGGCTTAAAAACGAAGGACGTTGAAACCGTAGACCACCAAGTCTATAGTGTCCTGCATTACAAAGGTGTCATGAAGGTGACACAATCTTAAACTCTTACGGTGAACCGGTACAATATGAGGAGTTCGATGACTTAGTCAGTTGTTTCCTCCGCTATGATCGACTATAGAGGACTAGTAATTCCCCTTTTTTAGTTCTAACAACGATGTACGTTACCCGATAAAAGATCTCATATGGGTTTTAATTCTCAATTACCCTTTGATATTGGTTAAAAGAAGTTTCCAGGTGACTCCTATGATTGAGAAGTTCTTACTTACAAACTCTACAGGGTGGTTCATCTCTTGGAGCTGATAAACTCCATGACTGACTGTCTTTTGTCACCTTCTTGTTTGTTTGGTACCGTCATACCGGTCATTTGTCTTTGTTCCTGTCATTGTTGTACACACATGTGTGTGTTTTAAGACAAGAATGTCAAATGTGTGACTTTGATAGTTGTGATAGGATCGTCACTGTCGTGGTAGTTACCGTGGGTGAAACAAAGTCAGTTAGTGACTACAATCGAAGATAAAAGAAAGTTATGAAGTTTTGTTTGGAGACGTAGGACAGTCTTTATAGTCATAGTCGACTCGTTCTAAAGAAAGAGTACAGACCACGATTCAAGGATCCCAGGAAGGAGACTCGAGGTTTTAAGACGATTGAAGTTGGAGAGGGTTTTAGAAAGAAAAAAGGGAGGTCATGTTCCTTACTGGAACACGGGAAGAAGACCCGTCGGACAGGATCTCGTTCGAGAGTCCTCACCCAAGGTGTCTAGACGGGGTGTGTCAGGGTCGAGACGGGTGGGAAGAGTCTCCTGTGGTGTCGAAATTCAAAAGAGACCGGGATCCGAGAGAAGGAGTAAGTGGTCATCTTGTGTGGGGTAGACCCGGATCACCACGTCAACAAAGGACGTCAGCAATGTAGGTCTAACAGAATTCATAGGGAAAACCGAGAAAGTTGGATGTGGTGTAGACATATTGATACGTGATGTACTTTCTGGGAGTCTAAACTTTAAGGATCACACGACGAGAAGAAGAGAAATGGTTTGGGATTGAGTTCCTGTGTCAAATTATAAAGATTAGTCTCGTCCGATAAACCATACAAACAACCAGTGTTTCCTAAAAAAAAAATTCAATAGTGAAATTTTAAAAGAATAATCGATATTAATAAGATAAAGTTCTAGTTGTTTTGTATTACTTAAATGTAATCTCAAAGAATGATCGTTAGTGTTTTTCTCTCTCTCTGTCTCTCTTTTTCTCCAGGTCAATTACTTATTAGAATAGTCAACACTGATTACAAGTTATCGTAGGTTTCTCACGTTTCCATAGGTTTTGACAAATGAGTTTTTTATATAAATTTTTAAAAAGTAGATACTTCTGAAGTTAGGATATTAGATAAGAGTGATAAGATCAATTAGTTATTAAATTTTACTCTTCTTTTTTTTTATGTATATGTGTGTTTGTGTCACCATTCCCTTTGAGATACCTTTTTTGATAAAATCTAGATTTGAAGTTGATTTCACAACAAAAATAGGAATAAGTTGAAAGGAGATGTTTGGTGTGTCCAGGTCCTTTCTGTCACTTATTTCGTTTCGTTTGTCTCTGAGATTGGAACAATAAAGGTAAAACTTTTCAAGTGGGGAACCATTTTGGAGATCCATGTTCTATTTATTTATTTTACACGGAATTTCTATATACATAAGTTTTTTTTTTTCGGTCTAAAGAAATTACCTGTAGTCTTTTCTGTTATTTGTCTTTGATTAATCGGTTTTACCTGTAAAAGATTTAATCTTTTAAAGTCGTAGATGGATAAGACTTTCGATAAATATTATTACGAGTTCTAGACTTTCGTTTGGAGAGAAGAGATCCGAAGGAGTTACTTAATTATTTGTTTCTGTGTATGTTATGTATACAGACCTAGTGTTTTATATTATCAACTATTTATGGTAAATTAGTTACTCGTTTTAATGTGTCATAATTATGTTTTTTAAAAATCTTGTATTGTATATGACCGGTTTTTGTGTTCATTAAGTAATCACGTTGAAAGATTGTTATTGATAGAGGTTTTTATTAAGAAATTTCCACGACTTCACTTTCTCTTCTCACTTTTTCAACCGAATTTCGAGTTGTAAGTCTTTTGCTTCTAGTACCGTAGATCAGGGTAGTGAAGTACCCTTTATCTACCCCTTTGTCACCTTTTTCACAGTCTGAAATAAAAAACCCCGAGGTTTTAGTGACGTCTACCACTGACGTCGGTACTTTAATTTTCTGCGAATGAGGATACTCGTTGGATCTATTGTATAAGTTTTCGTCTCTATAATGAAACGGCTGATTCCAGGCAGATCAGTTCCAATACCAAAAAGGTCATCAGTACATACCTACACTCTCAACCTCACACTTCTTCCGACTCGTGGCTTCTTAACTACACAAACTTGACACTACCACAACCTGAGAACTCTCAAGGAACCTGACGTTCCTCTAGGTTGGTCAGGTAAGACTTCCTCTAGTTGGGACCCTAAAGAAACCTTCCTTACGACGATTTCGACTTTGAGGTCATGAAACCGGTGAAGTACGCTTCTCAACTGAGTAACCTTTTCTGGGACTACGACCCTCCCTAACCCCCGTCCTCCTCTTCCCCTGCTGGCTCCTACTCTACCGACCTATCGTAGTGCCTGAGCTACCTGCACTCAGACTCCCTTGAGGCCCTCAACCACTACCTGTCCCTCCGGACCGCACGACGTCAAGTACCCCAGCGTCTCTCAGCCTGTACTGACTCGCTGACTTGACTTGACTTGACTTATTATAGGACTTATTTTTTTATAAAATGCTTCCTAATTTATATGTACATATATAGACTACAAATACGTATTTACTTACCAAATCTAAGACTGACGTAATCAATGTTTGAAATAAGTCAAGTCAAGTCAGCGATCAGTTCAGGTTGAGAAAGGCTGGGGTACCTGACGTCGTGCGGTCCGAAGGGACAGGAAGTTGTTGAGGGTGTCAGACGAGTTTGAGTACAAGTAGCTCAGTCACTACGGTACGTTGGTAGAGTAGGAGATAGTAGAGGAAGAGGACGGAAGTTAGAAAGGGTCTTAGTCCCAGAAAAGGTTACTCAGTCACGAAACGTAGTCCACCGGTTTTCTAACCTCAAAGTCGAAGTGGTAGTAGGAAGGTTGTTTATAAGTCCTGACTAAGGGAAATCCTAACTGACCAAACTAGAGGAACGTCAGGTTGCCTTAGAGTTCTCAACAGAGGTTGTAGTGTCAAGTTTTCGTAGGTAGAAGTCGCGAGTCGAAAGAAATACCAGGTTGAGAGTGTAGGTATGTGTTGATGATCTTTTTGGTATCGAAACTGATCTGCCGGGAAACAACCGTTTCATTACAGAGACGAAAAAATTTACGACAGATCCAACCAGTATCGAAAAGAAGATTCCTCGTTCGCAAACAAAAAAAAAAAAAAATTAAAGTACCGACGTCAATGGTAGTCGTCACTAAAACCTCGGTTTCTTTTATTTGAAACAGTGACAAAGGTAACAAAGGGGTAGACAAACGGTACTTCACTACCCTGACCTGCGGTACTAGAATCAAAAGACTTACAACTTAAAATTCGGTCGAAAAAGTGAGAAGAGAAAGTGAAAGTAGTTCTCCGAGAAAATCAAGAAGAGTGAAAGACGGTATTCCCACCACAGTAGACGTATAGACTCCAATAACTATAAAGAGGGCCGTTAGAACTAAGGTCGAACACGAAATAGGTTGGGTCTTAAAGTGTACTACATGAGACGTATATTCGATTCGTCCCACTGTTATATGTTGAAACTACATGAGGAAAGGGTTAAACCTTGGTCAGACAACAAGGTACAGACCAAGATTGACAACGAACCTGGTTGTATGTCTAAAGAGTCCTCCGCCCAGTCCACCAGACCATAAGGGCAGAGAACTTTTTAAAAGGTGTCAAAAAACACTAGGTGTGTCAGATTCCGAAATCGAATCAGTTACTTCGTCTTCATCTACAAAAAGACTTTAAGAGAACGAAAAAGATACTAGGTAGCCTACAACCGTTAGACTAGAGACCAAGACGACGGAAAAGATTTAGGTCCATCTTGTGGTCCTTCAAGAGCCAAGTGTATAACAATTTCGGAGAGAATTTCTTAAAACTCGTAATGAGACGACCGTACACTCTACTCAGGTTAACACGTCATGAAACTTGTGAGAAACAGTAATGGAAAGAAACCCTAACCTTACTTTTGTCTGGAAAAGGTCGGGACACCGGTGACGATTTAAAAGGTTTAAACGCCCGTATAACTCACGTCGAATGTATCGTAGTACAAAATCCTATACTTTAAGTAGACCTTAAGGTAGTGGAGATGATCAAAACAAACGTCACTACGATTGATTCCAGGTGAACTGAAACGTGAGGTCCTACAGACCGAGATCCACTCACTAGTGTGGTAGTACCAATAGACCCAGTAAGTCTAGAAAAACATATCAAGAAGAGACATAAGAACGATGGAGAAATGTACTCAAGTTTTTATCTTTAACAGAAAAAAAATTACATGGGCATTCAATTTCTGTGAATTCTTTGAAAAAAAAAAATTACGAATTCCATAATCCATTAACTTTCCATTGACACAATCCGTTAACTATAACAAAAGAAATAATTTAGGGTAATTTTGGGAATTCTTTCTTTACGAGTATATCTACTCCTTTGAGTTCTAATCTCTTAAATATCTAAGTGGTTTACGGTGTTTACATTGTCCACCACTCCAGACCTAAAAAAAGTAATAAGAAAAAATTTAAAAAAAATAAAAAATTTAAAATTTTAGAAATTAAGAATGTACGCAAGGGTTTGTACTTGGGGGGAGGGTGGAGGGAGGGGTGTTGTAGAGAGACCCAGTAGGGGTACGTGGTCGGGGTTCGTTCGACGTGGGATGCAGTCTGTACCTGACCGCTAAGTTAAGAATGTACTGTCATATGTACAATCTTAAGGGTAAGAGGGTTTAGTAGGGTGGGAGAGGGAGAGGGAGACTCAGGTTTTCAGACCATATGTGTAGACACAGAAAAAAGGACAGAACGTATGTCCCAGCAGTAACGGTAGAAGGATTTAAGGTATATATACACAATCATATGACATAACCACAAAAAGAAAGACCGAATGAAGTGAGACATATTAACCGAGGTCAAAGTAGGTAGAGTAGTCTTGACTAAGTTTACTTAAGAAAAATTACCGACTTATTATGAGGTAACACATATACATGGTGTCGAAAGAATAGGTAAGTAGACGACTACCTGTAGATCCAACAAAGGTACAGGACCGATAACATTTGTCACGACGCTACTTGTAACCCCATGTACACAGAGAAAGTTAAGACCAAAGGAGCCACACATACGGGTCTTCACCCTAACGACCCAGTATTCCATCAAGATAAACGTTAAAAAATTCCTTAGAGGTGTGACAAGAGGTATCACCGACATGATCAAACGTAAGGGTGGTTGTCACATCCTCCCAAGGGAAAAGAGGTGTGGGAGAGGTCGTAAATAACGAACGTCTAAAAACCTAGCGTCGGTAAGACTGACCACACTTCACCATGGAGTAACACCAAAACTAAACGTAAAGAGATTATTACTCACTACAACTCGTAGAAAAGTACACAAACAATCGGTAGGCATACAGAAGAAACCTCTTTACAGATAAATCAAGAAACCGGGTAAAAAACTAACCCAGCAAATAAAAAGACCTTAACTCGACGTATTCAACGAACATATAAAAACTCTAATCAACAAACAGTCAACGAAGTAAACGATAATAAAAGAGGGTAAGTCTTCCGACAGAAAAGTGGAACGAATATAAAAGGAAACAACACGTCTTCGAAAATTAAAATTAATCTAGGGTAAACAAATAAAAACGAAAATAAAGGTCTTAAGACCCTCCACCTAGTATCTCCTAGGACGACACTAAATACAGACTCTCACAAAACGGATACAAGAGGAGATCCTCAAAATATCAAAGACTAGAATGTAAATCTAGAAATTAGGTAAAACTCAAATAAAAACACACGCCACAATCTTTCACTAGATCAAAGTAAGAAAATGTTCACCAACTGGTCAAAAGGGTCGTGGTGAACAATTTCTCTAACAGAAATGAGGTAACATATAAGAACGGAGGAAACAGTTTCTATTCCACAGGTATACACACACCTAAATAGAGACCCGAAAGATAAAACAAGGTAACTAGATATACAGACAGAAACACGGTCATGGTATGACAGAACTACTGACACCGAAACATCATCTCGGACTTCAGTCCGTTCAACTAAGGAGGTCAAGGTAAGAAGAAAGAGTTCTAACGAAACCGATAAGCTCCAAAAAACATAAAGGTATGTTTAGAACTTTAATAAACAAGATCAAGACACTTTTTACACCGACCATCGAACTATCCCTAACGTAACTTAAACATTTAACGAAACCCATCATATGAGTAAAAGTGATATAACTAAGAAGGCTAGGTACTTGTACCATATAAAGAGGTAGATAATCACAGGAGAAACTAAAGAAAGTAGTCACCTAAAAAAAGTAAAATTTTGGCACGAAAAAGAAAATATGATGAGACAGGAGAATTTCAATAATTAGATCAGTATTGAAAATTCTAAAAAAGAGGAACCCTATTTCTTTCGTTTTAAATTACGTACATATATCGTAGAAAGAAGATGTCGAAACGAAAATGTCAATAATAAAATCAAGATTCGTTCGTATACGACATAATCGTTACATAACACATCAATTTATTCGGAACCTCCTACTCCGTCTTCTGAACGAATACAAGGATTGAGGTAGTCGTAGTACGACACAATAGACTCAGTTTAGTGAGTACCAAATAAGAGAGAGGAAATCTTACTCTCTATTTTTATGGACACAAAAATGAACGAATGTTGACTTTATTACTGACATTTTTGTTTCGAGATCTTCTTTCTACGATATATGTACGTAATTTAAAATTGAAGAAATGGGGTTCCTTTTTTTTAGAATTTTCAATACTGTACTGATCTAATGACTGGAAGTTCTCCGGTCTAACCATACTTTATTTCTCGTACCAAAAATTTTACTCTTTTAGGTCTGGAGTAGTGGATGATGTAAACACCGGAAGTTACTTGGATATTTAAGAGATTAGAACTCAAAGGAGTAGATACTTTATACTCGTAAATGAATTCCCAAAATTACCCGTAATTATTTCTTTTAACATAGTTAATGTATCGTTTTATGGAATTCGTAATTTTTTTTTTTCCAAAGAAACGGAACTTAAATACCCGTGTAATTTTTTTTTTTAAGGTGAAAACTTGTTTGCACTTCTAGACTTAAGTTCTTTTTGATATTTCACGTCTCTAATCCAAGAAAAGGGGTTTTATTAAATGTATAATTTTTTTTTGGTAGGGAGAAGAACCATCGAGAAAAGAGACAACTCCATATTTGACTGTTTAACTCCATCAACAAAAATATCTGATAGTAGTTGAATAATGTTTTAAGTTTGTGTGTTTTGTTTCTAAGAAAATTTGACGGATGTATATGGTAAGGTTCGTGACATAGAATGTGAAAGTCACAATTTAGGTGCTTTTTCATGTTTCTCGGGAGAAAGTAAAGGAGACCAGTCGTCTGATGTTCTTCTTAAAAGTCAAGATAGTTTAGGTGTCACTAAACTTTTGATTTCTTGTTTCAATCCTTTCTTTTATCAACTTCTGATAATGAAAGAAGACACCTGTATACTAAGTAAGGAAATTGTTCGTTTGTTTTCTTTTCTTTTGGGTGAGACTACTTTCAATTTGGGGTTTATAATATCATTGAAATAATCTTTAGTTAAGTCATGAATTAAAGATCGATATTTTATATAATTCGTTTTTCATAGAAGACACTGTCCTTCAACCCTACAAAGGTCCCTACTCCCTTAAAGATGTCAAGTGGAGATCGTTTATGATAATTAATATTCTATATAGGTTATACATGAGTCTTGGATCGTCGACTTAGGTGTTCCCAAATCGTTCGTTTTTAAGACCGTGTTTTTCACTGTATTGTAAATGAGTTCTTATTTTGACCTCGGTATAAATCGTCAGATTTTAAAAGATTTGGTTCCCCTTTTTTATTAGAACTTCCTTCGAGAACATTAGTAGACCAAACGAAAGATCTGTTCCCAAAGTTATCTTAACTTACGAACACTTGAATTTTTTTTTTTTTTTGACTTGTTTTAAACCATGTCTGACACCTTTAGTCGGTGTAAATGAGACCTACTTTAAGACTATCAGAAGGTTTTTTTTTCTCTCTCACCCCTTATCCAGACAAATAGTAACGAAACTGGATTTTTAGTAATTAGTGTTTCCCACCATGTCCATAGTTTGTCTTAAAAAGAAAGAAAGATTTATATGTGTCAAAGGATATTTCATGTCGTGTAAAACGTCAAGTACCACTTAAAAAACTACAAAAACGTTGTCGTGAAAGGAAGGAGAGGTTTTGTTGGAGTAAGGATCAGACGACAAAGACAAACGGAGTAGACGTGAATCGTCTAGTACGAAGTCACTGAATCCTTAGGGTCGGTGGTTTTTAGTTCGGTTTCAAACTTGACGTTCCTCTCTCCTCCCCATCCCCCTTAGTTCATTAATTTGATATGAACCTTCCCTCTTACCAAACGGAGGATACTGAAATATTACACGAGAGAATTAGGTATTGGTCAGAGGTTAAAATTCTTTTCTTTCAATACTTAAATAAAAATTAAATTCCTTAACAAAACATTGATGATATCGAGAGAACCGTAGTAGAAGGTTAAAATGGAAAACCGTTACTGTGTTTTGGTGTTTCTGATAAGGTGTACAAAATGTCACCTATGAAGTCCGTTTTGTCAAGTTTCGAGACCCTTCAAAGTAATCCTTCCTGAATGAGTTTAACAACGTTTAATTGTTTTTAAATTAAATCTTTGGTTTTTCTTCCTTTTTTTTCTTAATCATTCCAACCTCTATTTCGGACATATCAATTTACTATTGGTACGAGACGTCAATGACTCGGTGCAGACTAAAAGAGTGATGATTATCGAACTTCCTAAGTCAAGGAAGGTAGAATACTTAATCTTCTACTGAAACTTTTCAAAAGGATTTTTATTTTATTTAGTAGAAATTTTTACCGTAGTAGGTTAGATTTCATTGTAATGTGTCAATTTGTGATCTCTGAAAGTCTTTAATTATATTGATTGGTTTATAGACTTTCTTGACATAGTTATTGAATTATGTGGTTTCTATTTTACGAGATACTTTTTCACTTTGTTTGTTTGTTTTTTAATTGGTGACAGAGAAAAAACGAAATTTAAGAGTAGTAGAATATTGTATGGAAACGTCTTACGGTAAAAGGACCCCATAATGTGGTAATTATCGACGGACATTTGTTTTTGTCTCTTCTGTAAATTCCTTTGTCTTTTTACGAGTCCCCACCTCACCTCACCTCACCTTTTGTGATATTTCCTTTTATTCATATGAGACTTTTAAATTTGTTTTATAATCCACAAAGGAGTCACTATTTTTTAAAAAAAACAATTTATAAAAAATATGTAGAGATATTATGTTGACATAAAATCTCTTAAAAAATTCTACGTAAACCGTATATTATGAAGGTTTAGAACTCAGTATTTTCGAATTAAGGTGTCAGGAGTAAATTCGTTTTGTGGGTGTTTTGTTTCCTACAAATTCCTACAATCTTGTTCATTTTAGTCATGGAATTTTCAATAGAGAATTATAATAGAGGAAGGAGTCTAACTCTCTTCTTTCTATATCTTAGTGTTTACTTTTTACGGTTATTCTTAAAAATACAATCGAGTCCTTAATTTAAGTAACACAATACAATGTCAGTAATAAGGATTGCTTTTCTTGTTAGTCTTCCTTTTTTTACATCCCGTATTCCACAGACTATTTGTGTGGTGTTAACATAGTCCAATGTTTTCCTCGTCCCCGTAGCGGTCCCTTCAGAGGAATGTATTTTGTAAAGACTTTAACCAGAGATTCGATTGTTCAGTGGTCAATGAGTTCTCGTGTTTACGCTGTACTATACCTGTCAAAATTTCTGATGACTCGTTTGTCCAACAATGTAGGACCTAACACCCGTCTAGTAATGTCCCATTATCTCTTCTAAGAGACTTCCTTTTTTTTTTTTACTAAGAAGGTTGAAACGAAAACGTAGTATTGCTGAAGAAGGGAGGGGAAAGGGTGTGCAGGTATAGTTTTACGTCTATTTGTGAAGCTACAAAATAGTCGATATACCGCTAGTTGACGTTTTTCCTCAAACACAGAAAACACTTTGTAGTCAAATTTATGAACAGTCTCCATCCAGTTCAAATGTTTTAATATGGTAACTTATCTTTGTTACATCTCATATTCTGTGAACGATGCTTAAAAGTTTCAAAATTACCAGGTACCCGTTTTCAGTTTCTTTAGGGGTCTAATTATATCTGTCACCTATGGTATCTTGGGACTGTTGAGACCTCCGAGTATTTAGGAAACTCAGTTCGTTTGGGAGTTTAGTCAAAACTTTCGGTGTTTAAGTTATCTTCGTAGAGAAGGAGGACGGTCCAGTTAATAGGGAAAAGACAACTGTCGTTACCAAGGTGTATGTTTATAGAAGAAACAATTTTTTGTCTTTCACCGTTCCCTTACAAGACACTACAACCTTTTCTTTGTTTTATGGTCTCAGACCTTTCTAAAACAAGTTTAAAAGTGATCTCTTACGGTTCCATATTACCTTTCTTGTGTCCTAAATATTTCAGGTTTCAAACTTAGATCTAAGGGGGTGAATAACGAAACTACTGGAATCATATATAAGAGGTAAGTGACTTGAAGGAACTCGGTGTCAAAGGAGTAGACATACTCATTTATGATGTAGAAGTCAGTTTCACCTGAACGGAAAAACAAGGAATTTCCGGAAAAACAAGGAATTTCCGGAAAATTCTATGATATAGACGAACCTTACGGGAAAAAGGATAACGGACAGACCGACTTTGAATTAGTAGGACCGAAGATCGTACCCTTTTTGAGATAAGTTGTTAATTAAAATGGTACTCTTCAAGACCATTATAGGTTTTCCTCTGTTTTTCATTAAAATTTTAATGAAAAGAAATTTAATTTTTAGTCTCGATCTAATTCATTTCGTGGATAAATTTCCGTTTATTTTACTTCAAGACCTTTATAAAATTAAGGGAGGGAGAGAAAGAATAAACCACTTCTCTTCACTCTGTTTGTCTTAGAACCTCTTAAGTATGTACATTCTTTTTCTCTTCTCTTTCGATTTTGGTTTTTGTTTTGTTATTTTTACCTTCCCAATCTTTTCTCCCGTTTCTTATCCATATACAGTATCCCTCCCGTTGTTTCTATGTTATTCCTTCTTGATCTGTTTTATTTTTTTATACTTTAGTCAGGTCATAGTCAGGTCAAGTCAAGTCAGCGAGTCAGCACAGGCTGAGAAACGCTGGGGTACTTAGCGTCGTGCGGTCCGAAGGGACAGGTAGTGGTTGAGGGCCTCGAGTGGGTTTGAGAACAGGTAGTTCAGCCACTACGTTAGGTCGGTAGAGTAGGAGACAGTAGGGGAAAAGGAGGACGGGGGTTAGGGAGGGTCGTAGTCCCAGAAAAGGTTACTCAGTTGAGAAGCGTACTCCACCGGTTTCATGACCTCAAAGTCGAAATCGTAGTCAGGAAGGTTTCTTGTGGGTCCTGACTAGAGGAAATCTTACCTAACCAACCTAGAGGAACGTCAGGTTCCCTGAGAGTTCTCAGAAGAGGTTGTGGTGTCAAGTTTTCGTAGTTAAGAAGTCGTGAATCGAAAGAAGTGTCAGTTTGAAAGTGTAGGTATGTACTGGTGACCTTTTTGGTACCGGAACTGATCTGCCTGGAAACAACCGTTTCATTACGGAGACGAAAACTTATACGATAAATCCAACCAGTATTGTAGGGAAGGTTCCTCATTACTCCAGATTATTCTCTGACAATCTGTATAAACTTTTGTCAAAACCATTTTTGATATAATATTTTCTGATTCTTTATATATCCTTTATTCTTTCATATTGACTAAAACTTTGTTGTGTTCTTCATTTTTATATCCTGGACGTTCTTTTTACCGATGTTATTTAAAAACAAACAATAAATTTTTTTTTTTTCTTATCACTAAATAACTCAAGTTTCTCTTAAGTAATCTTTTCCCTTGTCATTTCTTACTTCTTTATTTCTCATTTTAATTTTCAAGTCAAGTTGTTTGAATTGTTTTCGGATAAGTAACGGTCCGTGACACGATCTGATACCCCTATGGACCCTAGATAGATCCCGAGTCCTCTCGTGTCTATCTCTCCTATAGAAATCCTTTCTCTGATCTAAATCTTTTTGGATGTAATGTCTGGCCCGAAGGAATCACTAGAAGTGGTCTGACTTTAGCTAAAGTTTTGTCGTGGAACGGAACCAGATCCAATATCATTAAACTTTTAGGTGAAACCGTATTGATAATAACGAAAAAACGGTAATACAGTTACTGTAAAAATTAGGTGATTAAATGGTGTTAATCTTAAGTCGAAGATTCAAGAGAAATGGTTTTGAACTACTGTGAACTTTGTAGTAAAGAGTCTCAGGTGACCTTCTATCCATTCCAATACAAAATTCATATTACCTTGAGTTCCAGTCTCCACCGACATTCTTTATAAGAATAGAAGTCGGAATTGTCTATCTCTTTTACTACTGTGAGTACCACCCGAAATCTGGAAAAACCCCTACCCTTTGCCGTTTTTAAGGACATCTGTCAGAATGTAACAGTCTATACTTTCTTTTTACCCGGTAACCATTTGACCACCTAATATTTTGATACCGTAGGTAATTTATTTATTTATTTAAATGTCATAGATTATGTTTAGTAGGGGATGTGTATATCATTTAGAACCGAAACCCAAAGAAATATAAATTCTTTTACTATTATTCTAAAGAAGTCTTCCCTCCCTCTACTATAATAAGTTTTTAAAGTCACAGTTGAAGGCTCATTTTCTCTACGTCATTATTATTTCCATCGATTGTAACATATAATTGTCATGAATGATCCACAATACGTAAGAGATCCACGGAATGCACACGCACACACACACACACACACACACGTGCAAGTCAGTACAGACTGAGAAATGTTGGAGCACCTGATATCGGATGGTCCGAGGAGACAGGTGCCTTAAAAGGTCCGCTCTTATGATCTCATCCAATGGTAAAGGATGAGGTACCTGACAATGGATAGTCCGGGGAGAACGAACCTTAAAAGGTTCGTTCTTATGATCTCACCTAACGGTACAGGATGAGGTCTCCTAGGAGGGCTCGGTCCCTATCTTGGGAGTAAAGAACATAGAGGACGTGACCATCCGAGTTCGATTCAGTAAGTTAAAAGTATAATAAGGGAGTAAAATGTTTACTCCTATGGTTCTTTTGTGTCATCTTTTATTATCCGTTGTCTACTTTCTTTTTTTACTACTTATATTCTCAAACTTTACAAACGAGAAACTTTCTGTGGTAATTCTTTTACTCTTCCATTTGGTGTCTGACCCTTTTCATAAACGATGTATATATACAGACTCTTCCCTAAATATAAGTCTTATAATTTTTTTAAGAATACTGAGTTTTTACTGTTTATTATTATTCTAGACTTGTCTTTTCAGAGTTTTTTTCTATTCGTATATTTTTCGACAAGTTTAATTTGTCAGTAGTCTCTTTCCGTTTAATTTTGGTACCATTTACTGGTGGCGTTTGGATAATTTTACCGATTTTAATTTAGTCTACTATGTTCAAACCTGTTATTACAACTTGTTATCCTTCAGAGTATATAACATATTAGTGAAAGTTTTAACGAAACATATATTTCCATTATTTGTATATTCGATCGTTATAATGATAACTCATAAATAGATTTTCTTTATTTTTGTATAAGGGGTTTGTTTTTGAACGTATGATATTATAAGTATCGTCGAAATTAGTGTGAAGGGTTATTGACCTTCATCGGGTTTACGGGTAGTAAGTGCGTTTACAACAAACCCCGTATTGTGTAACAGACCTATGTTACCTTATGATGGGTCGTTAATTTTTTTTTTTTTTTTTTCTTGTATGATGTTTATCAAAGTTGATATATCCATGTAGAGTTTTTGTACTACGATTTACTTTAGTCTGTGTGTGCTCTTTTATGATGTACTAAAGCACATATACTTTAAGATCCTTTTTGATTGTTAGAGATTATTTTCTTCCGTCTAGTACCCAACGAATCCCACCTACCCCTTACTGTCGTGATTGTTTTCGTGTTAATTCCCTATTACTGAGATCACCACCATCATTATATCTAAGTATGTTTTGAGTGACTTAACGTGTAAATTTTACTCATGTAAAATGGTAGTTATTTGAATTAAAGACTTTTTCTTGTTGATTCTTTAGACGAAGTTTGTGTGATTTCACCCACTTTAATTTTTCTGATTGTGGTGGTTTACCACCACTCCTAAACTTCGTATTTTTGATTGTGTGACGACTACCGTGTTGATGAAACCTTTGTCAAACTGTCAAAGTATATATTTCAATTTGTTTGTGAATTGTATGTTATGGTGAATCCCTAAGTAGGTTCTCTTTATTTTTGTACAGGTCATTTATGATCGTATGTTTATAAGTGTCGGTGAAGTAAGTATTATGGTTTGTGATCTATGTTCGTTTTTACAGGAAATTGGTTACTTATTCGTTCTGACGCCGTACAAGTGTGTTTCCTGACAATGAGTTATTACTTTTACTTGAAGACTATGAACGTTGTTATGACTACTTAGAGTATTTATAGTACAGTTCATTTGTTACGGTCTGTGTTTCTGACGTATGATATCCTAAGGAAAATGTACTTCAAAATCTTGTCTGTTTTGAAAGTTTTACATCATTATGTTTAGACTAGTCACTGACGGACTTCGTCCCAATCCTCAATCCCCTTTTCTTTTCTAAAAGATTACTATCTTTAGAACTTCCCTACCCCTGACCTGTGTGTTACATATGTATTTGTTACATTTGTAATAGTTTTGAGTATCTTGACATATGTTAATTTCAAACGTATACGTATGTTTAATCAGTTAAAGTTTCGACTAAATTGTTTTCTTGTAATTTTGAGATTAAGTCAGAGTACCCTGTGATCTTTTTACAGTAGAGTCTACATATATAGTAGGGTAATCGATAATGACACGGGATGGACACCAAACATGGGTGGGTAGTAGTGGAGGGAGAAATGAAAAGTATTCCAGTAGACAGAGGAAATCTCTTAATGCGTACGGAGTAGGGTACACTATGACTTTTACACGATTAGTACCACTGGGTTAAATCTGGTTAGTCCGAGAGGACCTCACACCTAGAACTTGCTCATTGATTGATCAACTTCGACACAGGACTGTTGTCACGAGTCTCCGTGAAAAGTGTTATTCGAAGACTGTCTCGCTAAGACAAATGATTAACAGGATTCTGAACCAACAAGTTCGAAAGGAAGTTTATACACTCGTTGGAAGGTTATTTGAGACGAAGAATAAGAGGGATTAAGATGAAACGTCAGTTTCTGACTATTTGGTTATAAGTTGCTCCAATGTACTGTTTGAGTTATGTGTAATTCAATATCTAGTGGTAAAAAGGTCAGAAGTTGTTAACAGTCATAATAATCGAATTAAGAATATCGTCGGAAGAGTGGACCAGTTAGAGGTTTAATTGATAACTAATGTTTAGTTACTTTGATTTATGTAAAGTTTATGTTCTTAGATATTTGTTCATCTTTTTCTTTTGGACAATTTAAAATTTTACATACTTTTGTCTTTACTGTATATGTAAAAGTGATATATTAGTATGTGTGTATGTGTGTGTGTTAGAGGTCTATCTGATCATATCCGCTGAGACATATAAGATTTACAAACCTTTCGGACACTTGATCCCATTATCAATACTAGTATTATAATCGTAACAAAGGTAGAGAACTTTTATGAATTTCATATTTTTTACGAAAGATTTAATCACACGAAAACAATTTGAACTTTAGTAATGAGATACCATACAGTCTAAAGTCCATAAAAGTTTTATAGAATTATTATTCTATAAAAACATCCACGGTCTGGGTGTTTCATGAGTATAAAATCGTAAGTGTTGAGACTAGAACGGTAGTTCACTTAAGAAGGTTGTTTTAGGTCCGAAAGAGAAGGGGTAATAGTTCCGTCACAATATCTGTGACCTCCCTTATGTTCCTACTGTCTGTGTAAGGAGAGTTCACTGGTCAATTTGTTAATTATCGTCAGGTTGGACTCTCTGTCATACCTTAAGTCTTTCCTTCCTTACGGATAACAACTAATTATCTCGAGTTCTGGGTCTAGACTTAGTAAAAGAGGTTCTTTTAAATTGACTGAGTGTGATGTAAAAAGAGTTACTAAAAAAGTAACACAACATGAATGTATCGTTAGTAAGTAGAACATAGTACATAAACTTATAAAGTAAGAAAGTGAGGTGGTAATTGAGTAAGTTGTTTATAAATTAATAATTGAACTTTGATAAGATTTATGATTCCTTTGCTGACAACACTTATTCTGTGTTAGTAGGAGGAGAGTACAAAACGGCATTCAACTCGGTTACTTTTTAAGACTTCTCTAGTAGTAAGATATCGAGACTTAAAACCTTAAAAGTGGAGTCTGGAACATACCCCCCTTTTGTACGAGTAACGGGACACACTCAGAGGAGATGAGAGTTCTCATGGTGTTGAGATGAAGTAAAGACTGCTGTAAACACATCCAAAAGATATGTAGTTCGTTAAGACATTGTGGTACTTTCATAGGTATATTGAATTCAGACTGTGATAGAAGGCCTTCTATCTAGGGTGTTCAGAAGTGTACGATTAGTGTTAACGTTCAACAGTAGGCATGAAGACTAGTTTACAGATATTTAGTCTCCAAAGGTACTAGGAGACGAGTTAATTAAACGAATTCACCGAGTGTCTTTAGTTCGTTTCCAAAATGAATGATCTAGTGATCTAATAATATTTTCCTATATTGAGTGCTTGTCGGTCTACCTTCTCTACGTATCTTACTCCATACACCATGCCCTGTACCTCTGAGGTACGAGAGAGGCCCGTACGGTGAGAGGATACGTAAGTGGGTCTTCGAGGGGGTTGGACATGATACCTCTAAAAATACTTGCGAAGTTGTCCATCCGTATTAATTAGTAATTAATTGAGTTAGGGGTCAGGGAGAGGGGAAGGATCTCCTATGTCGAACCAGAAAGATAACTGGTCTGTGAAAGACTTCGATAAGTGTTTGGGTACTCAAAGTAATTTTGTTTTCTGTGATAGTGGATCCTTCAAGGTTCGTATCTAAATACAATTCTTGGTCTCAGTTTCTTTTTTATAATCTTATTGTTGTTGTTGTTGTTTTTACGATGAAAATAGTGAACCCTTCAATGTTCCCAAAGTCTTCGAGACACGGACTTTGGTCCTATCTGGTTATGGTTGTAGATAATAAAGTGTTTGGAGTAATCTTAATACAATTAGTTCACTAGATAAAACCGTACTTTTGAAAGGGTCGATGGCTACACTATCTGGTTTCTTTGTTATCTAAATTCACAGGTGTGATTTTTGTCGATATTCTAACACCAACTTTCGGTTACTTCAGAGTTTTTCTACCGAATTATGGTAAAGGAGGAGAAAGACTCGTCTTTCCTTTTGGTAAAAATTATTTATTAATAAATTAAAAAGTATTGACATTGTCGATAAAGGTTGGTAGATGATATAAATTCCTCTTCCTTTACCGTTGGGTGAGGTCATGAGAACGGACCTTTTATGGTACTTACCTCCTCGGACCATCCGACGTCAGGTACCCCAGCGATTCTCAGCCTGTGCTGACCCGCTGAAGTGAAAGTGAAAAGTGAAAGTACGTAACCTCTTCCTTTACCATTGGGTGAGGTCACAAGAACGGATCTCTTAGGGTCCCTACCCCCTTGGACCACCCGACGGTAGATACCCCAACGTGTCTCAGCCTGTGCTGACTTCGTTGAATCGTCGTCGTAATACCTGAAGTTACCTCTTTATGTATTGTATAAGATTTTCGTTTTGTCACCGTTATTCGACTTACAATCCTCATTTCGACCCTTCTTTCCTACTAATAAACTTCGTTCATAATTTTGTTCGGAGAACGTCCCTTTTCTTCAACTTACTTTCGTAAGTCCCTGTCTAAAAGAAAGAAAATTCACCTAGATGAATTAAATGGGTCCTTCCATTTTCATTAAGACACACCGAAGTCTTTGTCAAATGTAATCCTCCGTCACTCTCCGGTCGACCTTTTCATTCGTTCTCAATCTAATACTCTACACCCTATTTCCGTAATTTTCAAAACAAATTGGACTTCTATTCTCCCTCCGTTGACGACGTTGAGTTTAAACGGGAAATCCTTTTAGTAAAATCATCGTGACACTCTATACTTAACTTTTCCTTTTTTGACGACTTATACTTTAGACCCGAAGACTGAACCTACTCCTCTGACAAGGACGAGGTCAAGAGAGTTAGTGATTTTTAATGTTCGTTACGATTACCAAGGTGGCAAGTTCAGTTTTTAGTATGTTAGTAGGAGCTAAGGAAAGAAAGAGAGAATGAAGTTTAAATTAGAGACTCCTTAAGAAGTAATATACAAGTTTTACATCTTGGAGTGGTTACAAGAGACGATAGTGGGACCAGATTTAGTGGTACAAAGGAGACCGCATCATAAGGTTGTCAGAGACTTGTAGGAACGAGGTGTGTGAATGACGGATAAGTGTGTCGTTGGTCGTACTACGAATATTTACAGTTGGTTTATTTTAGGGAAAGGATGAGTTTTGAGAATACGGAAGCGTATAGTAGTCTGAGATTCAGTTTCAGGAATAAGCCTGGAATCTTCTGAGATATATAAGACCGAGGTCGAGAGAGAGAGACTGTAGCAGAAGATGATTGGGATGGTTCAACAAGACCAAAGGAATGTTAGAGAACGCGTTCGATTCCTACGAAGGTGTAATTTGATGAATTGAATAAGAAGGGAAACAGACCTTACGATGAGGAAATCTATCGGTGTATAGAGTGAGGAAGTGAGGTCAGTTCAAAGATGAGTCACTAATGGATTCTCTCCGGAAGGAATTGGTTGGATGATAAAGGAACAAACAATAGTCTATTGTTCGAGGTTTACAGAAGTAAAACAAGTGATTACGTGGTAGTAGTCCTAGTTACCATGGATTATTGATGCATCATACTCAATTGTATATGATTTACAAGTTCACTTTTTGTATTTACTTACGGTATCTTATACTCATTTCCTTATCCCATCATTCCTATCCCTCCAAACTCCGAAAGTCCAAATCCGTACAACTAAAACTTGATGTGTACCTTGTAAGTATTTCTCTATAGGTTGTCTAGCAATTCTTTGATTTTACACACTCAAACTCTATGACTCAAACCTGACTACTCAGTTAGTGAATTTTTCATAGATCCCTTTTTGTCTCGATGGTTTACTAGATCGCTAGTGTGAAGACCAATTTATAGTTTTTATTGACTTTAGTCCCAGAGTTTCTCTATAAAAATATGACTGTAAGTGTCGTTGTTATTGGTTCTCTGTCTTCGTTGGGTTTACAGGTAGTTACCATTCTCTAAAAAAAATTCACAATGTATGTTTGTTATCTCATAATACGTCGGAATTTTTCTTCTTTTATAACAGTGTCTGATGTTGTACCTATTAGAATTCTGTAGCACGATTCACTTTATTCGGTCATTTTTTATTGTATATGATAGACTAAGGTGAATATACTCCATGGATCTCATCAGTTTAAGTATCTTTGACTTTCATGTATCTTACCGTCAATGGTTCTCGACCCCCTTCTCTTCTGTCAATATTAAATTACCCATGTCTAAAAGTCAAAACGTTTTATTTTTTCAAGACCTCTAGATGAAGAGTTATTACACATATATAAATTACGATAGTTTGATATATGAATTTTCACCAATTCTATTATATAATTTAGAAAGTATAGAGGTAAAAAAAAAAATTCATAAACATTTTCAGGATCCTCACTTCAGTGGGTTTTACTCTCCATCACACCTGTTTCTTTTACAGAGTTCTACCTTGGAAACCTTACGGTTGTAAAATTTCGTCATACATCCCTTTTTTAGTGTCTGTTATAATTTATCTTCATAGCCTCATCTTCCTCTATTGTACGTGTAGACTCGAAGTTATGTTTGGAGTCAATGTCAATATGTCGATACGTAGTGTCAATATATATATATACGTACGTAGTTGGTTTAACAATTATGACTTTACAACCGGAATCTCTTTTACGTCCATACTATTAAATGACGGTAATTGTCTTTTACCTGTTTACCGTCTACCGTACGTTTGTGATTAAAAATATATAAGTAAAATATAGAAACAAAGATTCGTTTCTTTTTTTGATGTCATTGTTAAGTATAAACCATAAATCAATACTGGACACTAGATGATATTAAATTGGTCTAGTTAATTCCCCTAAGGACACAAGGTATCATACTGTTCAGACAAAAGTTTGGGACCGAGATAGTACATGAATAATGGACACACTGAAGACAGTACAATTAAACTGATGAGATTCTAAATCAAAGGGTAGGTATTCCACCTCTATTATTATGGTTGAATAAAGTATTCCGACAATATTCCTAATTTACTCTATTATGTTGTTTTATGAGGTGTTTACAATCGGTGGTATTAATAGGTAGGGATAATGTACCAGAAACAAAATTAGTCAAAACAATACACGATATATAGTCAAGTCAAGTCAAGTCAGTGAGTCAGCACAGTCTGAGAAACTCTGGGGTACTTAACGTCGTGCGGTCCGAAGGGACAGGTAGTGGTTGAGGGCCTCAAGTGAGTCTGAGTTGCAGGTAACTCAGGCACTACGGTAGGTCGGTAGAGTAGGAGACAGTAGGGGAAGAGGAGGACGGGGGTTAGGGAGGTTCGTAGTCTCAGAAAAGGTTACTCAGTTGAGAAGTGTACTCCACCGGCTTCATGACCTCAAAGTCGAAGTCGTAGTAAGGGAGGTTTCTTTAGGGTCCCGACTAGAGGAAGTCTTACCTGACTAACCTAGAGGAACGTCAGGTTCCCTGAGAGTTCTCAGAAGAGGTTGTGGTGTCAAGTTTTCGTAGTTAAGAAACTACGAGTCGAAAGAAGTGTCAGCTTGAAAGTGTAGGTATGTACTGGTGTCCTTTTTGGTATCGGAACTGATCTGCCTGGAAACAACCGTTTCATTACAGAGACGAAAAGTTATACGATGGATCCAACCAGTATTGAAAAGAAGGTTCCTCATTCGTAGAAAATTAAAGTACCGACGTCAGTGGTAGACGTCACTAAAACCTCGGTGGGTTTTATTTCAGACTGTGAAAAAGGTGACAAAGGGGTAGATAAAGGGTACTTCACTACCTTGGTCTACGGTACTAGAAGCAAAAGACTTACAACTCGAAATTCGGTTGAAAAAGTGAGAGGTGAAAGTGAAAGTTCTCCGAAAAATCAAGGAGAAGTGAAAGACGGTATTCCCACCACAGTAAATGTAGTCACCACGTATTTACAGACGGAGTACGATCTGATCTTTAAGTCTATGTATTTCAGGACTAGGGTCACTAGGATGAAGTCCACCAAACTTCATTCTGGGTCTTTAGAAAGAAGGGTGGTGTTTGAGGAGTTCACTAAGACTACGTGTTGATCTAAACCCTGTTGATATCTCATAAACACCCCAAGGGACCACCGGGTCTGTCATTTCTTAGACGGATATTACGTCCTCTGGACCCAAGCTAGGGACCCAGCCCTTCTAGGGAACCTCTTCCATTATTTATAAGTCAGGTCATAAGAACGGATCTCTTGACGTATCTGTCTCCTCGGACTACCCGATATCAGGTACCCCAACGTTTCTCAGTCTGTACTGACTCATTGATTATGAAAGTGAAAAAGTGAAAAGTATCTCTTAAATATCGTATGTAAAAATCTCCGGATCTATTTTAGCCGATCAGACGGTAATGTTATGTTGTCTTAGATAATAAAGGGGGTTCGGGGAATAATAAAGTCTTTAAATACAGATTTCCTTGTATAAGAAGTATTTGAGTGAGTATACAACAATTTATCCGTTTTCCGCTCCCGAGAACTCGGTCTTTAGGAGTATAAGATCGCGGTAGTAATGAACAACGTATTAGAACTCTTTCAGATGAAGAGAGACCGAGTCAAGAAAGTAGTTATTTTACGCCCCCCCTCCCCGGTCGTCACTATTGTCATGAGCAAGTGACCGAAAAATACTTTGAAAGATTGTGTATATTTTACGAATTTACCACAAACTATGTATCATTTTATGGGTCATTTCCACTTGACGAAAATAACATTGACGATAGGATAACTCTCGATGGGAACAGACTTTAGTATTTGTCTAAAATTAGTATTTTAAGACTTCCGTTCCTTTCCTGTGATAAATTTTTATCTCTTAAAAGGTGAGTTGTGAAATGGTTAACGTCTGTTGAATAAAGACCTCCACGAAGGAGACAGAGAAGTGACAAATGTATTTCTAGATGGTAGTAGTTTTATGAGATTGTCAATGTCTATTCTACTAGTCTGGTTTCATCTTCGCTTTTCAAATTGTAGGAATGGATTGAGATTTGGGTTTAAAGAAAAATAATTGGAACGACAAATAATAAGGGTATCTTTCTTAAGGTTGACCGTTAGGATATTGTCTAAGATTGTCGGATTATAAACTAAAATTATTCAAGACTTAACTAAAAAAAGTCCCCTTTTTTACTTTTCGTTTTGTTAAATTCTTTACATTGGTAAGATGTTAAACGAAAATCAGATTATGTTTTTCTTTTTTTTTTTGTGAGTGACTTATAAAGGTGTGTCTATAGTGATAGTGTTATCGGGTTGTACGTCTTAGTTCTGACTCCTTATGTTCCGTTCAGGATTCTGATTATTACCATGGCCTCTCTGAGTGGGAACAGTTTATGGATATCTACTTTTTTGTTTGTCGTTTTTGTTATATCGATTCTAGTTTTGTTTGCCTTGTGGTTCTAGAGTAAATGATTTTGACTTTACATTCTTTCCACCAAAGACCATGCCCGTGAAGGGAAGGGACCTAAGAACTGAGAAGGAATCCGTTGACCTACCATGAATCTGAAATCAGTCGTAGTGTATTTCCCGATGAGTTGGAGAGAGACGACGGATAATGTGTTATTAATAAAAGACGAGATAGGTAGCTGACACCTTTTTCTTTCCCGTTCAAGTAATTAGACGGAAAAGATCTAAGTTGACCGTTCGGTTTTGGGTTCTCTGTCTTTACAGAATTACAATCGTCAGACTTTCAAAATATCTCCATCTGTAGGATATCATCAGTTCCCTTCTAAAAATCAACCAACTCGTTTCGGTTGTTTGGTCTATGCGAAATATAATGTTCGTCGTTGTATTCCTTTTGTGAAAAAGACCAGTGATCGTCAGGACTTATGTCGATGGAGGTAAAACTCTGACTACAAGTAGATTTTTTTAGTTAAATTAAGACCTTTATCTAACGTTAATGAGACATATTTCTTAACACGATCTATGATGTCTATTGTTTGTCCGTTCTGTCGGGGTTTGAAAACCTTTGGTCCTCCTGTTTATCGTTATGTTGTAATTCTTCTTATTTCTTTCAAAGTGTTGGAATTATTTACCGTTGAGGTAAGAAGGTCAACCGGGTCGGTTTTTGGAGTCTTGATAGGAACTGAGGGAAAAAGAGAGTGATAAGGGAGGAAGAGATGAGTAATCGTTTAAGACTAAAGACTTTTTGTAACTCTAAGACTAGTATAAAGTGACGATGGTGTAAAGTGACGCTGAGATCAGGATCAGAGGTAGAAGAGAGAGGAGGTAATAATTTTATCGGAGGTCTGACTAAAGACTCGGAACGTGAAGGAGTGAAAGTTACATAAGAATAAATTATCACTTCAATAAACTAGTGTATTTTCGAGATGAGTTTTAGAAGGTGACTATACAAGGAATTATATTTTTCTGTTGTCGGAATTCTACGTAATAAGGAGGGAGTGAGAGGATTAGAGAGATTAAACAGGCAGAGGAAAAAAGGGCTCGGTATGAACACAGAGGAACTACAAGGACCCTTTTACAGTCTGGAATAAAGAGTGAAGTTCTTACAAACACCAGTGATAATGGGGTCGGACTTTATAAGGACGGGGGTCTATGTACCTACTAAACGATTGAGGGAAGAAGGTCCAGAAATAAGTTGATAGTGGACAGATAAAAAAGAATTTTTTTTTTTTTTGTTTTTTTTTGTTTTTTGTTTTTTGACGTCTCGTGGTGGGTTGTATGAAATCGGAAGAAGGGACAAAATAGATAAAAGGGAATCTCAATTATAAAAGACTATGTGATATATTACAATAAATATAGTAAATAAAGACAGAGGGTAATTCTTTTACATCAAAGTAGTACCGTCCCTAAACCTACTTTGACAATAAAGGGATCGTGACTCTTCTCTTGAAACGTATATCATTTTCGAGTTTTTATAAAGGGTCACTTAAAGACTATCTCACAGTTCACTTATTTAGAGTAATATACACAAAAGTCAGAATATCTCCTTACTCTTCTTTGTCTCCTAGACAACACACGTTCCGCATTAATGTGTAGTAATGGATAGAGTGAATTAGGAGTGAGATACTTCATTCGTACAATTGTCTACTCCTTTTACTGTAAGACTTTTTTATTCTATAAATAGGTTTTAGTGTATGTCACTTTTTCAACCGAATTTCGAGTTGTAAGTCTTTTGATTGTAGTACCGTAGACCAGGGTAGTGAAGTACCGTTTATCTACCCCTTTGTCACCTTTGTCACCGATAAAAAGACCCGAAGTTTTAGTGACGTCTACCACTAACGTCGGTACTTTAATTTTCTGTGAATGAGGAACCTTCCTTTCAATACTGGTTAGATTTGTCGTATAATTTTTCGTCTCTGTAATGAAACAGTTGTTTCCAGGCAGAACAGTTCCGATACGAAAAAGGTCAACAGTACATACCTACACTCTCAACCTGATATTTCTTTCGACTCGCGGCTTCTTAACTACGAAAACTTGACACCACAACCTCTTCTGAGAACTCTCAGGGAACCTGAAGTTCCTCTAGGTTGGTCAGGTAGGATTTCCTCTAGTCAGGACCCACAAGTAACCTCCCTGACTACAACTTCGACTTTGAGGGTTATGAAACCGGTGGACTACGCTTCTCGACTGAGTAAATTTTTCTGGGACTACGACCCTTTCTAACTCCCGTCCTCCTCTTCCCCTGCTGTCTCCTACTCTACCAACCTACCGTAGTGACTGAGTCACCTGTACTCAAACCCACTTGAGACCCTCAACCACTGACTGTCCCTCCGGACCGTACGACGCCAAGTACCCCAGCGTTTCTCAACCTGTGTTGACTCACTGACTTGACTTAACTCGTGAGTTTGACACCGGAGAAACTGAGGTTTTTCAGGTCGAGAAAATTAGTATTTCGTTCAACCCCAGACAAAGAACTGTCGTATCTCCTCTCCCCTATGAAGACTCATAGTTAGTTATGTCATGTTTAGAGGTATTAAATGAACGTTATGATTTTAAATGATGTCAAGGAATCCAGTGATTCAGATAAAATCCTTGACCTTTTAGTTAGGTGGAGAGTAGACACAGATACACCTCCTTACCTTCCATTACCGAACTAACCTGCCGACTCCACCACCCTTCGTACCTTGACTGACGATGGTGGTTATACTAGTAGGGATCTTTAGACACTTAAGAAATTCCGATGTCTTGTGGAAAGGTCTCATCACGATGGGTTGTCTTGAAAGACGTTACTACCTTTATGAGACATAGTCGTGATATCTTATAACATCGATGATCAGGGTATACCGATAACTAGTAAACTTCATACCGGTCACCCTGGTTCCTTAATTTAATATTAAATTTATGGATGTACCCAATCATCGAAAACATAACTTGTCGTGACAAGATCTGAGAGGTAAGGTGAAGTTGGTGGAGGAAGTGGATTGAATGATTGACTGAACATTATGAGACCAGTTAAAATTTACTGTTGTGACTTATGTCCCAATTTAAGCAGAGGGTTTTGATAGGGTTTCTTTTCTCCTTTGACGGGATATCGACTCAGAAATGTAATAAAATAAAAAATTCTTGTTTTTTGATAAATCTTTTCTGTGTCTCGGATTTCGTTGAAATCTGTTATGATCAAGACCTGTGACTTTTGTTCAATGGTTTACTTTAGTCAATTTTTCCTACCGTTTCTTTAAGTTGTTTAAAGTATAAATAAACCGTCTCACCCCTTCCATGACCGAGTCTTAATTTTGAAATGTAAGTAATATTTATTCGGACAATTTCTACTGAACTTTTCCAAAGTAACATTTCGAGTACTTATCGTTTATTCAAGAAGACCGAACTCTAATTTTAAAGGTCTTTTTCATGGTATAGGTCTAAAATTCACGAGATTAAATTTGGTGAATTTGTTTTTAATTCTAGTCCACGAGACCTTTTTATGCTCTGATTAAAGTCATTACCCCTTCTGTGATTGCAAATTTTTACACACACTTCACAAACTTATATTAACAAAGTAATGTACTCATAAAAAATTTTCGTTGTAAAGATTTCATTGTAAAATATAACATACTGAATTTTGTACATATATATTCAATTATTCGATTGAATTACTGATAAAGCACATGTTCGAAATTTTTCAAATATCCCGAAGGAACCACCCAGTCACCATTTCTTAGGTGAACGGTTACGTCCTGTGTGTCCAAGTTAGGGACCAGGCCCTTCTAGGGTACTGTGTCTCGTTGATTCGGGTACATGGTGTTGATGACTGGGGGTGTATGACGTTGAAGGTTTCGGGTGTACGGGATCTCAGGAATGAGATGTTTTTCTCTTCAGTGATATTTCTCTTTGGGTTCGTGGTGTTAACCTCTTATTCGGGGTGAGTGACGTTGATTCCTTTTTAGGTATGTCGTTGCTTCCGTGTCGTGTCGGTTTTTATTTATTTTAATAAAAAAAAATTAAATATAGAAGTCCAATTGTTTTTATAAAAATAGGACAGTGACTTTTTACTCTTAATAGAGTATAAGTCTGTATATGTTATTGGGGGGTATAAATAAAATTTTCGATTCGAGTAGTTGAGGTTAGTTATCAGTACTCCGGGTTAAGTTCAGAGACAAAGGGTGGGACTCGTAAGAGTACGTAAGAGTGTAAGAAAGTTAAAAATAACGGTTTTATATAAACTTATACGAATAAAATACCCAGTGAGTGAATCGTGTGTCATTATATAAAACGGAATATTACAATTAGAAAAAAGAGGGTCAATTTACGAAATATACAAGGTCTATAAGTTCGACCTAAATCTTTTCCGTCCCCTTAGTCTCTCGTTTAACGGTTGTAGGTGACTTAGTAACTTTTTCGCTCTCTCAAGGTCTTCTTGTGTATGAAGACGACATAACTGATGTGGTTTCGGAAACTGACACAAGTCAAGTCAAGTCAGTCCATGTGTTGTTTAACACCTTTTAAGAAGTTCTCTACCCTTATGGTCTGGTGGAGAGGACGGAGGACTCTTTAGATATACATCCAGTCCTTCGTAGTCAATCTTGACCTGTACCTTGTTGTCTGACCAAGGTTTAACCCTTTCGTCATGCAGTTCCGACACGACCTACTTCGTGTTCGACCTTAGTTCTAAAGGTCCTCTTTATAGTTATTGGAGTATATACGTCTACTGTGGCGGGAATACCGTCTTTCGCTTTTTCTTTATTTCTCGGAGAACTACTTTCACTTTCTCCTCTCACTTTTTCGACCGCATTTAGAGTTGTAAGTTTTTGATTCTGGTACCGTAGGTCAGGGTAGTGAAGTACTGTTTATGTACCCTTTTGTTGCCTTTGTCACTGTCTGAAATGAAAACCCCCGAGGTTTTAGTGACGTCTACCACTGACGTCGGTACTTTAATTTTCTACGAATGTGGAATCTTCTTTTCAATACTGGTTGGATCTGTTGTATAATTTTTCGTCTCGGTAATGAAACGGTTGTTTCTAGACAGGTCAATTTCGATACCAAAAAGGTCATCAGTACATACCTATATTCTCAACCTGATATTTCTTTCAACTTGCGACTTCTTAACTACGAAAACTTGACACCACAACCTCTTATAAGAACTCTCAGGGAATTGGTCAGGTTGGATTTCCTTTAGTCAGGACTTATCAGTAACCTTCCTGTCTACGACTTCGACTTTGTGGTTAGGAAACCGGTGGACTACCCTTCTTGACTGAGTAAACTTTTCTGGGACCACGACCCTTTCTAACTTCCGTCTTTTTCTTCCTCTACTGTCTTCTACTCCACCACCCGTCATAGTTGAGTTACCTGTACTCAAACTCATTCGATGCCCTCAGCCACTACCTGTCTCTTCGGACCGCACGACGTCAGGTACCCCAACGTTTCTCAGCCTGTACTGACTCGTTGACTCGACTTGACTGACTATACAAGATACAGGAGTTAATCTCAGATTCGAGGGTGTCCGTTCTTGTTACATCATGAAGAAACGTAAGTAGTGTCGTGAATGTCGACTAACTAAAAGATCTTCTGTCTTCCTTTCGACACATAGCCCACGAGGTTTATATGATTTATTACTGTTTTATTTTAACGGAAGTTAGATAATGTGTTATCTAGACGTCCTGTAAATGGAGTTCAAGTCATTTGAACTCATTAAACGTGTTCCATTCACGATAATTTTAGATGCCAGAAAGGTTAGGGTCAAGAGTTTACAATTAGGAAATGACTAACTAGTGGTAGAATAAACATGTGAAATTTATAATCGTGAGTCTTTAGTTTTACGATTTCCTCGTGTTTGGTAACTTAACCAATATAAAAAAGGAAAAAATCAGGATATTTGATTATTACTCATTCGAGGGAAACATTGATATACTTTGACTTTCATTATACGTTGAATTACGAGACGAGCCTCTTCCGTTACCGTGGGGTGAGGTCATGAGAACGGACCTTTTAGGGTACCTGCCTCCTCGGACCATCCGACGTCAGGTACTGCAGTGTTTCTCAACCTGTGCTGATTCGCTGAAGTGAAAGTGAAAAGTGAAAGGACGTGACCTCTTCCTTTACCGTTGGGTGAGGTCATAAGAACGGACCTCTCCGGGTCCCTGCCCCTTCGGACCACCCGACGGGCAGATACCCCAGCGTGTCTCAGCCTGTACTGACTTCACTACGTCGTCGTCGTCGTCGTCGTCGTCGTCGTTACGAGACGAATGAAAGTGGATTTACTTTTTGAAGAGGGGTGGTGGTGGGAGAGGGGAGTCAGGGAAGATGACCGTGATGTCCTTCCCTCTTTTCCGTTCTCTTTATTCTACGTCCTCTCTGTTATTCCCAATTACCGTCGTCTTTTAAATGTACACAGGTACCTTGTATTAAAGTACCATTTTCGTAGGTGACGTCTTTACAGAGTTGATCGTTGTCAGTCTGTTGTCGGATCTATAAAAGTGAGTCCTTTCCTAGTCATAATTGTTTTCTATTCCCTAGTATTTATTAATTGTGGATTTCCATTCGACATACTTAGTGAATAGCACGGTTTGGTTACTTCCCTTTTCCGAGGTCCGACTACTCTTAGCTTTCAAGTGACTTAGGTTTAGTGAAGAAGGAACGAATAGTCATTCACTACCCATATTTTCTATATACGTCTCTTACATCGTATTATTAATGCTTAGGGTTAGGGTCTATGTCTCTAGATTTAAGTCTATTGTCCAGACAACGACTGATAGACACAGTAGAATCCGTTCAGTAAACGGGAGGTTTATACGTTTTAATTTCTGTTATTATTATTATCAATAAAGGATCCCGACAACACTTTTAATTTGACTTTCTTTTTACGTTTGATGAAGTCTTCCTGAACTACATACCTTTCATGAGTTATACGAATAAAAAATAAACTTCATCTTCTCCCACTCGAAAAGGTGAACCAAAATATCGAGACCCGTACCAATAAAGTCTATTATTCTCACAACTTAACCTTTGGTTCTCTACCCAAGTACAACACCGAAAGAGTTATTGAACTACAAACTAGAACCAGTTAAACAAAGAGAAATAATCAGAAATACAAAGGTTTAGACATTTTGGTTTCCCCAACCAGATTTACTAGAACATAATAAGTCTCGAAAGGTCTCTTTCTTTTAATTATCCTACCCCTCTTTCTCTCTCTTTCTCTCTTAAATTAAAATTCCTTGAACGAGTACGTCAATTCCTCCGACCGTTCAGGTTTTAGATGTTCTACCCAGTCGTCCGACATATGAATCCTTTTTCAGTTACGATGTCAACCGTAGATGATGTATTAAGGGGGAACGAGTCCTCTACAGTTAGAAAAAAGACAGGTCCGGAAGTTGACTAACCCACTCCGGATAGTTACAATATTTCCCGTTAGACGAAATGATTCAAGTGGTTATATTTATATTTAGAGTTGGTTTTCGTAAGAGTGTCTTGTAGATCGTACGGTCTAGTTTATAGGTCCGTGATACCAGGTCGGTTCAACTGTGTATGTTAATTGATAGTGTCTAAACATCCCAGGAAAGGTCTGGATTCTAAGGTATTGGAGACTGAAGACGTAGACACTTTTATGAATGAAGTATTTCAGATGACTACATAGAAATACCTTAAGACTTTAATTATTGTTATTGATGTGTATGTATATATGTATGTATACGTACGTATGTATAACCTCCTCCCGTACCGTTGGGTGAGGTCGTAAGAGTGGACCTCTTAGAGTTCCTGTCTCCTTGGACCGTCCGATATCAGGTATCCCACGTTTCTCAACCTGTGTTGATTTCGTTAAATCGTACGTACGTACGTGTGTGTATGTATGTATTAAACAATTTCACCAAAATTGAAATTGTCCTGTTCTTAACTTTGATCTTATCTACATTTCAGAGGTTACTGAGACATGCAAAAATTTTGATCGGTGTTTAAGAACCTGTTGTGAGGGTAGTTCTTCACTCGAGAAGACCTTACTCATGTTTAGACATTAAATAAAAACCTCCCTTTAAACCGTTATAAGACTTGTAATATACACGTAGGACACACTGGGTCTAAGGATAAATCCGTCCCTACGTGGGCACATATATTCTACTGCACGTGTTCTTGTAGACCGTATCGTAGTAAACCTTGTCACTTTTGAGTCCTTGTTGGATTCACGGTTACTTTTTATTTTGTCTACGACACAACGGAGGTACTTTTTTTTTTTTTTCTTCACCCGAGAATTTGGATATAACCAAACACACTGACGAAACTGGTAGCTTCATGTCGTCATTATATGATACACTAAAGACTTCGATCCATTATTTCCCGATACCTACCATTGAAAGGTGTACCAAAGGAATTTTCAAGTGAGAACCCTTTGAGGAAAAGTCTTGAACTGGGGTTCGACACTCTTTTCGTGTTTGGTGTACCTCTCCAGTACATCTCTACTGAGTCAAATGACAGGATCGACTCGAGTCAGAACATCAGTAGGGTCCTGTCCAAGGTCTTTGTACTCACTACTTTGGTAGAACCTTCGTCTAGGAGATCGAAGTCTATAAGGTCGAGGGTTGTTCCTCAGTGAGATTCGGTACGATCGATTACGAGACCTGTAGCACCTCGTCTGTACGGTAAGGATGGTATTAGAAAATTTTAAAGACTAGCTACCCTAGACACTTGTATTATTCCATAGATAAAATACGGTGACTTCAAAACGTAATCAAATAATATATCGTTATCATTGCCCTTGTGAAAAAGTATAGATCGTGAGTTATACTTTAGTCTCAGTTATACTGTTTGTGTAACGATCCGTGAAAGGTATACATTAAAACAAATTAGGAATATTGGAACACTTTATTAATACTAATGGACTCCTAATTTCCTCAATTAAATTGGTTTGTCGATATGAGAATGTCATTTATAATCTTACCTCGACATTTAGTCCAGAAATCCGTAATACAGATGACAATCTCACGACGGTAAAAGAATTGGTACTACAACTCTCTCTTTTTTCTCGATTCCATAACTCTATCTATACACTTATTCGTTTTGTCTTGGAGTTTTTCATCCTTACACCTGAATTCCGTTGACATCTGACTTACTGTGTCCCTTGGTTGTGGGAAGTTGAGGTTCCATAAGAGAAATCACAAGATTGGTCTATTACTTTCTTCGAGTATTTTTAGTGTTTGAACCAACCTCCACGCTATCCCGAGATGTTGTTCAAGGGGTCCACTTAAAATCGAGTGACTTCGAATTCTTTGTGACTAAGGGTTTGATTAATCTGGTTACAGTTCCTTGTCACCATAAGGGAACCAAAGTTTAAAGTAGTCCCTTTAGATATAAAAGGGACTTTACTAAATTACCGAATTGATTCTTTAGGGCTTTTGTTTTATTATGGTATATAATCTCCACTTCCTCATTTTCACTAACTACGAGTAAACTTAAAGTGTTTAATTAGTATGTCATATAAAAACACTCCAACTTTGATAATGTGACCCAACCTCGTCGTAACCTCACTAAAATTTTTTATAATTTAGGATTACAGATCAGTTCCGATACCAAAAAGGTCACCAGTACATACCTACACTCTCAACCTGACACATGTTTCGACTCGCGGCTTCTTAACTACGAAAACTTGACACCACAACCTCCTCTGAGAAACTCTCAGGGAACCTGACGTTTCTCTAGGTTGGTCAGGTAAAATTCCTCTAATCGGGACGCACAAGAAACCTTCCTTACTGCGATTTCGACTTTGAGGTCATGAAACCGGTGGAGTACACTTCTCAACTGAATAATCTTTTCTGAGACTACGGACCTTTCTAAGTTCCGTCCTCCTCTTCCCCTGCTGGGTCCTACTCCACCGACCTACCGTAGTGGTTGAGTTGCCTGCACTCAGACTCACTTGAGGCCCTCAACCACTACCTGTCCCTCCGGACCGCACGACGCTAAGTACCCCAGCGTTTCTCAGCCTGTGCTGACTCGCTGACTTGACTTCATTTACTCTAGTCTGAGTGCAGGCAGCTCAGCCACTACGGTAGGTCGGTAGAGTAGGACCCAGCAGGGGAAGAGGAGGACGGAAGTGAGAAAGGTCCGTAGTCCCTGAAAACTTCACTTAGTCGAGAAGCGTAATCCACCGGTTTTCTGACCTCAAAGTCGAAGTTGTAGCAGGGAGGTTACTTGTGGGTGCTAACTAGAGGAAATCCTACCTGACCAACCTAGAGGAACGTCAGGTTGCCTAAGAGTTCTCAGAAGAGGTTGTAGTGTTAAGTCTTCGTAGTTAAGAAACCGGGAGTCGAAAGAAATATCAGGTGAGAGTGTAGGTATGTACTGATGACCATGTTGGTGTGGGAACTGTTCTGCTTGGAAACAACTGTTTCATTGTAGAGACAAAAAATTATACGACGGATCCAACCAGTACTGAAAGGGAGGTTCCTCAAGTCAAGTCAGTGAGTCAGTACAGGTTGAGAAACACTGGGGTACGTAGTGTCGTGCGGTCCGGAGGGACAGTCAGTGATTGAAGACCTCAAGTGAGTTTGAGTGCAGGTAGCTCAGCCACTACGGTAGGTCGGTAGAGTAGGAGACAGTAGGGGAAGAGGAGGACGGGGGTTAGGGAGGGTCGTAGTCTCAGAAAAGGTTATTCAGTTGAGAAGTGTACTCCACCGGTTTCATGACCTCAAAGTCGAAGTTGTAGTCAGGGAGGTTACTTGTGGGTGTTGACTAGAGGAAATCCTACCTGACCAACCTAGAGGGACGTCAGGTTTCCTGAGAGTTCTCAGAAGAGGTTGTGGTGTCAAGTTTTCGTAATTAAGAAGCCACGAGTCGAAAGATGTGTCATGTTGAGAGTGTAGGTATGTACTGGTGACCTTTTTGGTCATTCGTAGAAAATTAAAGTACCGACATTAGTGGTAGACGTCACTAAGACCTCGGGTCTTTTATTTCAGTCGGTGACAAAGGTGACAAAGGGGTAGATAAAGGGTACTTCACTACTCTGGTCTTCGGTACTAGAAGCAAAAGACTTACAACTCAAAATTCGTTTGATAAAGTGAGAGGAGAAAGTGAAAGTAGTTCTCCGAGAAATCAAGGAGAAGTGAAAGACGGTATTCCCACCGCAGTAGACGTATAGACTCCAATAACTGTAAAGAGGGTCTTAGAACTAAGGTCGAACACGAAGGAGGTCGGCTCGTAAAGATTACTACATGAGACGTATCTTCAATTTATTCGTCCCACTGTTATATATCGGAACTACATGAGGAAAAGGATAAACCTTGGTCAGACAAACAACAAGGTACAGATCAAGATTGACAACGAAGGACTGGACGTATGTCCAAAGAGTTCTCCGTTCAGTCCATCAGATCATAAGGGTAGAGAAAGTCTTAAAAGGTGTCAAATAACACTAGGTGTGTCAGTTTCCGAAACAGTATCAGTTATTTCGTCTTTATCTACAAAAAGACCTTGTGAGAAGGAAAAAGATACTAGGTCGTCTACAATCGTTCAACAGGAGACCAAGGAGACGGAAAAAAGATTTTGGTCGAACTTGTAGTCCTTCAAGTGTCAAGTGCATAACGACTTCGGAGCGAACCTCTTAAAACTCGTAATGAAATGATCGGACACTCTACTCACGTTAACACGTCATCAAACTCGTAAGAAACCGTAACGGAAAGAAACCCTAACCTTACTTTTGACTGGAAAAGGTCAGTACCGGTTTAAACGACTGTATAACTCGCGTCGTGAAGGTGTCGTAGTAGAAAGTCCTAAACTTTATCGAGTTGACCTTAAGGTAGTGGAGGTGATCGAAACAAGTATCACCACGAAGGATACCGGGTGAACTGAAGTGTAAGGTCCTACAGACCGAGATCCACACACTAGTGTGGTAACACTAATAGACCCAGTACTTCTAGAAAAAACATGTCAAGAAGACACATAAGAACGGTGTAGAAGAATTATAGAAGACGAAGACAATCCAGGTATGGCAAAGACAGGAAATAACTCGGGTAGCAACGTACTTTACAAGGGAACCATACAGATTAAAAGAACTTCTCTAGAGATCAGAAAGAGTAAGATAACAGAAGGAGAGAAAGAAACGTAACTAACGACTCCCTCCGAAAGAATAGAGAAGAAACCTTGAAACGTAAGTCTACGAATATAGAAAGGAAAAGAGGAAACGAAAAACGAAGAGAAGAAAAGTGTCGATAAACATTCCGGAGGGGTCTGTCGGTAAAACGAAAAAACGTAAAGAAAAGGTACCCCTACCAAAACTAGGGACAGAGGACATGTTACAGTACTTGGAGGCAGGTATCAAGTAGTCCGTGAGACAGATAGTCTAGATCAGGGAATTTAGATAAAGAGTGAAGGTAACACATTATTATTCCCTAAACTAAATCCAGTATGGACTTACCAGATCGTCAGAAGGGGTGAAAGAAGTTAAATTCAGACTTAAACCATTATTCCTCAAGTACTAGACTCGGTGTCAGTCGAGGGTCAGACCAAAAACGACTGACATACCTCGAAGAGGTAGAAACCGACGTTTCTTATATTAGTGACTAAAACCGCAACTGGTAGACCACTACAGGTACACATCAGAAGAGAACACAACGACCTTCTCCCACAAACGATACCAGTATGTCTTATTTATCGACGTTAATTATTACGACTTAAGTAAATTAACTCGACACTATTGTCTATAAAAAGTTGGTTATTCTTACATTTCATGTTAAGAAAAAAATTCAAAAGAAATTTACATAAATCAATAAATAAAAATCGACGTGACCCAGAAGCAACGATGTACCCAAAAGAGATCAACGTTGTTCACTCCCCGATAAGAGATCAACGTCATGTGTCCGAGATCCCACGACCCCGAAGTTTTCAACGTCGAACGCCCGAACTCTTATGTCCAAGTTTTCAAGACCACGTACCCGAATCAACGGGACACCGTACACCTTAGAAGGACCTGGTCCCTAGTTTGGGTGTAAGGGGTGTAACGGTCCGCCTAAGAATTGGTGACCTGGTGACGCTTTCAGGATCTCATGTAAAGAAATATCCTTACACCTTTACGATATTTACTAAAGTATTTTGTGAGTTTAAGTGAACGACTCCGGAATTTAAAAAGACATTCGAAGAACTTGATATTAGGTATGTTTTGTGGTACTGTAAAAACGAAGTAGATACGAAAATTGTTATGTTTTTCTACCGTTTTGGAATAGACGGTTGACCATGTGTCTACAATCAGTGTTGTCGTTACATCGTTTGGATTTGTAAATTGGTCAGAATTTTGTGTTTGTTGTATTTGACGTTTTACCGGTTTAATATGAGGAACTCGTACGACTTTTTTCATCGATAGTAGAGGGGATAAAAACCGTGTATATCTTTTTAATTTTTAAGTCAATCGAAAAGGAGATCAAGGAAAAGTCAGTGTGATTGTTAAAATGTTGAATTCAGAGTATAGTTTCGTGACTCTATCGTTTTAATGTTGGTTCTTAAGATATTGTGAACCAGCTGTAAACTAGAGTTTAGTAGAGATTTCCTGGAGGTCGGTGAAAAAGATGAAAGGGTCCACCACGGTAGAATTATGGTCCGTACTATTCTCTATGTTTCGTTTAATTATTCTATTGGTCGTTCCTGGATGACATATCGTGTCCCTTGAGATGAGTTATAAGACATTATTGGATTTATCCTTTTTTATAAAACTTTTTCTATTTCTATGAACATATATATATTGACTTAGTGACGATATGTGGAGTTTGATTGTTTTGTGACATTAGTTAATATAAGGTTATATTTCATTTTTAAAAATTACAATTACCATCTTATATTCACTGTTCCACTATCTACAATTGACATTTTAGGAAATTTAAAAAGATATGTAAGTTTATAAAAGTATTTTTTATAACTTGTGAAAAATTTTCTTTGGTTTAACTTCAAGTCGTTTTCTGTGAAGGAGGGATAGATAATGACACCCGTTCTTAGGGAATCCTCTTTGCCTCATCGAGAATACCAGTTGTTTTCTCAGGTTTTACGTGACTTTTCACTTTCACTTCAGTGCGCCAGTACTGTCTTACTAGAGACAAGTAAAGGTTCCGTTTGGTAAGTTATAGTGTCATTAGGTTCAGATACGGGGTTGGTCATTACAGTTTCTTCGACTTCAACTTACCAAAATACTATTGGATGTTCTGGTAGATCTTAATTGTGGTTCTTTTTTTCAGGAAAAGTAGTATCCCCTGATCTTGCGTTTTCATCCTCCAGTTCTCTATGGACATCATTGTCCATTCTTACCGGAAACTCATGTTTTAACTTCGTCCCGTTTCCGATTGTCTCAAAACGGTTCTCTTATGTGACCAGTGTCACTTGTGAGAAACGGTTGTTGTGTTCTCTGTCTAAATGTGTACCTGTAGTGGTCTACCAGTTATTACTTTAGTTTAACTAATATAAGAAACGTTAGTACCTCTTCGAGATATATCAGTCGTTTTTGTTCTGGTCCTCGACTGACACCGAGTCTAGTAGTCGAAGAATAACGTTTTAAGACCGATTTTAACTTCTTTCATCTCTTTTGATGATCTGGTAAGCCCATACTGGATGTAATTTGGGGAATACTGATATGTCACTTTCACTATTTATCCAAGCTCCCTAATCTAGACCATCTGTCTCACGGAATTCTTGATACCTGCCTCCAAATATTGTAACATCTCCTCCGTCACTGGTTTTAGTAGTGTTCCTTTTTCTTTACGTTGTTCCGTGTGGTCAACAGACTCCTCCGGAATGTTTATCGACTCTTTTCTTCTCTTCACTGTCCGTTTCCTTTTTCCCTTTCTATATGGGTTGACTTCATCTTAAAGTTTCTTATCGTTCCTCTCTATTCTTTCGGAAGAATTCACTTGTTACGTTTATTTGTCTATTGTTATCTTACTCTTTCTGATCTCTAGAGAACTTATTTTGACCTCTGTAGTTTCCTTGTAAAGTACGTCTCTACCCGTGTTATTTCTTGTCTTTACCGTTCCTAGATCGTCATCGTCTTCTCTACAGTTCTTATATGTCTTCTTGATATGTTGTTTCCAGAATTACTGGGTCTATTGGTGTTACCACACCATGACCTTTTGGAGTCAAAAGTAAGGTTAGGGTTTCTCTCCGTTACAGTTTCTTACAAGTTTGATGACATGTTGACGTGAGTAAAGTGTGTGATCGTTCCATTACGAGTTTTATGAAGTTCGATCCGAAGTTGTCATACACTTTACTCTTGCAGGTCTACATGTTCGACCTAAATGTTTTCCGTCTCCTTGGTGTCTAGTTTGACGGTTGTGGGTTACCTAGTATCTTTTCCGTTCTCTTAAAGTCTTTTTGTAGACGAAGTCACTGACACGATTTCGGAAACTGACACACCTAGTGTTGTTTGTCACCTTTTAAGTATTCCTCTACCCTTATGGTCTGGTGGAATGGACGGAGGACTCTTTGGACATACGTCCAGTTTTTTGTTGTCAGTCTTGGTCTGTACCTTGTTACCTGATCAAGGTTTAACCCTTTCCTCATGTAGTTCCGATATATAGCAGTGGGACGAATAAATTGTAAAAACTTCTCATGTAGTACACTTTACGACTCAAACTACTGAGTGTTCACCTTAGTTCTAAAGGTCCTCTTTATAGTTGTTGGAGTGTATTCACATCTGTGATGTTGAGATTACCGTCTTTCACTTCTCGTTGATTTCTTGGAGAATTATTCCCACTTTCTCCTCTTACTTTTTCGACCGAATTTAAAGTCGTAAGTTTTTTGATTCTAGGACCGTAGGTCAGGGTAGTGAAGTACTGTTTATCTTCCTCTTTTTCACCTTTGTCTCTGTCTAAAATAAAAGAATCAGAGGTTTTAGTGACGTCTGTCACTGACGTCGGTCCTTTAATTTTCTAAATTTCCTTCTTTTGAATACTTTTTGGATCTGTCGATTAACTTTTTATCTCTGTAGTGAAACGATATATCCAGGTATATCAGTCAGGTGCGATAGTAAAAAGGTCATCAGTACCTGTCTACACTGTCGCCGTGGTATTTCTTCCGACTCGTGACTTCTTAACTACGAAAGTTTGACACTACGACCTTTTCTGAGGACTCTCAGGGAACCTGTCGTTCTAGTTTGGTCAGTTAGGAGTTCCTTTAGTTGGGCCTTGTAAATGACCTTCCTGAACTACGACTTGGACTTCGAGGTTATGTGACCGGTGGACTACGCTTCTCGGCTGATGAACCTTTTCTGGAGCTGCGACCCTTTCCGACTTCCGTTTTCATCTTCCCACACTGTCTCCTACTCTGTCTGTCGTAGTGGTTAAGTCACCTATACTTAAACTCGTTTGACACCTTCTATTATTTCCTATCCCTTCGGACCACACGATGTCAGGTACCCCAGTGTTTCTCAACCTGTACTGAATCACTGACTTGTTGTTGTTGTTGTTTTTAATACGGAGTTAATTTTGTAAAAAAAAATTCAATATTTTCTTCGGGTCTCTTTTCCTCGTTATATTTTAGTGTCCTTACGGTACTCTGACCGGGTGATTTTTGTTTTGTCTTTCCGGTCTTATATTACCTTCTTACTATAGAAGTTAGTTACACAATTTCCTTTTATTGTTGAATCTAAGATATGGGTCCCTTTTATAAAAAGTTCTTATTTCCTTGTTCCCCTTTTGCTACGAAGTCTGTTTGATTTGGACCTTGGATTAGTAGTTTTCCTGTAGTAGTGAAATAACAACAGTGAGTGTGAACTGTCTTCCTATGATTTGTTCACGTACTTGTATATCTCCGTCATTAGTGGTCCTCGGTAGAATGTGTTTGAAATGAAGACCCCTTTCTTCTTACCATGTCTTGGAAAGTAAATTCCCCTGTCATGATCGTAAAGGATTTTAACTGTCTGTAGTAGTTCTGTGTATAGTTTCTCTAGGATACTTGAGGTTCGTTTTATTTATTATTATTTCGGTGTATATCCATGTATAATCAATTTGACGATTTTGTGTTTCTGATAGAATTTTCGTCGGTTTTTCTTTTCGAAAGGAAAGTCCTTGTTTTGATTTAGATATCAACAAAAGAAGACCTTTCGTTTTCCTTTTAAAAAAGTTTAATTACTTCTTCATATATTTGAAAGGTTAGGTCTTAAGATATAAGTCATTTTTTATGAGAAGTTATTACTTCCTTCTTTACTCTAATATTTATGTAAAGACTTTTATAAAATAAAAAATAATTATTCGGGTGTTATTTCGTTTTGGATTTTCCACAAGAAGTTCGTCTTCTTTGACTATGGTCTACCTTCCTTCCTTTACGTCTTTCTTTGATTTTCGTTGTCTTCCTCATTAATCTTCCATTAAGATTTCTGTATTACATTTTGTTATTATTATTGGAGAATATTTAATGTTTACGTATATCTTAATTTATTGTGTTGCCCGAAGGGTCCACCGTGATCACCATTTCTTAGGCGGACGGTTACGTCTTCTGTGTTCGTTGCGCCCAAGTCAGGGACCCTACCCTTCTAGGGGACCGCATCCTTTACCGTGGAGGGAGGTCATAGGAACGGACCTTTTAAGGTACCCGTCTCCTCGGACCGTCCGATGTCAGGCACACCGACGTTTCTCAGTCTGTGCTGATTCGTTGACTCATGTGTGTGTTTATTGTTTTATGGATTTTGTATTCTTCGTTTTGTACCTACAACACAACGAGATGACAGTGACGAAACAAACCTTTCTTCACTTTGAGAAGTAAATATAATACAAAATTTTTTAGTCCCCATGTTACAAATTGGAGATAGTATTAGTCCAATTTTTCTTATTTTATAGGTTATTTATTCTTGACTTATGGGAACGTCCTATATCCAGTTATATATTTTAATTATAGACAGGATATATGGTAGTTACTTATTAAGTTTAAAATTAAATGTGATCGTGTGAGTTTTACTTTATAAATAGAGATTTAGATTGTTTTAAGGTCCGTATCTAATGAAGTGCCTATTTAAGATGGTTTACAAGTGTCTTCTTTTGTGGTTATAATATGTTTGAGAAGGTCTTCTTTTCTCTCTCCGTTGTAAAGACTTGAATGAACACGACGGTCTATTTTATATCATGTGGTTTAATTTAAATTTAAAGTCTATTTTTTATTTATAAAAGTCACATTAATAAGTACCCTAAAAATAAACGATATATACCGTCCGGAAAACTCTAGTTTTGTGCAATTGTAATGTTCTTTTTTTTAGTAAAATGAAATGATTTATGAAATTCGTGTCTACATTTTAAAGATTTTGTAATCGTTTCATATAGGTCTTCATTTACCTTTTCTTATTGTATTGTCAGTTTATAATTAGTGAATTACGTGTTGTAATTGTCTTCTTCTTTTACAGAGACCGGTAAAGTTGGATACTTCTTCATAAGTAAGTCAAGTCGAGTCAAGTCAACGAGTCAGTACAGGTTGAGAAATCAGTTGGAGTTATGGTTAATATTAGTGATTTTCTATTAAAGAAATGTCCTCTTTTTTCTTTAAAGTAATCGGACTATTTTTCATCGATATCTTTTGGATATTGATTGTAGCGAAAATTTGTGAGTGACTTTAGAGATGGACATTCTTACCCTTACTAAGTTCCTATGGGTGATCTAGTGAGGAAAGTTGTCATATTTTTTTCTAGAATTGGTCTTGTTATACGTTTTTTTGTTTTAAGTTTCATAATTTTTTGTTCCTTACTTTTTAAAATTTGTCGTAAATGTAGTGTCAGTGTTTCCAAATTCATGAACCTCTGATAGATTACTTTTTATATTTTCTGTTGTTGTTGTTTTTAGAGTCTTATCATTCTCTGTAACTTTTGTTCAAGTTATTTATCTCACTGTAAGATACAAGTACCTTAACTTCTAAAGTACGACATTTCTACAATTAAGAGAGGTCTAATCGGAGATTTAAGTCATATTTGAGTTGATATTAGGACTGTGCTAAAAACAATTTTGACTATTGGACTGACATTTATATATACTTATACGTTTCTAAGTTCCTGTCGGTTCTGTTGGAACCTTTCTTGTTTCAAGTTCCTGGATAAGACGGTCTAATAGTTCTTAAAAAATTTTTATTTTATATCGTCATTACTTCGTTCCCATCTATTTATATTGTTACATTGTTTTATCTCAAGTCTTTTGTCCAGATGTGTAGTATTCACATCAGTTAAATACTGTTTTTTCCGTGACGATTCTTCATCCCTTTCTTGTCATAAAAATTATTTACTATCAGTTTGTATATAAACATTCTTTTTTATATTGTTTTTTGAACTCGGATAGATTATGGTGTGTGTTTTTATAGTTGAGGTCTACTTAATATTGAGATTTACATTTTTCGTTTTTACCATTTTGAAGATTTTCTTTTGTAGACATTCTTGTAAAAGTAATTAAATCCTATCCGTCTCTAAAGAATTTTTTTTTTTTTTTTGTCCTGGATCTTTAGGTTAAGTTATTTCCTTTCCAATTATTCGTCTCGATGTAATTTTAATCAGTAAGGACGAGTAATTCATAGGGTGTTCTTCTCGTTAATCCGTTCGGTTCTTACCTTCTTCTATGAATGTTATGTATGTTGTTTCTCGAAGATTTGGTTTTTATACGTGTTGAGAATTTTTTGGTTCATCTTTTTCTGTGTTAGGTTATTTTTTATTTATTTATTCATCCAAACTTACCCATGAGTCTTTTCTTGTATCGGTTTACCGGTAGTCATTAGTCCTTTCATATTTAATTTTGGTGTCACTTTACGGGAATATACGGATTCTGTTTTCTATTTTTAATTTTCTAACCATTGTGGTGCATGACCGTTCATACATCCTGTTGATCTTGAAAGTATGAGACGGTTGACATTATTTTGACCACGTTTGTGAATTCTCCATTATACTGTGTTAGTAATACATCTCCCCTCACCCTATACTTCCACGTAAGGACGTTCCTCGAAATAAGGTTGTACTTCCATTTTTTACCTTGGTTCGACCAGTCTTCCCACCCCGTTTTATATGTTTTTTCCAGAATAGGAATGTGTGAAAAAGTTGTCAGAGTGTTGAACCAAAAGTGTCACAATCGATGATACCTTATGATTGTAGCACACGACATTTGATATTTAACTAAGTGGGAGTCGATTTGTCGGAGAGTAATCTCGGATTGGAGTTGTGACGACTGCGGGTAGACAACGGAAGGAGGTGTGTAAGGGTTTCACCTTTTGTCCGTACATACGGTCCCATCCATCCTTTGACTCTGACGACGAGTCTTAATTTTCGTCAGTTGCCGTTGTTAGGAAGGGTTTTCAGGTAAGGAGAAAGTCTCGTAAAACATGATGACTCACCTTTGTAGTCCTTTGGTTCTTTGATGGGTGTGTGGTAAGAGAAAAAAGGACAAAGTGAACAAAGAAGATTTAGACCCGTCGAGAAGACATAGGACATTGACTCGACGGTTAATAACTGTTTGGTTCCCGGTCGTAAAGTCAACAAATTTGGAGTCCTAGGTTTGACGAAAACGTTCACTCAATTTATTCTTTTTTTTAATAATATTTATTTTTCGTAATGATCATCGTACTTTCTTTGACTCCAATGTTTTCATTGTTGTCCAACCAGTAATCTTAGACGGGACGTGTGTCGTGGATTTGGAACCACTGTGTCTCTCTGATAAAAAAATTTCCAAAGAAATTTAAAAAAGAATATTTAAACTAGTAATTTAGTTGTCTCTTAGTCATGAAGTCGTTGGTAAAAAAATATTTTGTAAAGGTTCAAAATGGTTACGTGTAAAATATTAGACTTATCTTTAACAATGATCAAATAGTCTTCGATAAGATATGACGTTGAAGGAGGTCCCGAGTTTCAGAACAAATGGTTAAAGTTAACGAAGAGTATAGTGAAGGTTTATATTTTATTTAGGTTGATTTTGAAATGACTTCTTTTACTTTTCTTTTAAACTTCTGTAACTTTCGAGGGGATTTACCTTTATAATGACGTCACTACAGTTAAGAAGGGTTCGATGGAATATTCTTATTTCTTTAGGGATATCATTATTGTCAAAAGAAAAACATTGAATTTTATTAAGATTTAGGTTAGATTTCTTTTTCTTTAGACGACTTTTGTTCGTTTTGTAAAAATATTCTCCTCATATTCCCTTTATATAAACAGGTAGTCTACATTCATGTGTGATATTTCGATGGAATTCCTTTGGTTGAACTTCGATGAAGTTCTTGTCTAAAATTTTTAATTTCCCTGGTGGTATACAACGTTGTTAGGGTGAGGACTCGTATATGGTCCTTTTGTGGTATGTCATTTAAGGTGTGTATGTTTAAAGGTTTCTACATTTGCACAAACGTACAGGTTAGTGCATTCAATCAAGTACACAGATCGCATATGACAGTGTACGTACGTAGGAGATGTTCACCAACACGAAAGCGTATGACATGTCATTCATGACATATTTCAAGTCATCATGTCTTAGAAAGAAACTTCGGGTCCTACAGGTCTTCGTTCATATTTTCGTCGTCACTATGTCGACCATAACGATTCTTCGTGATTCTTTACTGTTACCTTTGTTTTCACTTTTATTAACTCTCTTACTTCGTCCCGTTTTCCTACCATCTACAACGAACAAAAACATGTTACTTAGTAAGTTGGTAACCTTGCTAAGATTTCTTGTTTCTGTTCTAGTACCTTGTGTGCTTCAGACAACAGATATCTTGTTCCTGTTCTAACACCTTGTACACTTCAGACGGTAAAACTACTACAGCTGTTATTGTAGTTTCTACGTACCTTTTTACTACCTTCTCTAATCCTTTAACGAATCACACACCTACATCCCAGTCGTAGTCACAGTCCGGGGTGTACCCAATTATGACTAAGTTCCCTTTCGATTTTCGAAAATACTTCTACCCTTCTTCTTTGTACCGCTTCTTACTCCCCCGTGTAGAAATTGTGGTCGGTATCGACATAGGAGTCAAGTCCAAATGTCGGTTAGAAGTGTTACATTTTCATTCATAACTGACGTTTTTGCCATCGATGGGTCCTTAAAGGACTTTACGAAGTTCTTTAATAACTACTCTCGGTATAAGTGGACTCGTCCAAAAATTACACCCACTTTGTCCTGACATGATCTTCTCCTACGGTCTAACTTCAATGTAGTCATTCCTCCATTTGGACTATGGTCTGATATTTCGTCGTTCAAGTCAAGTCAAGTCAGCGAGTCAACACAGGCTGAGAAACGTTGAGGTTCTTAACGTCGTGCGGTCCGGAGGGACAGGTAGTGGTAGAGGGCCTCAAGTGAGTCTGAGTGCAGGTAGTTCCGGAACTACGGTAGGTCGGTAGAGTGGGAGCCAACAAGGGAAGAGGAGGACGGGGGTCAGGGAGGGTCGTAGTCTCGGAAAAGGTTACTCAGTTGAGAAGCGTACTCCACCGGTTTCATGACCTCAAAGTCGAAATCGTAGTAAGGAAGGTTTCTTTAGGGTCCCAACTAGAGGAAGTCTTACCTAATCAACCTAGAGGGACGTCAGGTTCCCTGAGAGTTCTCAGAAGAGGTTGTGGTGTCAAGTTTGCGTAGTTAAGAAGCCACGAGTCGGAAGAAGTGTCAGGTTGCGAGTGTAGGTATGTACTGGTGTCCTTTTTGGTATCGGAACTGATATGCCTGGGATCAGCCGTTTCATTACAGAGACGAAAACTTATGTGATAGATGCAACCAGTATTGAAAAGAAGGTTCCTCATTCGCAGAAAATTAAAGTACCGACGTCAGTGGTAGACGACACTAAAACCTCGGGGGTTTTTATTTCAGACTGTGACAAAAATGACAAACGGGTAGATAAAGGGTACTTCACTACCCTGGTCTACGGTACTAGAAGCAAAAGACTTACAACTCGAAATTCGGTTGAAAAAGCGAGAGGAGAAAGTGAAAGTAGTTCTCCGAAAAATCAAGGAGAAGTGAAAGACGGTATTCCCACCACAGTAGACGTATAGACTCCAATAACTATAAAGAGGGCCGTTAGAACTAAGGTCGAACACAAAGGAGGTCAGGTCGCAAAGAGTACTACATGAGACGTATCTTCAATTTATTCGTCCCACTGTTATATGTCGGAACGACATGAGGAAAAGGATAAACCTTGGTCGGACAACAAGGTACAGGTCAAGATTGACAACGAAGGACTGGACGTATGTCTAAAGAGTTCTCCGTCCGGTCCACCAGACCATAAGGGTAGAGAAAGTCTTAAAAGGTGTCAACTAACACTAGGTGTGTCAGTTTCCGAAACTGTATCAGTTATTTCGTCTTTCTCTACAAAAAGACCTTGAGAGAACGAAAAAGGTACTAGGTCGTCTACAACCGTTCAACTAGACCACGGAGACGGAAAAGCTTTTGGTCGAACTTGTAGTCCTTCAAGTGCCAAGTGCATAACGACTTCGGACCGAACCTCTTAAAACTCGTAATGAAATGATCGTACACTCTATTCACGTTAACACGCCATCAACTCGTAAGAAAACGTCGTTTCTTGTCCGATTGAGGTTACAAACCTCCGTTATGAAGAGACGTTTTTTACATGTTCGGTCTTCCGTCACCGTAGTATAAAGAGTTCCCGACTACCCTCTTTTGGATGTTGGATCCTATAAGATGAGTTGTTTAATAATGAGTTTTGACAGGTTCTCTATTTCTTCAAGAGTCTGTTCGTTTTTGATTTTCTTAATTAGTTGTCATTTGACTGGGATCGAAAGATTGGTGTTACACACACTAGAGAGTGGATCTCAGTTTGTAGACCTTCCGCTTGAGTTCACCTGGAATCCTTCGTAGTGATGTTTATCTCGATCACCTACACTACCTTAAGGTCAACTGGATAAAACTTAGGATTTTCTACTACGGCTATTTCACGACGTGAGTTATACGGTCGTTTGAGACCTTTTGAGTCGTCACCGGTGTCCTGACCTTTTCCAGTCAAAAGTAAGGTTAGGGTTTCTTTTCGTTACGGTTTGTTACAAGTTCAATGACTTGTTGACGTGAGTAAAGTGTGTGATCGTTTCATTACGAGTTTGAAGGGGTTCGGTCCGAAGTTGTCATGCACTTGACATTTGAAGGTCTACAAGTCCGACCTAAATCTTTTCTGTCTGCTTGGTCTCTAGTTTGACGGTTGTAGGTGACCTAGTATCTTTTTCGTTCTTTTGAGATCTTTTTGTAGAAGACGAAATGACTAATACGGTTTCGGAAATTGACACATCTAGTGTTGTTTGACACCTTTTAAGAAGTTCTCTACCCTTATGGTTTGGTGCAGTGGACGGAGGACTCTTTGAACATACGTGCATTTCTTCGTTGTCAACCTTGGTCTGTACCTTGTCTGACAAGGTTTAGTCCTCTCCTTATGTAGTTCTTCCATATAAAAGTGGGACAAATAAAGTGAATATAAGTCTCATGTAGTACTTTTTACGGACGGACCTACTTTATGTTTGACCTTAGTTGTTACGGTCCTCTTTATCGTTATTGGAGTCTATACGTCTATTATAGTGGGAATACCGTCTTTCACTTCTCCTTGATTTCTCGGAGTACAACTTCCACTTTCTCTCACTTTTTCGTCCGCATTTTGACTTGTAAGTTTTTTGATTCTAGTACCGTAGGTCAGGGTAATGAAGCACCGTTTGTCTACCCCTTTGTTACCTGTGTCACTATCTGAAATAAAAGAACCCGAGGTTTTAGTGACGTCTATCACTGACATCGGTACTTAAAATTTTCTGCGAACGAGAAACCTTCTTTTCGATACTGGTTGGATCTGTCGTATAATCTTTCGTCTCTGCAATGAAACGACTGTTTCCAGGTAGATCAGTTTCGATGCGAAAAAGATCATCAACACATACCTGCCCTCTCAACCTGGTATTTCTTTCGACTCATGGCTTCTTTAATACGAAAACTTGACACCATAACCTTTTCTGAGAACTGAAACCTGAGAGGTTTCTGAGAGAAGGAACCTGACGTTCTTCTAGGTTGGTCAGTGAAGATTTCCTTTAGTTAGGACTGATAAGTGTCCTTCCTGACTACGACTTCGACTTTGAGGTCACGAAAACGGTGGACTATGCTTCTTGACTGAGTGACCTTTTCTGGGACTACGACCCTTTCTAACTTCCGTCCTCCTCTTCCCCTACTATCTCCTACTCTACCAACCTACCGTAATGACTGAATTACCTGGACTCAAACTTAAATCGTTCGCAACCCTCAACAACTACCTGTCCTTCAGACCGTATGACCTCAGGTACCCCAACGTTTGTCAGTCTGTACTGACTCCCTGATTTGAGTTGACTTTGACTGGGATGTATTTCACAACAATTTCCCAGAAGAGATTCACCTTTTTTACCGAGTTGTTATGCATTCTGAAATATCCATACATTTTAAGGGTGATGGTTTCCGTCAAGTCAAGTCAAGTCAACGAGTCACCACAGGCTGAGAAACGCTGGGTTCTTTCGCGTCGTGCGGTCCGGAGAGACAGGTAGTGGTTTAGGACTTCAAGTGAGTCTGAGTGCAGGTAGCTCAGTCACTACGGTAGGTCGGTAGAGTAGGTTTATATATGATTTCTGATATGAAGTTAGTGAATTTCCTGACATCGAGGGTCCGAGGAGACAGGTGTCTTAAGAGGTTCGTTCTTATGACCTCACCCAACGGTAAGGGAAGAGGTACCATAGAAGGGATGGGTCCCTAGTTTAGGACTTTCTACTCGGTCTAGAGGACGTAACATCCCTTTAAGAAATGGTAGGCTCGGCGGCCCCTTCGGGTCGTGTTTCTAATTTTCTGTTTTTAAGTTTATTTTTTTTAGACATTGATATTATTTGTCAATGTCCTTTTATACGTCCACATTTATTCTATAGTTTTGTGTTTTGTACCCCTTCCCCTCATTTTTTACATCTAGAAAATCTTATACAAATTAGAGTTTACTGATAGTTAAAATTTTCTCATCTATGTCAATTTTCAGTTATATATACTCGGGGTACCATTGGTGTTTAGTATTGGGCTGTTCTTAATGAAAGGGTTACCAGGTTACCAAATTCTTCGTTGGACGGTTTTGTTCCCTGTTCTCAAGTTAGGGACCAGGTCCTTTTAAAGTGTACATCGTCCCGTTGATTCGGGTACTTGGTTTTGATGATTCGGTTGTGAGATCTTGGGTGTCTAGTGTTGATGACTTCGGACGTGTGGGATCTCGGACACAGGTGTTGTTCTCTCGGTGACGTTACTCTTCGGGTACGTGTTCGTCGAATCTCTCATCGGGGACGAGTGGTGTAGATGTATTTCGGGTACGTCGTTATTTCTGGGTCACGTTGGTTATTTATTGACGACTCGGACACTAAATATCGGGTGTTCGACGTTGATGACTCGGGTACCCGACGTTGATGAATTTAGGAGTACGACATATCGGACTCGAGACGTTGTTCTCTCCAGTGTCGTTTCTCTCCGGACTCGTGACGTTGATTTCTCCTCGGGGGAGAACAGTGTTGACCTCTTTCGAGTACGTGTCGTTGTTTCTGGGTCGTTTAGGTTTTTAATTATTTATTTATTGTTATTCTATGTGTATTTTTGGTTGTTCTTTCCTTGTGTTCGTATGGTGTCTTATTTTAGTAGTTTCGTGTTGTCTTTTTCTGATTTTCTTCTCTTGATGTTTTTATTGGCCTTTTGTTCTTTGTTTTACCGTCACTCATGTTTGGATAGTTATTACTGAAATAAAAAAAGTTATAGTGAAATTTACTATTACCTGAATCACGATGTTTGTTCTTTGTGTCCCACATTTTAGTCTAAAAAATTTGACGGTAAATTTCTCTAAGTGTAGTCTTGATTTCTGCGTATGTAGTAAACAAAGAAACGGAAATTCCAAAACCATTTTCCTTCTATTCTCATTCTTGAGTTCCGGAAACGGATCGTTTCCCCTTTATTTTCTCTTTTTCTATACTTCAATAAACTTTTCGTTATAAAAATTAATCGGTCAGTTAATTACATTCTCTCTTACTTTCCGGTCTATCATTTTCTAAAAAATTTTATTCAATAATTCCGTTCTTCTTTTTGAGTCTAACTGTGTATTTTAAAATTTCTCTAACTAGGTTTCGTCCCGAACTTATTTAATTACTAAGGTTTTGAATTGAAACTGGTAAATAAAGATAAAGGAAAGGTAGTTTGGAAGTATGGTCAACGATTCGTCATAGGTCGATTTACGACCTGATAATATGAAGGACTGGTTGATCCTTACGACCTAGTAATGTAAAGGTCTGATTCATTCTCTAAACCTGAGGTAATGTAAAGGACTAACTGATCCTTACGTTCCCGGAGTAATATAAAAGATTAAATTAACCTTAAGACCTGATGTAAAGTTAATAACTGGTTTTTACATTCTAGGGCAATATGAAGTAGATTCATATGGTTCAAAATAATGGGATTTATGCCAACGACCCAGGTCTGTGTAATTACATGATTCGGAGTAATGTGAGTCAAGTCAAGTCAGCGAGTCAGCACCGGTTGAGAAACGCTGGAGTACTTAGTGTCGTGTGGTCCGGAGGGACAGGTAGTGTTAGAGGGTCTCAAGTGAGTCTGAGTGCAGGTAGCTCAGGCACTACAGTAGATCTGTAGAGTAGGAGCCAGTAGGGGAAGAGGAGGACGGGGGTGGTCGTAGTCTCAGAAAAGGTTACTCAGTTGAGAAGCGTACTCCACCGGTTTCATGACCTCGAAGTCGAAATCGTAGTAAGGAAGGTTTCTTTAGGGTCCCGACTAGAGGAAGTCTTACCTGACCAACCTAGAGGAACGTCAGGTTCCCTGGGAGTTCTCAGAAGAGGTTGTGGTGTCAAGTTTGCGTAGTTAAGAAACCGCGAGTCGGAAGAAGTGTCAGGTTGAGAGTGTAGGTATGTACTGGTGTCCTTTTTGGTATCGGAACTGATCTGCCTGGAATCAGCCGTTTCAATTACAGAGACGAAAACTTATATGATAGATCCAACCAGTATTGAAAAGAAGGTTCCTTATTCGCAGAAAATTAGAGTACCGACGTCAGTGGTAGACGTCACTAAAACCTCTAAATGAATTGGTGAAGTGTGGATGACTGGTCTTGGTTATGAATGAAAGTCAGCACGTAAAACTTGAGAATCTAGTGACGTCTGGTTTTTCACCTTCTGTCCATCCGTGTTTTTCCTGACTCGTAGACTCTTCACTAAAGAAATCTTGTCATTATTCAAGCAGGGTAACAAAGAAGTAACTATCCATAATATATTGGACAGTAAAATTCTTTTGTGATCAAACATTGGGTTTGGTTATAATAAAAGATAGTAAGAATTCGTCCATAAATTTACAAAGTACATAATTACTCTTTCGTTAAAACCCCAATACTCAATAGTTCAACTTTAGAAGAACTATGTGTATTTTAAAGTAGATACGGGTTTCTACCCGTGTTATTTCCTGTATTACCATCTCTGGGTCATTTGTGACTTCTCTAGTTCTTGTCTACCTCTCTTATGTGTCTTCTTGACATGTCTTTTCTGGGTTTACTTGACCTAATGATACTACCACACCGGTCGGTAGGTCTTCTCTCGTTTCAGTTCACCTCTCGTTTCAGTTCACCCGGAGACCTTCGTGACGACAATTATTTCGATCACCTACACTGTCTTAAGGTCATCTTGATAAGTTTTGGGATTTCCTGCTACGGTAGTTCCTCAACGTAAGATATATACAGTGGTTTAGACCTTCTGGGTCGTCACCGGTGTCCTGATCTTTTCCAGTTAGGAGTAGGGTTAATGGTTCTTCCCATCATGATTTCTTACTCGATCGGTTAACATGAGTAAAGGGTACGATCATTCCAGTACGAATTTTAGAACGTACGATCCGAAGTCGTAATACGTTTAGTTCTTGAAGGTCTACAGGTTCGATCCAAATCTTTTCTTTTTCCTTGGTCTTTAGTTTAACGATTGTAAGTGACCTAGTATCTCTTTCGTTCCCTTAAGGTCCTTTTGTAGATGGAGACAAAGTAACTGATACGGTTTCGGAAACTGATACACTTAACATTATTTGACACCTTTCGAGAATTTCTTTACCCTTATCGTCTAGTAGAATGGACAGAGGACTCTCCGGACATACGTCCAGTTCTTCGTTGTCAATCTTGGGACATACCTTGTTAGCTAACCAAGTTCTAACTCTTTCCTCTTATACGACAGTGGTACAGGTAAATTAGATATACGACTGTTGTAGTACTCTTTACGGCCCGACCTACTCAATGTTCGACCTTAGTTCTATCCGTCCTTTTTGTAGTTGTTGGAGTCTATACGTCTACTATAGTGAGATTACCGTCTTTCACTTCTCCTTGATTTATCGGAGAACTACTCCCACTTCTTCTCACTTTCTCGGCCGATTTATGATTTGTAATTTTTTTGATTCTAGCACCGTACACCAGGGTAATGAAGTACCGTTTATCTCTCCCTCTTCCACCTTGATCACTGTCTAAAGGAGAAGAATCCGAGTTTTTAGTGACACCTGCCACTGACGTCGGTACTTTAGTCTTCTACAAATGAAGAACCGTCCTTGCGATGTTGTTTGGATCTGTCTTTACGTGAGACGGCTGTCTCCCGGTATATCAGTTTCGGTATCAAAAGGGTTACCAGTGTATGTCAACACTCTCAAGGGTTACGGTGTATGTCAACCGTCTCACGGTTTCTTAAATACGGAAGTTTCACACCACGACCTCTTCTGAAGATTCTCAGAGAACCTGTCGTTCCTCGAGTTTGGTCAGTTAGCATTCCCTTCAGTTGGGACTTATGAGTGACCTTCCTGACTACGACTTCGACTTTGAGGTCATAAAACCAGTAGACTACTCTTGTCAACTGAGTGACCTTTTCAGGGACTACGACCCTTTCTAACTCCCGTCCTCCTCTTCTCCCGTAGTCTCATACTCTACCGACCTACCGTAGTGGTCGTGTTACCTGTACTTGAATCTGTTTGAATCCCTCTACCACTCCCTGTCCCTCCGGACCATACTCCCAGTGTTTCTCAGTACGTGTTGACCCGCTGACTTGTTGTTGTTATTAAAAATCTAATACTCAATAGTTTAACTTTATAAGAACGATGTGTTTTTTAAAGGTAGATGTCTCAGGATGTTTAAGCTCAGGGATAGAGAACAAGACGGAACCATAAGAGAAGGGAAACGATTGATATCAGTGTAGTCTCAAGGTAGAGAAGGAGTTTGTGTACAACTGAGAATGGAGTCCCAGAAATATAAAGGAGAAAGGAGACAGAGAGGTTTTGAAAAAGGAATATAGAAATGTATTGACCGAGGAGTAAGGGTTCATAGTTGATTTTACGATGAGTTATTTTATTGCAATGAACTTAGGTATTATATTTCCTCGGGAGAGATACAGAGGTCAGGATAAACCAAAAGAAGGACAAACAATAATGAAAGATTTTAATATAACATATAAATGTTTAAATAAATGTCTATAATACCGAGGATGGGTGGGTTCTGACGTTCAAGGTTATTCTGAACGACCAGAATAAGTGACGATATAAGGGTCACGGATCCTTTTCACGACCGTGTATCATTCCTGAGTTACTTCACTTCTTCACTTCAGCGAGTTAGCACAGACTGAGAAACGCTGGGGTGTCTGACATCGGTTGGTCCGAAGAGGTAGGTACCCTAAAAGGTCCGTTCCCATGACCTTACCCAACGGTAAAGGAAGAGGTTCCCTAGAAGGACTGGGTCCTTAGCTTGGGCCCAGAGGGCGTAACGTCCGTCTGCGAAATGGGAGACACGGTGGTCCCTTCGGGTTCCTGAGTTATATAAATTAGTTAATTATTCACTTCGTCTATTTGAGTGAAACCCCAATATATAATCGAAGTATCTTGTGTAGTACCGTCCACCACCCTCGTCTCTTCGTTACAGTTAATAGAAACTAATTTTGGTTTTGGATTTTGACGATCAACTTGAAGTAATGATCACTTCTGTTGACTAAAAATTCTGTGAGGTTTTACACCAATGTTACTTTTTATATACAGGTACCGTCCATAAGTCTTCGTGAACACAGTGAAAAAGGATAATTTAGACTTGTACTGGAGTTTAGAATTGCGTGAAGAAATCAGTCCGTGATGGTTGACGGAAACGTTAGTCTTTTGTTTGTTTGTTTGTTTGTTTGTTTCCTTTTTAGTTGTCTTAACCCAATACACGATTTTCGTAGACAACAGAGATCATATTACTTTAGATTTAGGTCGTAGTCTTTTGGACCTGTTTCAAGACCAGGAAATCGTTACAGTTACATTACTACCTTCGATTTTAAAATCAGTTTTTTCTGTCTATGTGTTCTAAACTTTTTATCACATTTCCACCGTCTTAGTTAGTTAATATCTAGGATCACACGGACTTCCTGAAGGTTCAGATCAATAATTTCCCATACTCTATCCCCACCCTTTCTGCCTACAGACTTTAATTCTAATGGTTCCTGTCCGTCGCTAACCATTATTTTACCAATTCTTTTTCTAATATTATTCTTCCACGGATGCCGTCCTACTTACAAACTGTGTGACTCTCCTTCCTTTCCAAACTTCATGGTTCACTACCGTACCGTTTGCATCCTAAATCATTCTTTTTTTCCCATGTTTATGTATTTTAAACCACTCTGAAGGTCTATTGAATTCGGTTGTTACCGACGGATGGATAGTACGTTATAAAGAAAGACACAATAAATAGCTAAATGACTGAGAGTCTAGACTTACGTGTAAAGTCAATACAAGATCCTATCCCGACTTATCCTTTCCTTGTTTTATTTTAACTTGCTTTACTTTAAAGAAATTTATAGAGAAAAAATTTCCCTCTTATTAGAAGTTGAAAGAGTTGTCTCTTGTGGTCCTATGAGTCTCCTTTGTCCGAGAGGACGTCAAAGGACTACGGTGTGTCCTCGGTCGTCACACCTTCATTCCCGTCGGTCACCTCGAGACGGGGTCTGTACCCGGGTCTTGTATCAGAAAGACATTGGAACGTTAGAACCGGATCTCTATTATAAAAGTACCGGGAAAGTTATATTTTATGTCACAAGTTTCTAGAGAATGGATGGGTGTCCTGGAACTGAGGGAGATGTTCGAGGACACTTGTCGGACGGACACCAGTCTCCCAAGTGTGGTACGGTGGGGAAGAAGAAGTTCAGAGGTCAGGTGGTGGACGTCGCAAGGACACGGGTCTCCTAGGCGTTGAGGTACGCTCGAGTGACATGTGGGTATGACTGACGACTAAACGAGGAGGTAACGTGTGGTCCCCCGAAGGGTCCACCGGGATCACGTCTTCGACAGACGGTCACATCCTCTGTATTCTCTGAACCCAAATTAAGGACCCAGCCCTTCTAGGAGCCCTTTACCGTTGGGTGAGGTCATAAGAACATACCTCTTAGGGTACCTGTCTCCTCGGATCGTCGGATGTCAGGAACCCCAGCGTTGCTCATCCCGTGTTGACTTCACTGGTGTGTATGTCGTATCGTCTCTCACGGTTAATGAACGGATCACTAATGTTTGGTAAAGACCGAACCAGTTTGTTACTTGTAAAGAAGATGACTCACTCGACTTGTTGAAGAGGTAGTTCCATACTAAGGGAAGTTTCATACAGGTAGGAACCCATGTGAGGGAGTCATGATGTGTCATGTTATATCTCAAAGGCGTATAGAATAGAAATGACCAAATAGTGTCAATAATTAAGTAATATAATTTGAAGTGGACAAATTGGATGAAACACTAATATATGTAAGACTAACTTGGGTCTGATAATATGGTATGTATTGTTATGATGAGTTGTTCCCCTTTTATTTCCGTTTGTTTCTCTTATGACTTTGAAGTTTTTGTTGATACTTAAATTTTTTTTTTAAATGGTTTAGGATCACGGACTAGAGAGTACAAGGACCAGGGTAGGGATGGGATGTTTCTGTATGGGTCTTTTTTTACTCTCCTTCTGTCTTCTCCCTTCGATCCCTTCCTCTAATTTTAACGAGATTTTGATGACGGACTTTTGGATTCAAGTTAGACAGACTTTTGTAATTTTTCTCATATAGTTGTCTAGTCTCGTTTCTAATGTTCTTTCCTTGAAGTTTTTTCGTGTTGAATTTTCCTCTTCTGTACTGGATTTCCCGTTCAATTCTTTGTGTATCGAAGACGTTTCTTCTTTTTTCCGTTTTTCTTTCACTTTTCAAGGGATGCTGTTGGTTCACCATTTTCCCTTTTCTCCGTTTTCTCTTAGTATTTTGGTTTCACGAACAATGAGGGGTGGTGGGAAGGAGTGGTCGGGGTGTGTGTGATTTTGTTAAGTCGGTTTTTTGATCGACTTCATAGACTTGAAACTGTTTGACTGTCTTCTCCCGCGGGAATTTATTTTTAGAATATTTAGTGTGGTAAGGGTACTTTTATGTTTCTATATACTACATAACATTTTTTTTTTTTTTTTTTAGTTCTTTACTTTAATGTGTGTAAAGATGATTCTTTTTAAGGAAGGGTGTTTTATTGGTACTTATCCTTTTTGGACATTTAGTTTGTCGTATAATTTATATGAATATATAATGTATATTTATATGAATATAATCCTATAATTCATTTAAGTATTACTGATTGAGACTCTGTATCATATGATTTTATATGAAGTTTATCATATAATTTATATGAATTTAATCGTAAACTCCTACACTTTTTAGTGGAACTTAATCTTTTAAGTTTTTGATATTTATTGTTAGGGGGAGGGTTTTTTTTCCCGTACCTTTTTACCTTCTTTCAACTACAATGGTTCTTTCTTTTCTTTCTTTTAAGAGAATCTTTACTTCTTGTTTAGTGTTCTACGGATTCCCTTTTATCTACGGTTGTTTTAAATTACACTCCGTGACTTCTTTCCGTTCTTTGGTTGGTTCTCTTACTTTTGTTGTATTTCCATTTTTCCTAGTCTCTCTTTCATTACCTTCATCATCTGTTTCATTATTATAAGTGTAACAGTTTAGAGATTTTCTCTTTTGGTTTCGTTACCTTATCTAGATTCTAAATTTTGATATTAAAAGGGTCGACCGTGATTGCTGTTTCTTGAACGGACGGTTACGTCCTCTGTATTCTCTTCGTCCAAGCTAGGGACCGAGTCCTTATAGGGGACCTCCTCCCGTACCGTTGAGTGAGGTCATAAGAACAGACCTTTTAGGGTACCTGTCTCTTCGGACCGTCCGATGTCAGGTCCCAACGTCTCTCGGTCTGTACTGACTTGGGTGAATTATTAGATTCTTTCGAAAGGTCTTTATGTTATTTCTGTTTTTAGATATAGAACTTATCGAGTGACCCACGGAGTCTTTTTAAGTATTACAGAGACTCTGTATAAGATGATTTTGATGATTTAAAGTTTTTATTCGAGGAGTTCCGGAGGTCCTTTTCTAGTTATTAAATGTTTCGTTTCTCATGCTCATCGTAGTCTCAGATGTTATATATTTTGTTTCGTTATTACTTCGTTATAATCCCACCCACCCCCTACTTGGTTTCTAGAAATATGTGTCTTTTCGACAGACAGTTTAAAGTCCCACTGTCTTTTTAACAAAAGTTATTATGTTCTTGAATTCCTTAATGCGAAGTTAGTCTGGAAGAACTATTCAGATGATCTCTTTCTCGTAGGTTGACTACTGATTCTTTGAAAGTCATTTTCCTAGTTGTTATTCATAAAAAATTTATACACCCATAAAAATTTATGTTTATTTATATATGGTGATTTTGTTTCCACCCTATGTTCAACTTTCCGTTTGTCTATTTAGAAGTACAAGAATTTTTCATATTTATTACGTTAAAAATTCACTTTCTTCCTACTCCCTTTCCTTTTATGTCATTCATATAACTAACGATATATCCGTTTCCATCCGACTGTCTCATGAACTTTTAACTATTTAGTGTATCATAAAGTATCTTTCGTATCGTTTATGTTGTTTCATACGTTCTAATGTTTTATAACATTGTCGTGACTAGTTTGTGTAGTTAATATAAATCACTTATACTTACCTGATTTAATAATTTTCTTTTTGTAAAAGTCAAGTCGAGTACTTTGTTCTGAGTTGATATACGATATATATTCTTAATATTGATTTTGTTCCATTACTAATTTTTATTTTAATTTTATAGTCCAATTACCTTTGTTTCTCTCATCCCCATCGGACGACTATAGTCTGTTTTGTCTTCAATCCGGGTTTCGTAATATACACTTTCCAGTGAAAGATTACGAATTTCGGTATAAAGTGTTGTTTTATATAATGAGAATACTTATACATACGTACTTTATTTCGTTAGTTAAAGTACTTCCTTTTTGATATCCTCTAAAATTTTCTGTTTTTATATGATTTATTACTCCGATTTATGTGAGTGATGAGAGTTATTTTCTGTGTCGTTTGACTGCTTTCTTCCATCTTGTAGAATACCTATAGATGGGACTTGAGATGTAAAATATTGTGTCTTCTGTGGAACAGAGTTTTCGGTTTCTGTGTATGTGTTTTTAGTTAATATACACTCTAGTATTCTGTGTATTATCTGTGTTTTATCTTTGTAGTATTCGACTATGAGAGACTTACGTTGTTTTACCTTGATCTTCAATGATTGTTTTGTTTTTTTCTTTTGTCTTTCCTGAGACGTAAACTTTTAAAACTTTGGTAGATAATTTGGAAACAGACTTTTCTTTATGTTTGACTTTAATGTCACTAAAGAGTTCCATTACTGTTACTTAGTAATCTGTTGACCTTTCATATGACAAAGGTTGGATTTATACCTATAGAATGGTACCTAGTCTGTACGTTCGATAATGAAAACGACCTTAGACTAATGTTCCAGATAAGAGATGGTAATCACCCTTGCATTCATCACGTAATGAGTATTTTTGCAAAAGTCGGTATATACATAAATTTACATATACTATTTGTACACTTAGTAAACATGATACTTATACAGTAATTATGATCCTACTGGAATATTTTCCATTAGTGGAATATTTCCTGAAAGGACCATCGAGTCTACCATTTCGCAGACGGATGTTACGTCCTCTGGACCCAAGGTAGGGACCCAGCCCTTCTTGAGGACCTCTTCCTTTACCGTGGGTGAGGTCATGAGAACGGACCTCTTAGGGTACCTACCTCCTCGTACCATCCGATGTCAGGTACCCCAGTGTTTCTCATCCTGTGCTGACTCACTGAAGTGGAAGAAAAGAAAGAAAGGTCGGAATATTACCCTTCTCGTTCTCGTATACATGTACTGAAAAGACTTTGGGTAGTCTTTCATTCTAGTGTTGTGTTTTTTAACCGGGTTTTAGATTCTGTCCAATTGGGACAGTCTCTGTCTGTTTTACGCTCGTGACCGAATGATTTCATTTTCAATGTGATCCTACTGACTGTTTAACCATCTCCGATTGTTACACTACCACTCTTTCAATTCTGTTCATGTCCCTTCCCCATACGTTCAGGGACTTCCGAAAGTGAGGTAGTTGTGGTGTTTCACGAGTGTCTTTCTCTCTTTTTTTTCTCCTTCTTATTTTATTTACTTACCGTTTCAGGAACCCTTGAGATAATACCACGTCTTATTTCTTTCTCCCGTGTTACTCTCCCCGTGTTTTGAGATGGTCCTGAGACCATAGAGGAAGTGTTTTGTTTTCGGAATTAGACTCTCCTCTTCCCGTTGTTGGCAGCAGTAGAACCACGTGAACACTATAGGTTCATCTTTTCCCTTTTTGAGGAGACGGGGTCCTTCTCCTCGTCCTTTTGTACGACCCGAGTGTTGATATAGGCCTCTCTCTGTACTCGAAACGTTTCTGTTGTATAGGTTCCTGGTCCCTGAGTTACGGACGTCTTCGGACTTTATAATAGTTTTTGTCTTTTACGGGGAGGTCAAGGGTATCAGTCTATCGATCGTCTCATTGTCCGTTGAACGTTCTCTATATAGGAGAGATTTTCTACTACGACACTTTGACGACGTGAGTTATACGGTCGTGTAAACCTTTTGAGTCGTCACCGGTGTCCTGACCTTTTCCAGTCAAAAGTAAGGTTAGGGTTTCTTCCCGTTACGGTTTGATGACGTGTTAACGTGAGTAGAGTGTACGATCATTTCACTACGAGTTTTAAGATGTTCGGTCCGAAGTCGTTATGCACTTGGTACTTGAAGGTCTACAAGTTCGACCAAAATCTTTTCCGTCTCCTTGGTCTCTAGTTTAACGGTTGTAGACGACTTAGTAGTTTTTTCGTTCTCTCAAGGTTTTTTTGTAGAGAAAGACGAAAGAACTGATACGGTTTCGGAAACTGACACACCTAGTGTTAGTTGACACCTTTTAAGACTTTCTCTACCCTTATGGTCTGGTGGACTGGACGGAGAACTCTTTGGACATACGTCCAGTCCTTCGTTGTCAATCTTGACCTGTACCTTGTTGTCTAACCAAGGTTTGTCCTTTTCCTCATACAGTTCCGACACATAATAGTGGGACGAATAAATTGAAGATACGTCTCATGTAGTACTCTTTGTGACCCGACCTACTTCGTGTTCGACCTTAGTTTTGACGACTCTCTTTGTAGTTATTGGAGTCTATACGTCTACTGTGGTAGCAATACCGTCTTTCACTTCTTCTTGATTTCTCGGAGAACTACTTTCACTTTCTCTCGTTTTTTCAACCGAATTTCGAGTTGTAAGTCTTTTGCTTCTAGTACCGTAGACCAGGGTAGTGAAGTACCCTTTATCTACCCCCCTGTCACCTTTGTCACCGACTGAAATAAAACCCCCCGAGGTTTTAGTGACGTCTACCACTACCGTCGGTACTTTAATTTTCTGCGAATGAGGAACCTTCCTTTCGATACTGGTTGGATCTGTCGTATAATTTTTCGTCTGTGAATTGAAACAGTTGTTTCCAGGCAGATCAGTTCCGATACCAAAATGGTCATCAGTACATATCTACACTCTCAACCTGATGTTTCTTTCGACTCGCGGTTTCTTAGCTACGAAAACTTGACACCATAATCTCTTCTGAGAACTCTCAAGGAACCTGACGTTCCTCTAGGTTGGTCAGGTAGGATTTCCTCTAGTCAGGACACACAAGTAACCTCCCTGACTACAACTTCGACTTTGAGGTTATGACACCGGTGGACTACGTTTCTCGACTGGGTAAACTTTTATGGAACTACGGACCTTTCTAACTTCCGTCCTCCTCTTCCCCTGCTGTCTCCTACTCTACCAACCTACCGTAGTGGTTGAGTTACCCGTACTCAAACCCATTTGAGGTCCTCAACCACTACCTGTCCCTCAGGACCGCACGATATCAAGTACCCCAGCGGTTCTCAGCCTGGGTTGACTCGGTGACTTGACTTGACTTCGTGTCGAGTCTAATTTTTGGTTTTTAATTCCCGTTTCACTCGTAATTTTTTTTTTGAGTCTTGAGAGACCACCTGATCACCAATCCTGAGGTGTGAGAGTGACGACTCCCGGACCTAAATTCGGGACGAACCCTTGATTATAGGGTGTTCGACGTATCGGGGGGTTTTTTTGAGAGATGGTTTAGTCGACTGTGGGATTTGTGATACATAGTCCTCTTCAAACAAAACAAAACAAAAATTATAAATAAATAAACCGGTGTGGTCCAATCAACACCGTGTGTCCGAGAAGTTAGAAACGACGTCGGACACTCTAGATCAAAGGGCTAGTCCCCAGCTTGGACCCAGGTGACGTTACCGTCGTGTTCTCAAAATCGGTGACCTGGTGGTCAATTCAGGTGTCCTCTTCTTAAACTTCCGGAACCATATGACTCGTTTTCGGTAACCTCTTTACTCAGAGTTCGTGTTGGGTTTAGTTTTAGTCTAGTTAAGTTTGTGGACGTGATTTCAGAATCGTATTTCTTTCCGTACAGTTAAAGGTCTGTATTTTATGACCCAACCGGTAATTGAAATAAACCCAAGAAGGTATTGTAGGGTTTTCTTGAAACACCGATTGGGTTCTAAATGGAATCAGAGATGATAGGATCGTTATTCAATACGTCTCAACTTCCTGCACACGAGTACAAGAGGACACTCTTGTGGTTTTAGAGTTGATCGACGTCTTGTTGGTAGTTGTCCTCTTACAACCTAGGGTGGTTTTTTTCTATGGGGTGCAGGTTCGCGTTTCCTTTTCAGGGTTGTTTTACTATCCTCCCCGTATTAGTTCAAATCTTAGTTTGAAGTATGAGTCACCCGTGTTTGTTTTGGAACACACGTGGTCTTGAGTCCCTTTCCTCGTCACTGCAGGTGTTCTCTGACTCGGTCTTGAGGGAAACTCACAAACTCCCAGAGGACGTATACGTACCCAGTCGTCACCGGACGGTACCCCAGTTACCATGACTGATGTCGTCAGGACCCTCGGTACCGCACAACCGGATTCAGGAAAACTTCCTTCAGCGGTAACCGGTTTGATATCTCTGGGACTCGTCTACTGGGTGTTTGACCTCTTGTTAATATGGTTTCTTCAAGAGTGTGACGAAATTTTCAAGATCCCAGGCGTTCTCTAAAGTGTCTGGAACCACTAGACCGTTTCCCTGACTCTTTAGGGTCCCTTTGACTGAAACTTCCGGTCACCCTAAACTAATGTCTTGCTGGTCTCCTGACCCCTTTGTCTGGGAACATTCCGTGTTGTTTTGGAACACGCATGGTCCTGGGTCCTCTTTCCTCGTCACTACGGTGGCTCTGACTCGGTCTGAACGGACACTCACAGTACCTTAGAGGTCACCTCCACCCCCAACTGTCACCGGACGACGCCCCAGTCACCGTGACTGATGTTGTCAGGATCCTCGACGTCGTACGACCGGATTCAGGAAAACTTCCTCCAGTGGTAATGGTGGTTGGGGATGATGTCAAACCGGAGTCCGGTTTGATGTCCCTCCCTTGTGTCGAGGTGAGTAGTCGTCTTTTAACCTAATTTCTGAATGACTCGTACCGGAGTGGTTGGTCTCGTTCTGAGTCAAAAACGGTGTCGGTCAGGGAGAGTAGTCCTTCGAACGTGTTCGGAGAATAGGAGTAGGTAATCTCCCGTCTGTCTTACTTTTGGTGTTAGTGTCTTTTGATTGGTTTGACTAGTGTACCTGGTGTCGGAGTTACTTTGATACTCGGTACGTCACATCCCGGTGGGTTCTACCTACCCGGTACCACCTTACAAGACTGTTTTGTACCAGGTCACCTCTTCCCTTACCGTTTGGTGAAGTCATAAGAACGGAACTCTTGGGGTACTTGTCATACTTTTCCGTTTTTCCATACTGTAACTTTCTAATTGAGGGGTCCAGCCGTCCACGAGTTATGCGATGACCTCTTCTCGTCTCTTTATCGAGGTCTTCCATACTTCTCCGACTCGGTTTCGTTTTTGTTGTGGGTCAATACCTACACAGACCAGTACTTTCATTTCAGACTACAACATTTCTTATTAAGATGAATCCTTGGACCTCATAATCCAGGTACTTAGTTCCGTTTAACCTTACAAGTTTGTCCTCTACCGTTCTTATTTGTAGTTGTAAAATCCTTAGTCATTTGATTTTACCTGGTCTTTCCTACTTAAACTAAGTCTACTGGTAATATAGATGAGGACACCCGTTCTTAGGGAATCTTCATTGATTCATCGGGAATACCAATTGTTCTCAGGTTTTACGTCATGAGTCGACGTTAAAGTTTTGTCTTACTAGAGACAAACAAAAGTTCCGTTTAGTAAGTCGTAGTATCTTTAGGTTCAGATACGGGGATGGTGATTACGGTTTCTTCGACTTCAATTGACCAAGATACTACTGGATGTCTGGAAGATCTTGATTGTGGTTTTTTTCTACAGGAAAGTAGTGTCCCCTGATCTTACGTTTTCATCTTTCAGTTCTCTATCGAGAACTGTTCAAACCAGAACTTTATGTTTACTCCGTCCCGATTCCGATTGTCAAAACGGTTCTCTTACGTGACCAGTATTGTTTATGAGGGAAGGTTGTTGTACTTTTATTGATATGTGTACCTGTAGTGGTCTACCAGTTATGGTTTCAGTCTGACTAATATAATAAACGTCGGTTTCTAACTCTTTGATGTATGTTAGTCGTTTTTGTTCTGGTCCTCGACTGACACCGAGTCTAGTACATGAGGAATAACGGTTTGAGTGTGAATTTACCTTCTCCCATTCCTTTTGGTGATCTGGTTAGTCCATACTGGATTTAGTTTAGGGAATGTTATTATGTCACCTTCACTGTTTATCTCAGTTCCCTAATCTAGATTATCTGACGGACTTCTTGATACCTACCTCAAAACATTGTAATATGTCCTCCACCAGTAGTTTTGGTAGGACTTCTTTTTCTTTACGTTTTCCTGTTTACCAACAGACTCCTCCGGAATGTTTATCGACTCTTTTCTTCTTTTCGTTTTCCGTTTCCTCTTTTCTTTTCTATATTGGTATACTTACATCTCAAGGTTTCTTATCGTTCTTCTCTAATTTTTTTGTTTTGACAAGGATTCACTAATTACGTTTCTTTGTCTCCTTTTGTTGTCTTACCCTTTCTGATCTCTAGAGAAGTTCTTTTAATCCCTATGGTTTCCTTATAAAGTAGGTTTCTACCCGTGTTATTTCCTGTCTTTACCATACCTGGATTCTCTTTTTCTTCACTAATTCTTGTTCCCCGTTCTTATATGTCTTTCACTTCAGTGAGTCAGTACAGGCTGAGAAACGCTGGGGTACCTGACATCGGATAGTCCGAGGAGGTAGGTACCCTAAAAGGTCCGTTCTCACGACCTCACCTAACGGTAAAGGAAGAGGTCCCTTAGAAGGGTTGGGTCCTTAGCTTGGGCCCAGAGGGTGTAACGTCCGTCTACGAAATGGCAGACTCGGTGTTATGTGTCCTCTTGATATGTTTTATCTAGTGTGGTGCTACCACACTAGTGAGTGGACCTCGGTCTGTAGGACTTCCTGCTTTAGTTCGCCCGGAATCCTTCACAATGATTCTTGTTTCGATTACCTCCACTACCTAAATGTCAACTCGACAAAGTTTAGGATTTTCTACTACGACACTTTCACGACGTGAGTTATACGGTCGTGTAACCCTTTTGAGTCCTCACCGGTTTCCTGACCTTTTCCGGTCGAAAGTAAAGTTAGGGTTTCTTTCCGTCACAGTTTCTTACAAATTTGATGGCGTGTTGATGTTAGTAAAGTGTACGATCGTTTCATTACGAGTTTTAAGAGGTTCGATCCAAAGTTGTCATACACTTGACTCTTGAAAGTCTACAAGTTCGACCTAAATCTTTTCCGTCTCCTTGGTCTTTAGTTTAACGGTTGTAGGTCACCTAGTAAATTTTTCGTTCTCTTAAGGTCTTTTTGTAGATCAAGACAAAGTGACTGATGTGATTTCGGAAACTGATACACCGAGTGTTGGTTCATACCTTTTAAGAAGTTGTCTGCCCTTATGGTCCGGTGGAATGGACGGATGGCTCTTTCGACATGCGTCCAGTTCCTCGTTATCAATAATGGTCTGTACCTTGTTACCTGACCAAGTTTTAACACTTTCCTTATGTAGTTCCGATATATCACAGTAGGACGAATAAATTGAAGATACGTATCATGTAGTACGTTTTACGACCCGACCTACTTCGTGTTCGACCTTAGTTCTAACGGTCTTGTTTATAGTTATTGGAGTCTATACGTCTACTGTGATAAGATACCGTATTTCACTTCTTCTTGATTTTTCGGAGAACTACTTTCACTTTCTTCTCTCACTTTTACGACCGAATTTTGACTCGTAATTTTTTGATTCTAGTATCGTAGGTCAAGTTAGTGAAGTACCGTTTATCTACCCATTTTAGTGACGTCTACCACTGTCGTCGGTACTTTAATTTTCTGCGAACGAGGAACTTCTTTTCGATACTGTTTAGATCTGTTACACGATTTTTCGTCTCTGTAGTGAAACGGTTGTTTCCAGGAATATCAGTTTCGATACCAAAAAGTTCGTCAATGCATGTCCACACTCTCGATTTGTTATTCCTTCCGACTCATAGGTTCTTGACTACGAAAAGTTGACACCAACCTCAGAATCTCTTTTAAGAACTCTCAGGGAAACTGACGTTCCTCTAGGTTGGTCAGTTAAGGTTTCCTTTAGTTAGGATTTATAAGTGACCTTCCTGACTACGACTTCGACTTCGAGGTTATGAAACCGGTGGACTATACTTCTTGACTGAGCGACCTTTTCTGGGACTACGACCTGTTCTAACTTCCGTCCTCCTCTTCCCCTGTTGTTTCCTACTCTACCAACCTACCGTAGTAGCTGAGCTACCTGTACTCAAAGTCGTTCGAGACCCTCTACCATTTCCTGTCCCTTCAGACCGTACGACATCAGGTACCACAGTATTTCTCAATCTGTTTTGACTCGTTGATGATAGGATGTATTTTGCAGGTCGAAAACTGTTTTTAACGTTTCGTATGGTTTTCCGGTACATTTCGTATAAACGTTCGCTGTTCGTTAGTACTCTTTGGTCTATCCTATGATTTTAACTGTCCCTTAAATTTACGGATACTAGTTTTATAATTTCCGAAATTACCCCTTTTACCTGTTGTATATTCTAGTGTACTTTTATATAAACCCTCCCAATTTTTCCCTCTCTAAATCTTCTCCGATACAATCTTTAAATTTTTTTTTATGTCATTGTCTACTTCTTATAGAAGTTGTTCGAATAGTCATTTTAACTGTGTTCCTTTCTTAGTTACTTGAACCTCTGTCCAGATCTCTTTGATGAGTTTAATTTTGTATATCCCCTTTTTTTCTTTTTTCTGTCCCGTAATTTCTACACATCTTGTGGTTTGGTGTGATAAATTATATACGTTGTGTCTTCCTCTTCTCTCCTTTCTTTTCTCGTCCTTTGTATTATAGGTTCTTAAAAGTTGTGGTTGATTTCTCTCGACCACCAACGTGTTGTGACACTTATGTCGTATATGGTAGTTGATATATGAAAGACAATCTGCTTAAATCAGAGTTTTTCTTTTTTCTTAGAAGTTTCAGTGTCTAGATTCTTGTAGTTCGACCTAATGTTTGTGATGTGTGTGTGTGTGTGTGTGTGTGTGTGTGTGTGTGTGTGTGGGAACCCATCTAGTAGCAGTTTGACCACTTTTTGTTTTTCTTTTAGAACTCTCGGCATCTTCTCCTTTATCTATAATGTATGTTTCTTGCTGATATTTTTATCGTTACCTGAAGAGAGGTCTCTGGTTCGTTTGATCTTCTATTGTTTGTCGTACCGTAGAAATTTTTCCATCTCCCATTCCCTTTTTTTTGAAAGTCAGGTCTTAAGGTATGGGTGACTTTCTTAGAAAGTTTCGACCTCTGTTTTGTTTCTGAAAGAGTCTGATTTTTTTGAATGCTGTTACATGTCGGTCGTTTGGGTGTGATGTTCTTTGTTTCCTTCATCAAGTCCGTCTTCATACTATGGTCTGTTTTTGAATTTGTATGTCTTTCTTTATTTTGTTTATGTTAATTTTAAATTAATAAAAAGAAATATAAAATAACGAGATTTTCTATTAATAGACTTCTTTTTATCATCGTTGTATAATACACAATGTCGTATACGTTTTGATTTTATATACTCTTTCACTTTCAGTGAGTCAGTACAGGCTGAGAACACTGGGGGTACCTGATATGTCAGGTACCTTAAGAGGTCCGGTCTGATGACCTCACCCATCGGAAAGGGAGGAGGTCCCCGAGAAGGGTTGGGTCCCTAGTTTGGGTCCAGAAAGTGTAACGTCCGTCCGAGAATTGGTCGACTCGGTGTTCCCTTCGGGTTTTTATACTCTTGTTGTCATGTTTTTTATCCACTCTTCTTAACCTTTATGTCACCATATCCTGGTAGTGTGATGTATACTTCGTTATAGAATAATAAATTTACATCTGAAACCACTGAACATAAAATTTTGGATCTTGTTGATGACTTTTTGTTAAAGTCTTCTCTCTAATGTTATTTAGTTGTCTTCTCTTTTTTGATCACCAGTTTTCAAATCACTTTTTGTTCTATAAACATAACAGAGTTACATAGAGGAACGTTCTATGACTGATTAATGTTTCCACTTCTTTGGATCCTCTGTAGTAGAATTGGTTCACAGTTTCAATTGTGGTAGTTATTTTTCTGTGTAATTGTAGTACATGGAGGACAACGTGACTCTTTCCGTGTTTTAATGTAGACACCATAAGAACGGTTCTTACATATTCGAGTCAGATAGTACTCTTTGTAGTATGTCTAGATTTGAATCCTTATATAACGTACTATAGACTTTACAGTACCAGAGGTTTTCACAGTACCAGTACTTGTTTTCTAGTGTCTGATCTTTCCCGATCTTTCTGTTCTTTTGATTTACGTAACACCTTAAATCTAGTTTATGACTTGGGTTTTTTTCATGTAATTCTCTCATAGATCACTATAAGTTTATTTCCGACAACAAGTCAATTATCATGACGTAGTTGTCATATTATCGTGGTTTTATCTCATGATATGGTTAACACAAATACGTTCTACAATCTTCAGACTACTTCCCATATTTTTTGTGACGTGATAAGACGTTGAGAAGACATTCAGGAATCGTAAAAGTCTACAAGAGTACGGGATGTGTACAACAATATGTACGGGGTCTCAATATCTTTGAGTAAGTATTACTTTAATAAATCAAAGATTCAGTACAGGGTACGAAAACGTTGGGGTACCTGACACTGGCGGTCCGAGGAGACTGGTACACTAAAGTATCCGTTCTTATAACCTTACCCAACGGTAAAGGAAGAGGTCCCCTAGAAGGGTTAAGTCCCTAACTTGGACACTGATTGATTGTGTCTCGTATCAGTCAGAATCTCATGGAATTATAGACTCCTTGATACTTTGATACAAATAGTGACAAATGATACCTCTCTGAAATTCGAACCGATACTAAAAAAAATTTTGTATGTTCAGACACAAACTCTCTTTAGATGGGTATTCTCTTTCTTCGTAATTTATTCCTGGGGTTTTTTATATTAAATTTTTAATGATTTTATAGTTCAATTTGTTTTGGATTTGGTTTGTTGTTTTCGGTTTTTATCTAATAATTGCCTCTCACTTTAACAACTCTCTGCTAGAATTCGTAAGAGTGGAGTTTTTTTTTTTTTTTACAAATTATTCTTTTTATTCATTCTCCCTTACTTCTTTTACTCTTGGTGTCCTATGTATCTTTCCTTGATATTTACAAAAAATACACTTATAACATTCGTGTTAAAATGAGTTTCTGTCTTTATGTTGATTTGAAAAATTCTTTGATATGACGGTAATTCATGGTTAAATAAATTTTTAACAGTCATATTTATGTTTCAAGATTTCTATCCTTAAATTTTATGGTATAATGAAAAAGGAAGGTTCGTGTGTGACTAAATACAGTCGATTAGGAACTTTGGTCGTCTTTCTTATCGTTCAGTAGTGTAAATGTCCACATTGGTGATTTGGTGAATAAACCAACGTTACTATAAAACAAATTTGGTGAAGGTCATTATCTTTATTTATATTATAGTTCCGTTAATCAACTTTTATTTGGGTAAAAAGTTTACTGCAATTGAACATTCAATCGTTTGAAACATTTTATAGTTCTAGTTTGATGTAGATTAACTTAACTTGTTGAAATTTTTGTTTGGGTACATGTAAAAATAAAAGGAAATTTACAAGTTCAGTATCGGAAACCGAATTAAAGTATCGTCATTCCCCTGAGGAATGATGTACGAGGTAAACTTCTCATATGGACACGAGATTTAGTAATCAATCTATTTATCATGACGACGACGATTCAGCGAAGTCAGTACAGGCTGAGACACGTTGGGGTATCTGCCGTCGGGTGTTCCGAGGGGGCAGGGATCCTAAGAGGTCCGTTCTTGTGACCTCACCCAACGGTAAAGGAAGAGGTTACGTCCTTTCACTTTTCACTTTCACTTCAACGAGTCAGTACAGGCTGAGAATCGCTGGGGTACCTGACGTCGGGTGGTCGAGGAGACAGGTACCCTAAAAGGTCCGTTCTCATGACCTCACTTCACGGTAACGGAAGATCTTTAGTTATTTATAATTCGGTGTAAAGGTTTAACGTGAATTGTTACCCGTATAGTAAAGGACGACCCTCTAATTGTATAGCGTAAGAATGGTTCAGAATTTGGGACCCTTGAAAATAGTAAGTTGTCAAACCAAGTCAAGTCAGCGAGTCAGCACAGGCTGAGAAACACTGGGGTACTTAGCGTCGTACGGTCCGGAGGGACAGGTAGTGGTAGAGGACCTCAAGTGAGTCTGAGTGTAGGTAGTTCCGGAACTACGGTAGGTCGGTAGAGTAGGAGCCAGTAGGGGAAGAGGAGGACGGGGATTAGGGAGGGTCGTAGTCTCAGAAAAGGTTACTCAGTTGAGAAGCGTTCTCCACCGGCTTCATGACCTCGAAGTCGAAATCGTAGTAAGGAAGGTTTCTTTAGGGTCCCAACTAGAGGAAGTCTTACCTGACCAACCTAGAGGAACGTCAGGTTCCCTGAGAGTTCTCAGAAGAGGTTGTGGTGTCAAGTTTTCGTAGTTAAGAAGTTACCCAAAATATTTTCTCCTCTACAGACTGAATACATTTAATGTAAGTTTCCTTTTCATTGTATACTTCGTTTTCGGTTATTTCTCTATTCGTCTTTCAATTGAACGTCAGACCCCATTTTACACCTGGAGTTTGTCAAAACTAAATTATTGCGCTTGGTAATTGACATTCAAAACATTTGACTCTTAAAGTACAAGCATTTTTGAGTTCAAAAGGAAACTTTCCGTCTTTTGTTAAGAAAGTATGGGTGAATTAATTTGTAATTAATCTTCACTAGAAAATAGTGTGTCTTGACACTTTTGAAGTTTATCCAACGTAATCTCGAAGGAAATGTCATCTTACCATGTTGGTCTTTATTTATCCTCTCTTTTTTAATAAAAACTCTACGGTTCTTTTTTTGAACGTTTCTTTTCCTAAATAAACACTTATCGTAAAGAGTTTTTCGGTGTTATCCATTTTTGGTAGATTTAAAATAAACACTCTATTACTTTAGTCAGGTTAGGTAAGGAATACATTGACCCGGAGGGAGAAAGGGAGAAAGGAGTTTAGAATACAAACGGTCTATTCCTTCTGACTGTCGTTATTCTTAGTGTTCAGACTTATCGTTTCTGAAAAGGTTATAGGTTTATTACTTTTACCTTTTGTCTGAATTTTCTTCATACAATTGTTATTATAGTCAGTTTATAAAATCATTCGTTGATGGTACACGATTTTGTTTTAATTATTCTTTGTATAAAGGAAAGGAGGTCTCATAATCTTGGATAAACTTTAGTCTCGCATTTGTATAAATTTAATGGTAATACATTGATATCGTTTTCGAGAAAGTAAACTGTTGTACTTTATTCGACACTCACTGTCTTTCTTTTCATATCCTCAAGTCTTTTCTAATTGTGTGATGTCTTTTAGATAATTGGAATTTTGATGTTATAATTTCGAAAATTTTAGAATTTCCCCTTTGGGTTCAAGTTTTGGTGTCAAAATGGGGAATAATCGATTCACTCGTACTTGTTAAATGAATTTCGTGACCCGGAGTCAAAGAGTAGATATTTTATTTCTATTATAGATGGATTGGTGGAATTTCTATTATAGATGGACGACCCTTCTAATTTACTTTATTACATCCATATAGTGAACTGTGCTATAGATCGTGTTTCGTCTGGGAGTTATTTTCCTCTCTTCCATCTCCACCCACCTACTACCAGTTTAATGTTTCACTCTTTGACTTTTGAAGACATCTTAAAATTTCCCGAATATCAGGGTATTTTGTTCCCTTTGTTTCTTCCGATGTCGTTTCCTCCTCTTTGACTATACTGCTCCATAAGGAAGTGTCATTTTAGAGAAGACAGTGTCGTTTCTAGACATGTTTATATTCGGTCACAGATTACCGGTAACTACTTCGGGTCGTGAGTTACGAACCGACGAAAGACTGCTACTGTCTCTGAGTAATATAGTGACCAATCTGATCAAGTAAGTATTTTGACGTCCACAAGTATTGTGACATATTTCATCGTTTCGTTACGTGTAAGCTCCTTGAGATATCGGTGTATAACTCATTGCATCTTCTTCTTTAACAAGATAGCGTAAAGTCCTATTAATAATTTTGTGTAAAGAAGTTTTCACTTTTAACCACCTTACCTTTACAGAGTTTCGTGGAGTTACTTAGAGTTTTACTCTGTCTAATACACGTATTAAAAGGAACCCAAACTGAGAAGTCTAAATGACAGAAATGATATTTGCAGGTAATTGTGTTTTAATAAAAACTTCTAATCTTTAAGTCATTACTAGGTTTTAACCTGTGCGACTAAACAAAGTGAAAACGGCATTCAACCCTGTACGTCAATTTCTATTTATGTTCGTGAGACTTATCTCAGAAAGAAGTTGTTTCGTCGATACAGTCGTGTCCGTCGTTTAATCTCGTCTTTGACTCACGTTTCAAGTTTTGAATAAAGGTTTCTCGTACCTCATGAATTTTACATCATGCCGATCCAATTACAAATGAACATGAAATAAAGTGAATCGTAACCTAATAATTCATATGCAGTTTATCGAAGGGGACCTAGAGGATCTCGAGTCACCTTTATAATTAAATAACTTCTTCAAAGTATACATATCTGGAAGGTACTTTATTGATCGTGTCGTAGAACAGGTAGTAGATACAGTATTTCGACAATTTTCCTAATTAGTTTTATTATACGTGTTCACAAAGTTTGAATATTTCAAGGTAATTTTATAAATGAACATGATATTAAGTATTAACTGACAAAAATATCTTATAATAATCTTTAATTCTGTATCTGAGAAGTATTTATAAATTACAAAGTCTCTAGAACTTATATTTAATCAGGTTTAAGGAATTAAAATATACTGTAAGTCTCTCTTCATTGAACCGGATCCGGTATGACTTATTTTAACATTGTTCTTCAAACTTTCAGTCCCGGGAACTAAGTTGTACTTATGTTGCCCAAATGGTACTATCAATCGACGGAGCATAAGACTAATGAGTTTTATTTGTGTTCGACGTGTCTGATGATAAGAAGTAACCGGGTTTTAGAAGATATGACTTTTGTCTTATACTCGTCACCCAGTTATCACCTCGGGTCTAAATATTAAATATTATATGTCACTAGTACGTCGTACAAAGGTGCATTCTTCCGTTAGGAAACCATTTTATAAGATTAAGTAACGATTATTAAGAAGGAAAGACCTACATGTAACTTTTATGAACAGACGTTTCTTCCTTAGTGACGTTACTGTAATTAGAATTGATTTTTACGTCCTGTTGCACTTTTTACATTCAGACTCCATCTGTCTCTATACCCCGCATTATGATGTCCTGAGTGTAGTTCATCTAGTCATAGAGTTCTACGAATGGTTATAATAATTTCAACTACAATAAAACAAAAGTCTTAAATCGTATATATTCGGTTGTACGTCAACGGGGTTTTTATTCATCAGTTAACATCTCGTGAATTTTGTAACCCAAACCTTCCTGACCAGACACCTATCGATATATTACTTTTATTACATGTCCTAGTCTCTTTCACTGATTATTAATTTCAACGATCCTGACCCGAAAGTATATTTCAAGAAAAAATAAACATACATATTTAGATATTTTACCGTTGTTATAAACGTTAGTAATGAAAAAGTCCTTCAATATGGGTAAAGACTCATGTTATAAGTACATATTTCCTGGTGGACAGAATAGTTAAAGTTGTGAAGTCTGTGGTATTTGTACAAAAATTCGTAGGTAACATAGCTCGTATTTAGACCCATTTGACATTCGTAAGTCATGGTTCTCTTACTCAAAAGACAATGACCTGAAATATTTAAAGTAATGTTAAGGTCTGACACTACGGATTGAATGTAAGGAAAGATGTAGAGATCATTTTATACGTGTTTTTGGGACCTCTACAGAATGACTATACATATCGTTTACACTTTATGTTTGTACAGGATTCCACTTTTGAATTTGATACGCTTGAGAAGGTGTTCCGGGTATTTTATGTTTCGTCACTATTAGTGTTAAATTTTTGTGTTTTATATTACGTGTCTGTTCTATATATTTTGTGGTGTATTTTTCAAAGTAGTAGGATTGCTTTCAAACTTTATCATTACCTAATAAGTTTCATGAAACAAAAAATTTTTGGTGTTACATTTCACTCAAGATGTATTTTTGTTCCATTTACTCTTGAAAATGTCTCATTCTATCAATGTGTCGTATCGGTAGCAAATGACACTTACTTTCACCTAATACACGTTTCTTTTCGGTCGATTCTGTTTGTAATTTTGTTTGTTTGTTTTTTCTCGGTCAAATTTTGACACTTTCTATCGGGTTGTTTCCTACAAACCCGGGTTGTTTCTTACTCTAACGTAAAGACGTCTTTCTGTCGTAGTCACAAAAATCGGGTTTACGATAAAATTATAAAAAGGTTTAAAATAGAGTGTCAACCTCTTATGGACATAGCAAGTTAATAAATTGATGGACCCTTTTAAGAGGAGAACTTTATAAGATCTAATAACCCAACTCTTTTTTAGGTCTAAGTCATTCTTAAATTGGAAGTTTTGATTACTTTGTCTGGTTATACTTCGTCTGTTCCTTTCTTAAATATCAGTAAGGGGGTTTTACCATTAAGAATGAAGTTTCTGGACATCAGGTAATGAGGGTTATATGTTGGAGGGAAATGAGGTCATGGTACGTACTCACCGAACCACTCTAAAAATTGGAATTGGTCATTAAACGTGGTCCGAGAGGTTCTCTATGAGATTTTGATATTTATGATTTATTTCGTTACAAGAACGATAACGTTTTCTTCAAAGTTCTGTTCTTTGGACCACTATAATAAAGTTTATTCGATGACAGGAAAGGGGGAAGGTGGTGTATCTTTAGGTCTTATACAGTGGAGATAGTACGAAACAATTCTCTTAGTGTCACCACTTTCGTACCAAAACTTCAGTCCGGTATGTTTATAAATATTTGAAACTGTTCACGATTTTGTACTTTTTTATTCTATTAGGATTTTGTCTGTTAGGATTTTTACATACATTCAGTCATCTTTAAATTTAATGGCGTTGGTTAGACCTTCCATCATATTGATATTAATAGGTTTTCGGATTTTTATACATATAGAAACTGGGTCTTTGAGTTTAATAATTAACTTAAATAAGTGACAGAAGATCCTTTTGTCATCCAATTTATACGTTCCTACTTATATGTTCTTATAGGATATTGTATATATTAAGGTTTTATAGTGTCTTTAATTGATAGATTGTCGTATTCTGACTAACCAGTTTAATGAGACGATATTGTGGTGGTATTTCGTGGTCGGTTTGTAATTTGTATTCTCTCTTACTACTTACCAGTGTAAATGAGTTTGTCTTTCTGTAAGTACTATCGGGTAAGTCACTTTTTGAGTCTGATGTTTTGTCTTCATGTTTTGAGATTAAACGTAAAATTTTTTTTGTAAATTTAGTATACTAATTTTATTTTGTAAGACCTTATTGTATGTGTTTTTTCAATTTCTTATTGAGAGAGATTTACTACCCTAATTTACACTAATAATTAAATAGGAAATATTTAATTCACTATTTAGATATGTTTTGTGTATCTATTAATTGAAGTAATATATTTAGATACATACCTGAACTTGTATCGACGATACATAGATTAGAGTCGAGATAATAATGGAAGTCAAAACTGAAAACTTTTAATTGTAAAGAAGTTTTAAGATTAAATCTGAAGAAATCCTAAAGTTTCCGTAACTCTCTACACACAGTGGGGTTGTATTGGTTGTGACAAGGATATGATGACATGTTTAATAAAAATCAAACGAAACGTTGACATTTATTTTATGTTAAAACAGTTACACGCTACGATACGACCCGGAACGGAAGACTCAATGACGGGTTGGGGAGAGGTTTTTTTTTTTTTTTTTTTTGATTTGGTAAAGATATTATTTGACGGACTTCAAGTATTCCTTTTGGTGTCGTGTTACGGTGAACAAATTGTCGAAATCTTTTCTCATTAGTAGTCACTCCGGGGGGTGGAGGTGGGGTTCTCTTCCTCTTTGTAGTTCATCTGAATAAGTCTGGAAGTTGTTCAGACTGAAGGGAGAGGATTTGTAGAGATGGCGTTATGATGTCGCCCTTTACATCGAATTATATGTCATTCTCTTCGAATTTCTATTAACTTTAATGGATTCCGAAGTATTATTAAATCGTTAAATTATGACTTGATTTATACTTGAAGTATAATTTATATACTGTAAGCCTAACAGGAGTAAGTCTAATGTTAATATCTACCTGGTGCATATCTATACGACTTGGTGGATATTCATTACGGTTTCTGTAAGGTCTTAAGTATTTTAAAGTAACAGTTCTATTTCTCAATCAACGAGTCAACATAAGTTGAGAAACGTTGAGATACCTGATATCGGGTGGTCCGAGGAGACAGGTTCCTTAAGAGGTCCGTTCTTATGACCTCACCCAACGGTAAAGGATGAGGTCCCCTAGAAGGACTGGGTCCTTAGTTTGGGGGCAAAGGACGTGACGTCCGTCTAAGAAATGGTAGGATCGGTGGTCTCTTCGGGTCGATTTCTTTTTTTCGTGAACTTTATTCAGTCTGTCAATTTCTGTTTATGACGTACTAAAGTGACTATACACATTAGGTGTTTCTTTTGGTTTAGTATTTTTCTCATTTCACTATCAACGATCCACACCCACCTCTTACCCATTTCCACCAGTTTTCCAATGTTTGAAGGTCAAGACCCCCAGGTTACATGTCGTGCCATTGATATCAATTGTTATGACATAATATATCTACTTTCAACGATTTTCTCATTACACAATTGATTGGAATGACATCTTGGTCAAACGTTATATGTACATATAGTTTAGTAGTGTAACATGTGAAATGTGAATGTGTTACAACAAAGAGTTCATATAGAGTTATTTCGACATTTTTTCTTTTTTCGTGAATGGTGATTCAGGGTTAATAAAACAAGTTCGTTACATTATCGAAGTAGTTACAAAAGTTACGGTCATGTACGGACTTTTGTTTCATTCTTAAAATCTATCTTAAAATTCTTACCTCTCCAATTAATCGTAACTTTCTTTGTTTGTCGTATTACACGTTAAATCCAAACTTGTCCATACATTTGTTTCGGTTCTGTGATTTACGGATTGTGAAGATTCGTAAAATGTGTCTGCCAAACTTTTAACAAGTAATGTTATATTCAATTGTGATGTGACTTCATTTTCTGTTATTTCATTATTTATACAAATTTACGACTAACCTCGGGTCCTACTAGTGATGTAGAGATAGCCGGGTCCTGTTGAAGATAATTCGTCGAAGACTACTTGTTAGTACACAATTTTTTTACTTGAAACTAGGTATGAAGCGTGAAATAAGTTTTTAATTGAGTTTTATTATTGTCTGTTTTATGAGTGACGTCGGTGACGGTCTTAGTGTTACGACTTTCCTTTCGTCGTCGTCGTCGTCAGGAGTAACGGTCTCGTCCTCCTCTGAGCTCTCCCAACTTTCAGGGTAGTCTGATGGATCGGAAACTCCGGGAGGACAGTACCGTCACTTTTGGGACCACTGAGGTTCAGTCGAGAAGTGCTACTAAAGTGGTAACGAGTCAGAGGGTAGAGGAGGGACCCGTCCCTCTTCCCAATTCGGAGTCTAGACCGAGTACACCAGTGTCGACCATCCCACTTGTCGGAACCGAGTACACCAGTGTCGGCCATCCCACTTGACGGAAAAGGACCTGGTCCGGTATCCCTAGGGAGGTCCGTCCCTAGGGAGGTCCGTCCGAAAATGTTTTTCGTCTCTTTAGGAGTTTCAGAGTGCTCGACCAGAATAATTCTTATGGACGGGTAGGTTCCTACCTGGGGTCCAATACTTTCTGTTCAAAGTTGACGGGACAGACGACTGCGAAACGGTTTCTCCAGGTGACAAGTATGCCCCTGACTGGAGAAACAGAAGATGGTGGGTCCGTAGTCACCTGGAGGAGACACTCTGACACGGAAGAGTGTCGGGAGACATTGGATGGTCGGTATATGAAGGGACACCAGGACACTACCGATCACACCGCGACAAGGTTGTTGGTCAGTCATTGAGGGTGAGGGTACCGGTAGAGGGGGTAAACCCCAGGTTTTACCGCACGTCACATGTATGAAGACTAGCTCGGAAGTCTCAGTAAAAGTCCTAGGGTAGAAACGAGACAAGATGATGGAGGACCTAGGAGAAGGGGAATCGGTTACTGACGACTTGTCCTTTGAAGAAACCACGACAAAGAATAAGTAGACAGGTGGGTCGGAGGTCCCAACGGGAATTAAGGACTCTCCGTATCTCGTCAAGGGAAGTAGATCGACGAACAAAAAATTCAAGAAATATACAGTGTTGGGGATGTGGGTTATCACAGTCACCGAGACACTTTGACTGGTCCACCAGGTTAGGGTCCCGTCCAAACTTACTGACCATCAGTATGAGGGACTTTCCGATATGGAGACAAAAGTTCAAAGTATCGAAGACGTGGTTGTCGTACTAGGGGTGATGATACCAGAGACCAGTTATATGAAACACTTTGACACGTAGGGGAGTGTCGGAAAGAGTCACAAGTGTATTAGAAACAGTGAAAGTTGTCATATCATGAGAAAAGACGGGTTGACTCACTCCGGTAAGTAACATGACAGATCTGAAAGGGGTGGAGGGTTGTACCTTTTTAATACTTTGAAATGTCTTCTGACGGAAAGACCAGGAGGGGTAAGAAGGTCACGGTTAAAGAAACCCAGGTTGTATCCGGGTTCTCTACAGGAGAAGTTGAAGGGACCACCGAGTCTGTCATTTCGCGGACGGATGTTACGCCCTCTGTGAAATGGTAGACTCGGTGGTCCCTTCAACTTCTCCTGTGTCCCATCCGGGTAGACTATGGGTCCAATCTTAGGGACCCAGCCCTTCTAGAGGATCTCTTCCTTTACCGTTGGATGAGGTCGTGAGAACGGACCTTTTAGGGTACCTGTCTCTTTGGACCATCCGATGTCAGGTACCCCAGCGTTTCTCAGCTTGTGCTGATTCGCAGAAGTGAAAGTTAATGAAAGAAAGAAAATACAGGAGAAGTCGGGTAAAATGAATGCTAATGTAGAGACACTCCAGTGGTCGGGAAGACGAACTTAAGACACTTAAAGGGGGACCGGAGAAACCCATCTTGGATCTGTCATGACGACCGTGGGGTGAGGTCATGAGAACGGACCTTTTAGGGTACCTGCCTCCTCGGACCTTCCCAGTGACTCCCAGCCTGTGCTGACTCGCTGAAGTGAAAGTGCGTAACCTCCTCCTTTACCGTTGGGTGAGGTCACAAGAACGGACCTCTTAGGGTCCCTGCCCCTTCGTGTCTCAGCCCCAGTGTGTCTCAGCCTGTGCTGACTTCACTGAATCGTCGTCTGTCATGACAACGGGTAAGGGTTGGAAGAAAGGGATGTAGGCACCGTGAACGACAGCAGGTACTTTTACCGTCACTTGTCTAAGTCAAAACTTGACCGGGATTCCTTTCTCCAGCCTCAACATACCCGTTTTCCCTCCTTATTCTCGGTGACCTCTTGACTCTTACTTAATTGAAAAAAATATAATCATTGTTTATGTCACCTTTTATTTGTTTATGTATGTATAGATTTATTTATTTATTTATTGTCTACATTTCATTTTGGGGTTTAATGTTTCGGAGATTTAAACACGACAACCTATACCATCGATGATGTGTGTATACCGACCACTCGGGAACTTTACATCAAGTTGACTCAATTCTACACAACACAATTTATGTATGGTCACATCCTGAATTATATTTCTAATTTTACCTTTCGTAGAGTAATTATTAAAAAGATTACTTGTTTACAACTTGATATAGTAAATTTCATATAACCGAATTTCCGAAGGGACCACCGAGACACCATTTCTCAGGTGGACGGTTGTCTCCTCTGTCCCAATCTAGGGACCAACCTCTTATAAGATGCACGACGTTTCATCGATTCGGGTGTGTTGTGTTGATAACTTAGACACGAGATCTCGGATCCTTGACGTTGATGACTTCCGGTACTCGGGGTCTCGGACACGAGGTGTTGTTGTCTTCGGTGACGTTGCTCTACGAGTGCGTGGAGTTACTCTCTCATCGAAGACGAGGGGCATTGATCTCGTTTCGGGTGTGTCGTTGTTTCTGGGTCGTGTCGGATTTATTTATTACTTTAATATTTTTTATTAACCGCACTTATTTTGTGTAAATTTAAATAAAATGGACAAAGAAAAAAGACAAAGAATTACACCTGTGATTTCTTTAAATAATGTATATACTAAGTAAGATAAAGATTACGATAAGATCTTCTTTTGTATCTTCCTTTAGAAACACTGTGAATCTATGTTTACGTTTTCATGTTAGGTTTTTTGACTATTTTACCTGAAATAATTCTTGATGGTGAGTGTTTCTGGTTTTGTCTGTAAAGAGGTTTCTTCTGTGTCTCTACCGGTTCTCCGTGTACTCTTCTACAGTTTATAGTCATTAATAGTCTCTTTACGTTTAGTTTCACTGTTACTTTATGGTGGAGTGTGGTCGGTCTTTCCGATAGTAGTTTTTTAAGTGTTTGTTATTTCGGACCTCTCCCATACCTCTCTTCCCTTGGGAAGATATGACGACCACCCTTACATTTAACCATATCGGTGATACCTCTTGTCATACCTCCAACGAATTTTTGATTTTTGTCTCGATAGTATACTGGGACGTTAGGTAAGGACCCGTATATAGGTCTCTTTTTGTACTAGGTTTTTCTATGTATGTGGGGGTACAAGTGACGTCGTGACTAATGTTATCGGTTCTGTATCTTCCTTGGATGTACAGGTGGTTATCCCCTTACCTATTTTTTCTACACCATGTACATACATTAAGAAAGAGTCGGTAATTTTTCTTACTTTGTTACAGTAAACATCGTTGTGTCTACCTGGATCTCTAACAGTATGACTCACTTTATTCAGTCTGTCTCTTCCTCTTTATAGTATACTGTAGGAAATATACACCTTGGATTTTTCTTTACTATGTTTATTTGAATGTTTTGTCTTTCTCTGAGTGTCTGAATTACTCTTGTTTGAATATCAACAGTCCCCCTTCCTACTCCCTTTCCTACCAATGTCTCACACCCTAGTTATCTATGTGTGACGATATAAATTTTACTTATTCGTTGTTTTTGGATGACATATTGTGTCCCTTGAAACGAGTTTCAATATACCGTCGGACCTACCCTCCCCTAAACCTTCTCTTACCTATGTATCTATACATACCGACTGGGGAAGTGACAAGTGGATTTTGTTAGTGTTATAACAATTAGTCGATATGAGGTTATTGTTCAATTTTTTTTTTTTTTTGATGGTGAGTACTCTTTTCTCCTACTGTCTCCTTATCTACCAACCTACCGTAGTGGTTGAGCTACTTGTACTCAGACTCGTTCGAGACCCTCAACCACTACCTACCAGTCCCTTCGGACCGTTTGACGTCAGGTGTCCTAGCGTTTCTCAGTCTGTGTTGACTCGTTGACTTGACTGACTGACGAGTGTTTAAGGGACCGTCAGGTCACTAATCCTGAGTCGTGAAAATGACGATTCCTGGGTCCAAACTAGGGACTAACCCCTTGACCTAAGACTTTCGGTGTGTCACGTCCGTTTTTTTCTTATTTTTGAAACCCTTTTTTGGATGACGAGAAACTTTCGGTGACAATTCTCTTACTTTTCCGTTCGGTGTGTGACCCTCTTTTAGACGTTTTATGTACCTTGTCTTCTACTTATTGGTCTTATATTCTTAAAAGTTAGTAATTTTAAGTTAAATATGTTAGAAATTCATCGTTTTCTAAAATTGTCTTTGAAATGATTACTTTGAGATGTACTCTCATTCTTGTATTTTTTTATAAGTTGTAGTAATCAGCAGTCAAGTCAAGTCAAATGAGTGAGTGGACACAAGTTGTGAAACGCTGGGGTACTTAGTGTCGTGCGGTCTGGAGAGACAGGTAGTGGTTGAGGGCCTCAAGTGGGTCTGGGTGCAGGTGCTCAGCCACTACGGTAGGTCGGTAGAGTAGGAGACAGCAGGGGAAGAGGAGGACGGGGGTTAGGGAGGGTCGTAGTCTCAGAAAAGGTTATTTAGTTGAGAAGTGAACTCCACGGGTTTCATGACCTCAAAGTCGAAATCGTAGTAAGGAAAGTTTCTTGTGGGTCCTGACTAGAGGAAGTCTTACCTGACAAACCTAGAGGGACGTCAGGTTCCCTGAGAGTTCTCAGAAGAGGTTGTGGTGTCAAGTTTTCGTAGTTAAGAAGCCGCGAGTCGAAAGAAGTGTCAGGTTGAGAGTGTAGGTATGTGCTGATGACCTTTTCGGTGTCGGAACTGATCTGCCTGGAATCAGCCGCTTAATTACAAAGACGAAAAATTATACGATAGATCCAACCAGTATTGAAAAGAAGGTTCCTCATTCGTAGAAAATTAAAGTACCGACGTTAGTGGTAGATGTCACTAAACCCTCGGGTTTTTTATTTCAGACTGTACCAAAGGTGACAAAGGGGTAGATAAAGAGTAGTTCACTACCCTGGTCTACGGTACTAACAGTCAAAGACTTACAACTCGAAATTCGGTTGAAAAAGTGAGAGGAGAAAGTGAAAGTAGTTCTCCGAAAAATCGAGGAGAAGTGTGAAAGACGGTATTCCCACCACAGTAGACGTATAGACTCCAATAACTATAAAGAGGGCCGTTAGGACTAAGGTCGAACACGAAGAAGGTCGGGTCGTAAAGAGTGCTACATGAGACGTATCTTCAATTTATTCGTCCCACTGTTATATGTCGGAACTGCTACGGAAAAGGATAAACCTTGGTCAGACAACAAGGTACAGGTCAAGATTGACAACGAAGGACTGGACGTATGTCCAAAGAGTTCTCCATCCAGTCCACCAGACCATAAGGGTAGAGAAAGTCTTAAAAGGTGTCAAATAACACTAGGTGTGTCAGTTCCCGAAACTGTATCAGTTATTTCGTCTTTCTCTACAAAAAGACCTTGAGAGAACGAAAAAATTACTAAGTCGTCTACAACCGTTAAACTAGAGACCAAGGAGACGGAAAAGATTTAGGTCGAACTTGTAGACCTTCACGTGTCAAGTGCATAACGACTTCGGACCGAACCTCTTACAACTCGTAATGAAATGATCGCACACTCTACTCACGTTAACACGCCATCAAACTCGTAAGAAACCGTAACGGAAAGAAACCCTGACCTTACTTTTGACTGGAAAAGGTCAGGACATCGGTGACGACTCAAAAGGTTTACACGACCGTATAACTCACGTCGTGAAAGTGTCGTAGTAGAAAGTCCTAAACTTTATCGAGTTGACCTTAAGGTAGTGGAGGTGATCGAAACAAGTACCACTACGAAAGATTCCGGGTGAACTAAAGTGTAAGGTCCTACAGACCGAGATACACTCACTAGTGTGGTAACACTAATAGACCCAGTACTTCTAGAAAAAACATGTCAAGAAGGTACATAAGAACGGTGGAGAAGAATTATAGAAGACGAAGACAATCCAGGTATGGTAAAGACAGGAAATAGCTCGGGTAGAAACGTACTTTACAAGGGAACCATAGAGATTAAAAGAACTTCTCTAGAGATCAGAAAGGGTAAGACAATAAAAGGAGATAAAGAAATGTAACTAGTGACTTCTTCCGAAAGAATAGAGTCTGAGATAGATTCAACGTTGGTGTAATTACTTTCAAAGAAGACTCACCAAAGTCCAGTCGTTACCGGTATTCTTTTTATACACGTTTATACACGTTCTAAATCTTCCGTCTTCTCTTCGTCGTTTTTTTGATGAGAGGTTTTCAGATCAATACCGGGTTTCACAATGACATTGGGTAATGTGACAATGACTAGGTGACCGAGTGGAGTGCTTGTACTTTGTCTCTCTTCCAGGTGTTAAAGAGGTCCGGACCTAATTAAAAGGAGTACTTTTGTCTACGTTTTTGGGAATTGTTTTGGTTCAAGTCCCTGTATATCTTTCTTATTGTGTAGTACTGATTCACCCCAAAGAAGGTCGTTACGTTTTCATCAAATTGTACTTTCCTCGTTTCCATAGAAAATTATATTTACTGACATGTATCTTTTAGGAAAAGTAAGAAATTTTTCTTTTTCGAAGGTATCACTATCTATTTACAAATTCCAGTGTCCTATGTTTTATATACTGTTTTCAGATGATAAAAGAGTCTTTTGATTTGTGTCTCGATGATAAACTAGGTCGTTAAGATGAAGACCCATATGTGGGTTTTCTTGACTTTCGTCCCCGAACTTGTCTAAAATATCTAAACACAAGTATCGTGTCCTTCAGTTTTCTACCTTATTGTTATCGTGTTATTCAGTTTTCTACCGTAGTTGAGTTGAGTAACTGGTTACTTACCCATTTGTTCTACACCATATATGTATTGTTATCTTATTATAAGTCAGAATTTTTTCTTCCTTTAAGACTGTATACGATGTTATCCCTACTTGGTACTCCAGTAATATAGATTTATTCGGTCTGTGTTTTCCTGTTTATGACATACTAAGATGAAGATACTCCATGGATCTTGTCAGTTTAGGTATCTGTCTCTTTCTTACCTCTCAATTACAAATTAGTCTTACCGTAAATCAACCCTTTCTACTTTTTTGAAACCTTTTTACCATCACTAACTGCACATGTTATTTCCCGTACATGAATTACGGTGATGTGACATGTGAATTTTTGTCAATTTTTCCATTTAAAACAATGTGTATAAAATTATATGTTTTTCTTTCGATGTGCATCAAAGTGTGTATGTCACAAAAAAAGTCCATTTTGATTATATATATTATAATCTAAGTTTCATGACCCAAAAGAATCTCGTACCCCCTGTCGCGTTCCCCTTCATGACTGATCCTCTAAAGATATCAAGATGAATATAACAAAAGAATTGGACTTACAGTAAAAGTGCCTGTACAAGTAAAACACGTTCAAATACTTTGATATGAAAATACTAAATACAAGAAATGATATACTGATAATGTGGTGTTACTTCAAAATAAAAAACAGAATCAATTACTGTCTATTTAACACTAAAACGACTAACTCCTGACCTAGTACGAAGTATAGATCTATCCAAATTTCTTGTGTATGGTCAGATCGTTTACTCGGGTGATAGATAGACCTACCCACCCCCAGACCCTCTCCTAAGTACCTATACGTGTCGACTCAGGGAAGTGACAAGTGGACTTTGATAGTGATGTAACAATTAGCAGATATGAGGTTAGGTTTATTTTACAAATATTCTTTTTTTTAGGTTATAGATACGATGTCATTCGTAAATAACGTACGATGGACAGAAACCGTGTAGTTCATATTAAAAAGAGTTCTCCACTTTTATAACGAAGACAAAGTTTTTATCAGATTTTACTTTCAGTTGAAGATGATAATTGTTGTCTTCATTTGTCTTTTACTTTAGATTGTCACATGATGCTTTTAAAGATTCATATATTTCTTTTCTTACAGTTCCTGTATATAGACACAATTTTTCTAAAAAGATGTACAGTTTCTTAAAGGTTCCGGGTCTACGAATAACAGAGTCAACCTAATTCAGAAATCTTGTTTTTATAATACGTAAATTTTTTTTTGACCAGTCCAGAAGATTATAATTTTCGATATCTTCCGTTCGTTTGACTAATTCAAAAATAAAAATGAAACTAGTTTCGTTCATCACTAAAATTGTGTCCTTTACTATGAGTCATTATGAGAGTATTATATGTTTTTATAGATTACACGAAAATCTTAATTTTGTTTTTTCAATAAAAGTATTAACATTAAATATACGTCTTTTAATCTTTCTTATACGAAATTTTCACGATGATTCAAGACCTGACTTATTATTGAATGTTTGAAATAGAACCTGTAATGTGTCACTATGAACTTGTACTTAAGATATACAAAATCCTCACATGTACTTGATTTTTTAAATCTCTACTATTTCAACATACTTAATTATAGGAAGGTTTTTGTCTTTTTTAACTACAAAATATATGATAAATACCAAGTGGAGAATTTTTGTTTTGATCTCTTGTCTGAATAATATTCTTGAATGTAAGAGGAAATATAGGTGTTCTCCCTCGTTTGTAAATTATTTAGAAATGTCCTTGACGTAATGTATGATTAAAAGTGTACTCTGAAAATCCTTGTTATTAGTCTTTTTTATTATTTTGATGGTTTTTATAAACTCACAGATGGTACATGGTCGTCTCAGACTTTTACGTCGTCCATTTTCTATATCAGTACTAGAGTCTAAAGTGTCGTATAGTCCGTTGTTTCATGTAGATCTCTGAACATTCTATTGTGTTTATTATGAGTCGTAAATATCGTAGTGATATTTGATTTCAAATATTCATAAGTCAGACTGGTCTTTGATGTTTACACTACTTTTCTAATTTGTTCATAGTCATTACGTATCAGATGTTGAGATTCTCCGTTTATTATACGTAATACGTTAAATAGTATATTTCTTACGTGTTGTCCGATATTTTACGGTCATAGAAAAATGGTTCGTCTGAAACCACTAGATTTGATCAAACAGAAGGGTAAATTCGAATTAGTTTTACTTTCGTTTAATTGTGACCGAATCCCCTTACGACCCGTTATCAATTTCATGAAGTCCTCTCCGTAGAAACTTTACTTGACTAATCATCATTTTAGTATTACGGTTGTGATTTTTCAGAGTTAGTGTTGGATAATTATTGTAAATTTATGTTAATAAAAATATACTGAATTTCTTCTTGTCCAAGGTTTTCCCGTACTAATTAATCCATCATTATTAGGTCCTCTAGAAGGTTAATCCATACGGATATATCTTCGTTTTGTATATATCTATGTCAGGAAAAGCCCTTCCAGGTAACAGTCCTTTGTTACATATCACTTTTTTTAGTTCAGAATTAGTTGTGTCTTGGTCTTCCACCGGATTACCAATTCTGAGGTACAAAAGGGAGGAGGCATCTAGGTGTAGGTAGAAATCGAATTTCTTGAACGTACTCGTAAAGAATACTTCCCGTCCAGACGACCGTTATTTGAGAGAGTCCGTAATAGAAGACTGTTACAGAAGTAAAAGTGAAAGCTTTTTATTAAAGTGATTTATTTTGAGATAAAACTAAAAAAAAGTCATGAATTTCTATAGTAAAGTAACAGAGGACATGAGGTATTAAACACTACTCTACAATTGATTGTAAGAACAGTGACAAGAGAAGTATCTTACAGAAAAAAAAGGAGACTGGCATAAATTCTGAAAAGAGAGATAGAAACCAAAAGTTCTTAAGTCGACAATACACGGATACACAATCAAAGAAACATTATTAGGATGAAACACAAGAGTTGAATTTAGACATTTATATACAGAACGTGGTTCTGGGTAATTTCTATGATTCCCTAAAAAGAAAAAAGTTGTATTCCGATCTTAGTGAAGTTTTCTCCCCCTTTTGTCTTTTTAATTCTATTGATAATGAAACGATAGTTAAGTATTGTTTAAAATTTTATTTAAGAACTTCTCTACGACCGGTTATCTAGGAGTCTCCCATTGATAATAGTAATACTTATTTACTACAGGTTTGTAAAAAATTGTCTACTAAACTGAACATACAGTCCTTATATTGATATAAAGTATTTAGACCTAAAGTTATTCCGTTGACTGTTTTAAAGAAACTAAATAAGACTTTCTAATTTGTATCTTTATTTCTGAAGGGACCACTAGGTCATGAATTCTGAAGTGAAAGGTGACGTCCTTCCACATCCAAGCTAGGGACTAACTCCCCGACCCTAGGGTTCACAGAGTGTTGGTTTTTTAGTTATGTATTTTGTCTGCATTATAACATTGTTTGAGTTGTCAGAAATTTTTACCAGGTGCAAAAAATTTTTTAGAAATTTTTTTTTTTTTCCTGTCTTTATTTCTACTTGCGATGATCAGTACGACTTCGAAATCTCGTACTTACGGAAGTAGATTAAAGCTGAACTGAAGTCAAGTCAGTAAGTCAGCACAGGGTGAGACACGCTGGGGTATCTACCGTCGGGTGGTCCGAGGAGACAGGGACCCTAAGAGGTGCGTTCTTATGACCTCACCCAACGGTAAAGGAAGAGGTTATAGTTTTGAACAATTCAAGTTAAATTATGAGTCACTCTTATGTGAAACACGGTCTTTCATACGATTAGTAATTCTTGTGGTTTTACTGATTCTAGATGAAGGACCGACATTTCTTGAGTGTTTAATTATTCTTTCTGTTTGTCTATAAAATTTTCGTACACTTTCGACGTTACTGTCGATGATACATATTCTTATTATCTATGTCTCCTCCTTCCTTATTCATTTACAGTCCCTTCTGAAGCGTCTCTTTTACGGATGCGTGTTCAGATTCTCTATTTGTCTTCTGACTCTGCGTTCGTTAACTCTTTTGACCGTTTCCGTTTCACTGTACTGTACTATTTTCAAGTGTTTTTAATGTTCATAGTTTCATAGTGATATCTTGTTCAGTAACCCTTTTCATATCCGACGACGACGACGATTCAGCGAAGTCAGTACAAGCTGAGACACACTGGGGTATCTGCAGTCGGGTGGTCCGAGGGGGCAGGGACCCTAAGACATCCGTTCTTGTGACCTCACCCAACGGTAAAGGAAGAGGTCACGTACTTTCACTTTTCACTGTCACTCAAGTGTGTCAGTACAGACTGAGAAGCACTGGGGTACCTGACATCGGATGCTCCGAGGAGGTAGGATTCCAAAAAGGTCCGTTCTCAAGACCTCACCCAACGGTAACGGAAGAGGCTTTCATATCCGATGGGACCCGGTTTAGTTTTCCTCGAGACATTTAGTACAGTTAATTCAACTGAGTAGGATATATTCGTTAGCTTATCTCTCAAGTTCTCTACAATCCTTACTCCGACGACGAAACCCTCAGTTGTCGTGTATGTATTCACTCACTTTCACCGAGTCATTACAGACTGAGAAACGTTGGGGTACCTGATATGTCAAGTACGTTAAGAGGTCTGGTCTTATGACCTCATTCATCGTAAGGGGAAAAGGTCCTCTGGAAAGTTGGGTCCCTAGTTTGGGTCAAGAGGGTGTAACGTCCGACTAAGAAATGATCGACTCGCTGGTTCCTTTGGGTTCTTATGATCTCACCCACCGGATAGGGAAGAGGTTGCTTAGAAGCGTTGGTCCTAGTTTGGTCCCAGCGGACGTAACTCCCGCTTAAGAAATGGTTGACTCGGTGGTCCCTTCGGCTCGTGTATGTCTCAAGTCAAGTTAAGTCAGTGAGTCAGTACAGGCTGAGAAACGTTGGGGTACTTAGCGTCGTGTGGTCCGGAGCGACAGGTAGTGGTTGAGGGCTTCAAGTGAGTCTGAGTGCAGGTAACTTAGGTGCTACGGTAGGTCGGTCGAGTAGGAGACATCAGGGGAAGAGGAGGACGGGGGTTAGGGAGGGTCGTAGTCTCAGAAAAGGTTACTCAGTTGAGAAGCGTACTCCACCGGTTTCATGGCCTCAAAGTCGAAATCGTAGTAAGGAAGGTTTCTTTAAGATCCCAACTAGAGGAAGTCTTACCTGACCAACCTAGAGGAACGTCAGGTTCCCTGAGAGTTCTCAGAAGAGGTTGTGGTGTGAAGTTTTCGTAGTTAAGAAGCCGCGAGTCGGAAGAAGTGTCAGGTTGCGAGTGTAGGTATGTACTGGTGTCCTTTTTGGTATCGGAACTGATCTGTCTGGAATCAGTCGTTTCATTACAGAGACGAAAAATTATATGATAGATCCAACCAGTATTGAAAGGAAGGTTCCTCATTCGCAGAAAATTAAAGTACCGACGTCAGTGGTAGACGTCACTAAAACGTTTTTTACTTCAGACTGTGACAAAGATGACAAAGGGGTAGATAAAGGGTACTTCACTGCCTTGGTCTACGGTACTAGAAGCAAAAGACTTACAACTCGAAATTCGGTTGAAAAAGTGAGAGGAGAAAGTGAAAGTAGTTCTCCGAAAAATCAAGGAGAAGTGAAAGACGGTATTCCCACCATAGTAGACGTATAGACTCCAATAACTGTAAAGAGAGTCGTTAGAACTAAGGTCGAACACGAAAAAGGTCGGGTCGCAAAGAGTGCTACATGAGACGTATCTTCAATTTATTCGTCCCACTGTTATATGTCGGAACTGTATGAGGAAAAGGATAAACCTTGGTCAGACAACAAGGTACAGATCAAGATTGACAACGAAGGACTGGACGTATGTCCAAGGAGTTCTCCGTCCAGTCCACCAGACCATAAGGGTAGAGAAAGTCTTAAAAGGTGTCAACTAACACTAGGTGTGTCAGTTTCCGAAACCGTATCAGTTATTTCGTCCTTCTCTACAAAAAGACCTTGAGAGAACGAAAAAACTACTAGGTCGTCTACAACCGTTAAACTAGAGACCAAGGAGACGGAAAAGATTTAGGTCGAACTTGTAGACCTTCACGTGCCAAGTGCATAACGACTTCGGACCGAACCTCTTAAAATTCGTAGTGCAATGATCGTACACTCTACTCACGTTAACACGCCATCAAACTCGTAAGAAACCGTAACGGAAAGAAACCCTAACCTTACTTTTGACTGGAAAAGGTCAGGACACCGGTGACGACTCAAAAGGTTTACACGACCGTATAACTCACGTCGTGAAAGTGTCGTAGTAGAAAGTCCTAAACTTTGTCGAGTTGACCTTAAGGTAGTGGAGGTGATCGAAACAAGTGTCACTACGAAAGATTCCGGGTGAACTGAAGTGTAAGGTCCTACAGACTGAGATCCACTCACTAGTGTGGTAGCACTAATAGACCCAGTACTTCTAGAAAAAACATGTCAAGAAGACACATAAGAACGGTGGAGAAGAATTATAGAAGACGAAGACAATCCAGGTATGGAAAAGACAGGAAATAGTTCGGGTAGAAACGTACTTTACAAGGGAACCATAGAGATTAAAAGAACTTCTCTAGAGATCAGAAAGGGTAAGACAATAAAAGGAGATAAAGAAACGTAACTAGTGACTTCTTCCGAAAGAATAGAGAAGAACGATAAGAAACCTTGAGACGTAAGTGTACGAATATAGAAAGGAAAAGAGGAAACGAAAAGCGAAGAGAAGAAAAGTGTCGATAAACATTCCGGAGGGGACTGTCGGTAAAACGAAAAAACGTAAAGAAAAGGTACCCCTACCAGAGCTAGGGACAGAGGACATGTTGCAGTGCTTGGAGTAAGGTATCAAGTAGTCCGTGAGATAGATAGTCTAGATCCGGGAATTTAGATAAAGAGTGAAAGTGACATATTAGTATTCCCTACACTAAATCCAGTATGTACTTACCAGATCGCCAAAAGGGATGAAAGAAGTTAAATTCAGACTTAAACCATTATTCCTCAAGTACTAGACTCGGTGTCAGTCGAGGACCAGAACAAAAACAACTGACATATCTCGAAGAGGTAGAAACCGATGTTTGTTATATTAGTTAGACTAAAGTCACAACTGGTAGACCACTACAGGTAAACATCTCAGAAGAGAACACAACAACCTTCTCCCACGAACGATACTGGTCACGTAAAAGAAACGTTTTGAGATAATCAGAAATGGGACGAAGTAAGGTGTAAAGTTCCGGTTTAAATGGACAATGAGGTCCACAAAGAACTGAAGGATGAAAACGTAAGGTCAGGGGATATTACTTTTCCTGTAGAAAAAACCAACAATCAAGATTTTCCAGAACATCCAGAAGTATCTGGGCAAGTTGAAGTCGAAGAAGTCGCAATGACCAACTCTGTATCTGAACCTAATGGTACTATAACTTACCAAACGGAACCTCTGCTTGTCTCTAGTAACACAGCAAAAACTCTAACGTAGGTTCATGACGTGAAGTCTGAGAAAACAACTGGTATTACCGATGAGGTAAAGAAGACTCCCTAAGGACGGATGTCATCATCTGTATTACCAGTAGACTCAATTTAAGTGGGTAAGATCAGGTAAAATCAAGCGACTAAGGATCTTGCAACTGCAAGTGAGAACGGTAGAGAACAAACTGGTGAAAGTTAAACGGAACTAAGTACCTGGACTGTAAGGCCCAAGGATACGTTACAACGAGAAATGTCGTAGCCTGGAACGAAGACAGTGGTCAGTGTAGGTGTCGACCCATAGCAAAAACGAAACCGAGGTCGGGAAGTAAGACAGACCTCAATAAAGAGGTGACTAGAGGTCATCGTATAACCCGTGGATTTCTTTTCTACTAATAGGTTTCTCTGGTATGTCCCTTCCTACCTTACCTTTTCCCTTGTTCCTCTCTGGGAATTCCATATGACTATAATTATAAATTCTCTTTCTACCCTCACCCTCCCTCTCTAGCTACGTAAGTCTCATCCTGTATTTTAGTTATTTCGGATAAAAATTTGACTCTTTTTGAACCATTTAGAAATTTAACCTTCACCCGAGTCTTTGTCCTGGGTCATCTTTCCCTCGGTGTTTAGGTTTCCTTTACATTGCTTTTTGACTGCACCACGTCTAAAGATCTCTCTACTAATTCTCGTCCATCTCCCTACCGTCAATTTCAAATTACTATTTGAGGGTTCGAGGAGGAAACTTCACACGGTAATTATTCATTTGTGTAGGTCTTTTTCGTTGGTTCACTATTCTGACCACCTTGCTTGACCTTTTAATCCCGAGTCTATTATTCTCAATTGTCACTGTATCGACGGAAGTACGCCACCCTTTTATTTAGGACATTCCCAGATTTCATTTAATCATGTAGGACCTTACACTTGAGTTCACCCGGAATCCTTCGTAGTGATGTTTGTTTCGATCACCTCCACTACCTTAAGGTCAACTCGATAAAGTTTAGGATTTTCTACTACGACACTTTCACGACGTGAGTTATACGGTCGTGTAAACCTTTTGAGTCGTCACCGGTTTCCTGACCTTTTCCGGTCGAAAGTAAAGTTAGGGTTTCTTTCCGTTACGGTTTCTTACGAGTTTGATGGCGTGTTCACGTGAGTAGAGTGTACGATCATTGCACTACGAATTTTAAGAGGTTCGGTCCGAAGTCGTTATGTACTTGGCACGTGAAGGTCTACAAGTTCGACCTAAATCTTTTCCGTCTCCTTGGTCTCTAGTTTAACGGTTGTAGGTGACCTAGTGCCTTTTTCGTTCTCTCAAGGTCTTTTTGTAGAGAAAGACGAAATAACTGATACGGTTTCAGAAACTGACACACCTAGTGTTAGTTGACACCTTTTAAGACTTTCTCTACCTTTATGGTCTGGCGGACTGGACGGAGAACTCTTTAAACATACGTCCAGTCCTTCGTTGTCAATCTTGACCTGTACCTTGTTGTCTAACCAAGGTTTATCCTTTTCCTCATGCAGTTCCGACATATAACAGTGAGACGATTAAATTGAAGGAAAAATAAAATTAACCTCCAATTAATGAAATGTTATAACATAACCAAAACGGTATGTATTGTACTTAGGCGGTGTCCATATGTGCACAAGGGGTAGGACTTGGCGGGAGGGACGAGGGAGGGGCATGGTAGGGAGACCCAGTAGGGTCACGTGGTCGGGGTTCGTAGGTCATAGTACGTAACTTGGACCTGACCGTTAAACAAAGTATATGCTATAATATGTACAAAGTTACGGGAAGAGGGTTTAGTAGGGTGGGAGCGGGAGAGGGTGTCTCAGGTTTTCTGACAAGATGTGTAGACACAGAGAAAACGACAGAGCATATGTCCCAATAGTAATGGTAGAAAGATTTAAGGTATATATACGCAATCATATGACATAACCACAAAAAGAAAGACCGAATGAAGTGAGACATATTATCCGAGGTCAAAGTAGATGGAGTAATCTTGACTAAGTTTACATAATAAAAATTACCGACTCATTATAAAGTAACACATACATGGTGTCGACAGAATAGGTAAGTAGACGACTACCTGTAGATCCAACGAAGGTACAGGACCGATAATATTTGTCACGACGCTACTTGTAACCCCATGGGCATAAATTGAAGATACATCTCATGTGCTACTCTTTGCGACCCGATCTACTTCGTGTTCGACCTTAGTTCCAAAGGTCCTCTTTATAGTTATTGGAGTCTGTACGTCTACTGTGGTAGGAATACTTTCTTTCACTTCTTCTTGATTTCTCGGAGAACTACTTTCACTTTCTCCTTTCACTTTTCGACCGAATTTCAAGTTGTAACTCTTTTGATTCTGGTACCGTAGACCAGGGTAGTGAAGTACCGTTTGTCTATCCCTTTGTCACGTTTGTCACCGACTAAAATAAAATCCCCCGAGGTTTTAGTGACGTCTACTACTGACGTCGGTACTTTAAATTTCTGCGCATAAGAAACCTTCCTTTCAATACTGGTTGGATCTGTCGTATAAATTTTCCTCTTTGTAATGAAATGGTTGTTTCTAGGTAGGTCAGTTTCATACCAAAAAGGTCTTCAGTACCTACCTACATTCTAAACCTGATATATCTTTCGACTCATGGTTTCTTAACTACGAAAACTTGACACCACAACTTCTTCTGAGAACTCTCAGGGAACCTGACGTTCCTCTAGTTTGGTCAGGTAGGATTTCCACTAGTCAGGATTCACAAGTAACCTTCCCGACTACTACTTCGACTGTGAGGTTATGAAACCGGTGGACTACACTTCTCGACTGGGTAAACTTTTCTAGGACTATGACCCATTCTAACTTCCTCGTTCCTATTCCACTCCTGTCTCCTACTCTATCAACCTACCGTAGTGGTTGAGTTACCTGTACTCAAACTTATTTGAGGCCCTCAACCACTATTTGTCTCTCCGGACCGTACGACGCCAGGTATGTCAGTGTTTGTCAGTCTGTGTTGACTCGTTGACTTAACTTGACTTTGAAAATAATCGATATAATCAACGTAATACTTCATCACTAGAGGGTTAATGATCATGTTACGGACCGTGTCTCATCCATAAGTCAAAGCAGTTCACTCACTTTTATAAGTAATTCTGTCAAAGTTCATTATATACATAAAACCATAAGAAGTATAGGAGTGTAGTGTTAAAAACTATACATTATTCTTAACTTCTAAGATAAGTAATTAGGTCCTGATAGTGATTATGGTGGTTTTGAGGTACTATGAGGGTAGAGAAAATGGAGTGAGTAGACTAGTGTTATTGTTGGACTTCTCTGTATAGTTATAAAGACTCCTTTCCGGAACAACCCATTCTAGTCTCGTAGGATAGACCCTATTCACTTTTTTCGTCGGATTTATGTACTGAGATATTAAAATGTGAAAAGGTACCCACTGTTTGTCGTCGAGGTTTACACTCTACACCGGACCGGTCGTCCCTTAGGGGACTTTCATAGAAGTACTTCCAGAGGATTTTTGAGTCCTCCTGACGTATACCTTGACTCAGGATCCCGGTCGATACATACAATGGTGACGGGAAATTAGTTTCCTACTGAGATGTATGTACAATTCAGTCATATGGAAGTCCTAGGTAGGGGACCTTTACGGTTCCGAGAAGAAATTAGAGAGAGACAGAGAGAGAGACACAGAGAGAGTTTGTGTGTGTGTATGTGTGTGCACTTGTATTCCGTATCTAAACTTTTTTTCCTTTCTGTATTTTTAGGGGACAATCTGTACGGTCCTTTCATACACCAACAAAGAACCGTATAATTATAAAAATAGAACCGTTTAATTTAATGAGGACCTAATACCTGTCCTAAATACTAGGTTGTTTTAGAAATTAGAATCGTTATTTTGTATGAAATAATACAGTGTTCGATGTAAAATTGAAATGTAAGAGAAGTACGGACGAATTCACCCTTCTGATTATCGAATTCGTCATAAAGAGATTAGAATTTAGGTGTAATTTGTACAAAGTACTCCGTTCGTAATGGGTCTGTCATCTTGGTCCGTTCCTGTAGTGTGTGTTTTTTTAATATCCGGTTATGGTGTCTACTTGTATCTACGTTTTTAAGAATTATTTTATAATCGTTTGGTTTAAGTTGAATGTGTGGTACTGTTTCTCCTTAAATAAGGTCTCAACGTTCCTACCAAGTTATAGACGGTCAATCAGTTACATATATAGTGTAATTATATTGTTTTCCCCTTTTTTAGTTTACTAGTGGAGTCGTCTATGTCTTTTCCGTAGACTATTTTAAGTTATAGGTAAATATTATTTTTGAGAGTTATTTCACCCATATCCTAATTACATGGAGTTGTATTATCTCCGATGTATACTGTTTGGACCTCGATTATAGTGTGAATTGTCATTTTTCGATATTCCTTGTTCTGTTTCTACGGATAATAACGTTAAAATAAATTATGTCATAACCTTTAGGATCGGTGTGGTGTCGTTAAATTTTTATTTTTCTTTATTTTCCTTAAGTTTAACCTTTCCTTCTTCATTTTGACAGTAATAAACGTCTACTGTACTATGATATATATCCTTTAGGATTCCTGGGGCGGTTTTATGATGATCTTGATTATTTATTTATATCATCGGTATCCTATGTTTTAATTATATACTTTAAACAACGTAAAGATATGTGATTGTTACTTAATGATATTCCTCTTTAATTCTGTTGTTAAGGTAAATGTTGACGTAGTTTTTATTATTTTACGGATCCTTTTTTATAATGGTTCTCTCCACTTTCTGGACTTTTGACTCTGGATATTCTGTTACTACTTTCTTTGACTTCTCTTGTGTTTATTTACTTTAAGGTGCGAGTACCTAACCTTCTTATAACAATTTTACAGGTATGATGGATTTCGTTAGATGTCTAAGTTACATTATAGATATTTTTAATGTTACCTTATAAAATATTTTGATCTCGTTTATTAATATTTTAAACATATCTTGTGTTTTCTAGGATAAATCGGTATTAGAACTCCTTCTTACTTTAATCTCCATAGTACGAGGAACTAAAGTTTGATGTAATGTTCGATATATCATACCATGAGTGTGTTTTGTCTAAGTCTCAAGTTACCTTGTTTTAACTCTTGGGCATTTATTTGGATGTCTATTTACCAGTTAATTAAATACTGTTTCTTCCTTTCTTGTATGTTACCTCTTACCTATCATAGAAGTTATTTAACACGACCCTTTTGACCTGTCAGTGTACGTTTTCTTAGTTTGATCTGGTGATACACCCAAAAAGACTACCGAGTCAACCGTTTCTTAGGCAGACGTTACGTCCTCTGGGGTCAAGCTAAGGACCCAGCCCTTCTAGGTGACCTTTTCCCTATCCGATGGGTGAGGTCATAAGAACCCGAAGGGACCACCGAGTCGACCATTTCTTAGGACGTTACGCCCTCTGGAGTCAAGTTAGGGACCTAACCCTTCTAGGGGACCTTTTCCCTTTCCGATGGGTGAGGTCATAAGACCGGACCTCTTAAGGTACCTGACATGTCAGGTACCCCAGTGTTTCTCAGTCTGTCCTGACTCACTAAAAGTGAAAGTGAAAGTCTGGTGATAGATGTGGTATGTATTTTCAGTTGAGTTTTACCTCATTTCTGTACTTACATTCTGGACTTTGGTATTTTAAGGATCATCTTTTGTATCCAAAATTGGAGTGACTGTCGTCAGAATCGTTACAGAAATACCTACTCAAGTTTGCATTCCCTTTGTTTTCGTTTTTATTTGTTTACCCTGATGTCGTTCGATTTTTCGAAGACTGTCGTTTCCTTTGGTAGTTTTACTTTTCCATCGGATGACTTACCCTCTTCTATAAACACTTAGTATACACTATTCTCCAATTATAGGTTTTGTATGAAAATTTTGAGTATATTGAGTTATTGTTTTTTATTTGTCAACAACAGTTTGTTGTTAATTCTTGACCCGTCTCCTAGACTTATCAATAAAAAGGTTTGTTCTGGATGTCTATCGATTGGGTATATACTTTTCCACGAGTTATAGAGATAGTGTCTTTGTGTTTAGTTTTGGTGTTACTTGATAATGGAGTGTTGACAATTTTGCCGATAATTTTTGTGTTCTTTATTTTTCACAACCTGTCTTATACATCTTTTCCTTTGTGTGTAAACGACAGTCCCCAAAACATTTGACGACCACGTCAGTGATACCTTTTGTCATGTCTCTACGGAGTTTTTTAATTCTGATTTTGATGGTATACTAGGTCGATAGAGTGAAGAACCATAAATAGGTTTCTTGTGTTTTTATAATTAAACTTTTCTATGCACTTAGAGATACAAGTGACGTCGTAATAGATGTTATCGGTTCTGTACCTTTGTTGGATTTAAAGATAGTCACTATTTTCCTGGTTCTTCTGCACCCACACACACACACACTCTGTCTCTCTCTCTCTCACACACACACACACACATACATATTTAATATGTGTTACCTTATGATAAGTCGGTATTTTATTTAAAACGGCAAAAACTGTCGTACCTATCTGGAACTCCTATAATACAATTTATTTGCGTCTTCCTTTTTGTGTTTATGGTATACTAAAGTGGGTATACACCTTAGATTTTGTTTTGTTTACTTGTTTGTTTTGGTCAGAGTGTCTATGTCTCTTGTCTACTCCCCAATAGTCTCATGCCCCCGATCTCCACCTACTTTCCCCATTTCCTCCAATTCATGTACCACTACTTTCCATTGATCTGAAGACCCCCACTAGTGAAACATCATATATTTCTACAACTTAATATTACGTAGACTTCGTATATATTATTTTTACTTTCTTTTCCTGTCTTTCTTTTTTTTACATAAATTTGTAATAGTAGTGAACGATAAGATGACCCTGTTGTTTCCGTCTTACTTTTGATTTTCCCGTGACGTTTTTCGTCTAACATGGTTATGTGTCTTTTGCTGTGTAGTGATTGACCGGAAATAGAAAACGAATTATATAGAAAACATGAATCCAAAGACTAAAATAAATTTATAAGGAAATTTTTTTCTTTTCTCGATAATCGTGGAGAAACGGTTTTACTGAGAAGAGAAGTCAACAAGTTTAAATCGTGTGTTTCAATTAAGGAATGTGCAAAGAAAATCAATCTTTTAACTAATAAAAGTCCTTTGGAAATAAGGTTCTGAAGTCGATTTCGAAAATTCTTTCTTTTAAATTGATCATTCGATGAAATTTAAAATGTAACTTCTGTTTTTATATCTGTTTTTAAGTGGTTGATATAACCGTTTTACGATCTTAATGTATTGTAATGATACTAACAATATTGAAGGAACATTATCAGTATAGGGATAAGGAGATTAGAATGTCAGGTAATCTTGTACTTCTATGATAGGATTTCGAGTGTTAGAGGGGTTTCATTAAAAATAAAACCGTTTTGTAGAAAAAATGAAAAAATACTTTTTCTAGATCGTGTATGTTCTCATCTCCAATTGTCATTTTACTTGTTGGTACTTGTATTGTCGGAGCAGTTGTGCATGGTTCTGTGTCGGTGAAAACAAAATGAGGGGTAGTTAGATGAGGGCTTCTGGAGGGTCTCTCAAGACTTAAGGTCTGTAGTATAGTAAAGTGGACCTTCATAAAGACATATATAAAGATTTCCTATTCCTGTAAAAAATTGTATTGGATTATATAATAGTACAAATTTTTGGGATTCATAAATTAAAGGAGTTTATAAGTCAGTTGGGACCGTTTTATAGAATGTAATAGGGTTCTATTAGTGATTCATTACAAGAAGAAAAAATTTTTATGTTGCGTTTTTTTTTTTTTTTTGTGTTGTGTCACATTTTGTTTCAAGCACATATAGTTGAACCCCAGTTGAACTAGCTAAGTCACCGTAGTTGAGATAATGAGAACGGTGATACAGTAATGTCATAGGTACCTACACTTTGGACATGACCCGGTAAGACACATTCCCTGAATTTGTAGGACCTAAACCCATAGAAGTCCCCGAGGACTTCGGTTAGGGGGTATCTATGTCTTCCTGAAATCGAAGTGTGGGGTGATGGTCCTGGAGTGTTTATATGGGTCTGTCGTGCGGTGTTTTACTACGTTTATGACTATTTACGTTTTCACTTCAATTTTTTTTTTGTTATGGTCACTGTCCTATTAGAGAACGATTTCATGATTCATTAGGGTTATCTTTGGTGACGGTGTGTGTTAAAGTTCTATTCTTCAGTTACTTATGGTCAAAACAAGAAGAAGCTAAGGAGATAACTGGAGTCATTTAGGACTCTGTGGTCTTTTTGGAACAATAAGAAGGAAAAACACAAAGTGTTTCGATATATGTTATTCTCCTTTTAGTTTTTATTGACCTCCGTAGAAACACAAAAAAAGAATTCCGATGGAATATTTTGTCACAGTCTGATAAAAACCCCCGAGGTTTTAGTGACGTCTACCACTGACGTCTGTACTTTAATTTTCTGCGAATGAGGAACCTTCTTTTCAATACTGGTTTGATCTATCGTATAAGTTTTCATCTCTGTAATGAAACGGTTGTTTCCAGGCAGATCAGTTCCGATACCAAAAAGGACACCAGTACATACCTACACTCTCAACCTGACACTTCTTTCGACTCGCGACTTCTTAACTACGAAAACTTGACCACAACCTCTTCTGAGAACTCTCAGGGAACCTGACGTTCCTCTAGGTTTGTCAGGTAAGACTTCCTCTAGTCGGGATCCTAAAGAAACCGCCCTTACTACGACTTCGACTTTGAGACCATTAAACCGGTGGAGTACGCTTCTCAACTGAGTTACCTTTCCTGAGACTACGACCCTCCCTAACCCCCGTCCTCCTCTTCCCCTACTGTCTCCTACTCTACCGACCTACCGTAGTGACTGAGCTTCCTGCACCCAGACTCACTTGAGGCCCTCAACCACTACCTGTCCCTCCGGACCGTACGACACTAGTACCCCAGTGTTCCTCAGCCTGTGCTGACTCGCTGACTTGACTTGACTTAGAACATTTTACTTCAAGAATAATTATAAAAGGAGATGACATCAGTCTTATTATCTCCTTTTGTACAAGAGAGTGTCCTCCCCTCCTCTACTGGGTTTCTTTTCGTCCGGTTTAAAAATGTTAAAGAAACTTCAAACGAAAAGATAAATTTTAAGTACGTTTAAAATATAAATGAAGTACTGTTGACAGAAATTAAAAAAATTTGTATATAAAGTAAATAAGATCATTTAACCAGGATGTTTTACACGTAAAAATAAAACATCGAAACTCATGAGGGATCGTACGGGTAAATTCTTTACACATATATATATTAAAGTGTCTGATCTTGACTCAAGGTTTTGGTCAGAACAATACTGATGGACAGTAATCTATTAATGAATTGGAGAAATGTGGAGGTAAAAAAGTAGAAATTTTACCCTTATTATTGTTCTGGATGGTGTCTAATCTAGAGTATATGGTCAATCAAACCTATTACGTCTATTTTGTATAGTGTCTGTGGTCATTTTTCGAGTCATTCGCAATCATCATTAATGTTAATAGAGGTTTTAGTTAGACATGTTACTCCCTAATGGTCGGAAAGTACCACTATTCTTGACACTTCGTAGTTTATAATGAGAGTTGAATGAACGTGCGATTGTTACGTCGGACAATATTAAAGTACTTACGACCTCCTTCTGAGTCATTAACACCATGTGACCGAAACGGAGTGTCGTACACCTTAGGAGGGTCTAGTCCCTCACTTGGGCACAGGGGACATACCCGTCTACCTAAACATAGGTGACCTGGTAGTCTGTTCAGGCTTGTACTTAGGAAATAGTACCTGTCATTCGTACGGGTGAGAAACGAAACAAATAGAAATAAAAGATCCGGTATTCGTTTGAACGGGAAACCAGACCTTCCTCTGTACACTGGTACCGACTAGTGTTAGGTTGTGGGAACTTTTGTCGTCAAACCTTGTTGGTCACAGAGATAAGTATTCTGTACGTCTTTATCTTCTCTGTGTCTGTCTTGACAGAGGGTGTTATGGATGGGGAGTTAGCATTGGTAGAGACGGTGACTTGTTTCAAAAAGTACCCATATGGTGAGGTCGTCGGTGACACTACTTACACTAACCGTCTTCGATCCCGATTTAGATAGATTAAACAGAGTATGTTGTAAATTAATTCCGTTGATAGTTGTCAGTCGTCCTACTACTGTTGGAAGTTTTAAATAAAGTAGGTACAAGGAGTCCCAAGGTATGGGTTCATTGTACTTTTTTAGCCTATTCAGTAGTCCCAAATGGAGTCTTTTCACACACCCCGAAGGGACCACCAGATCACCAATTCTTAGGTGGACAGATACGTCCCCTGTGATCGAGTTAGGATCGACGACATTCCGGACCCTCGGTGTTGCTGACCCGGTCACGAGGTCCCGGATGTATGTCTTTGATGACTTAGATGTGCGGCACTGATGACTCCGGACGCGTGGATCTCGGGTCCGAGACATTGTTCTCTTCGGAGCGTTTCTCTTCGGGCTCGTGGTCATGTTTCTGGTCGGGGTCGAGTGGCGTCGACCTTTTTCGGACACGTGTCGTTGTTCCTGGGTTGAGTCAGTTTTGTATTTTAGAAGTTTTTTTTTTTCAGATTATCGAAAGAGAGTCAAAGATATAATTGGAAAGGTGAACCGGGTTCCGTAATTAGGTCTTGTTCCCTTACTTAATTGTTAATGTGTCCGAGACGGGACTGGGTGTCCTTTCTTCTTTATCCCGTTAAAATAGTTGAGACCAATCACTGAACACCGACTGGACTTACGAAAGGTCCCGGTTCTACTAGGTGACTAGTGAAGTCGATTTTTCAGTCCTTGTTTAAGACTTGGTGGATAAGATTAACTTACTGGAGGGAGTCTCTCCATTGGCAGGTGTCCCACGTGTATTTATTGTTTAGTCTTTAGTGAGACACTCCGAAAGGGTTTCTATCGGAGTAGACCCTCTCTAGAAGCGTCAGTATACTTCCGATGTTCTAGATGACCACTACAAATGAATTTATAAGTTTTCCACTTCCTCAGGTATAAAAAACCTTCTTCCCCTTAATTACGGACCAAAGGTGTGTTCTTTATGTCAGGACTTCCGTCTGTGTCAAGTGGATCTTTCTCATCCAACAAGTGTTAACAACCAAGGAAGGTTCACCCTGGATGTAGTCAGACCTCCGTGATAATTGAACACAGAGTTGTACTACAGGGTAAATTCGAACGCAGAGTTGTACTACAGGGTAAATTCACCACCGGGAATCCCAAGGGTTAAGGATGTTAATTCGAATTAGGAACAACAACTGTCCTTAATTACTTCCGTCAATTAGGTTTGACAGGGTAGACTGGTCCGGGTGGTCATTAGACGGGGTATCTTAAAGATTGACTTCCGATACCATACCCTGACGCCATCCGCAGTCCTTCACGACTGTCCACAAAACGTACTTTCATTTCTTAGACCTCCGGTTGAGGCCTATAAAGGTTATCTGGACAAGTATTCTAATTCTGTTTAGTGTCCTTACTGTTAGTTTTTCGACACTTACCATCTCACGTAGTTTCCAGGGAGTTTTATGGAACTGACAGTCGAGTGATGACTGAAAACGTTATTTTTGACGTGGTAGCAGTCTGACGTTTCCAGGTCTTTCTACCTTTCATCTCGTGTTAATCAAAGTTTTCGGTTTTACCGTATCGGTCAGTCGATTGACCTGGTTCTTGTCACTCCGTGGCGACTATGAAGTCTCTCCCTCCAGTTCCAAGTTAAATAAATTGGACGGTTTTCGTTCGTCCCCGGTGTAGGGTACGTTACACCGAAGAGAGTACACTGTTTGTCCAGTTGAAAACCCTCCTCAGTGTACAGACCGTACGTCACCATGGGAGACGTAGTCTTTATGTCAGAAGACGAAATGTGTGTGAAATACTATCAATTATACAACAGTGTAGACTATACTACTACCTAGGATCGTTGTCATTACCGAGACCCGTCATGTCCGAGTTAGTCTTCGAACTAAGGTCCCCCGAAGTAGTCTCTTTTTCGGGAATGACACCCGTAGATGTACTCACTAAGTCTGTCAAACTAGTCGTCGATATTAAACAAAGGTATCAAGTGTCGAAGTTTCTTTCGACAGAAATTAGACAGTCAGATATCAAAGGTTCACCGTCTGGTTTATCGACCCGGTGACCGATGTCCGGTTCCCAGTTATCTTTATGTTGTTCAGAGTACTTACTTTCCTGTCCGGTCTGGATATTCTTGTGAGAACTCAAGATATGTGACTTGTGTCGTTAATGTCAGTAATGATCAGACGTATCGACCACGTCTCCGACTTGTCGGTGTTTACTGTTCGTCTGTGTTGGGTAAAGTCGAACCGACTTGGTGACCACTTGGTCCAGGTCCAAATCCTTTTGGAATTATTTAACTCCGGGAGTGACTCAGTGACCGAAACGAAATCTATACTTCAACCCTTATTTCGAAGGAAGTTTCCTCCCCGACTCGATGTTCTGTAATACGTGGGAGTAGGAGACTAGAGAGTCTGTTTGGTCACTTTTAAGATTATTAAAACGAAAGACAGGTGGCACTGACATTTAAACTGAGGAAAGCGTAAGTTTACATCCACATATATGTAGACATTTACAGACTTTCCTCCGTCTTGGAAGACGGGTCGGTCCTGTTTAGAATCACGATAAACGATGTAACACCTCGTAGTCTTGGACTCAGACTGACTGTTTAACTACCTTTTGTGAGGGAGGTAGACTCTCCTATAAACTCTCAACAACTTTCAATCGGTGTTGGTCACTTCTTCCTTTACTGTTGGGTGAGGTCTTAAAAATGGATCCTTTAGGGATCTGTCTCCTCGGGTCGTCCGATACTCTTGTTGTTCGGTGTTGGTCTCCTAACAAATCCGTCGACAGAAACTTCGATAAAGGACCATGAGTCAGACGTTGGTGGATGAATGAAGGAGGGGTAATTATCCGTTCTTTCATCTCTTGATGAGTCAAGACAGTTGTATAAGTGATGGTTAAGGGTTCCTGAAGGGAGATTGATAATTGGTCGGGTATTCCGGGAGTGAGAAGGAGAAGGTCTTTCAATACACAGACAGTTGTAGAGTAGGAATAACGATCTTGACAATTCTCTTAACTTCCTATACACTAAAAGTGGGATGAACGTTTGCTTCAACCTCGGACGGTCAAAGTACCTACGACCGCATTCTGGATCTGAGGACTCAACCTCTGTTAATTAAAATACTAAGTACCGCTATAAATATCAGTTTTATAGTCTTAAAAGAACGTGTCAAAGGATCAAGGTAAAGGGTGACGCACTGTGTTTGTTTCGTCAGGTTTACTATGGACGTGTATGTCACCTGACATAATGTCTCTTCCTTGGGTCTCGGACCTCGTGGCTTAAGAAAAATTTACCTGTGACACGCACAAATGGGAAACGAGGTCTCTCTCTATAATGGAGATAGAAGGTTCCGAAGAGTGACGTGTTTATAGGAACTTTTATATTAGTCTTTGTTTTCGTCGTCGTCAGTCCTGAGACTGTTCAGTATGTCTTTGGTACCAATAGAGACTTTAGGTTTTGTCCCAACGACATCTTAAATCTACAATTCTTGGATCGTGTTATAGACCGTGTATGTTTGGTCAGTTTTCGATATACGATTATAATAATAAGGAAGGAGTAATTTGGATTTTATTTTTACTAGTTAGTGCAGAGGTAGAGCGAAATTTCTACGGTTTCTTATACTGATTTTAACTGAGACTTTTGTCAAATTGGTGATGAGAAGCGAACTCTCTTTCTCTCACTCTACGGTCCTCTCGTGTTCTCTGTTTTGAAAGGACATTGTAAAAAGATAATATCGAGTCAATAATTTCGTGTACTTGAGACCCTACCCCTCCTTCCCCTCCCTTTACACTGACCTTGGATTGAGATTACGGTAATTCCACGTATATTGGACGTTTGAAAAGATGAAAAGAAATGGTATTGAACTATAGAGTAAGATAGAGTTAAAAAGGAGATATTGGTGTTTATTCATATTTCTGTCCATGTTAATAAGACAATTAAAACGAAGAGTTTGAATGGAATTTTAGTTACTGATACTAAATTGTACCGTTCTTGAAAAATAAACTTTAATCTTAAAGACGGAATTTTTGTCAAACTCACTTTTACATTAGTCCATCTCACCATTGTATTCCGTTAAGTCACTATCGTAAGTTTAAAATGTTTCCAGTACCGGAGTTCGGGATATAAAACGGTGTAATAGAATGACTCAGGAGATATGTCGATTGTGTCTCCCATCCACAAAACTTAAAGGGATTTTTACCGAGTGGAACTTCAATATTGGGAGTTAAGTTATTTACTCAGATTAAAAATGAGAGGGTTACTGTCTAAATGAATAAGTTTTGATACAGTGTTTTGTCATCCATGAATTTTTATGTATTTTTAAATGTTAAGATGAGGTAAATAAACATGGTGTTGTCGGTTATAAGTGTTATAAGGAAGTTTTTTATAAGTGACTCGTGGATAATTATCTATGATGTCCTTGTCGCCAATTCTATGTCAACAAGTGAGTTTGTCGACTGTCATCTCCTTTCTTTGTGCCATTCACTAATCGTTGTTAGACTATATTCTGAGTTTTCTTCTCTTTATACATGTTCTATAAATTCTTCTTTACTAATTGACCCGTGTCTTATAACTACATTAATTTATTCTTTTTCCATCCGTTACTAAAACTTTCTGTTTATCTTCATAAGGTTTTCCTATACTCCCAAAGGGTCCACCGAGTCACCATTTCTTAGGTGGAGGGTTACGTCCTCTGCGTCCTCTGTGTCTAAGTTCTGGACCAAATTCTAGAGGACCTCCTTATTTGTCGTTGGCTGAGGTCATAACAACGGACCTCTTAGGGTACCTGTCTCCTCGGACCGCCCGCTATCAGGTATCCCAGTGTTTCTCAGTCTGTACTGACTCGTACGTGCGTGAGTTTCCCTATACTTTTGATTCGGAAGTTTGTATATCTGAGTACTTTGTCGTGTAAAATAATACTCGTTGTTCATATGTGACTTTATGAGTTTAAAAAGATTCAGTATTTTTTACCTTCTCATGAATTCTAATGTTTTAGTTTCTTAGTGTCCTTACTTACATTGCAGTTTTTAGTAAATCCAGTCAACAAGAGATCAGGTATCTGAGTCGTTGTAGTCTTATTGGACTCTTGGACCATCTTTACGTTTAAACGTCCGTGGTGGGTGCTAGGTGACTTAGTTTTTGAGACCAGAGAACACTAAATTGTTCAGGAGGGTCAAAACAAACAAACAAACAAACAAACAAACAAAACCACAAGGGACCACCGAGTCAGCCATTTCTCAGACGGGTTTTACTCCCTCTGGACCCAAGTTAGGGACCCAGCTCTTCTAGGGGACCTCTTCCTTTACCGTTGGGTGAGGTCATAAGAACGGACCTCTTAAGACACTTGTCTTCTTAGACCATCCGATAGCAGGTACCCCAGTGTTTCTCACCCTGTGTCGATCCACTGATTGTGAAAGTAAAAGAAAGGGTCAATAAAAATACGTTCGATGTCAAACTCTTGGTGATTAAATCTGGTCACCAAAAGTCGTGATAACTTTAAGATCCCGTCTATTAAGAAGTAGTAGTACCCTACAGATGACGTAACATGTTATAAATCGTCTTGGGACCGGAGATAGGTGATTTACGGTCGTCGTGGGGGATCAACACTGTCGGTTTTTACAAAGATCTTTGACGGGTTACAAGAAACCCCCTGTCTTTAATAGGTTTCGACTTTTGGTGAATAGATCTGGTCCCTAGTCATTTGGAAGGACATTCTCGGTCCCGAGACGTCTGGTACGTTACTTGATGGGTTGAGACTATTGTTCCCGTTTTGACCGGTCTCTATTATGTATTTACTTATACGTATTGACAGAAGGTTATTCCGAAATGCCTGGTTTTTTTTTTTTTTTTTTGTGCCACTAAACCGTGAGGCCTACATCGGACGATTGTGGAGTTCGATCTATTCCCGAAGGGTCCACCGTGATTACCATTTCTTAGTCGGGCGGTTACGTCCTCTGTATTCTCTACGCTTAAACTAGGGACCCAGTCCTTCTAGGGGACCTCCTCCCGTACCGTTGGGTGAGGTCATAAGAACGGATCTCTTAAGGTACCTGTCCTCTGACTGTCCGATGTCAGGTATCCTACGTTTCTCAACCTGTGTTGACTTCTCTGAGTCGTACGTGTACTTGAGTTGTTCGATCTACTTAACCGAAGCGACCACCGAGTCACCATTGTTTAGGAGGACGGTAACGTCCTTTGTGTCCAAGTTAGGGACCCAGTCATTCTAGGGGACCTCTTCCTTCACTGTTGGGTGAGGTCATAAGAACGACCCTTTACGGTACCTGTCTTCTCAGACCTCCTCTGTCAGGTATCCCAACCAGCGTTTCTCAGTCTGTGCTGAATCGTTGATTTGTTGTTGTGTTGTTTCGATCTATTTGATGGATTTAATATAGACTTACAGGGGTTGGAGCTCAATAATAAGTCTGAGATAGACTTGTGGACTAGATCATGTTAGAAAATACAAGTTCATCTATCCCGAGATTTGTCTAGAGGTAGAACATAAGACTCATTGACTATAGGTCTTTCCTATTTACTGTGAGAGTCTTTTGGTGTCGGTTTCGTTTTTTTTTTTTTTAGGTCTCGAGAACAACCGGATTCACGGAGGATATCTTTTCATTGGTATATTGCACCGGACACTATGTAAGTTTACAAGAGTGAAGTCTCAATAATTTTGGATCTTTCTTTTCATGACTATAGTACCCCACCCGACTCCACCCACCATACCCTTTTCCATCCGTTCAAATAGAATTTTCGGGTCTATCATTTATAAAGTTCGAGCACCCGGTACTTCAGAGACAGAGTTGATGAGTGGAGACAGTGACGTCGCTGTCTCGTCAGTATCTTTTGTCCATTTACTTACCCACACCGACACACAGTTATTTGGAAATAAGTATTTTTGTCCGTTGGTCGAATATCTAATGTCAAAGGATTGGGAACTTGATGTCTCAGGTATTTTGGACAGACCGTTTGTTATCCGTAGGTGGGTTGGTGTGAGTTGTTTAGACTTCAGAGAAGGTAAGGTGCCAAAGACTGGTGGACACTCCAGTCTTAGTACCGTGACCTGACCTGACTTACCGTCAGATCCCTCTCGTCAGGGAGGGAAGGAGGAGGAAAAGAAGGGAGGGAAGGAAGGAAGACCGTACAGACGATATACGGTCCTTGACAATTAAATAAATATGTATTCAAAATAATTAAATCTCTTTAAAGATTCACCACCTAGAACAAAAGGGAACCTTTAAGTGCGATAGACTGTTTATTTCGATCTTTTACTTGTGAAGAAACATGTGGACTTATTTTGGAAACAAATTTTTGGTCAAGTGCTGGAACCTGTTCAGTGAAGGAAAAAGACACAGAGTTGAAGGTGTTTTCCTTTTTACTCTTCGATCTTTATCTACTAGAGACTTCAGGGGACGTTCTTTGTTCACACATGGAATTTTGACAGTTGTTACTTTTATTGTCGATTTTAAATAATTTGTAAAAGATATAGTCTGTATACAAGATTAGTGAAATTGAGTAAAAAGGATACTCTTTTGACTTCGTTTCAGAATACTTCATTGACCAGTTTTTACTGTTCTACTCATTCTCCGTCTCGATACTAAAATTAGATTTATTACCCTGTAGTTTCAGGTAAGAGAATTGGTGATAGATGATTTGAAATTGGATATACGGTTTTGGAATAAAGGTGTTACTGGTTGTTAGGTTTGTGTTTTGTTATACTAAACAGGGAGATTTTTATTTCCCCTGTCACTTCATTTCTTTTCTTTTTTCTCATTGTTCTGATGAAGGATGGTATCGTGAGTTAGAGTGGGTTCTATTGAAGGGTCCTTTATTTCTACTACAAGGTACTAATGAATCAAACTAATGAATCAAACAAGGTACTAATGAATCAGGTACTAATGAATGTAATTACATTTACATGTTTCGTTAAATTGATCGTTTCCATAATGATCGACCTTTCTGGTCCTCACCTTTTGTTTACATGTTAACACAGTAGGTCCTATGTGTTGTCTTCATTGTAGTTTTAGTCACGGTTTAATCTCTTATTCTTCTTATTCTTATTCTTCCAGAAGAATAACACTGGTTATCTTGATCTAAGTCTTTTTTTATGAAAAAATCGTTTCGTCTACTCAAAATTCTTTTTCAGACTTTCTTTTATAATGATGATCAATCTCAACGAAAACGAAGTGAACTCATCGTGAGATTAGATACACAGACATAATAGTCAATGGTTCTTTATCTTTCTGTACACTACGTGTACACTGTGATTTAACGATGTGGTGAGTAAAACGAGAGTTTTTTTTTTTTTTTAAATATTCATTTTTTTCATAGAATCTGTTTTTTGTTAAACCGTATCATAATTAACTTTTCAATTTCCCTACCCCTTCTCTCTTCTGAGTAAGAAGACAAATAGCTCTTAATTTCATTTTCCATTGATTAATGAATAATTTATCGTTGATGTTAAAACAAACGTATTCACAAAAGAGTAGACATTCGTTTAGTTTATGTCATAGTTCTCAAACAAACTAGTTTACTAAAAACAAGATATGGAGTTGAAAATTTTTTTAAATTTATTAATATGTTAATGTTTTTCTAAACCTTAAAAGTGGACTTACGGAGAAACAATACTTTTCTGGAATTCCTTCCTTTTTCTGAGTGTTAAGTAGTCACGGACGGACAAAAAATTTGGGTCCTTTAAGGAAATGTGGGGGAGGAGTAAGACCAATCGGTCTTGACATCCACATGGTCAAATGAGTAAGGAAATGGTCATTATATGATACGATTGTGATAAATGTAAATTTCGACTAAAAACAGTCTGATAAGGTTCAAGGTTTGAATGATCAAGTCTCACCTTAAATGTTTATTAACTAATTTGTGATACAACAGTAAGAGAGGTGAGTTAAAACCACTACATTGGTGATACCTTTTGTTATCCGTTAAGGATTTTTTTAAATTTTATCTTTATGTTATACTAGATCGTTAAGATGAAGACCTGTATATAGGTTTTCTTAACTCTTGTCCCTGAATTTCTCTATAAACTTGTGGGTACATCTCGTAATTACTAAGTGTTGTCGGTTTGTACCCCCTTTTCACAGGTGACCGTCTACTTACCTAGTTGTTTTACACTATAATAATTATAAGGTGATATAAGGTAATATAATAAGGTATTATAAGTTATTATAATTAATTGTCATTAATTATAAGTTATTATAATCTTTCCTTCCTTTAGGACTGTGTACGATGTTGTACCTACTTATAACTCCGGTAATAAGATTCACTTTATTCATTCAGTGTTTTCTTGTATATGACATACTAAAGTGAATAGATTTCATGGATCTCGTAAGTGTAAGTGTAAGTGTCTCTGTCTTTCTTACCACCAATGGTCCCCGACCTCTCTTCCTTCTTACCCTTCAATAAATTATCTTTGTCTCAATGTCAAAACGTTCTATTTTTCTCAAGACTTCTACCAACCAACGTGTTGACATTGGTATGAATTTCGGTGACTTGACAGTAGGTGCCTAGAGATAGAGTTTAGAGAATTGAACCTTTTATCAATTCTACCGTCTAAAATAGAATACGTATAAAGTGGTGTTAAATTGTAAAAAAGGCTGACCATCGACGAAAATGAACCCTAACCCCCCCTCTTTAGAAAATCTTCTGTTAAGCTTTGTATAAACGAAACATTAATCAAGTGAGTGGATGTTTTAGAGTTTAGATAAGGTAATTCACACTCGGCCTTAGAAAGTAGGTGATGAATAGGGTAATTCTCTTTGGTTCGTTAAAAAATTTTAATATCGGATTCTGAACCTTACATCTACGAACTTACTATGTACGAAGAAGATATTGACCAGTTTAGTTAAAAGGATGGGTGTTGACTTGTATCATTTTAATACAAGATAAATGGAGTATACTAACAATCGGTGAGGAGGTGACTGAAGTGGTCTTCAGGAAAGAAATAATTCAACTTTATAAATCTCTCTTATGTTTTAGGAAGAGTTCTTGAAAGGATGTAAACCTGTAACATAAACATTCTTCGATAATAGATCGTTATTAGTTACAGTATTTGAATTAATAAAATTTAAAATGAGTGTAAAATTTTAGTACAGGAAAAAATGTTACCTTCGTTACTCGAGTTTTGATAATAATTAAAAGTGTTAGTATGCTTTATTCGTCTTGTATTGATGTGATACAAGTGAAAACGACCCCTTTAGAAAACAGGTCAATGTTTTCTTCGGTCATAGTAGGTGCATAGATATAGAGTTTAAAGTTCGATATTAAAAATTTTATTTAACTAACCAAAGACCATTGACCTATTTACGATAAAAAATCCAATTAAGGTATTTTGAAAACAATAAATTTTCTTATTAAAAATAAAAATAAAATATAACCTCTGTCGACTAAAGGGACCTCTTCCCTTACCGTTGGGTGAGGTCATGAGAACGGACCTCTTAGGGTACCTGTCTCCTCGGACCTCGTGATGGTAGGTACCCCAGTGTCTCAGCCTGTTCTGACTCGTTGATTGTGTGTGTGTGTGTGTGTCGACTAAATGTTACGACACAATCAAAGTCCACATGTCGTATCACTTCTTATTAGGTAAAATTTTGGTTCAGATGACCTCATTTGACTAGACCTTAGTAGTAAACGTTCTCCTTATGTTCCAAGGATTTTATGTGTTTTTCGATTACACGAACACATACCAAAAGGTTTATTGAAATAAGATGTTATTATAAGAGGACGGATAAACTGTTATACTTTAATTGAGAGTGGTAAACCGTTTGTTAACAAACTATGTCTACGGTATTCGAAAAAAAAAGGTAAACATTTGTTGACAAGTGTCCTAACGGTAAACAAACTTCTTTTTTTGAATGATCTTACAAAAGTACACGAGTTTTATTTTAGACTTTTCGAACAGTCTTTTAGAATGAAATGGAGACTTATGTTCTTAAGATTTAAAGGCCTGGTTTTGGTTATGTAGATTCGTATTATTGACAGTGTTTATTACTCTCTTTTGTCGATGTTCAATGATCTCATTCAAAATTACTCATTTGATAGGAAAAACAACATTAGATTTCGGTAAGGATGGTCTCGTCTTGTTAAAATGTTTTCCTATTTTGTTAAAGATCTATATATCTTAGGAAACAGTGTGTTGCTATAATAAGGTGTAATCCATTTTCTAACGTTACCTCTTACTTTTTTCCACTTTAATCCGTCTTTTAGAGTCCGGTTAGGATTAGGATGTTTCGTGGTTTTCGAACACCAGTTGAAAATAAAAGTCTTGGAGAAAGACTCTAACTTTCAATGTCAGATTACTTTACGTCTGTGTACGTAAAGGGATTGCATCGTCCATAGTGAATCTATTAATTTTCTCGTTTGAGACCTTTACCTGTAGTCTGATATTTCAACATTCTTATTCATTGAAATTTTTAGTTTCTTTCTTCTTTTCGGGATGTTTTATAGTAATTCTTTTTTATGACGGATGATTCGATTACACTCTGGTACACGTTACTACTGTCGCAATTTCCTTCCTTTACAGACGGATATACATTGACTTCGAAGATTCAATTACGGTTTTATTTACTAATTTTTGTAGAGTGATGTTGTAACAGAAGTTTGTAGTTTTCCGTTTTCACCATAAATGTCCCATAAGATTGAAGTTTACGAAGTACTTCGTGTGTCGAGATGAAAGTTTCTCTAAGGGATTTTGTTAATATACGGTCACCGTGATGTCAACCCAAGTGATTCTTTATTAGAATCGAGTAGGAAATTTAATAAGGACCTCTTTCTTGTGGTGGGTTCATTAAGTTTAGACATCTCCTTCCCGCAGGTTTTCGTACCTAACCATTAAATAAGTTGAACACTTAAGTGTCAAACATTTAAGTGAAACTATATATGTGAGGAGTAGAAGGATATGGGTTTCTAAGATTATTCCGTAGTTTCAGAGTTTACAAATAAAGGGGAAGTTTTGGTCGTGTTACGGGACGATGGGAATGGTGGAGTAGTAAGAAAAATTGAGAGGGGAATTATGTGGTGTGGGTGTGAGGTGTGTCGTGTGAGAGGAGTATTTGTTGAGTTTGAGGAGTGGGTTTCGTGGAGTATGAATCTTCGGGGTCTAAATTATGGAAGTTTGAGATGTGTGAGAAGTATATTATGTCTTTTGTTATGTGTCAGGTGTGTGTTTTGTTGGGTTGTGTTATGTTGGAGAGGGATATTTGCTGTAAGTGTGGCATGTATTGTGTAAGATGTGTGCGGGGTTGTATTAGGGGGTGTCAAGTGTTGTGTGTGTGTAGGGTTCGGTCCATGACATAATTTTTTTGGACTTGGTGTGTCGTGACGACACGAGTTTGTTTGCGACCCTTCTCCGGTGGGACACCCGTGACCTTTCGGTGCTCCAACCTCTACCCTCCTATTAGCCCGGGTTATGAAGTGGACTTTTAGGCGGTCCTAGTAGAGGGCCAGGTACAACCTGCAGTACCGCCGGCGGCTCAAGGCGCCGAGGCCCTCGCTTCGCGCGTGGACCCTCCCTCTGACGCGGAGGACGCCGGCAGCGGCGGCGGCGGCGGCGGCGGCCCGCGGCTTCCCGACCGCCCGCTCGGCCGCCCGCCCGGCCGCCCGGCCGCCCGCCCCGTCACGCCCTCCGATCCGCGAGTACGTGAGCCATTGGAAGTCCGCGGACCCGGCGGGCGGACACGGGACACCTCGGGCGAGGCGTCGGCGGGTCTGTCTCTCCAACCATTCCTACACCCAGGCCAGAATGACAGCGGCCGGTCCTACTTCCGTCCAACGCTGTCGCGCGTGGGTCGAGAGAAGTCGCCGCCGCTCTGGCCGCCCCCGCCTCTTTCTGTCGCTTTTTCGTCCGCCCGTTTGCGGTGCCGGCGGAGGCGGAGGAGGCGAAGGAGGGTCCGGCGGCGGAGGCGGGGACCAACCGGTCTCGGTTCCGACAGCGTGTAAAACGGACAGTAGCTCCAGCGTTTCGCGGCGAAACGCCGACGGTGCACTGACGAGAGGACAGTTCGCGACCTGCGCGTTGATGGCCCGCCCCTAGACGCGCGCCGACCGCCCCTGCGGTTGGACTTTGACGCCCTCGAACCTCAGGGCGTTGTCCAAAAAGGCCAAACTTAATTCGTTTCCGGACTCCATGGCGGAGGGAGACCGACCCAACCGCTAGTCAACGACGAGGAATGCAACAATATATCATCGTGTGTATGTGCAGTTCGGAGTGTTTGGTTGAGTCGTGTCAGTGTTGGGCAGATTGTCGTAAAGTATTTACATGTAAAAGAGATTGTTTCAAAGTGGTTTTATGTTGAAGTATATGTCAGAAAATGCAGTTGGACAGTTTTGGGTGAATGTGTGACAGTGTGAGCTAGGGTTCGGGACTGCGAATGTAGAAGTCTGTATTACATATTTCCTACTGCGGAACGTAAGAGTCTGTATTAATTGTTCCTCATTCTTTCTTGGTCTAAGGGTGCCATCAATACCCTGTTTGTACCTTCGACTCTTTCCACTCTTATAGGTAGGGTTCTGTCTACTAGTCCGAAACTCGGTTTTTATCTGTTTCTGATACATGTCACTTCACACTACCAAACATTAACAGCGACCTCCTTCTCACTGTTAGCTTAAACAAGTTGAAACTGAACCCTTCTATAGTAGAAGACCTAACTTGATCTCGAACATAAACGGAACATTTCATATGTTTTAGGACTTTCACATTTCATTCTAACTATTAAAACACGACATCTCAACTTTATCTATTATCGCTTTAGTGGTATATCTTAGTTCCGGACGACGACGATTCAGCGAAGTCAGCACAGGCTGAGATACGCTGGGGTATCTGCCGTCGGGTGGTCCGAGGGAGGAGGGACCCTAAGAGGTCCGTTCTTGTGACCTCACCCAACGGTAAAGGAAGAGGTCTTAGTTCCGGATCTAGAAACATAAGGGACTTGTGCTTCTCGTGACACCACAAGGTTTCTAGATCCAAATAACACCCGAAAAAAAAGAAATTTACTTTTATCAGACCGGATGTTAAGAGTTCATTATTAGACATAACTCGGGTCTTAATCGATCTATTCCTTATCTTGGGAGGTATCAGTATACTTAACTTCCCAAAGGACCAATTAACGACGGGGGGGGGTCCCTTCATTAAGGTTTTATTTCGTACTTACACTTAGTACTCCACTTTGTATGATGGTCGTTAAATTCACACCGTTAAGTGAACAGGGTAAGTATATACAGCAAGAGTCGTGTTCCGTTCACTCGTTTAGGACGTTTCAACTCTAAAAAGAGACACTACTTTACATACACAAAGACTCGGTTAAGTTTAGGTCATGACGAGGGGAAGAGGGAGGGAAGAGAGGTAGACCTTTAATTTTCTTACACCATTACATCTTTGGTCACTTCTCTTGTGATTTTGTAAGTCCTTATACCAAAGATCATGACGAAAGGGTTGATTAATCAATCCACTTTCACCTACCCAGTGAATCTAGGAGACTGAAGTCGAAGACTGTACTGATAAAGTCCACTACTCTTTTGTTAATACTTTTACGTACCTTCGTATTTTATAAAAATGTTTTGTTCGTATCTGACGTATCGTAATGATCCGAACGCAAGATCAAGACGGGGAACTGTTTTTGTTTTTTGAAGAGACTCAGAGTTAAATAAAGATTTTATCCCGAGTATTTTGAATGAAGTATTCCACTAACACTTATCTCACATATTACGAAAAGTCTTTGGAATTTCGACAGGTTTGTATAATCAACGATAATGAACAATACATACGTATACCCGATTCAACGAAGTCAGTACAGACTGAGAAACGTTGGGGTACCTGACGTCGGGTGGTCCGAGGACGTCCGTTCTTATGACCTTACCAACGATACGGGAGGAGGTCATAATGAACATGTGGTCAAGGATTTACGACAAGAGTCCAATTAGAGAAAGTATTTTGAATTCGGTTGTTCCTAAGAGAAGGAAAGATTAGTGACGAGATGCTAGAAATGTTGTGTTAAATTATGAGAACATTAATTTGAGACATTAAAAAAACAGACAAAGTAGATGCGTAAAAAAAATTATAAATAAAAATAAATAAACCGAGGAGGTTCAGATTCAACGTCGTACACCCTACATCAAGAGCTGGTCCTTAGTTTGGTCTGGGGACGTAACCCTCGAACCTTAGAATTGGTGGTCTGGTGGTCCCTTCGGGGATACGTACAAAATTAGAGAGGAGTTTCAGACTTGCAAGGAACTCTAATATTCGGCAAAGTAAGGTACAAAAATAGAAACGGTATCAAGTAAGTACCGTTCCAGAACCCATATATTGTTGGTTTCGAAAACTTAAATAAAAATGACCTACAGATCTTATATGTCCATAAAATGTGTAGAATAGAGTAAATTACGAATGTTACCTTATTTGTCTTATTTTTTTGATGAGAGTCTCCAATTCTTACACGGGTTTCAGTACGATATGTCACTCCGATCCAGTTTTGATCACGAGAAAGGTGAATGGGACAACGAAGAGTCGTAAAATGGGAGGTATCACATATCACTCCGCTAACTAAGAAGAGATACTGGATTGATAAGTACCAACCTATAGGTCTCATTAAAAGATGATGTTTTTATTTATGACTCAATTCTCTTTTAAGTAAAGTGGTCTTAAAGAAGGAATTTGTTAAAGTGACGTCACAGTGTTTGATTCTCTTATTTTTACATATCTCTAAGAGACAGGTATTCGTGTTCGTTTCTTTTTACCAAAATTATATAGGTAGGAGAATCAACAAGATGACGTAATTGAGTACCTCGTGTCAGATTAAGTTTATGTCTAGAAAGAGATCTTAGAGGTACAAGAAACTAGAATGGTAAGAAGAAAACTTTCCTTCAAAATAAAGTATAAAAAGTTTATATATATATTCGATGAATATCTATAAAACGATTTAAAAATCAACATTATTAAAAGTTAATTAGATTATGAACGTTTGTATCATGTCTTACGAGAAAATTAGGTCGAAGGAGATTACAATGGTAGAATGTGTTGGTACCATGACGATAGTTTTGATTCTATAACTGTAACCGTATTATGACAATACAAAGTCTCTGAGACAAACCTAAAAATGTAATTACATGAGAAAGACAAGGTCCCAGGTTTGGTCTTCAGGTGTGATGTAAATTACCAGACAAAGGAATCGGAGAAGGTTAACAACTGTTAATGAGTCAGAACTCAAAACTTCTTGTCACCAGTCCTTGAAATATCTTACGGGGAGTCAAACCCAAACAGAATATTACAGAAGAGTATTAATACGACTCAAATATCTAAGTCCCCTCTGGTGTTTGTACCATACAGGAGTAGTGTAGTATAGTCCCTGTGTACTATAGTTGTACTGAATAAAACCCCCCACAATTGGAACTAGAAAACTAATTCAATTGGTTCAAAAATTTGACGATGAGATAATATTTAGTACTCTAATTACGATGATGTCAATCTAGGTGTGAGTTCATTAGTTTTTGTATATTATATATTACTATATACTATATTACAAGGAATCCCGTGATCACGGACTAGGACAGAAAAAGAAAAAAAAATTTACATACTAATGTTGAATAATGTTTCCCCTTTCCTATGTCCGGTTTTGGTCGGTTACCTTCTTCGTAAATCTCTTTTTAGATTTACGAAACGTAAGACTTACGTTTCGAAGGTCCCAGGACCTGAGACTTCATCACCTTTTCCGGATTATAAACCCTTGGGTTCTAGACTCAAGTTTAGAATATAGGTGATGAATGACCGGAATCAGTGTTAAAGATATTCAGAGTTAAGGAAGTGGACTTTTCTTACTCCCCTATCAATATAAATGGAGGGTCTCTACAACGTTTCTAATTTATTACATACGTAGCATACAATATTGGTCCTTTGATGTGTTTATAATTAGTAACGATAATATTTGAAAACTCAACGAATGACATGTAAAAAAAGAGTGAAATGTTTTTCTGAAGGTATTCACCATACTCTTGGGTGAATACTTTTTCGGATGACTTAGAGTCTTTATTTTACGGTTTACGGTAAAGTAATACGGTGTCATTACTTTACTGTTTTTCAAAGGGACTCACATGGTTGGACAAAGGATGGAGGGAACCCAGATATTTATATTGTTTTCCTTCTAAAACTTTGATACATTTATTTAACATTTATGGTATATGTGTATTGGTATTCAGTAAGTAAGTCTTTGATACATATGAATTCAGTTTCCCCCCTTTCGTGTTCTATTAAACTAATATCAGAAAGATATTCAGGAAATTTTATTCATACTTAACGACTTTTCTTTTTCTAAAGGTACTGATAAACATAAAATATGGGTTGATTTTCCGAGACAAAGTCACAAACTCTCTACACGGTAATGACACAATTTTCTGTTTGATGATAAAAGTTATATCATCTAAGAATTGACATTTAGAAAGAACATATGGTACAATCTTAAATTCGAACAACTGGCGTCTCTATGAGTGGAAACTTTAATAAAGTCACTTGATCGTTAGTTATACTTTAAAAGTAACTCCCAGGAGACATCAGAATGAATACGAAAGACTTGATTCTAACATTGAAGACACGGAGACCTGACGGTCAAGACCCAATATGTTATTCATTTGTTTCGTATACGAAATCTTGTTGTCGTTTCGGTTTCACTTTTCTGTGTGTGTGTGTGTTGAAAGAATTTAACAAATTATAAAGTCGTTTTAGTGATTTCATCAGTTCTGCCTTTTTCAGTCTTGGAACAACCTGAAGAAGTGTAAATACAAAACCAGAACATAATAAAAATAAATGTGTAATCCACTTAACCACCCTGTAGTTTTAGAAAAGTCACGAATCCTAGAGGTTTTTAGAATTAGGTCGAGACATCCGTAGAATTTAATGGGATTCAAAATAAAGAACAATAAGTCGTTTTTCTTAAAATAAAGTACTTTTAATATTGGGTACATATGGATATGAAGTGCTCATGTTAAATTCTTAGAAGGAATAATGTGACAGAAGAGAATCTTTGGTATTATTTACGATCTGTCGTTGAGAGTATTTAACCTAATTACGGTCAATAGAGAATAGTCGGTTGTTATGATGATATCGTAGTGTGGGAGGTCAACATGACTTCCTAATGTATGATTAAAGGGTCTTATTAGTCTTCATTTAATATAATAAATGCCATAAATGACCATATATACCTTAGGATTTTCAAGATAAACTTTACAGATTTATGTGCATTCTTAGTTCTCCTCAATTAAAGAACACAACATCAAGTACAAACTAAGTGTAAAGTTCAAATCAATGGATTCTTTTATCTAGACCAATGAAAAGACAATTGTTAAGGCGATTTCCTTTGTGGTGGTCTAACAAGTTTCAAGCTTGAGAGGGAGATGGATGGTCCGTTAGACAACGATTGCTGATAGGTCTACAACAACCACACAAAGCAACGATTATGGATGTCACATGGAGTTCCTCGAGCCATATCTACAACGAACTTTTGTACGAACGATCTCTGGCCATTATTAATCTGGTGGACAGTGAAAAACAAACCAAAGTAAAACGGGTGACCCACGTAGTACGTTGGCACACCCTATAAAAATTCTCGTTTTTTATATCTTTCGTCATTAATTAATTAGAATGTATCGATTTTTTCCTTCATTTTCATGTCTCTTGACCACGGAGCCTGCTGACTTTATTTGTAATCCCTTTTATGATAAGGAAATGTAAATTTGTGGGGAGGGGGTGGGGGTTGTTCAGGGTAGATTTCATCAGTCTCTCTTGAAACTGTTTTTGTTTCCGGGAAGAATCTTTTGGGAAGGGTTCTGGATGAAATTTTCTAAAAAAACCGAAATTTCAATTAACGAAAAGAGGGAAAGGGGTTTCTTTACCTTATAAAGGCAAAGTTCAGGGACCTTGTAATTCCGAACTCAAGCAGCACTAAAGAATGGATGTGGTACGGAAATCAAAAGCATTGTTAGTCAGATCTTTTCCGAAAACGAAAAAGACTCGTGTCAAAAAACGACAGTCAGTCCAGAGAGGGAGGCAGGGGCGCCGGTGGAGCCGGGTGGCGCCGGGACTCGCAACTAGACCGTCCACGCTCCGGCTTCGCGACCCGACTCTTTTCCTCCGGCTCAAACGTGTCTCGCGCGGTGCCTCCACCACCGCCGTCGCTATCCGGACCCGAGGCCTTGAAGCTCTCGTACCGGCCCCTCGCGGCTCCGCCCGCCGGACGGGGCGGTTCCGGGCCCTTTCTGATCGAGGCGCGGTCGGAGGAGAGACGGAAGGTTGTCAGTCTCGGCGGCTCGGAGGCTCCGGGACGCCGAGAGGCGCGGGAATTAATTGTTCGGAGAAAAGGGGTGGAGGCCGGGGCGGCCGGAGTCCTGTCGAGCTCCAAAGTGCAGCGTGGGAGGTAAGGCGGGCGGTCGGTTTCCTCCGGTTTGGGCCGAAACGGCCCGGCTTTCGGCGAGGTCGGGCCCGGACCGGCGACCCGACCGCCCACCCTCGGTCGCGTCCTCTGTCGCTCCCTTCGCCTCTCGGCCCTCCGCCCTCTTTCCCGCGCCCCGTCCCCCACCCCGCTTGGCCCGACTCTCGAGCTCGCGGTGGTCCCGCCTCCCGCCCCGCACCCGCCGCGGGCCGGAAGGGCGAGGGCGCCACGACATTGAGGCGGCTCGGAGGAATTTTGAGACGGCAATTTTACCCCCGCCCAAAAAGTTGAGTTTTTCGCGAGTTAAAAAAAGAAAAGTTTTTTTCGACTACTCCAGCCTTTTTTCCCTCTTCTTTGGCCGTGGCAGAGACGTCGCCGTTGTCTTCGTCGTTAACAAACTCGCTTTTTTCTTCGCTCCCTCCCTTCCTTTTCTGGTCTTTCCCCGTGCTGCGTGTTCACAGACATCCCCACTTCCCTCGTCCCTGGTCACTAAACCCCCCCTGGTCGATGTTTTCTTTGACAGTGACCCTCGCGACGCCGAGCCCTCCTTCGCCACGATGGGCCGATCCGAGGGCCCGTGTCGACCGACCGCCGGCGACGGGATAGCCGCCGTGTCCGACCCCCGTGTCCGGTCCCCTGACGCTCTCCAACCGCTTCACCGTGTCCCGCGGCAACTCGAGAGCGGCTCCCGCCTTGACCGACGCGGGACCTTAACACCGCTGAGCGTTATGAGTCTCGAACCGGACTCTGAAGGATCCTGGGAGGGCTAGAGACCTCGGGAGTCTTTTGGCTCTTTCCTTCCTTTTCTTCGCCGCCAGCAAGTTACTCGAAGATGTAATCCTTCAGACTTGACCGAGCCAACATCCGCCCTTCAACGGCCACCCGACGGGGCACGTCGGCGCTACGACGTCGCGCGACGGAGTCGTCGGCCCCGAGGTATCTGTGAAGGGCGTAGAGAGAGGGGGAAGGAGTGCGACGACCCGCAGGGTCCTGGGCCACCCCGGCCGTACTGGCCGAACGGCCCCCGGGCGGCGCGCGGGCCGGCAGAGGCCTCTGCGCGCGGCTCGGACCGAGGGTGCCGGAGAGTCCGAGCCGTCCCGACGCCATCGGGCCGCCCGCCCGAGGCCTCGGGAGGGCGTTCCGTAATCGGGCGTCGAGCCGGACCTGCGCCTAATTCTGAGTAGGCTTCTTAGCTTCCGGTGCCTCCTCAGGAATGCTGGACATTGAACTCCCGGTGCCTTGACGATGAGAGCAAACTAAAACCACTAGTAGAAATTGGGGGCCTCGTGTAGTCGTAGGTCGGTGGCTCCGCGAGAGGGACGTCGCCTCCTGAGTCTTGATGGGGAAGCGGCTCTGCCTACCTCTGGCTCGGGGAGGCTCCTGGACGGGGACGCCATGACCGAGCGCGCCGAGTTCAGTGATGACACTTGTTCCCACCCAATTATGGAAAAGAAGGGGGATTTACAGAGAAAAAGGTGCCATAAAAGAGGGGATTGCATCAGGGAATTTAGAGGCGTATGTAAGGAGGACCTCTAGACATCACATCCATGCACGGTCGAGACGGATGTAAAATGAAGGTCTCATTAAATGGTCCTTATATACACACAGACATATAGAGAGTCAAATTAGTGGTCTTAAGAAGTATCCCCAATTCGATTTTTCGCTCCTCGCCTCGGGGAGAGGTTACCGAGTCAAAACGACTTATTAGTGCACACTTAGCTCCCCGCCCGAAAACCGTCCGTCTAGAATGATCATAAATGATGGTTCGAGATGAGGTCTAATTGGTAGGGTCAGGAAGACAGTCAGAGGCTACGGTAGTACGTCGGACCAATCCTCGCTTCCTTTCCCCTTTTTCTTTTTGTTGATTAAGTAGAAAAGGGCTAGCAGTCCTGGGATTTCTTACCGGCTCGGAACCCCCTTGCTCAACCGCAGGCGTCGACGGTCCCCCCTGGATCTCGTTGAATGATCAAACAACGTTTTATTACATTTGCAGTTACGTGTTTTACCTAAACCTTCCTGACGCGACGTCCAACCATAGGTCTCTCCACCCCTTTTGTCCAGTTGTTACAACGGATGCACTGGGCCCAAAGATCTTATTATCGAAAGTTCGAAAGTCCCCATGATTTAAAGTGACAAAAATTTTGATCAACCAACGGTATAAAATATAGAAATTCACCTAGGTTGAGGGGTTTTACTGCATGAAACTTGTTTGAGCAGTTTAGGTCATTGTAGGAGATATAGTTCAGCCAAGGTCCAAACCAGAATTAAAAACCTTACAAAAACACTGACACCCCAAACACATGGTCAGCATCGTCGCGGCTCAAAAAACCAAAAAAAAAAAAAAATCTGTCAAGACATTTGTGCAATAATACTAATAATAAACTTCATTTATGTGACGATAATCACCAAAGGCATGAAACGAGGTTATTAACTGAAATTGCAATTAAAAGAACTGATGACCGCTCCCATAAAAAAGGAAGTTTACGAAGTTCAAAACTGTTTGCTGGAAAGGAGCAAACCTTACCCACCGGACCCGTGTCCGTGTCCTACATGTAAAGTGTCAATTACATTATGGTAGGTGGGTAAGTCCTAACTCCTCCTTATTTTTCAACTTAAAAGATTAGTCTCGAGTCAAATATCACAAAAACAGAGACGCCAGAATGGCACCATACAAGATTAAAAATCATTAATCTAAATGTTCGTTGTTTACTTTGTACAGGTCGACGGTTCATAACATGGATTATTGAAAAAAGGAGGAGACTTGCAATAGTACATTGAACCAACTTTCTGAATCTTTGTCTTTTTACCGATTCATCAGAGTTTGTCAACGAAATAGACTCAAGACTACTATAAGAATTTTCGTCAAGCATAAACTTTACGTTGTGAATTTTCGACAAAAACTTTTAGGTGACCCCTCTCCCAAAAATCTCACGAAACAAAAATTAACGTTCTTACCCTTTAAATTCACTGTCCTCTACATGATGATTGTCTGCTTCAGGTATGTGGGACATATAAAATTTAGTCTTATGTGACTGAAACGTTTTTAAAGTTATAATTCTTTCGAATATCTATGATTTAATAAATAGAACAATAAAGTCCATATAATTCACCCCTTTCCTAAAAAAAGAAAAAGGTGGAAGATCAAAAATTGTCCATAACACTACTATCGTTACAGTGTTTAAATTGTATAACTTTAAAAAGGATAACTTGTAAGTTTTATAATATATTTAGAGTGTTTCTTACTCGGTGAATTGGGACATTCTTATCCTAGAACGTCCTGAACACTGCTCGTCCTTCTGATCCTCTAATTATGACGTTTTGTTTTCAAAACTGTTTGTAAAAATTATATTGAGACGCCAGAACAAATATAATTTGTATGAATAGTTCTATAATTGTGGGTGAATAACACCGAATCAGGATCATGTATATTACTTTGTGTGTGTTTGTCCTCAGAGTTTCGAACAAAAGTCATACATATTAGGGCTGAGACTTCAACATAGTATTGAGTTCTTTCTTGAAAGAAAGTTTTGTCAAAGGTCGTAACGATAATAAAAGACACCTTATACCGTTTAAAAGAGGATGTCATTACAAATAAATTGACTTAATGTTTTCCAAAAAGGGAGAAGGATCACAATCGGAGAGTTAGTCCTATTATAGTTTCCGGGACTAGCATGTAAACGAAATGTTTCTAGGTTCCACAGACAGAGGATAAAAAGGGTCAAGTCCAGAAATTTACATTGATTTATAAATCTTCGTTAACACCATTTTTAATCTAACACAATTAAAAATTATTGGTTTTCATATAAAGTAGATTCAAGAATTTTTTATTTAATACATAGTAAAAATTGGTGACGGGGTTTCCTTCCCGGTTTTCAGTCGTCTCAAAATAGTTGTCCCTTCGAATTGTAGAACCAGTAGATATATCAAACTTAAATATTTTATAATAAGTAAGATTTATATAAAGTATAATGAATTAAACACTAAAAATTTTGTTTGTAAGATTTCTCTATCTAGTCGAAACATACAAAAAGGTCCTACATAAATTAAAGCTCACAGATGATACGTTAGACAAATGATATTTAAATCCAATAATACTTATATGGATCCTTATTTTGTTAATTTTACGACTTTAAAGGAACGTACAATTACTCTGATATAAAAAAGTGTTGATCTAATATACATAATATATTAAAGTACGACGACATGTTTTATGAAATATTAATACTCTCGGATTATCTCTGGAGAATAATCTCACTTTATATAAGTTTGTGGTCATGTATGCAGAAATAGTACATTTAATCAACATACAACTATCATTTAAAATTATAGTTTAAGACCGAAAATTTTATAACGGTCAAATGTTTATTGATAAGGATTTACGGACTATTATTGACGATTTCCTTTATTCTACTCCAGTGGTCAACTAATTGTTTATCCGACTTTGGTGTCTGTTTCGAAAGATACAGGGTTTTATATGTAATTTATAGAATGAAAGAGAAGAAAACGACTTGACTTTAATCCTTCGATGGATTTTGAAAAATCCTCTGTCATTTTATCATCTTACTGACAAGGTAAGGAAAATTCTTGTCAACGGTATGTCAGAAAAGGATAGATTATGTCCGTGTAGTAATTATACAATACAAAATCTATTTAGTCATAGTAACCGTTACATTTTTTGTGAACGAAAAAAATTTTTTTGTGACAGTATAAGTTATTGTAAAATTTAAAAGTTCACCTCCTAAGATTCGTGATTTATGTGGATCATTGGGTGTACTTTATTAACGTTTCTTTTTTTTAAAAATTAATGAACCTTTGAACCCCGAATAGACAAACCTCTCTTGCACACTTTTAATTATTAAATTCTTTTATGGTCCAAACCTAAAAATTCTCTAGTAAAAATGTGATCATTTTAGTCGGATCTACCTCAGACCACACACCTTCGTAAAGAAACTCCTAAATTTCTTCGAGTAAGAGGAAGAAAAATCGATAATTCTTTTTAAAATGGGTGTAAATTAAAATGTCTTAGTTATGGGGTCCGTGTAAAATACTTGTACTGCTTGGTTTGTCTTCTGAATGAATTTAGAGTTCAAGGTAAAAAATAAAATTATTTAAGTACTTTAATGTGTTGAGAAATACCCTCTGTCTCTCGATTCAACAGTCGCTAAAAACATGTTTATCATGAATAAGATAAAAATAATTAGTTATATAGGATGAACCACCGAGCAAATTCTATAAGGTAGTATCTTCGAGTTAAAAATCTTCAAAAGAAGATGAAAATGGATTATCATGAGTAGACGACGTTGACTCGGGAAGTTTGAGGTAGTGTACCCAGGAGGGTTTCGTGAGGAAGTGGTTTTTTCAATGTATTTATCTTTCTACCTATAAGATTTTATCAGAACATCATCCTCGCGAACTTCCTAAGATGGCAAAAAAGAAGAAAAAATCCAATACTTTGAACCTTTAGGCCTCTAACGGTCCTCTGATGATGAATCTCCACGATTAGGGCTAAACTTTCTGGCTTGACCAAAGCGACAGTAAGTGCTACGCCGGTCTCGTCCAAAGGACCTGTGAAATGTCTGAAACGACCTCAAAGTTCGACTACAATTGTAGCTCCTATTACTTCCCTTGGACGGGAACGTGAACCGACGGTTTCTTCCGGTGGAGGGGCACCACCTCAAGGAACACTTCGTATGCCGGACGTTTCACCCCGTAGCCTTGGTAGTCCCCCTGTGGCGGACGCTGAACCGGTCCGAGATGGCCTCTTTGCTCCAGCAATCGGAGTACCTCCCGTTGGCCCGCCTCCCTCGACGCTTAGACGTTACTTACACCCCTCCCGAGAGGGTGCGACGGAAGACAAAACAGTCAATTAACTAACCGACAGGATAAAATTATAGTAAACAATTTTAAGTCAAAACAGTATAAAATTCGTCAATCAATTTCGGAGACTTTGATTCACCTTTAGAATGATGTCGAAATACTTATATAAATTCGTTGTAGAGAAAGTGGACGTTTTGGGACTTAAGATTGTACATTAACGTTTTCGAAACCGAAAGAAGACGTATAAAATAGAAAGGGACTGAAAAGAGGAACGGAGAGGGAAACGGTCAGAGTCATGGGTTGAACCTCTGAAACAAAAATTTTACCAAACAGGACTACGAAGAAAACGGACTAATTTTGTGTAAAAGTTTTGTCCTGTTACAAAAGACACTAAAGGTGAGGAGAATATTAGGTGTGCACTATACGAAGAACGATTCCTCTTCATTTGACTTTCTAGTACCACAAAATTCAGAACTGTAATCTTGATCTGTATAAGATAACTACTAGGTTAATTTACGAAAAGAAAGAGAGGAGTACGGAGGGTCGTTTCTAAAATGAACTACGGATTATACAGACGAAATTTTATCTCATTCTTGTTGTAAAAAAACCTTTAGTTTGGACTTTAATAGAGTCACATCTGAATAGGATTATAAACTAGAAGGAAAAAAGAGTTTCAATTCAGCAACTTTTTGTCCAAAGTCTTCATTGTTAGACCTTAGTTTATATACAATCGGGATTTTCGGTGAAGTTTTTCTTTAACGGTAATTTTTCACGAAGGGTAAACAACTAAAAAAAAATTAGTGTTTTACTTTGTTAACCAATTTATCATATAAAGGGTTTTCATATGGTATTCATACGATTCACATTGTTACCGAAAAAGAGGGATTTTATGGTCTTTACATTTTAATATTTTCAAATTCATAATTTTACGTGACGTTTATGGTTATAACTCCACTATTCTTCGAATCGTTCTCGTATATGTATAATTAATATATACACAGTAAATAAATCCCCGATGTCATATTATTTATATCTTTGAAAATGTCATTTATTTATCCGGTGAGGATGTGCATCATGAACTAAGGGAGTTTTGAAAAATCATTTCTGTATATTTTGAGAATTATTATGTAGATCAATTTTTAAAAAAACTTACTTTACCTTTATAGTTTAAAGGTTCTCTTAAAAGGTCATAGATGATGAATGACAATAAAATTTCTAAAGTGGTTTCCTAAAGTTACGTCAATGGAGAATATTTAAATATTTATGAAATAAGTAGTAGAGGGTGTACTTGTTTTTACAAAATACAATTTCCAGGGAGGACAAAGTATTCGAGGGACGGGAGTGAGGTTTTTCTTGTTTTATGAACTTCCAAATAACTTCCTGTACCAAGACTACGAACGGGATTGTTCCTAACCTTCCAACGTCTGTTCACCAAAAGCTATTAAATAGAAAGTATCATCATATTTTCTTATACGTTCTTTTTTTAGGAAAAGTAAACCGTAAAATTCAAGTGGAAGGGATACAGTTCACGTTGTTCTGAAGTTGAAGACGGTAGAGTTTGGTGTTCAATGACTTATTTAAATAAAAACTGTCGTTGTACTTTAATTTACATTTTGTGAGTAAAATTTTAAACCCCCTTTTCATCTTTAACTCTACTAATACTTTGTTTTCCCACATAAAACATAAATTCTTGATCTTAGTTATATGTTTTATGTGACGAACTCATTCGCCTTATGAAAGATTTGTGTTCTGATAATGATTTTTATTTTCATTATGAAGAATGTTCAACGTTGACATTTCTATTTACAAAGAGTTTCAACTAAATTACCTGAAAAGTCATAGGTGGTTCATATTCGTAATTTTAGCGAGAAATCGATAAAGCTTATATCCTACAAGTAACTTCAATTTCTCGCCAGGAAGACGCGAACGAAATCAGAGTCAACCAGCCTCGTGCTTCACTCCTCTTCCTCGAGATAGAGAGAAGTAGTCGGATTTTGAACGGATCTGTAATTTTGTAGCGGTGTAAAGAAACCAAGAAGCGTCCTTTATCGAAACGATTAGATTCATAAAATCTTTACTCAACACACCAGGGGAGATCCTTTATACTTTTCGGTAATAAGTTAGAGAATTTTTGGAGCTGTTATAAGTCATTCTGTTTATATGGCTTTACATACCCTACCTTCTTTGCCATGACGTCTCAAATTGCCCCCAAATTAAATGTCGGTCGACTCTGGCCTTTCCTAGACTCGAAAAAGTCTACGTCTCATCTCTCCGTTCACGATTAGTTACCTCATTGGTCCCGGAGTCCCCTGCTTCTGTCTCTTTCTCACCGCGCCGTCATCCGTCTCTACGCAAAGAGTTTGAGTCAAGTAAGAGACTCGGGCGTAGGTGCAGCCCTTTGGTCCGAATGGAAAACGAGTCATTTAACTTGGGGGCCGAATATAGACCCCGTTTCGTCCCGGCCACTCCCCAACGCCGCTCCCACCCCCTCTTGTGGTTTTCCTGGAGTCAGGTGCAAGACCAGAGGTTCGGTGGTTCGTTTGACGTAAAATAGTAAAAAACCATCATTTAGTTATCAAGAGACTATTTGTTATGTGTAGAGGATTATCACACTACTCGAGGATGTTTGTGCGTGGTGCGACCCACTGGTTATTTACCTATTTTATAAAGACAGGGTCCTTTCGTAAAGTTAATCATTATGACATTTACACGGACTGTTACACCCAGTTTGTTTGCAACACCGGCATCGGGGCCTGACCAAAGCTTTAGAGTCAAGGGTTTTTCCACGAAAGCCGAAAACGGCCCCCTTCTTCATTAGCAGGTCTTCACGACTTTCTCGTGTCACGACCTCGCTCTTTCCCAGCATCAGTGTCGGAAGGACTGACGGGATTCGCTGGAAGTAGTTTATCCCCCCCACCCCCCCCATCCCACCCCCCCACCTCCCCTTTTCAGGCCCAGAACCCGATACCTCTGACGAAACTAAAAATGTGGTGTTAAAGTTTTATTAGTCTAACTGCAATCCCTGGATTACTCTCCGACCTCTGTTCGAAGGTCGGATTCTTGGCCCCTTTTTCCGAGACGGGCAGCAGTTGGGTTCAGGAGATACCTCCCCGACGTCTCAGTAGGAAAGACAAGGAAGCTTTAAGAGGTCTGAGGTTGGCGTCGAGGGCCGAGGGATCGCTCCTTCGACCTCAGGTCTCGAGGGAGTCCCGCGCGTCTTTTCGGGCCCCACCCCCACCCCCTCAAAGTTTTGGCAATCGAGCGCAACACAAAAAAAAAAGGGGAGGGAGCGATTCCAAAGAAAAGAAAAGAGAAGGACAGGTTTATAAAGTTTAAAGGCGCGGAATTTATTGTCAGAGGAAAATAAATCAATCAAAGGAGCCGTCCAAACCGGCGGGCGAACAGAGACGGGGGGTCGCCCGGGCCCCGCGGAACCTACGGAGCCACGACGGACGTCGGGGACACGCGACGGGGGGCCGGGTCGGTCGCGCCGGGCCTCGCGCCGGCGGCCTCGGTGTCGGGGGAGAACGGCGCTGGAGCGGACTGGGCTGAGAGGGTCGTGGGTCTCGGTTGATTCCGGCGGGGGGCGGGCCTGCGAGCAGACGAGGGTCGAGCTCTGAAGGGAGGGGCCTGAAACCTCAGAGAAGACGAAACCCCAAACCTTGGGCCAGCGGGACCTCGCCGACTTCTCGGCGCCGCTATCCTTCCGTCGCCTCCTCCGGCCACCGGCCTCTGACGGGGTCGGGGGTGGGGCGCCCATTGGAACCTCCGCGGGAGCCTCACTCAACACACGCGACGACGCGGTCGGCCGACCCCGTTCGCCCGCGTGCCGCGCCGTCCGTCCTCCGCTCTCGCCCCCGCCCTCCCCCTCTCCCGGGGCCACGGAGTGACGTTGGCGGTGTCGCGGGGCCCACGATGCCCGACGGTCCCGCCGGTCCCAAGGGGCCGGGACCGGGAATCCGTCGCCGGGGACTCCTCCGCCGCCGGTAGGGAGACCTACCAAGGCCGCTGGATACGGACTCCTGACCCCGGCCTCCCGCTGAACCCTCGTCCCCGCTCGCCCGGCCACTCACGGATCGAGAGGCGTCTCCACTCGACCGCCGCCCTGGCCCGCGCCGCCGACCTCGTTGAGGTACGGGTTTCGGTTACGGTCGTGAGGGAGGGGGGAGGGGGGCACTGTCGACTCCTGTCGGCCCGAGGCTCGGAGTGCAGGTTGACGCTCTTCCGTTAACGGAGAGGCCGAAGAGTGGGAGAAGCTGACAGGCTTTTCAGGATACCACAACGGAAAATGGGGCTGTTTAATAATCTGCAGGCCCTGACTTTTACGTGTAAGTAAGCCTTTCTGGGAGTCGAACTTTGTGACTCTTAACGTCCGGGCAGCCCTGAAACCCACCCCGACCCCACGCGTTTTGTGGATCTTCACCAGAACAAAAAAGTTGGGCCTTATCTCGGCTTTTAGGTCATACCTAGAAGTCGCCACGGACTTTTCTACTTTTTGAGACGTCTAGACCTATAAGTGAACCATTTAGTTCAAAGGTCACTTTACAAAACGGTAGACGATATCTTTGTAACACGCTCGAAGTCCACAATACTACACCCAAACCTTAAAAGACACGACAGAAATTAGGAGTTTCTATAAGTTATTGTCGTACCATTGTGTGGGCCGTTTCCTCGTCTCCAATAGGAACGGTGGTGTCGTGGACGTTTTCGTGTTCACCCAGAGGAAGGATTCAAGATTTTACCGAAGTCCTGCCAGGTCTCCATGGTCGTGTATCCTCCTCTCCCTGCCCCCCGACCTGCTCAAACATGTAAGAGATTTCGATGTGTCTATGACAATATGATTCTCACAAACTAGAGTAGAGAGGAGAGAGGTCAGTGGTAACCAGTTCCTTCTAAAAGTCACAATCCGGATAAGCTATTAAGTTGAATGTCTGAAAAAGAGAAGGGAGGGGGAGGGGGGCGTTTTTTTTTTTTTTTTGTGTTGTCAGTCGGTTTTTGTAGTCGAGAAACCCCCTCCTTCATTTTTTTGGTGGTTAGGAATAGGTTTGATGGGCAGTAAAGAAACTCGTGGTTCTTCTTTAGGATGTATATTAGATATGACACTTTCTTTTTTTATTAAACGGTCCTGGAGTCTACGTAAGTTAACTATATTAATTTCACTATAATTAACGGAAAATTGTAATTTTATTACCCTGTCAAACACCCTAATTATCCACTTTTCGAATTTTTTTGACGTAACTTTACAAACCTCTACCCTCGAAGACGAGAGATATAAAGTATTCATGTCATCAATGAATCTTTTTTTTTGACTATGAAATAGAACTGGTATATTTCGTCATAGTAAGATTAAAATAAAATCAATATGTGCAATCAAAAAGTCTAATCAATATTCGTCTCACTTTCAAGTGTATATTTCGTTTTGGTTGTAGAAATTACAATTTTCAAATTAAATCTTTACGTTGATTTAATAGTGTTGATATGATTTCATGTCAAGTGAGGGAACAAAGAAGATTCACATGTCAAACATGTCGAACGACCATTTCTTCTGACAGGACCCAAATTTTACATACGGAATCTTTGTATTAAAGGATTTCCTTTTTTATTGAGTGATACGAAATTCTTACTAATAAGATATTAAACCGATAAGATATGATAACGATTACATTGTCATAGAAGAAAATATAAAACCTTGATAACATTTTCGGTAAACCCGGGTTTAACAAGAACAAGGTTTCAAAAGAAGAAGTCTATAAAAATGATTCTTCACTGACAGGAATTACTACATCGTCCTAAGACTACGGGTAAGACAATTAAGTTCTTGAAGTGTGATCTGAATATATGTGTAAATCTTTCTTTATACGTAAAGAAGAAAACAGGTTCAAGTCTTGTCTACACCTACTTGCAATCGTAAACTTTCCGGATCTTATTAATTAAACGTTTAGTCAATAATGTGACACTACTACTTTCTACTTTAAAATTTTTAGAGTATATAGTTTTCTTATTTACCCTAGTGTAATAATTCATCGTAAACTACAACTAATTATCATGTCATAATGGATAGAGTTTAAGTTTATTCACTATCACACATAACACCTTACTAAAAATTGACACTTTCTATCAATACATTATGAGGAGACTATATATTTTCCCCAACTTCAGGTCTTATAGAAAAAGTCACAATGTATTCTGTATTAATTTTATGTAATCAATTTTTTTTTTGAATTGATGTGATAGTGGATACAAAAACCGACAGGGGTATAAATAAAGAAAGAGAAAAAAGGTTGAAGAGAATGAAAAAAACAGAGATGTAATATCCACTACTTGTTTTTATCGTACATCTTTTTCCAAAGGTCAAGAGGAAATAAGGACGACGGAGTCAGTAGATGAAGAGACAAGTGTTTGTACTGAAGTCAAAATTTTTGGGACAAAACACTACGATTTTTCATTAGTAAGGGTAATTAATTTTAAATAGTATCCAGATACTCACTTTTTTCGTAACAGACATAAAATAAATTTTATTTCAATTCACTTTTTTTACCCATCGTTCACATATAAATACAAAACTTATATTCAACCTTAGAATTTTATGTAAGTTTAAAACTGTATACGATTCCAATATTAAAATCTTAGTTCTAGAATTTTCATAATTTAAATCAAAGACCAGAAACGTTTTATTAAATTATATAAAATTAAACGGTGTCATTCTATTCCGATTAACAAAATTGATCACTTTTCAATCTTACAACTATGAACCTTTTATACTTCTCTCCTGATATTATAGTTTAGGTTCCGTCACAAAAGAAAAAAATTTATTTAATGAGAAGGACCATTTAATATATGAAATTAACATCACTAATAACAAAATATTAATTTAAAATGTGAACCGTCTACCTGGTTTCAAGAGACACAAATAGATGTTCGTATGCAAACCAATACGTCCATTAGGTTTATGAAATATCAGGACAATATATACTCGTAAAAATACATACACACACATATAAATCTATAAAGAATGATTACAAGTTATGACTCATTTATCTATAAAACCTGTTTATGATGTTTAAGTGAAGGATAACGACAAAAAATTCTACTATTTAATACTAAACGAAGTCCTTATATTCGACTATTAAAAAATCTATATGTACTCTAGGAAAAGTGATTACTAGGTCCCCTTCTATATTTAATTTTAGAATCTTGACCTATGTGACTACGTCCAGAATCAAGATAGATCCAATAACAAAGTTTAAGAATAGTACTTCGTTTATATATACTTTCGGTGAATTGTAGGTGTTAATCACATTAGTTTAAACTTTATAATCTTTGTCTTAACACCATTTCTATTCTCCTTATTACCTGAAAAGTTCACAAAACCTATCGGTACGGAGACTTAATCGAATTATAGTCAATGTACTACCCGTTAAACGATTTATTAGGTTTTCGTTCCTGTTTCGTTCTGGTCATTTCTGTAAACGGGTTATTAAGTTTTCACCCCGTTTCTGGTTTTTTGTTAAAAAAGGGTAATGTGGTGGTACCCTTTATTTGTTTAATTACATGAACATACCTATTAAAATGTCAAAGGTCACTTCAAAAGATGATAAAGTGAATCTATTACAAAAAATTTTGTGCCAACCTGTCATTGGTAAATAATATAAACCAGCATAAAATTTTAATGTATATACAAAATGAATTTATGTTGTATATGTATAAGACAGGTTTTTATCGTTCAAATTGTGGTTAGACTTTCCCACTTACCTATGTCAACCTGTAGACCTGATCTGACTCCTCGACAAATTACACGTCGGGCTCATCCCGGCGTACCCTCTCTCATGTCTTGACTGACTTACGACCGCTTAAACGAATTCTCATTAGTTTTACCGAAACTCCGTCATATTTAAAGGATCAAAAATTTATATGGTACATGGACTACTTTTTCGTTTATCGAAATATGTTTCTGTCAATTTTCTTCCTTATATATACAAAAAACTTAGGTATCCCTGTAATGTTTACAGTACCCCTTCATAATTACATTATAATTATATTTTCTTTTGACATGTATTATTGTAGTCGACGTGCATTTACTAACGAAAGTAAAGAAATTTTTCCGAATAAATAATACAAATTTTTTTAAAATTACATGTCAAGAAGTTTGTATACCTATTATAGATATTAAATATCACGTGTATGATTAAAAACTATAAGATTAAAAATTTAAAAAGAGTTGTTTCAATAAGTTTCATGGAAAATCAAGTAGTCTAGGATAATTTTCTATTACATGGTATGGGATTTTAGTCGTGTATTTCAAACTCCGAATCGGTATACTTTCTTGACATTTCTATTCACGAAAGATTCCTTTTACAAGACAGAGTTTAATAGTTCTATTTCCAGACTCTTAAAAGTCATCGTCTAAAGTAGAAGATACTTGTTTAACTAATATAAATCCTAGTTATATTCCAAATAAATTATAAAGATATCATTCCATTATAAAATTATAGTAGTAAAACTCAAATTTATACATCTTAAATTTGTCACCTTGAGACATCTCTGTAACGTTCCAAAGAGGAATAAATCGTTGTCTTGTCTAATTTCTCTTTAGTCTAGTTTTGTATTTTAAGTCTATTTTCTAAGTTCAATTTCTTGTTGTTACTACACTTTAGTTGTCTTTTTAACAGAGTGGACTTTTAGAAGGTAATTAAACCCCTTTTCCACACTGTCCTTTTTTTATAAATTTAGGAAAAGGCAATCTAATTTTCTAATGACTAAAGAATAGGTTATAATAACCTTTATTTTAGGATTTATAAATCTTTTTCCCTATACTGGTACGATTTTTCGTTCACTCAGAGACATATCCTTCACACTACCATTAACTGGACTCTCCTAAAAGATTTTGATAAAATTATATCAATACTTGTACAATCGTATTTTTCATGATTTATATGACTTTAAACAGTAGTAGGACAATTTAACACATGTGTTTCTTTCATCCTCTACGAGATTATTAATAGAGAAGAAAAACCATGAAGAATTAAATGTTTATATAATTAAGTTAAATGTAAAGACATTTTCCTCTCTCTTCTTCTGTGTTTTAGTTCGTTCAATTATTCAGTTATAAGTAATAAATCAGAGACATATTGGATTAAATTATAAGTATCGGGGAAGTATCTAACTCGAAATAAGAGGGTTAAAATATTTAGGTCTTTGAGTCTAAATTACTACAACTTATTGAACGGGTACAATGTCCGAACATTAATATCGTATTCCTATACTTGGGTTCAGAAAACAATGAAGTAATATCGGTCTACTTTTCTAGAAAGTCCCTTTATTGTTTAGTTAGTTGAGTTCTTAGTGTATAATTCCTAGGTAGTAATATCAGTGAATTATCCAAATATCGAAACTCTGGTTAACAGAGGTTTCGAAAGACGTAGACGTTTTACCCCCATTATTATGGATTAAACAACAATGAGATTTACTTTAAACACATTTAAAGGACCCTGAGTCGTTTTGAAATGATTGTCCTTGATAATAATATCCCTTATGTTTCATTCTCTTTTGGGTAAGAACTGGGGTTCCTTGAATTTTTTAATAAACCCATTTATTTCAAATGTACACCGTGTGTATATTGTTGATCTTTCGTTCGTTCTATATTCGTTCCTGTACTATACACCATACACCATATCGAATGCGGTAGAATAATCTAAATACTATGACATCTAAATTTATAGGACATCACCTTTAAAAGGAAATAACTCTTCTTTTCCCCTTCCGGTGAAGTTTTATTAACTGAAGAGATCGTACATGTGAGACCTCCATAGATGTAGATTGTTATATAACCCTCTTGTTACCTTTCGTTGACGTACCTGTCTTTTATATTTTTTGTACACATTCATCTATAAAACTTTCCATATTTACTTTCTGTAATAAAATCTTATTCACTGATACTATAAGACTAAGTTTACTCTTATCTTTATGGATCCTCAAAGTATTAGTAATCTATTACCCTAGGGATTATTCGTCATCTCCTATCACTCACTTACCGAAATCCTGGTAAGTGATAAGTTTTATTTATTTGAAATAAAGATTGAGACCATGTATGATATATAGAATCGTGAATTGGAAAAATTAGGAGTAAAAGAGTAAACATTTTACCCGTATTATTATTGTTGTTAATGAAATGTTCCAACATTATTAATCCTTATTATAAATAATTATTCAGTAAATTATGAGATTGTATCCTTCGAAATTTCCGATATGTGATTGTCCAAAAGACTCTAAATCTCAATCAATATAATGAGTCTTTCTTTTCTTTTAGGGAGAAGACACTTATGTTGGAACTCATTGTGTCTGTAAACACCTATTTCTTATTTTTGAAAATTAAATTTCAGTAATGAGGTTCATAGACACGTATACTGGGTATATATTCATGAAAGTCAACTTATTGGTGTAAATAATTTTTGGGTAATATACATTTCACGGAAACGTATACGACTCTTATATTTCCATTCTGTAGTAGAGTCGGGAGTTCCTTGATCTTTCAATTACTCTCTTTATTTTATAGAATATACTACATATCATCCTATAATCTATATTACTTCATTATTCAATCTAAACCTTTCATTATTCATGGAAATTCTATGGTTTGAGGTAAAAATCTTTCAATGAGACCTTCTCAGTTCATCTAAAAGTAAATGTTGTTTTACTTCTGATCTAAAGGAATTTTTAGAAGGGTTTTGTATTGTTTATTTGACGACCGATTTTATAAAAAAATTTATATGAAATCTTAAGTCTCAACGTGACTATTCTTCCATTCCCTTTAGACGTCTCTGGTTTTTATCCCTTTCACTCAGAACTACGGTCGACAACACCCCCCGTAGGTGACTAGAGATCATACAATAAAAGGACCCCGACGACATTACTTTATAATGTTTGACTCAACGAATTTGTTGTCTTTAAATAACAGAGTGAGAAATTTCGACTCTTCAGACTTTAGTTCAATCAAAGAAGACTCCCGACTCCCTTTTAGATAAGGTAAGGAAAAAGTATCGAAGAACATCGGAGTCCATATTGAACCGATCATCTACGACAAGTAGCACAAAAGAGTCGGAAGGGAAACATACACAGATGAAGACGTAAGTTTAAAGGGAAAAAATATTCTTATGGTCAGTATTACTTAATCCCGGATGGGATTATTAGAGTAGAATTGAACTAGTAGACAATTCTGAGATAAAGGTTTGGTCTTGTGTAGGTGTCCATGACCTTCAATCTTCAAACTGTAAACAATCTCCCTGTTTTAAGTTGGTTATTGTAAACTATTGGAGTTCATAATCAAAATTTCTCTGAGTTCCTCTCCTTTTTTCTGTTACGAATCCCGTTGATACTGGACCTTCTGACTGTCTTCCGGGGAACTGTTTCGGTCTTGACGGTTTCCTATTATGTGAGTTCCGTTTCAATTTGATTTACAGTTTTATAAAACGGATGAAATAACAAATAAAAGAATAATAACTTAAAACTTTAAGGAAACTTATAAGACCTATACAAAAAAAAATAGTCTATACACAAAACATTTATAACAGAGGATCTGACACCGGACAGAAAAACACATTAGTATAGAAAACTTTTCTACAGAATAAATTACTTCATGTTAAATAGTTAAAAAAAGAAAAGACCAAGTACGAAACGTACTAGGTTCTTTAGAAACGGATTTGGTCCCTTTATTTCAAAAAGAGGATCTTCACAGTACCAAAATCTTAAATGTAAATCTAGACACTAGATAAAATTCATTTAAAAATATGTACCACACTCCTTTCCCAATTTCCAAAACCCCACAAACTAAAACAAAAAAAAAACAACAACAACAAAAAACGTATCCATATAGGTCAATGAGAACCTAGTAAACAACCTTTATGATAGGTATTGGTGACCTAATAGAACTGTAGAAACACCCTTTTAGTTAACTGGTAGATATACACATCCAGATTAAGACTGAAAAATAAGACATGGTGATTATATATACAGATAGTAATATGTTTTTTTTTAAAAAAAAAAAAAACCGATCCGACATGTCTAACACCCCAGAATCAAAGGACTTGTCCCTAACTTGAACACGGTCCCGTCGTTTTCGTGATTCGGGATTGGTAACCTGGTGGTTCCTGTAGGGACATGTTCATAGTATCAGAATGATATCGAAATGTCATTCAAAGTTTTAGTTCATTACACTCAAGAGGTTGACAAGAAAAGGTTTAAATTAAAACTATAAGGTACAGGAAACTAAAGATATATGCAAAAGTTTAAAAACCAAATCGTACAGTTTAGGAGTTTTAACTAATCCTAATACAACTTAGATATTTAATTAAACCGCCTTTAACTGTAGAGTCGTTAAAACTCCTAAAACTGGTACTTATAGAGAGATTAATAAATCCAAATTTATAAAGAAAGTAATTATAACACGGTAAGTAGTATATATCTAAAACGTATGTAAAACGGTCTGAACGAGGATAAAGTATAAAAATACGTCATATGTAAAGTCAAACGTTAACAAGTAACGATCGTATATCTTTTAGTTACTGAAAACACGAAATTGGAATATAGGATATTGGAACGATTTGAGTGCTTAATAAGATCGAAAAAAAACCATCTATGAAAAACTGACAGTTGTGTCTATTGGTACCCAGATATTTATTTCTGTCCAAAGTAAAAAAAGGGGATAGGTTAGACATACGGGAAATAAAGAAAAAGAACAGAATGACGTGACGGATACTGGAGGTTATGTCACAACTTATCCTCACCGTTCTCTCGTGAAAGAAGGGAATAAAGTAAAGACTTGAATTCCTCTTTCGAAAGTCAGAAAGTGGTACTATGACTCAAGTTAAGTCAGCGAGTCAGTATAGACCGAGAAACACTGGGGTACCTCACGTCGTGCCGTCCGAAGAGACAGGTAGTGGTTGAGGACCTCGAATGAGTTTGAGTTCAGGTATCTCAGTCATTACGGTAGGTTGGTTGAGGAGGAGACAGTAGGGGAAGAGAACGGAAGTTAGAAAGGGTCGTAGCCCCAGAAAAGGTCATTCAGTCGAGAAGCGTAGTCCACCGGTTTCATAACCTCAAAGTCGAAGTCGTAGTCAGGAAAGTCACTTATAAGTCCTGACTAAAGGAAATCCTAACTAACCAACCTAGAGGAAAGTCAGGTGCTCTGAGAGTTCTCAGAAGAGGTTGTGGTGTCCAGTTTTCGTAGTTAAGGAGCTGCGAGTCGAAAGAATTATCAGGTTGTGAGTTAGGTATGTGCTGATCACCTTTTTGGTATCGAAACTGACTTACCTGGAAACAACCGTTTCATTACAGAGACGAAAAATTATACGACAGATCCAATCAGTATTGAAAAGAAGGTTCCTCGTTCACAGAAAATTAAAGTACCGACGTCAGTGGTGGACGTCACTAAAACCTCCGGTTCTTTTATTTAATAGAGTGACAAAGGGGTAGATAAACGGTACTTCACTACCTTGGCCTACGGTACTAGAATCAGAAAACTTACAACTCAAAATTCAGTCGGAAAAGTGAGAGGAGAAAGTGAAAGTAGGTCTCCGAAAAATCAAGAAGAATGAAAGACGGTATTCCCACAGTAGACGTATAGACTTCAATAACTATAAAGAGGGTCGTTAGAACTAAGGTCGAACACGAAGGAGGTCGGGTCGCAAAGAGCACTACATGAGACGTATATTTAATTTATTCGTCCCACTGTTATATGTCGGAACGACATGAGGAAAGGACTAAACCTTGGTCAGAAAACAAGGAACAGGTCAAGATTGACAACGAAGAACTGGACGTATGTCTAAATAGTCCTTCGTTCAGTCCACCAAACCATAAGGGTAAAGAAATTCTTAAAAGGTGTCAAACAATACTAGGTGTGTCAGTTTCAGAAACCCCAATCAATTATTTCGTCTTCATCTGCAAAAAGACCTTGAGACAACAAAAAAGCTACTAGGTTGTCTACAACCGTTGGTACTATGATCAAGATCTAAAAAGTGTCTACGGAAAAATAGTCAAATTCTTTCAAAAGAGAATAAGAATCAAACGACTGTCAAATTTTTTAGTATTTACTTACATTAAACATTTTTAAAAAGGACGAAAAGAACTCCACTAAAAAACAAAATCGAAGAGTATCTGCACTTAATGTAACCAAAAGTCTACAATTTAGTTGGAACGTAAGGATCTTCTTGAGAGTGAACCAAAAATAAAAAAATGAAGAATGTATAACGACCAAAAATATACGATTATAAAACGATTTATAAAATTACAAATAAAAGTACTTACAATAACCGAATATCAAAACGAAGAAGAACTGTAGAACTATATCTACCTTATAAACACAGGGACGGATTTAAGTATACAACTTTGGATTACGAGTTACACTACCATAATCCTCTACTCACGGACACCCTTCACGAATCTAGTCCTCCCGTCTGGGAAGTACTTACCCTAATTACAAGAATACTTTCTTACATGGGGGATCTCGAGGTATCAGTGATAGTGGATACTTGGTCTTTCGTCTGGAAGTGGTCTGTAACTTGGATGGTCTCAGAATCAGAACCTGAAGGGTCGGAGATCTTGAGACTCTTTATTTAAAGACAACAACTCTTAAGGGACCATCAGGTCACTAATCCTGAGACTTCGAAAATGAGTACTCAAGACCCATGGTAGGGACCAGTCCCTCGATTCTAAGGTGTTCATCACACCGTGTCGTCTTTTTTGTGTCTAGACAACAATTATTTGGTGGATCAGATACCATAAAACGTCGGACTTTTCTATTCTATGTAGAGAGAGGGAGAGACTAAAACCATCATACTATTACGACTGGAGTATTTTACTCAACCCTTTGCAAGGGAGAAGACCAAATACTTTATTAAATATATCTTAACCGTAATATTGAAAGAACTTACAAACCATCTTAAGTGATCACTTCGGGGACACCGGATCTCAGGAGAAGTACCGTTTTAAAAATAGATGTCTAAGTTTTAAATTTTATCTATGTTCGGATAAATCCATTGGACAAATAATAAATTATTCTAAACAATCAAACACAAAAATTTCCTTAAACAGATAAAATAAAAACAACAATTCAAATAACTTTTATGTAACCAGTATTATAACGAAAAAAAATTACAGACATGATATCCATCAATATAGGAGAGAATGTAAGGACTACAACTGTTAATTATAGAAGAGAGAGAAATTAAGTAAATAAAACTAGTTAACTGCTATAGTAATATGGTTTGAAAAGTCTCAGTCAAAAACCGAAGTGACTAAAAGAAATAACGAAAAAAAAAAAAAAAACGAAGTCAAAGTGACTAAAGACGAGAATGGAAATAATAAAAGAAAGACAAACGAAAGTCAAATTAAACGAGAATAAAAGGAAAAATTTATCTTCAAGTCGACTAAATGTTATAACACAATCAAAGTTCACTGTCGTATCACTAAATAATAAAAAAGTCTAATATAAGGTAATATCCAATAAAATTCTATTACCCATATTAAGGGACAGACATATCATATCGGAACAACGCATATATAAAATGTATATCATCGAAGTAGACAATCAGGGTGTGAGGATTAGACAGGGAGGGGTGAAGGGGGAGGGGAAACCATTAGTGCTCAAATAAAAGAAATAGACATTCAGACAAAGACAAGAAATATATCTAATTAAACACAATAAAAAATTTTAAAATAAAAAAAGTAAACAAATTAAAATTTTAAAATACATAAATAAAAATCGACGTCGTGGTACGTCGTACGTCCTATAAATCAAGGGACCGGTACATAGTGTAGGTACACGGAACGTAATCTTCGTATCTTAAAATTGATGACCTGACGGTTTCTTCAGGGACACAATAAAAAATCTAAGGTGAACATTTACTATAGTATGTGATAAACAGAAAGAAACATATTGAATAAGACGATTTGTGTCATAAGAGATCCAGGAAGTTGTAACGACGTTTACCTTCATAAACTAAGGAAAAATACTGACTCATTATAAGGTAACACATATACATGATGTAGAATTGACTTAGTAGACAACTACTCATGAACTCAACAAAGGTACAGAACCGATAACATCTAGTACGACGATATTTGTGTCTCCACGTACATAGTAAAGTTCGACCGTAGAAACAAAAAAGACTATATATGGGTCCTCACCTTAACGACCCAGTATACCATCAAGATAAAAGTCAAAAAATTCCTTGGAGTTATCACCAACGTGGTTAGATGTAAGGGTGGTTGTCATATATTCCTCCCAAGAGAAAAGAGGTATAGGAGAGGTTGTAAACAATACAGATCTAAAAAACTACTATCTGTAAAACTGGTGAGACAATACTATGGAGTAACGTCAAAAACAAAAATTAAAAAATTTTATATATTTTGATAAATAAACAAAAACCGACACGACCCAAAAACAACGACGTGTACCCGAAAGAGATCAACACCGATCGTCCCTGATGAAAGATCAACACCATGTACCTAGAGAGTAACACCACCAAAGAGAACAACGTCTCGTATCCGAGATCCGTACGCCCGAAGGCATCAACACCGTGTACCCGAGTTATCAATGTCGAACGTCCGAGATCTCTTGTCCGAGGCATCAAGATTGTGTATCCGAATAAACGAAACACCGTACACCCTAGAAGGACCTGGTCCTTAACTTGGGTACAGGGGAGGTAACCGTTCGTCTAAGAATTGGTAACCTGGTGGTCCCTTCAGGGGAATAACATCAAAACCAAACGTAAAAAGATTATTAACCGTCACAACTCGTAGAAAAGTACGTGAACGATCGGTGGACATACAGAAGAAACCTTTTTACAGACAAGTCCAGAATACGAGTAAAAAACTAACCAACAAACAAAAACTATAACTCAATATACTCGACAAACATACAAAATTTATAATTGGAGGACAACCAACGTAGTAAACGTAATAAACGAGAATAAAAGAATTTCGTCTTCGAATCTACTAACTAAAGTGCATAAAGAATAAAAGATTTTCTTAGTCAACGAAGAGTTTAAAGGGTTGTAGGTTGTTTAAGACTATACGAGGCAAAAGTTAGTTAGTTTTTATAAAGATTAAAAGAATACTGAATGCGAAACTAGGTACCCGACAAACATGATACCGGTCTTTTATATGAAACATAATAAAGTCAACTATGGTTGATGTAGTCGGTATAGTTGTTTACACTTACCGGTTTTTTGTAATTTACTCTCTTTACTCCTTAGAAATTATTAATGACTTCTGTTGTTATGTGTCTCTTCAATATTTTCAATACTTAATATACTTCGTTTATTGTCGTTGAAGTATTTATTGAATAGTAATATTTAATCAATCATGAATATGCTCCACGTTCCTTTTTATCTGTCTTTGTATGATTGTATACTAAGAATTAGATTGTGTACAGTTAAAATTGGTTTCTACATTCTGAGTTTTTCAGAATTTGTTGTGTTATTTATACCATCGGGATTACGTATATAGTTAGAAATGTGAGACTATTATCTTTTATACGGACGAAGAGTTGACGCGTCCTTCGTAAATACTTCTAATCAGTGTATCACTCGTTTTTTTTTGGAGTTGTTTTCCATTTATATAATGTTTGATCTAAGAGAATAAAGTGAATTCTTTTGATTTTTATTTATCGTTAAAAAAAAAAACCAGAGGTCCTTTACAAAATACATTGACGACGACGACGACGATGAATCAGCGAAGTCAGTACAGGTTGAGACACGCTGGGGTACCTGACGTCAGGGCGTCCGAGGAGGTAGGTACCCTGAGAGGTCCGTTCTTATGCCTCATCCAACGGTAAAGGAAGAGGAAAATACATCGACACATCGAATTTATAAAACAAAACAGTAATCTTTTATATCTCATTACTAGTTGTTAAGGAACAAAAAGTCTGGGAGATAGAACACCGTAATTATTATTACCGTCAATTGTACATAACATTTGATACACGGTCTATGACAGTAGAAAAATTTTTAAAAAATAAAATGTAACCTCATGTCAACAAATTGTTACAACACAATCAAAGTTGACATATCGTTTCACTAAGTCAATATGTATATGTACATAGATTAGAAAAAGTTTAAAAAAAGGGTAAATCCAATAATATCTTATAACTCGTCTTAAGGGAGACGATATGTCATCCAGAAATAACCAATAGATAAAAAATTAAGTAAGTAAATAAATTTATAAAATAAAATAAAACCGGTACGGTGTATCATACACCCTAGAGTTAAGGGACTGGTCTCCAGTTTGGGTACTGGGGACGTCACCTCCGAACCTCGGAATTGGTGACCGGGCGGTCCCTTCAGGTCAATAAATAAAATTTATTTTCACACAGTTGGGGTTTTAGGGTCAGACAATGAGGGGTATAGGAAGTGTGGACCATTGATTTTCAAACAAGAGATTCAGACACTCAGACAAAGACAAAACATCTATTCAAGTAAACATATATATATATATATATATATATATATAAATCTAAGACATATATTCACTATAGTACACTATAAACAGAAAGAGACAGACTGAATTGAAGTGAATCATACTATTAGAGGTCCAGGTAGGTACAACGACGTTTATCTTAATAAAGGAAAAAGAAAATGAATCAAGAGATAAAAAGGAGTCAAAATTTTTTTAATAAGTAAAAATTAACTTTCTATTAACAAAATGTCTTAAAACAACAAAAGACAGTTTGGAGTTGTACTTAGTCGGTAGTCAAGTCAAGTCAGGTCAGTGAGTCAGTACCGGCTGAGAAACGCTGGGGTACTTAGAGTCGTGCGGTCCGGAGGGACAGGTAGTGGTTGAGGGCCTCAAGTGAGTCTGAGTGCAGGTAGTTCAGTCACTACGGTAGATCGGTAGAGTAGGAACCAGCAGGGGAAGAGGAGGACGGGGGTTAGGGAGGGTCGTAGTCTCAGAAAAGGTTATAGGCGAGGGAAAACTTGGAGGGAGGGTAGAACCGACTCATTTATAAGGTAACATATATACATGGTGTAGATTTATTTTAGAAGAAGGTTGATGTATAAAATATTTAAAGAGTGTTTGTTGAGAACCGATATTTCCTTTTATTTTAACTTTTTAGGGTTTTAAAGACTTTTTTATTATTATTGCCCATCTACAGTCTTAGAGTCACTGTATTTATTTCATCACCAGTCTCCTTTTATAGGAATTTGTGAATGTAGTTATTTTTACTTTTGTGTACTTAATCAAAAATTTGAATTGTTCGATCTTTTCTTTTTAGTTTACTTTAGTCTCCCTCCTGTATTATACATTTTCGTTTATAACTCCATCTTGTGTTTGTTTGACATGTTGTTTATTCGAAGAAAAAGAAACCCCTTACATTTATTTTATCTTTTTAGTGATCGAAAGGATAGTTCACCGTCTTCCATATGTATACGTTTTATTCTTTACTGTTTATCTTTTATTTGTCATTATGTCTTTTATCCTTTTGTTTATTACTTTTTGATGAAAAGTGTTGAGATACGTTTGTGTAAACTCATATCAATTTTTATGTATTAAAGATCATTTATTTTAAATGATTCTAACTGGAGTTACATCTATTTTTCGAATTTATTCGGTTAAAGGTGTCCTCTTTTTTTTCTTTTTTAATAGTTTCTTCATCGAGAGTTTTTTCGTTATAATATACAAAATGTCTGTTTAAAATGGTTGAAGAGTTTGTGTTTATTACTGTTCGAGTGAATTTAATAAGGTGTTGTAGTATTTTTTTTCTTTTTAAAATTTACGATATGAACTATTTCTATCCTTGTTTCTTTTTATGACACCATCTAACTCAATATACTTGTTAATGAGTAACAAGGGGTATAGATATACGAAACGGTCCACTTAAACGATAAGGAGAGTGTTCTTCGTCTGATATAAAAGGTAGGGGAATATAAATCCGAGTCAGTATACTAAACACAACCGACTATCCTAACAATCGAAAACAACCAATTGGCTGGTGGGTTTTTGAATTACGAATTTTGTTATTCTAAATAATAAATTATACCAAGACTCCTAACTGATCTCCCAAGAAGAGTTAAACTAGTCAAATGTATTTCAACCTATCAGATCTTACCAAAAATTTGTAAACTGTTTTATAAGTTAAAGTAAGTTTTAATATATTTACGTTTCACTTTTATATTAAGAGTAACTATTGAAACCATCCTTTAAAAATTAAACCATTTTTTTTACTTGTCACATAAGACAACCACTCTGATCCCCTTTTGTCCGTGAGTTTAGTAATAACCACCCTTATTTTATCACCATGTTGGAGAGACTTCATTTAAACTGTTGTGTATTATTTACGTAAACTTATTTACCTATTGGTTTTATACTATATAAGTATTTTATGTTATAAAAGTCTGTTTTCCCTTACTTCATAACTATATACCATGTTGTATCTCCTTGGAACTTTTGTAATACGATTTACTTTTCTTCGGTCCGTATTTTCTAATGTATAACATACTAAGATAAGTATATTTTACAGGTCTTATCCGACATATGTGTCTTTCAACAGTCCCCGTTAACCTCCCCCTTTATCCCTTACTGACAATTTCCCGTATCTCAAGGTAAACTTCACTTCACTTCAACGAGTCAGCACAGGCTGAGAAGCGTTGGGGTACTGACATCGGATGGTCCTAGGAGACAGGTACCCTAAAAGGTCCGTTCTCATGACCTCACCCTACGGTAAAGGAAGAGGTCCCATAGAAGGACTGGGTCCCTAGCTTGGGCCCAGAGGGTGTAACATCCGTCTGCGAAATGGTAGACTCACTACTTTTTCAAGAACTTGATCTATCACCACTATCGATGTGTTAAAACATTTTTACGGTTTTAGTGACTTGGTAAGTAAAATAATTTTCCCACTTATAATACCACCTACATAATATATATTTTAGAAAAGGTTTTTCTTTCTCTGTTTTTTCTGTTCTAGTCTTGGGTCTTACACAGACACGGAAATGAACTATGTTTCTACTAGTACTCAGATTTATCATATATAAGAAATCAAAACTTCACGATCTTCTCCGACAAAGAAATAAAGAGAGTCACACTTACTCCTTTACATAAAGAAAACCAATGGAGTGATAGGGATTAAGGATGGTATCACGGATCTTGTACCATCTGTGGGACATTTATACATAACTTCTTACTTCCTCTCTCAATTCTTTACAATAAAACATTAGTGGTCACATTATCATGAATCGATCTTTAGTGATACACTTTCAAACGACCCATTGTTCTATGAATACTTTGGTTCGTCCTGGGACACTCTGAGGACCCGTGTCTTTGAAAGGATACAGGGACAACAAACAAAAAAAATTAATTAATTAATTAAAATTAACCTCCTATTAATGTTATAACACTACCAAAAACGATATGTAGTTGTACTTAGTCAGTGTCCATATGTACACAGGGGGTGTAGGACTTGGGACGAGTGTGGAGGGAGGGGAGGGATAGGGAGACCCAACAGGGTCTCGTGACCGAAACCCACGATACGAAGTACGTAGTTTGACGGTGATCAGCAGATAAAGTGTATACCATTACATGTACAAAGTCACAATGAGAGAGTTTAGTAGGGTGGGAGTGGAAGAGTGTGACTAAGGTTTTCAGACAAGAAATACTGACACGGAGGAAACGACGGGACTTACATCCTAATATCCATGGTAGAAAGACTTAGGGTATGTATACGTAATTATATGTCATAACAGAAAGAGAAAGACTGAATGAAGTGAGACACATTATCCGAGGTCCAAGTAGGTGGAGTAATCTTGATTGAGTTTACACAAGGAAAAATGTCGTCTCATTATAAGGTACTGAAGGGACCATCGAGTCGACCATTTCTTAGACAGACGTTACGTCCTCTACGGTCATCTGTCCCCAAACTGAGGACCTAGTCCTTCTAGGGGACCTTCTCCTTTACCGTTAGGTGAGGTCATAAGAACGACCCTTTTAGGGCACCCGACTTCTCGGACCGTCCGATATCAGGTACCTAAACGTTTCTCAGTCTGTACTGACTCATTAATCTGTACGTGTCGAATTAGTATTACACAAAACGACACCTACTGTAAGTAAATAGGAAGAACCTTGTATAACTTGAAGAACTTATACATTAAAGAATAGAAACCAGTTTTTCGTGTACGTTATAAAGTAACACATATATATGGTGTTGAAGGAATAGGTAAGTAGACGACTACCTGTAAATCCAACGAAAGTACAGGATCGATAACATTTATCACGACGTTACTCTTTATTTTTAGTTTACGTTTAGTTTTACTGTTACTCCGTAATAGAGTATGACCAGTCTTACCGGTAGTTGTTGTTCAGATGTTTGTTTACGACCTCTCCCATACCTCTTTTCCCTTGGGAGAGCGTGACAACCACCCTTACGTTTGACCATGTCTGTAATAGCTCTTGTCACATCTCTAAGGAATTTTTGGCCTTTATCTTAACGACATGTTGAGTCGTCAGGGTGACGACCCGTGTAAGGGACAAAGAAAATCTCTTTACTGAGGTCGGAAGTACTAGGAACGACTCAAGGTTTTCCGTCTAACTTGTCAACGATTAATCTGTTCCCTCCCCCTATGTCTTTATTCCCTCTTCGTCTTCATTATCACGGCGGAACCCCCGCAACAGGACTACGATGGAGTTCCCTATGTGTTATATTATAGAAACTGTAGAAACAACAACAAGTCAACGATTCAGGACAGACCGAGTAACTTTGGGTTACCTGACGTCTTACGGTCCAAAGGGACAGGAAGTGACAAAGGTCCTCAAACTAGTTTGTGCACTACTAACTCAACCACTCCGGTAGGTTGGTAGAGTAGGAGACAGTGAAGAAGAGGACGGGAGTTAGAAAGGGTCGTAATTCTAGAAAAGGTTATTCACCCGTGAAGGGTAGTCCACCGGTTTCACAACCTCGAAGTCGACATCGTAGTCCGGAAGGTTACTCATAAGTCCTAACTAAAGGAATCCTAAGTGACCAAATTAAAGGAAAGTCACGTTCCCTGAGAATTCTCAGAAGAGGTCGTGCTGTTAAGTTTTCGTAGTTAAGAAGCCGTGAGTCGGAAGAAGTACCAGGTTGAGAGTGTAGGTATGTACTGATGACCTTTTTGGTATCGAAACTGATATACCTGGAAAAAGTCTTTTCACTATAGAGACGAAAAATTATACGACAGATCCAAACAGTACCCGAAGGACTACCCAACACGCACGTATGCACGATTCAGCGAACAGTACAGACTGAGAAACGTTGGGATTCCTAACATCGGGCGGTCCGAGGAGACAGGTACCCTAAGAGACCCGTACTTATGACTTCACCCAACGGTACGGGAAGAGGTCCCTTAGAAGGACTAGGTTCCTAGTTTGGGTGTAGAGTATAGAGGATGTAACCGTTCACCCCAAGAATTGGTGAACGTGGACATTTCCTAGACGTACGTTACGTCCTCTGGGATCCATACTAGGGCAATGAAGTACCGTTTATCTACCCCTTTTTTACCTTTGTCAATGTCTAAAATAAAAGAACCCGAGGTTTTAGTGACGTCTACCACTGACGTCGGTACTTCAATTTTCTACGAACGAAGAACCCTCTTTTCGACACTGTTTGGATCTATCGTACAATTTTCGTCTCTGTAGTGGAACGACTGTTTTCAGGTATATCAGGTTCGATACCACAAGGGTTGTCAGTACATACCTACTTTCTCCACCTGGTATTTCTTCCGACTCGTGGTTTCTTAACTACGAAAGCTTGATATCACGACCTCTTCTGAGATCTCTCAGGGAACCTGTTGTTCCTCTAGTTTGGTCAGTTAGGATTTCCTTTAGTTGGGACTTATAAGTAACCTTCTGGACTACGACTTCGACTTCGAGGTTATGAAACTGGTGGAACTACCAGTTTATGAAACTGGTAGTAGTCATGAAACTACGTTTCTCGGTTGAGTAACCTTTTCCGGGACTACGACCCTTTCTGATTCCCGTCCTCCTCTTCCTCCACTGTCTCCTACTCTACTAACCTACCGTAGTAACTGAGTTACCTGTACTCAAACTCGTTTCAGACCCTGTATCACTTCCTATCCTTTGGACCACACGACGTCAGGTACCCTAGTATTTCTTAGTCTGTGTGACTCGTTGACTTATTGTTTCCAAACAGTATCGAAAGGAAGGTTCCTCGTTCACAGAAAATTAAAGTACCGACGTTAATGACGGTCGTTATTAAAACCTTGGGTTCTTATATTTTAGACGGTGACAAAGGTGAAAAGGTCAAGATAAACGGTACTTCACTACCCTGACCTACGGTACTAAAATCAAAATACTTACAACTCAAAATTCGGTCGAAAAAGTAAGAGAAGAAAGTGGGAGTAGTTCTCCGAGAAATCAAGGAGAAACGAAAGACGGGATTCTTACCATAGTAGACATAGAGACTCTAACAACTATGAAAGGGTCGTTAGAACTAAGATCTGTTTTTGAGAGTTGTTTCCCTTTTAAGAAGTGAGGTCTCTCCTCGTGGATTCTTGTGGATTCTAATTTCCTTCATCTCTTTGAGTAGTTCTCTGATGGACTTTAGTATAGTTTCCTCACGTCTGGAACATGTGTGGGATTAGGAATAGTCGTTAGGACCGGAACTTGGTAACGATATTTTGAAGAAGTCTTAGGAGGGTCCATCCCTGAGTATCAAAAAGTCCCGTACTCAACCATAAGAGAAACCGGACTGTTGCTTGATTTCGATAAGAAAACATTTCATTTACAATCAGTGAGTTAACACAGGTTGAGAAACGTTGGGTCCGTGAAATCGGTCGGTCCGAGGAGACAGGTACCTTAATAGGTTCATTCTTATTACCACACTCAACGGTAAGGGAAGAGGTCCCCTTAGAAAGGTTGGGTCCCTGACTAGGACCCAGAGGGTGTAACGTCCCTCTAAGAAATGGTAGACTCGATGGGGTTTTGAGACAGAGGTTCTAAACTAAGTCGTGTTCACGTGTCTCCGGCTCAAAGACCGTAGTAAATATACTAGAGGTTCTAGTGGGAATTCTAACGAATAATTAGTGTTTTCCCTTAGCATATTAATATTACCTTTAGAGAACTTGTAGTGAAATTAGTTACTAGTTTGATCCGTACTGAGATTACCTTACTTTACTATAATTTCGTAGAGGACTATTCTATGTCCCCTGTTTGTGTTGACAACAAGTGAGTCAACACAGGCTGAGAACCTCTGGGTTACCTGACGTCGTACGGTCCGAAGGGACAGGAAGTAATAGAGGGTCTCGAACGAGTTTGAGTACAGGTAACTCAACTACTACGGTATTTTGGTAGAGTAGGAGACAGTAGGGGAAGAGGAGGACGGAAGTTAGAAAGGGTCGTAGTCCCAGAAAAGGTTACTCAGTCAACAAGTGTAGTCCACCGGTTTCATAACCTCGTAGTCGAAGTAGTAGTTAGAAAGATTATTTGTAAGTCCCAACTAAAGGAAATCGTAACTGACCAAACTAGAGGAACGACAGGTTCCTTGAGAGTTCTCAGAAGAGGTCGTGGTGTTAAACTTTCGTAGTTAAGAAACCGCGAGTCGGAAGAAATACCAGGTTGAGAGTCAGACATGTACTGATGACTCTTTTGGGATCAAACCTGATGTACCTGAAAACAGCCGTTTCACTATAGAGACGAAAAAGTATACGACAGATCCAAACATTATCGAAAAGAGGGTTCCTCGTTCGTAGAAAATTAAAGTACCGACGTCAGTGACAGATGTCACTAAAACCTCGGTTATTTTTAGACAGTAACAAGTGTGAAAAAGAGGCAGATAAACTACACTTTACGATTCTGACCTACGGTATTGGAACCAAAAAACTTACGGCTCAAAATTCGGTCGAAAAGTGAAAGGAGAAAGTGAAAGTAGTTCTCCGACAGATCAAGGAAAGTGAAAGACGGCAATCTCACCATAATAGACGCATATACTCTAACAACTATAAAGAGGGACGTTAGAACTAAGGTCGAACACGAAGTTGGTCGGACCGTAAAGAGTACTACATGAGACGTATATTTAATTTATTCGTGCCACTGTTATATGTCGGAACTGCATGAGGAAAGGGTTAAAACTTGGTCAGGTAACAAGACAAAGGACAAGATTGACAACGAAGAAATGGACGTATGTCTAAAGAGACCTCTCTCCATTCCACTGGATCATAAGAGTAAAGAATTTCTTAAAGGGTGTCAAACAACACTAGGTGTGGCAGTTTCCGAAATCGTATCAGTCACTTCACCTTCATCTATAAGAAGACTTTAAGGAAACGAAAAAGATACTAGGTTGTCTACAACCGTTAAACAAGAGACCAAGGGGACGGAAAAGATTTAGGTCGAACTTGTAGACCTTCAAGAGCTAAGTGCTGGACAACTTCGGAGTGAACCTCTTAAAACTCGTAATGGAACGATTATACACTCTACTCACGTCAAAACACTATCAAACTTGTAAGAAACAGGAACGGAAAGAAACCCTGACCTCACTTTTGACTGGAAAAGGTCAGGACAACAGTGACTACGTACAAGGTTTAAACCCCCGTATGACTCACGTTGTGAACTTGTCGTAGTAGAAAATCCTAAACTTTATTGAGTCGACCTTAAGGTAGTGGAGGTGATCGAAACAAATATCACTACGAAGGATTCTGGATGATCTGAAGTGGGAGGTCCTACCGACCGAAATCCTCTCACTAGTGTGGTAGTACAAACAGACCCAGTTATCCTCGAAAAAACATATCGAGAAGACACATAAAAACGGTGGAGAAGAATTATAGACGACGAAGACAATCCAGGTATTGTAAAACAGGAAATAACGCGGGTAGAAACATACTTTACAAGGGAACCATAGAGATTAAAAGAACTTCTCTAGAGATCAAAAGGGGTAAGATAACAAAAGGAGATAAAGAAACGTAACAAGTGAATCCTTCCGAAAGAATAGAGAGGAACGATAAGAGACCTTGAGACATAAGTCTACCCATATAGAAAGGAAAAGAGGAAACGGAAAGTGTAGAGAAGAAAAGACAGTAAACACGTGTCACGATGAATGCATAATATATGTATTATAATGAATACTTTAAAGAACGGGTTTTACAAATTGGTCTCAGATTAAAACTTTCCGTTAGTCTGTTATTTGTCTAACACTCTATAAGATACCGAGTTGGGAAATTTTTTAGTCACAATAGTTTCTTCTTTATCTAAATGTCACTGATTTCTCTACTATGTACGTCGTTGTACGTACCAGAACAGAACCTAGGAACTAACTTAATTTCTGTTGAAATTTCTTGTAAAAACCTGTTGATCCCTTGAAAATTACACCTGACATATAACCTGTTATACTTACATAGTTACAATTTAAAGGACTCTATTATCGTTACACTAATAAAAGTTCTTATAGGAACGATCTTCTATGGTTTTCGACCAGAAACTTGTCCAATTTTTTATAAGCATTTGGAAAATCGATCCAACTAGTTCTTTATCTATTATGTTTTTAATTGGTGATATCTAAAAATTTCCTATTTTGTTTTTAATACTTATTTAAATAGAATTATTTAGGTTCTTGGACTTACTTTTCATGTGTAAAGAAGAACCATTATTGTCTATTTGTTTAATTGTTTTAACTTAGTTCTTCTTTATATTGAAACTACTCAACGTATCACAAAATGGATAATTCCTTTAATTTAAGAATCAAATTTTGAAATTACGATTCCATTGAGACCAAGGTTTACTGGAGTCACTAAACTGAAGTATTTCAAATTCCTGAAGTATTTAAAAGTATTACGATTGGGACGTGTTTGAGAAAGTCTTTTATCATCTTTATGAAAGGTCAACTAAAATACTGTATTCGTAATGGGACTATGGTTTTGACCCGTAGTCTTCTTTTATTTCGATAACTCATAGAGAGTATTTGTACCTATTTTGTGAAGGAAAGTTTTATAAGTGTTAATCTTAAGTGATTATATATTATATCGGACTCCTTCATTTCAAATCGTGTCTTTACGTTCCAACCAAATTGTAAGTTTCCAGTTAGTGAAATTAAGTGATACAATCGTTTTAAGTCCTCTTTTGAGTATATTAGTAGAGTTGGCTACATCTTTTTCGTGAACATCTATGGGTACGTAATATTTTGATCTAGTGAAAGATTGTGGCGTGTGTTTTTATTTGAGTTTTACCTAATTTCTAGATTTACATTCTAGTCTTTGATATTTTGAGGATCTCCTCTTGTATCCGTTTTGTGAGAGTCTGTATTTAGTGTCGTCCTAGGAGATACTAGGTGGAGGGTCTTAAGACCTTTATTTTCGTTTTTATTTGTTTACCCTAGATTAATTTTAATTTTCGAAGACGTGTTGTTTCCTTTTATATTCGTTCCACTTTTCTGTCGGAAGACTTACCCTCTTTTATTATCGTTTACTTCGTTGACTGTTTGTTGATTAGAGTTTTTAGATGTTCGTTCAATACGTCGAGTTAAGGTCTTTTTATTTGCTGGGTTAGTTTTTTACCCGGTTTCTTGATTTATCTGTAAAGAGGTTTCTTCTGTATGCCTACCGATTGTTTGTGTACTTTTCTACGAGTTGTAGTGAGTAATAATCTCTTTACGTTTAGTTTTGGTGTTACTCCATGGTGAAGTGTGGTCAGTCTTACCGACACTAGGTTTTTAGACGTTCGTTATTTACGACCTCTCCCACACCTCTTTTCCCTTGGGAGGATGTGACAACCACCCTTACGTTTGATCATGTCGGTGATACCTCTTGTCACACCTCTAAGGAATTTTTTAACGTTTATCTTGATGGAATACTGGGTCGTTAGGGTGACGACCCGTATGTGTGGCTCCTTTGGTCTTAACTTTCTCTGTGTACATGGGGTTACAAGTAGCGTCGTGACAAATATTATCGGTCCTGTACCTTTGTTGGATCTACAGGTAGTCGTCTACTTACCTATTCTTTCGACACCATGTATATGTGTTACCTCATAATGAGTCGGCAATTTTTCTTAAGTAAACTTAGTCAAGACTACTCTACCTACTTTGACCTCGGCTAATATGTCTCACTTCATTCGGTCTTTCTTTTTGTGGTTATGTCATATGATTGTGTATATATACCTTAAATCCTTCTACCGTTACTGCTGGGACATACGTTCTGTCCTTTTTTCTGTGTCTACACATATTGCCTGAAAACCTGAGTCTCCCTCTCCCTCTCCCACCCTACTAAACCCTCTTACCGTAAGATTGTACATATGATAGTACATTCTTAACTTAGCGGTCAGATACAGACTGCGTCCTATGTCGTACGAACCCCGACCACGTACCCCTACTGGGTCTTTCTACAATACCCCTCCCTCCACCCTCCCCCCAAGTACAAACCCTTGCTTACATTCTTAATTTCTAAAATTTTAAATTTTTTATTTTTTGATTTATATATATATATATATATCTCTCTCTCTCATTATTATTTTACCTGCAGAAATTGGAGTTGTCCCGTAGATACGTTTTTAATACTGATTGGAGTAAACATTACTAATCTGAGACAAAAGGAGGTAGTCTAGTCCTCGTACCGTTCCTACATGTAAGAGTGGTGAAGATAAGTTACAACACAACCAATAGAATTACTCACTTTATTCGTTATTTTTCTTTGTTTTCCGTGTCTGTAATCTTTCCTTCAATGAAAAATTACAGTATTTAATGAATGACTACTTGAATTGTTTTATACAAGTGTTCAATATGTAAAGTTTGGTGTTTGTGACCGTTATTCAAAATTTTTATTTACCTCTCTATATCACATTACCTGAGTACCTAATCTTTTCAGTCATCGTGATTCTAGAATTAGAAGAGTTTAACTAATTACCTCAGTTGTCTTAGTGTAAGTTTACGGATCTCCCATGGGAAACAATCTTTGATTGTTGAACTAAGATATGAAACTTACTTTTATGTTTCGAGGATCTTTTCATTTTTATTAAAACTTCTTTTGTTATTACAACCTCCTGATTGATGGACTAAGGATCCACATGATATTTTAAGTGTTTATAAAATGTGTCGTTTCCTTTGGTATTTGTTTTGTCTTTCTGTTGTATACCTGATCCTCTTATATAAACGTTTATTACGTTGGTTGTTTCCGTTTGAGTCCCTCGATTACTTCCTGTCCCTTCGAACTCACGACGTCAGGTACCCGAACATTTCTCAACCTGTGCTGAATCGTTGACTTGTTGTATGTTGAGTTATTCTTTTTGGTTAAGATAATTTTTTACCCGTCTTCTACATTTATCTGTAAATAAACTTTTTCCGTATATCCACCGGTTATCCATCTACTTTTCTACGAGTTGTCGTGATTAAAAATCTCTTTATATTTAGTTTTGATGTTGCTCTATAATGGAATGAAACCCCTCTTACTGGTAGTAATTTTTTGGATGTTTTCTGTTTAAGACCTCTCCCATACTTATTTTCCCTTGGAAACATTTGACTACCACTCTTACATTTAATCACAGTAGTGATACCTCTTATCATATCCTCAATGAGTTTTTTGATTTTTTATATTAAGGTATACTAAATCGTCAGGGGTGATGACCCGTATACAGGTCTGTTTTGATATTAGACTTTTCTACGTACGTAGGGATACAAGTATCGTCGTGATAAATATTATCGGAATCTGTACCTTTGTTGGATTTACAAGTAGCTTTCTACTTAGCTATTTATCTATACGGTATGTGTCTCTGTGTATGGGTGTTCTTATAATAAATCGGTATTTTTTATTACTTTAGTGAACGTCAATGTACCCACATGGATCTCGAATAGTATGATTCTCTTCATTCAGTCTTTCTCTTTCCGTTCATAGTATTCTATAGTGAATATAAACCTTAGGTTTTATACTGTGTTTACTCGTATAGATACTTTCTCTTTTTTTGAGTGCCTGTATCTCTTGTCTGAACACCAACCGTTCCTCTTCATTCTCAACCTAACTCTCATACCTTGATCGTCTACGTTTTATGATATAAATCTTATCTCTTCGTTACTCTAGGGTAACATATCGTTTGATATAAGTTATACGACATCATTTCGTATTACCTTTTCTTATACTTTTTCTTACAAGACATATGGTCTTTGATTGTGTCGTAACATTTAGTTGATATGAAGTTAAAATTTTTCGGTATTACCTTTTATTAAAAATTTATGAAGTCTTTATTTTCTATGTGTTTAACCTTTCCTTCTTCTTTTAATAGAGACGGATATCTACTATATTCATGTTTTGTGATTTTTAAGATGTTAGTGTGTGTGAAATCTCAAGTATTTAGTTAAATCGTTGTATCGTTTCAACGTCCAATGTTTTAATTGTGTGCATTCGGTCGACGTAAAAATATGTGATAGTTGCTTGTCAAATTTTTCCTTTAGTTTTATATTAAGGTAAATGTTATCAAAGTTTTTTATTATTCTACAAATCTTTGTTCAAATTAGTTATAACGTGTGACTTGTAATGACTTTCCTTAAAAATTTTCCTTAATTATTTATGTATTTATTTACTTTTCTGTGGGGTATAAATACTTAATACTCTGAATTATGATAATTCTACTGTTATAATAATTCTACTGTTATAATAATTCTACTGTTATGATGGGTCTCATGAATGGTTAAACTACGTCAAGGATAGTTTTAGGTTTGTAAAAAAGTTTTATCTTTTTGAGTAATATTTTAGGTATACCTTAAACCCCCTGAGGTTTATTAGATTTGTTATTTATTCTTATTTTAACCTTCTGAGTGTGAAGAACTGAAATTTTGAATGATGTTTCAACGTCATTAGTTTTGTCACACCATGACCGTATTCCTATCTGTATTTTTAGTTACCTACCTGAAGGGATTACCAGGTTATACGGACGGTAACGTCCCCTGTGTCCAAGAAAGGGACCAGACCCTTCTAAGGTGTACGGTACCTTATGATGACACGTGGTGTTAATGACTCGGGTGGGAGATCTCGGACGTTCGACGTTGATGAATCGGGTAAAAGGGAACTGGGGTACGAGGTTTTGTCACTTCTGGGTCACGTTGGTTTTTGTTTTGTTTACCTTGTTGTGGTTGTTTGTGGTGTGTTACCTGATCTTATTTCGGGAGAGGGGGCCTTTTTCTTGGATCTTGACATAAGAGTGTATTACCAGTCTTACTTAAGTTATGACGACGGTTCTAGTAAGTTACTTCCTTTCTTCTCCAAAAACAAAAAATTGTTTTGAATGATCCTTTTGATATGTAGGTGTACGTTTTCTTAATTTAATCTTATAACGAAATGTGGTGTATTTTTTAATTGAGTTTTACTGAGTTTCTGGGTTTATATTCTCTAAATTGGTATTTTGGGGATTTTATTTTGTCTCCCTTTCGAAGTACTGTAATTAAAACAGTCACAAATAAACTATTTTGTATTTTTTTGTGTACGTTGTTTTCTTTTTTATTTAACTGGAAGTGGTTTTAATTTTTGAAGACACGTGGTTCCCTGTCACATTCCTCTTACTTTGGTGTTGAATCCTCTTTTTATAAAGGTTTAGTATATTGACTATTCCCTAATTATAGGTCTTATATTTTTCTTAAGAATGTTGAGTTGCTGTTGTTGTTTGTTAGGTCGAAATTTTATCCGTGTTCTAAATTCATCAGTAAAAGGGTTTCTTCTTTACGTTTACCAGTTATTCCTTTACTTTACCACGAGTTGTGGTGACTAACAATCCCTTTAATTTTAGTTTTGGTACTGTTCTACAGTGAAGTGTGAACAGTCCTACTAATAATGATGAAAATTTACTTTTACTGTTCTACTGTAGTTATTTTATCTCGAAAGTAAAGTATCTCGTAAAAACAACCCTTACATTTTACTGTGTCAACGACACCTTTTGTCAAAGGTGACAAGGAGGTTTGTAATATCTTAATGGTCTACTGGATCATTAGATAACGATCTATATATGGGTTTTCTTAATTTTCGTTTTTTAGTCTATAAACATGGTACTAGTCTCATCATACGAAAAAAAAAACCGACACGGTACAGAATCAACGTCGTGAACTCTAGAAATCGACACCGTGTACCCTAGATCAAGAGACTGGTCTCAAACTTGGACCCGGGGATTTATCCCTTGTGTCTTAGAATTAGTGACCTGGTGGTCCCTTCAGGAGTGTCATCGTTAGAAGTGTTATCGGACTTCCATGTTTGTTGAGGGTAGATATTTACCCTGTATATTTAGGTGACGTATTTACTTATTTGTTTTACACCGTATATGTATGTTACTTTGTAAGTCAAGTCAAGTCAGTGAGTCAGCACAGGCTGAGAAACGCTGGGGTACTTAGCGTCGTGCGGTCCGGAGGGACAGGTAGTGGTTGAGGGCCTCAAGTGAGTCTGAGTGCAGATAGCTCAGGAACTACGGTAGGTCGGTAGAGTAGGAGACAGCAGGGGAAGAGGAGGACGGGGATTAGGGAGGGTCGTAGTCTCAGAAAAGGTTACTCAGTTGAGAAGTGTACTCCACCGGTTTCATGACCTCAAAGTCGAAATCGTAGTAAGGAAGGTTTCTTGTGGGTCCCGACTAGAGGAAGTCTTACCTGACCAACCTAGAGGAACGTCAGGTTCCCTGAGAGTTCTCAGAAGAGGTTGTGGTGTCAAGTTTGCGTAGTTAAGAAGCCGCGAGTCGGAAGAAGTGTCAGGATGAGAGTGTAGGTATGTACTGATGACCTTTTTGGTGTCGGAACTGATCTGCCTGGAATCAGCCGTTTCATTACAGAGACGAAAACTTATACGATAGATCCAACTAGTATTGAAAAGAAGGTTCCTCATTCGTAGAAAATTAAAGTACCGACGTCAGTGGTAGATGTCACTAAAACCTCGGGGGGTTTTATTTCAGACTGTGACAAAGATGACAAAGGGGTAGATAAAGGGTACTTCACTACCCTGGCCTACAGTACTAGAAGCAAAAGACTTATAACTCGAAATTCGGTTGAAAAAGTGAGAGGAGAAAGTGAAAGTAGTTCTCCGAAAAATCAAGGAGAAGTGAAAGACGGTATTCCTACCATAGTAGACGTATACACTCCAATAACTATAAAGAGGGTCGTTAGAACTAAGGTCGAACACGAAGAAGGTCGGGTCGTAAAGAGTACTACGTGAGACGTATATTCAATTTATTACTTTGTAATGAGTCGGAATTTTTCCTTTTTTTAAGATTATGTACGATGTTGTACTTACTTGGTGTTTTTATTATATGATTCACTTCAGTCGGTCTGTGGTTTTCTATTTATAACACAATAAGGTTAATATACTCCAGGAATCTTGTCGGTTTAAGTATGTCTGTCTTACACCTTATCACCAATGATCCCCGACTCCTTCGTCCCCTACTCCTTACTAACAAATTATCCATGTCTCAAAGATAAACCTTACTACATTCTTGAGACCTTTACCTATCACCACTATCAACATGTTGTAACACGCACATTAAATTAAGGTGATTTAACATACATATCTTTGTCAAATTTACCGTTAAAAACAACATATACAAAATGTTATTCTTTTGTTCCATTTGTAAATAATTAAATTTTTTAACACCAGAACCACATTCCCGTCTATGTCTTTTGTTACTTTATTATGTTAGACGTCTTTATGAGGGTACATTAATACGAGTTAATTAAAAATAAAAATTATAAAATACATAAAAAATAAACCAACGTAATCCAGAATCAACACCGTTCACCCTAGAAGGTGACACCGTGAGCCCTAGGTATCAACTGTGAGACTAACAGATCAACATCTTGTACGTGTCTGAACCAACGAGGTACCGTACACCCTAGAATCAAGGGGTTGGTCCCTAGATTGGACACAGGGGACGTAACGTCCCGTCTAAGAAATGGAGACCTGGTGGTCCCTTCAAGTCACCCAAAAGTTGTATAGTTCTATTAAGTTCCCTCATTCAAATCATAAAAATTGTACTATAAATAAACCTTATTTACTTAGAACTGAGAATGTGATATGTGTTCAATTGAATAATATTTTTATCTCAAATCCCTTTATATACGTTTAGTATATACACTATTACCTGAACATAGTCTTATATATTTCTTAAAAATGTTGAGTTATTATCTTTCTGTTTACTGGATTAAAATTTTACCCGTATTCATAGAATTATCTATAAAGAGATTTCTTCTATACGATTACCAATTATTTGGGTACTTTTATACGAGTTTTAGTAATCGTCTATTTGTTCCTTTTTTTGTGTGTGTCCCTCTATGGTGAAGTGTATGTCAATCAATCAATCAAACAACGAGTCAGCACAGACTGAGAAACGCTGGGGTACCTGACATCGATGGTCCGAGGAGGGAGGTACCCTAAGAGGTCCGTTCTCATGACCTCACCCAACGGTAAAGGAAGAGGTCCCCTAGAAGGACTGGGTCCCTAGCTTGGACCCAGAGGGTGTAACGTCCGTCTGCGAAATTGGAGACTCGGTGGTCCCTGTTGGATTTTTCTGATATTCACAACTGTTCCTACACCTCTTTAACTTTAGGAGTAAGTGACGACCATTCCTACAATCAATCATCTTGGTGAAATCTTTTGTCAAACTGTGAAAGAGTATAACAATTTGTATGTCCATGGTATACTACGTCTTTAAGATAAAAGTCACATATTTATATAGTCTTTTTTTACTTTGTATACAAGTTTTTTAATACATGTGTTTACCGGTATCATCGTAATGACTTTCATCGGTTTTATCACCTATGTTGAGTTTACAGGTAATTGACTACTCACTTATTTGTTTTATACTATATCGGTATGTTATTTATTTTAAAAACAAAACTACTTCGGGAAAATATTAACAAGAAGACAGTACTAAAAGTCCTAGGAGAGACGTTTTTGAAACGAATTAAGTACTAGTACTTCTATAAAAGAAAAAAGAAGAAGATTATCTAAATCGAGAATATAAATTTAAACAGTAGGTCAGATAGTCACCAACTGTGTACCGAGAATTCAGAGGCCGATATTAATACCTAAACAGTTAACAAGAAAGTCAAGATAGTTAAAAATGAAGAGTACAAAACGTCTAGGCGACAAACCACGTATATATAAATCATAACGACACAGAAGAACCACCTAACTAGTGATATATTACGTAATATGTAAGTCGTTTTGTTCTGGTCCTCGACTGACACCGTACTTGAGGAATAACCTTTTAAGTCTGAATTCAACTTCTTTCATCCCTTTTGGTGATCTGGTAAGTTTATACTGGATTTAGTTTAGGGAATACTAATATGTCACCTTCACTGTTTATCTAAGTTCCCTAATCTAGACTATCTCAGGGACTTCTTGACACCTGTCTCCAAGTACTGTAATATGTCCTCCGTCACTAGTTTTGGTAGGGGTTCTTCTTCTTTATGTTTTTCCGTTTTACCAACAGACTCCTCCTGAATCTTTATCGACTCTTTTCTCTCTACGTTTTGTGTTTCCACTTTTCCTTTCTATATAGGTAGACTTACGTCTCAAGGTTTTTTATCGTTCCTTTCTATTCTTTTGGAAGGATTCACTTGTTACGTTTCTTTATCTCCTTTTACTATCTTACCCTTTCTGATCTCTCGAGAAGTTCTTTTAATCTCTATGGTTCCCTTGTAAAGTACGTTTCTACCCGAGTTATTTCCTGTCTTTACCATACCTGGATTGTCTTCGTCTTCTATAATTCTTCTACACCGTTCTTATGTGTCTTCTTGGTATGTTTTTTCTAGAAGTACTGGGTCCATCGGTGTTACCACACTAGTGAGTGGATCTCGGTCTATAGGACCCTTCGTTTCAGGTTACCCGGAATCCTTCGTAGTGTTGCTTGTCTCGATCACCTCCACTACTTTAAGGTCAACTCGATAAAGTCTAGGATTTTCTACTACGAACTCTCATGGTATGAGGTATACGGTCGTTTAAACCTTTTGAGTCGTCACCGGCATCCTGACCTTTTCCAGTCAAAACTGATGTTAGGGTTTCTTTTCGTTCCTGTTTCTTACAAGTTTGATGGTGTGTTAACGTTAGGAGAGTATACGATCGTTTCATTACGAGCTTTAAGAGGTTCGATCTGAAGTTGTCATGCACTTGGCACTTGAAAGTCTACAAGATCGACCTAAATCTTTTCCGTCTCCTTGGTCTCTAGTTTAACAGTTGTAGACTACCTAGTAGTTTTTTCGTTGTCACAAGGTCTTTTTGTAGATGAAGACGAAATAACTGATACGGTTTCGGAAACTGACACACCCAGTTTTGTTTGACACTTTTTAAGAATTTCTCTACTCTCATGGTCTGGTGAAATGGACGGAGGACTCTTTAGACATACGTCCAGTCCTTCTTTGACTGTGTCTTGACCTGTACTTTGTTGTCTAACCAAGGTTTAGCCCTTTCCTCATACAGTTCCGACATATAACAGTGGGACGAATAAATTGAATATACGTCTTATGTAGTACTCTTTACGACCCGACCTACTTCGTGTTCGACCTTAGTTCTAACGGCCTTCTTTATAGTTATTGGAGTCTATACGTCTATTTTCCCTTCTTTTTGATTTCTCGGAGAACTACTTTCACTTTCTCTCACTTTCTCAACCGAATTTTGAATTGTGAGTTTTTTGATTATAGTACCGTAGGCTAGAGTAGTGAAGTACCGTTTATCTACCCCTTTGTTACCTTTGTCACTGTCTTAAAAAAAAAAAATGAGGTTTTAGTGACGTCTACCACTGACGTCGGTACTTTAATTTTCTACGAACGAGAAATCTTCTTTTCAATACTGGTTGGATCTATCGTATGATTTTTCGTCTCTGTACTGGAACGGTTGTTTCTGGACAGATAAGTTTTGATACCCAAAAGGTAAACAGTACATACCTACACTCTCAACCTGATATTTCTTTTGACTCACGACTTCTTAACTACGAAAACTTGACACTACGACCTCTTCTGAGAACTCTCAGGGAACCTGACGTTTCTCTAGGTTGGTCAGGTAGGACTTCCTTTAGTCAGGACTGATAAGTAACCTTCCTGACTTCGACTTCGAGGTTGTGAAACCGGTGGACTACACTTCTTGACTGAGTGACCTTTTCTGGGACTAGGACCCTTTCTGACTTCCATCCTCTTCCTTTGCTGTCTCCTACTGTACCAATCTACCGTAGTCACTGAGTTACCTGTACTCAAACGCATTTGAGACCCCCAACTACCACCTGTCCCTCTGGACCGGACGACGTCAGGTACCCCAGTGTTTCTCAGCCTGTGCTACCTCACTGACTTGACTTGACTTTACTGTAGACTGAGAGAAACCAAGAACTCTAGGAGAAGAAACGAATTGAAAAAAGGTATGGATATTTATAGGAAATATTACGACAGAATTAAATACATGAAGACTCGTACAGTAGGTAAATCACGTTCCCGATATTTACTAAAGTTGTACGTGAGACTTACTTCCCACTACAATCTTTATAAGTCTAAGACTAATCTTTCACTTTCACTTTCAGCGAGTCAGCATAGACTGAGAAACGATGGGGTACCTGACGTCGTTCGGTCCGAAGGAACAGGGAGTGGTTGAGTCTCTCGAACGAGTTTCAGTATAGGTAGTTCAACCACTACGGTAGGTTAGTAGAGTAGGAGACAGTAAGGGAAGAGGAGGACAGAAGTTAGAAAGGGTCGTAGTCCCAGAAAAGTTTACTCAGTCAAGAGTAGTCCACCGGTTTTATAACCTCAAAGTCAAAGTCGTAGTTAGGAAGTTTACTTATAAGTCTTGACTAAAGGAAATCCTACCTGACCAACCTAGAGGAACGTAAGGTTCCCTGAGAGTTCTTAGAAGAGGTCTCTAGTTTTCGTAGTAAAGAAGTCGCGAGTCGAAAGAAATATCAGGTTGAGAGTTCAGACATGTATTGATGACTCTTTTGGGAACGAACCTGATATACCCGGAAACAGCCGTTTCACTACAGAAGCGAAAAATTATACGACAGATCCAACCGGTATCGAAAAGAAGGTTCCTCGTTCGAAGAAAATTAAAATCCCGACGTCAGTGGTAGACGTCACTAAAACCTCGGTTTTTTTATTTCAGTCGGTGACAAAGGTGACAAAGGGGTAGATAAACGGTACTTCACTACCCTGATCTACGGTACTAGAAGCAAAAAACTTACAACTCAAAATTCTGTCGAAAAAGTGAGAGGAGAAACTAAAAGTAGTTCTCCCAGAAGTCAAGGAGAAGTGAAAGACGGTATTCGTACCACAGTAAACGTATAGACTTCAATGACTATAAAGAGGGTCGTTAGAACTAAGGTCGAACACGAAATAAGTCGGGTCGTAAAGAGTACTACATGAGACGTATATTCAATTTATTCGTCCCACTGTTATATGACGGAACGACAGGAGGAAAGGGTTAAACCTTCGTCAGACAACAAGGTACAGACCTAGATTGACGACGAAGAACTGGACGTTTGTCTAAAGAGTCCCCTGTCCATTCCACCAGACCATAAGGGTAGAGAAATTCTTAAAAGGTGTCAAACAGAACTAGGTGTGTTAGTTTCCGAAACCGTATCAGCTTCGTCTACAAAAAGACCTTGAGAGAACGAAAAAAGACTAAGTCGTCTACAACCATTAAACTAGAGACCAAGGAAAAGGAAAAGATTTAGGTCGACCTTGTAGACCTTCAAGAGCCAAGTGTATGACAACTTCAGATCGAACCTCTTAAAACTAGTAAGGAAACGATCGTACACTCTCTTAACGTTAACACACCATCAAACTTGTATGAAACCGTAACGGAAAGAAACCCTAACCTCACTTTTGACTGGAAAAGGTCAAGACACCGGTGACGACTCAAAAGGTTTAAACGACCGTATAACTCACGTCGTGAAAGTGTCGTAGTAGAAAATTCTAGACTTTATCGAGTTCACCTTAAGATAGTGGAGGTGATCGAGACAAGAATCACTACGAAGGATTCCGGGTGAACTGAAGAGTGAGGTCCTACAGTCCAAGATCCACGTACTAGTGTGGTAGCACCAATAGACCCAGTAATCCTAGAAAAAACATATCAAGAAGACACAAACGGTGGAGAAGAATTATAACAGACGAAGAAATCGTGGTGGTCCCTCAAGGGATTATAAATTTACAAAATGAACGAATGAACGTTAGAAGAGGTCATCTGACATTCGGATCTCGTCTTTGGTACAAATAAAAACGGTGTGACATAACGAACAAAGATTGTATATCGTCCAATAATTATTTATAAAAGAAAAGATGAATAAATTGTTTATTTGTAATTAACTTCTGGGAAACACACTGTCCGGGATAAAGTTAAAGACCTTTGTCTTTTTTATTTCGTTTAAGGAAGAAAATATTTTACTTATTTTTTAAATGTAAGGTTTATAGCTAGATACCCATAATTATCGAAAATGTACTGTTTTCGTAAAATACCCGTTTATTTAAGTCCTTTGTCAACGAATTTTAAACATATTTTAAAAAACAACGTCCGAAATAGTCAATGAAATTATTCGTTAGTACTAAAAACGTTCTCCTAGAACTATATATAAGTGACATAGAAATCGAGAAGATAGTGTCTCGAGGGAAAAGTTACTCGTCAGTTTCTATTTCTAAAATTTCATCCAGCATTAAACCGACGCCCCAACCCCGTACCAACAACAAAATCTAAAAATTCACTCAGATTTTTCAATCTCTAAATTAAAGGGATAGATTAGGTGAGAATAAATATAGGGGTGGTCTCGGGGTAACAGGAAATTGGTTGAGTTTTACATATTGTATTTTACTAAAAAAAAAACTACACTCTGTACCATATAGAGAAAATCTTCTATATTTTAAATTGTAAAAAAAGACCATTAAGTACCTCACTACATATTGAAAAACAGAAAAAATTAAATAAATAAAAATTAACCTCCTATTAACGAAATGTCATAACATGACCAGAGATGGCTTGTAGTCGTATTTAGTCGGTATCCAAATGAGTATAAGGGAGGGTGAACTTGTACTAATTATTGTTTAAAAGGTATCTTTTCAATCGAGGAGTTTCTCCATATTAAAGTTTAAATAGGTACAAAAGAAGTCCCAGTACGGTTTTGTCGGAAGTAGTCAAAATGGTTAAGTGTTCTACCGGATGACCCTTTTGGTACATGGAAGAGTAAAGATGGAGAATTTACGAGAAAAAAGGGTCTTCTTCAGTATCAAGGTAGAGAATTAGTGACACAGAAACCTTTTTTCTAGAGGAGAAACTTGAGTCAAGAGTTGATACTTTACTCTATTATTAACGATAGAGCATCCTTATTTATTCTAATATATATGTACATATATACGTACACCCGAAGGGACCACCGAGTTACCATTTCTTGGCGGACTGTTGGGTCCTCTACGTCCAAGTTAGGGACTCAACCCTTCTAGGGGACCTCTTCTTTTACCGCTGGCTGAGGTCATAAGAACGTACCCTTTAGGGTACCTGTCTCTTCCGACCGTTCAATGTCTGGTACCCCAACGTTTTCTTAGTCTGTATTGAATCACTATTTTGTTGTTGTTTATATAAATACAAATATAAATATATGTGTATGTATGCAAAGGAGATTACTGACCCTCCAATATCTTTTCAGACTCTTTCTCTGATCTCACTATTTACACTATTACCTAAGTTCAACCGGTGTCGTCATTCTTTCGTACAGACTAATTATATCTATGTCTACTCGTTTATATCGTACCTAGTAGAAGACAGTAGTCTTACATTCCTTGACAAGTTGTGTATATGTGTATAATCACCCTGTACAGTTACCCCGTATCCTCGGTTGACTTTCTTAAAGGTCACCAGTCCCAGCCTTGTTAGATTCGTGACAAGTGTATATTCATCCTAACCTAATATTGGTTCTCATATTTTATTTATAAGTGTTTGGGTATAACTATATTTATTTACTGACTTGTGTAATCATTTACTTCCTCTTGTCTATTTAGCGGGTACGTCTTCTTAAAGTTTATTTAATACATCTACGATTTTGAATTTCCTTCCCTTCTTATACAAGGGTGATAAACTCACACCCGACGTGTATCTCTTAAAGAAGGTTTGTCATATTGTTCCTTTCCTCCATTCTTTCTTATAGGAATGTCACCTCTTCGGACTACTTGTAATGAAGTCAGTCTACCAGTTTCAGTTGTAATTGTCACAATTCATTACCACCATCATACATTGAAACTATACTATAATATTTTACCTTGAAGTATAAACATTAGAAGGAGGTTTTTGAGGGATTTAGTATGTAATGTGTGGATAAGTCAAGTTAAGTCAAGTCACTGAGTCAGTACAGGTTGAGAAACGCTGAGGTACTTAGCGTCGTGCGGTCCGGAGGGACAGGTAGTGGTTGAGGGCCTCAAGTGGGTTTGAGTACAGGTAGATCAGCCACTACGGTAGGTCGGTAGAGTAGGAGACAGTAGGGGAAGAGGACGGGAGTTAGGGAGGGTCGTAGTCTCAGAAAAGGTTACTCAGTTGAACAGCACACTCCACCGGCTTCATAACTTCAAAGTCAGGAAGGTTACTTGTGGGTCCTGACTTGAGGAAATCCTACCTGACCAACCTAGAGGAACCACAGGTTCCCTGAGAGTTCTCAGAAGACGTTGTGGTGTCAAGTTTTCGTAGGTAAGAAGCCACGAGTCGACAGAAGTGTCAAGTTGAGAGTGTAGGTATGTACTGGTGTCCTTTTTGGTATCGGAACTGATCTACCTAGAAACAACCGTTTGGTTACAGAGATGAAAAATTACACGATAGATCCAACTAGTATTGAAAGGAAGGTTCCTCATTCGTAGAAAATTAAAGTACCGACGTTAGTGGTAGACGTCACTAAAACCTCGGGGGGTTTTATTTCAGACTGTGACAAAGATGACAAAGGGGTAGATAAAGGGTACTTCACTACCCTGGCCTACGGTACTAGAAGTAAAAGACTTACAACTCGAAATTCGGTTGAAAAAGTGAGAGGTGAAAGTGAAAGTAGTTCTCCGAAAATCAAGGAGAAGTGAAAGACGGTATTCCCACCACAGTAGACGTATACACTCCAATAACTATAAAGAGGGCCGTTAGAACTAAGGTCGAACACGAAGAAGGTCGGATCACAAAGAGTACTACATGAGACGTATATTCAATTTATTCGTCCCACCGTTATATGTCGGAACTACACGAGGAAAAGGATAAACCTTGTTCAGACAACAGGGTACAGGTCAAAATTGACAACGAAGGACTGGACGTATATCCAAAGAGTTCTCCGTCCAATCTACCAGACCATAAGGGTAGAGAAAGTCTTAAAAGGTGTCAAACAGAACTAGGTGTCTTAGTTTCCGAAACCGTATCAGTTATTTCGTCTTTATCTACAAAAAAAGACCTTGAGAGAACGAAAAAGCTACCAGGTCACCTACAACCGTTAAACTAGAGGTCAAGGAGACGGAAAAGATTTTGGTCGAACTTGTAGACCTTCAAGTGTCAAGTACATAACGACTTCGGACCGAACATCTTAAAACTCGTAATGAAATGATCGTACACTCTACTCACGTTACATACCATCAAACTCGTAAGAAACCGTAACGGAAACAAACCCTAACCTTACTTTTGACTGGAAAAGGTCAGAACACCGGTAACGACTCAACAGGTTTAAACGACCGTATACCTCACGTTGTGAAAGTTTCGTAGTAGAAAATCTTAGTGGTGTATGGATAATCTTACCGGTTTTAGATCTTGAGAATGTTGTGGTTTAAGTCCGTTTCTACACCTAGTTACCCCTGACACTGAGTAACGACCACTCCTTCGTTTTAGTACGTTGGTGGAATCTTTGACCGTCAAAGAATGTATTGATTTATATGAGAATAAGAAACTACGTTGTCGACGTAAGGAACCACCACTACCACCGTCAAATCAACGATTCAGTACAGGTTGAGAAACACTGGGGTACCTACGACTTCGTACGGTCCGAAGGGACATGAAGTGATAGAGGTCATCAATCGAGTTTAAGTACAGGCGACTCAGACACTACGGTAGGTTGGGACAGTAGGAGACACCGGGGAAAGAGGAGGACGAGAGTTAGAAAGGGTCGTAGTCCCAGAAAAGTTTAGTCAGTGGAGAAACGTAGTCCACCGGTTTCATAACCTCGAAGTCAAAGTCGTAGTCAATAAAGTTACTTATAAGTCCCAACTAAAGGAAATCCTAACTGACCATACTAGAGGAACAACAGGTTCCCTGAGAGATCTCAGAAGAGGTCGTGGTGTCAAACTTTCGTTCATCCGGAATCCTTCGTAATGATGATTGTTTCGATCACCTTCACTACCTCAAGGTCGACTCGAAAAAGTTTAGGATTTTCTACTACGACAATTTATATGGTAGTTATATGGTCGTTTTAACCTTTTGAGTCGTCACCGGTTTCCCGACCTTTTAGTCAAAAGTAATGTTAGTGTTTTTTTCCGTTACGGTTTCTTACAAGTATAATGACATGTTATCGTGTGTAAAGTGTACGATCGTTCTAATACGAGTTTTAGGAAGTTCGATCCGAAGTTGTCATACACTCGACTCTTTAAGGTCTACATGTTCGACCTAAATCTTTTTCGTCTCCTTAGTCTCTAGTTTAATGGTTGTAGGCAACCGAGTATCTTTTTCGATCCCTTAAGGTCATTTCGTAGATGAAGATGAAGCACATGATGTGATTTCGGAAACTGACACGTCTAGTTTTGTTTGACACCTTTTAAGAATTTCTCTACCTTTATGGTCCGATAGAATGGACAGAGGACTCTTTGGACATATGTCTGTCCAGTTCTTTGTTGTCAATCTAGGTCTGTACCTTGTTACCTGACTAAGGTTTAACCCTTTCCTCATGCAGTTCCGACATATAATAGTGGGATGAATAAATTAAATGTACGTCTCACGTAGTATACTTTACGACCCGACGTACTTCTAATTCAATCTTAGTTCAACGACCCTCTTTATAGTTATTGGAGTCTATACGTCTTCTGTGTTGGGATTACGGTCTTTCACTTCTCTTGATTTATCGAAGAACTACTTCCACTTTCTCCTCTCTCTTTTTCGACCGAATTTTGAGTCGTAAGTTTTTTGATCTAGTACCGTAGGTTAGGGTAGTGAAGCACCGTTTAGTTACCCCTTTTTCATCTGTATCATCGTCTAATATAAAGGAACCCGAGGTTTTAGTGACACCTGTCACTGACGTCGGTGTTTTAACTTTCTGTAAACGAGGAACTTTCCCTTCGATACTGTTTGGATCTGTCGTATAATTTTTCGTCTCTGTAATCAAACGGTTGTTTCCAAACAGATCAGTTCCGACACCAAAAAGGTCATCAGTACATACCTACACTCTCAACCTGACATTTCTTTTGACTCACGGTTTCTTAACGACGAAAACTCGACACCACAACCTTTTCTGAGAACTCCCAGGGAACCTGACGTTCCTCTAGGTTGGTCAGGTAGGATTTCCTTTAGTCCGGACCTCAAGTAACCATCCTGACTACAACTTCGACTTTGAGGTTATTAAACCGGTGGACTACGTTTCTCGACTGAGTAAACTTTTCTGGGACTACGACCCTTTCTAACTCCCGTCCTCCTCTTCCCCTGTTGTCTCCTACTCTACCAACCTACCGTAGTGGCTGAGTTACCTGTACTCAGACCCATTTGAGACCCTCAACCACTACCTTTCCCTCCGGACCGTAAGACACCAAGTGCCCCAATGTTTCTCAGTCTGTCCTACTCTCTGACTCGACTGGCTGACTCGAATGGACCTCTCCCGAGAAAGAGGGTTTTAAAATTAATTAGATTTACTTACAACCACATAAAATTTTATACTGAAAAACATTAAATAGGGTGATCTTACCAGGTGTCCGTAGAATTAAAGTTGTAAAGATTTTATAAAAGATTGGAAAAAATAATACTATATAATGTATAGGTGTATTCTCCCCTTTTTCGGTGTCTCTTTCCCGTATATAAACGTTGTGTATTTTGAATGGTTCTTGAGTAATATCTTTTTTATGCATATTTTTAGAGGAAGTTTAGAAGTTTTACATTTGTTGGATTATCCTTTTTTTTTCATTTTCTGTATATAAAATGTTTTCCCTTTAGGTCACGGGTATTTATTTAATTTTGTCGAGTTAAATTAATCATTAGTCCTTTTAAGTAAAATTTAGTATTACTATTAAGGTGAACATCTATCCTATATCCCCTCCTATCTAGTTACAAGACGACTTTATTAAAAATTTTTCACCTGTTTAATGTTTTTTAGTATAAAATTTTCTATGGTCGTAAGTAAAGTTACTCAATTTTAAAGTCTTTCTTCGCTGGTGAGGTACATTCGACTGTTATCGGTTGATAAAAAAAAGAAGTAATATGAAAAATTAAGGTCCGTGTCTGACTTCTTGACCGGAACCGGATCAGTCTCTCTGAGGAAACCTTTTTTGTCTTTTAGTAAACTATCGACCGTATTACCTAGTCTTAAATCTCCATGGAGTTTACACGTCGGTCAAATAATGTACCCTAAAAAACTGTCACTTAGTCTTTCGACCACCCGGACCCGGTCCCTCCGTCTTTTTACAAGTTCCACAAATCCTCTGTTGCTTAGAGTAATCTCACTTTGTTAAGTCAAGTCAAGTCAGTGGGTCAGTACAGGCTGAGAAACGCTACGGTACCTGACGTAGTACGGTCTGAAGGGAAAGGTAGTGGTTAAGGGTCTGAACGAGTCTGAGTTCCGAATCGTAAAAGGTTTTGCCTATTCTTTCTATCGTTTTATTGTCTAAGTTCTTGAAGTCCTATTTACGTTTCTATTGTAAGGGTCTATTTTAAATCATTTTAACGACTTTTAGTTTCCTTCCTTTGGATTTTAAAATTTTTGTAGTCTCTTCTTTCCATCGTAAAGGAAATTTTCTCGTTGTTATTCTAGAGATTGACTGAAGGTCATCTTCAACTTTTCTAGTACCTTACTGTAGTAATTTAACAATTCACTTTTATAGAGGGTTGTATCTTAAGACATGGGTTGTTTTTATAAGAAGTTTTACTCCATTCTATTTCTGTCTTTCGTTCGATTTACTTAAACAACGGTCTTCTGAGTGTCTTGTTATTTAAGATTTTCCAGAAGTCCGACTTCCTTTTAATATATCTTTTTCATGTCTCGACGTCTTACATTACTTCACATTTATGTACCAAATGACGTTTTCTTATGTCCAAAAAGTCTTCCGTTGTTATTGTTATTATAACAGAACACCCCGAACAATGTATATATCTTTATTTTATATACCATTGTTACGATGTACACCTTGTTCCCTCTACCTCGATTTGATGACATATAAAACGATAACACCATCTTCAAAAATAAATAAAACTGACATAAATGACTGAATAGATGATTACTAATATTCGGTTCCTAATTTTGTCTCTAAAGATCTTATAACGGGTAAAAAATCGGTCAAGATACACCGACACTTCATGAACTATACCGGTCAAGTTCAACTCTACACGATATTTTCATTTTGTGTCCAAACCTTCTTTATCATATTTTTTCTTATATCTTATAAAATAATTGTTGAAAATATAACTAATGTAAAACTTTACTATTATGGAACCCATATAAAACAATTTATTTTTGTAAGAAATTTCATTAAAATGGAGAGAGACAAACGAAACAATTACACCGATGATCTTTTAAAATTTAATGTAGATATTGAACATAATATAAAGATAACTTGACTAAATCTCGTCACTAAGAGTTGGTCCCAACTAAACCGGTGGGGTCCCTTGTAAACCATTACAGAACTTAAAAAAACCTACAGTGTTAGAACAGTCCCCCAAACCCTTCCACAACGGTGACGTATATCCAGTCTATACAACGACTTATAGAATATTAAGTGTCCTGTGTTCTTAATAGACCAGGTTTTACAGTTATCATCTCTGAAGGGACCGTCAGGTCACCAATTTCCGAAACGGAAGGTTACATTCACTACACCCAAACTAGAGACCAACTCCTCGATTGTAGGGTGGACAGAGTACCGGTTTTTTAGTTTTATATTTTTTGTCTTCATTATGACATTGTTTAAGTTATTTCTGAAATTTTAACCGGGTAATTTTTTTTAGAAATTTTTTACAGTCATCACGACTCTAACCCCTTTGGTGTAAGGTTTCACTAGGAAATATATTATTATTTTATTTTATACCTTTGTTTTTAAGTGGTCATGTTTATTTCTTCTAATACTAGTGATGGTATCCTTTCCTCTTTATTCTTTTGTTTCTAACCTACTTTGTTTATCCTTTGTTTTTCTTTATACTATCTAAATTTAGATTTATATAGTCGTGAATGTACATATAACTGTGACTAATTTTCTGTGACTGTCTTACTGACTTTTGTTGTAGGTTTATATATGACAAATATCCTCCGTACGACACTTTATTCTTATCTATTTCCAACTGTTAATTGAGATCAGTTTTCTTTTGACAGTATCGATATAATTACACTCTTTTTCATTTGAAATTCCGTTCTACACAACGATTCATATTTGTCTGTAAACTATTACAAATTTCATAACTAAGTTTTCCTTGTACATTGTTAGGATTTATATTCGTGGATTATAGTGAGTTTTATATAGTCGAGTTAGGTCAAGACAGCGAGTCAGTACAGGCTGAGGAACGGTACGGTACTTGATGTCGTACGGTCCGAAGGCACAGGTAGTAGTTAAGGATCTCGAATAAGTTTGAGTACAGGTAGTTCAGCCACTACGGTAGGTTGATAGAGTAGGAGACAGTAGGGGAAGAGGAGGGTGGAAGTTAGAAAGAGTCGTTGTCCCAGAAAAGTTTACTCAGACAAGAAGGGTAGTCCACCGATTTCATAACCTCAAAGTCGAAGTCGTAGTCAGTAAGTTTACTTATAAGTCCTAACTAAAGGAAATCCTAACTGACCAAACTAGAGGAACGTCAGGTTCCCTGAGGGTTCTCAGAAGAGGTTGTGGTGTCAAGTTTTAATAATTAAGAAACCGTGAGTAGAAAGAAACATCAGGTTGAGAGTATATGGATGCACTGATGACCTTTTTGGTATCGAAACTGATCTACCTGAAAACAACCGTTTCATTACATAGACGAAAAATTATAAGACAGATCCAAACCTCTGAGTCTACCATTTCGTAGACGGATGTTACACCCTCTGGGCCCAAGTTAGGGACCCAACCCTTCTAGAGGACCTCTTCCTTTACCGTTGGGTGAGGTCATAAGAACGAACCTTTTAGGATACCTACCTCCTTGGACCATTCGATGAAAAGTACCCCAGAGTTTCTCACTCTGTGCTGACTCTCTGAAATGAGTGATCCAAACAGTATCAAAAAGAAGGTTCCTCGTTCGCAGAAAATTAAAGTATCGACGTCAGTGGTAAACGTCACTAAAACCTCGGGTTCTTTTATTTCAGACAGTGACAAAGGTAACAAAGGGGTAGATAAACAGTACTTCACTATCCTGGCCTACGGTACTAGAAACAAAAAACTTACAACTTAAAATTCGGTCCAAAAAGTGAGAGGAAAAGTAGTTCTCCGAGAAATCAAGGAGAAGTGAAAGACGGTATTCCCACCACAGTAGACGCTTAGACAATGACTATAAAGAGGGTCTTTAGAACTAAGGTCACACACGAAGTAGGTCGGACCGTAAAGTGTATTACATGAGACGTCTCTTCAATTTATTCGTCCCACTGTTATATGTTGGAACTGCATGAGGAAAGGACTAAACCTCGGTCAGACAACAAGGTACAGGTCAAGATTGACAACGAAGGACTGGACGTCTAAAGAGTCCTCCGTCCATTCCACCAGACCATTCCTCCGAAGGGACTATCGAGTCAACCATTTCTTAGGTGGACGTTACGTCCTCTGGGGTAAAGCTAAGGACCCAGCCCTTCTAGGCGACCTCTTTACTATCCGATGGGTGAGGTTATAAGAACCCGAAGGAACCACCAAGTCGACCATTACTTAGACAGACGTTACGCCCTCTGGACCCAATCTAGGGACCAAACCCTTCTAGGGAACCTCTTCCCTTTCTGATGGGTGAGGTCATAAGACTGGACCTCTTAAGGTACCTGATATATCAGATACCCTAGCGTTTCTCAGCCTATATTGACTCGCTAAAAGTGAAAGTGTGTTTCCGAAACCGTATCAGTTATTTCGTCTTCATCTACAAAAAGACCTTGAGAAAACGAAAAAGCTCCTAGGTTGTCTACAACCGTTAAACAAGAGACCAAGGAGAGACGGAAAAGATTTAAGTCGACCTTGTAGACTTCAAGTGTCAAGTGTATGATAACTTCGGACCGAACCTCTTGAAACTCGTAATAAAACGGTCGCAAACTCTACTTACGTTAACACTTTTTATCAAACTTGTAAGAAACCGTAACGGGAAGAAACCTTGACCTTACTTTTGACTGGAAAAGGTCAGGACACCGGTGACGACTCAAAAGGTTTAAACGACCGTATAACTCACGTCGTGAAAGTGTCGTAGTAGAAAATTCTAAAGTTTTCGAGTTGACCTTAGGGTAGTGGAGGTGATCGAAACCTTACTACGAAGTTTTATACATTTTCTTTCGTTTTCCATTTCTTCCTTTTCCTTTTTTAGACAATCTCTTTGACATAGGTTTTAATTTTGAGAAAGGTGTTTGTTTTAAGGTCCGTATATACTAAAGTAACCATTTAATAATGAATGTAAATTACTTTCTTTATTATGGTCATAATTGTGTGAGACAGTCTGATATCACTTTCTCATTTGTCAAGGGTTGAACAAAATGTATCGGTCGTGTTGGGATTAATGTTTTGGACTGTCACTTTAATGTTTTTGTCTTTTAATGTCCGGTCATAGAGGGTACTTCGATCTACGGTTTTAGGATATGTTTCATAATTGTTTAGTTTGGGACACTATACATTCTTCTTATGGTGTAGTACTGGTTCAATCTAAATAAAGTCCTTCGTTCGTACCAAATTTTCATCCTTTTAATTAATTAAATGATGTAATTGTCTTATTCTTCCTTTTGTTAAACTAGTAGAGTTAACGACGTCGTTTTGGTAAACGATTTCAAACTGTACGCAAGTACTATTTTTTTTTTGAAAGTCGTTTGATTCTTTTTTTCCTCTTGAAATTTTTAGAAAATTTACAGTAAATATACAGTAGATTTGGAAGGGGATTTGAACCCTTCTACTGTAGTTACAAGTGATAAGATAAGTCGTGTCCGTCCGGATTGAGTCAAATAACGAGAAGTGAAATAATGTGAAGTGTTTATGACACAGAAAAATGTTTGACTTCCAATGGGACACAATAGTCTACCAACAATCGTAAAAAATTTGTTATATATGTAAAAATATCTGTATTACGAGAAAGTTTGAATTATCTAATGTTATATCACGTTTGAACACCGAGTCTACCATTTCTTAGACGGACGTTACGTCCTCTGGACTTGGGTTCGGGACACAACCCTTCTAGAGGACGTCTTCCCTTACCCGATGGGTAAGACCATAAGAACGGACCTTTTAGAGTTCTTGTTTCCTCGTACCACCCGATGTCAGGTGCCCCAACGTTTCTTAGCCTGTGTTGACTCACTGATTGTGAAAGTGAAGTGTGTATGACATTTGTATTGAAAATGGACGTGACCTTGTGTTTTTTTAAACAATATACACATGACCCTTTGGTTTTTTACAGACCCCAAAGAAATGTCAGACGTCCGAGTTTACAAGGTCCGAGGTATTAAAGACTGAACTTGTGATGTTTCTACTGTGATTTAAATGAAGGAAGTTCTTCTGTAATTTTGCATCTTTCAATCTGAAGGAACTACCAGGTAACAAACCCTTAACCGGACGGTCAAGCCCTTTGTACCCAAACTAGAGACCAGACCCTTCTAAGGTGTGTGGAGTCCCGTTGATTCCGACACACGGCACTGGTGACTTCAGACACACGGAATCTCGGGTCCGAGGTGTTGTTCTCTTCTTTAACGTTACTCTTCGGACACTTGGTGTCAATCTCTCTTCGGGGGAGAGAGACGTTGATCTCTTTCGGGCCCACGTCGTTGTTTCTGGGTCACGTCGGTCATTTGTTTATCTATTTATTTTTAAAAATTTTTCTAATTGTTTACACTCCACAATCATTGTATTGTTTAATTCTAAATTTACTATTGGGACATACCCTCTGTCGTTTTCTCTGTGTCTACATATTTTACCTGAAAACCTGAGACTCCCTCTCCCTCTCCCACCCTACTAAACCCTCTTACCGTGACTTTGTACATATGATAGTATATTCTTTGCTTAGCGGTCAGATACAAACTATGTCCTATGTCCTACGAACCCCGACCACGTGCCCCTACTAGGTCTCTCTACTATACCCCACCCTCCGGACTCCCCCCAAGTCCTAATCCTTGAGTACATGTGGGCACCACCTAAGTACAGTTACATACCGTTTTGGTTATGTCATAACATTTCATTTTATTTCATTTTTTTTTTTTTTGTGTATCTTTCGACAAGTATAAGGGTCTTTGTTAAAATCATCAATCCACTAAATTCATCTCCTGTCTATTAAAAGGGGTTCCGTCCAGGTCGTTAGTCATCTAGATGTTAGAAAGGAATTCTCATTGGTACTCTCGTTATTTTTACCCGTTTAGTCCGGTCGTATCGAGTAAGAACACAAGTAAGTAGTCCCCGAAAGGACCACCGAGTCACAATTTCTTAGGTGGACGGTAACGTCCTCTGTACCGAAGCTAAGGACTAGGTCTTTCTAGGGTGTACGGTGTCTCGTTGATAACACGAGATCTCGGGTCCTCGGTGCTGATTACTTCGAACACATGGGATTGGGATCTCAGACACGATCCCAATGTGTCTCTTCGGTGACTTTACTCTTCGGTTGTGGACGTTCCTATTTCATCGGGAACGAACGACGTTGATCTCTTTTCGGAAGTGTCGTCGCTTCTGGGTCGTGTCAGTTTTTAATTTATTTATTTATGTGTTTTAAAATTTCTTACTTTATATTACCGTAATTTGTAATGTACTTTGTTACCTGTCCAAGTTTTAACCCTTTCCTCATGTAATGCCGACATATAACAGTGGGATGAAAATAAATTGAATGTACGTCTCACGTAGTACCCTTTACGACCCGACGTACTTCTAGTTGGACCTTAGTTCTAACGACCCTCTTTATAGTTATTGGAGTCTATACGTCTACTGTGGTGAGATTACCGTCTTTTACTTCTCCTTGATTTCCCGGAAAATTCCCACTTTCTTCTCTCACTTCTTCGACCGAATTTTAAGTTGAAAGTTTTTTGATTCTAGTACCGTAGGTCAGGATAGTGAAGTACCGTTTATCTACCCCTTTTTCACCTTTGCCCGTCTAAAATAAAAGAACCCGAGGTTTTAGTGACACCTACCACTGACGTCGGTAGTTTAATTTTTTGCGAACGAGGAACTTTCCTTTCGATACTCTTTGGATCCGTCGTATAATTTTTCGTCTCTATAGTGAGACGGTCGTTTCCAGGTTTATCAGTTTCGATACCAAAAAGGTCATCAGTACATACCTACACTCTCAACCTGATATTTCTTTCGACTCTCGGGTCATTAACTGCGAAAGCTTGACACCACGACTTCTTCTGAGAACTCTCAGGGAACCTGACGTTCCTCTAGTTTGGTCAGTTAGGATTTCCTTTAGTCGGGACTTATAAGTAAACTTCCTGACTACGACTTTCACTTCGAGGTTATGAAAACGGTGGATTATGTTTCTCTATTGAGTAACCATTTCTGAACCTACGACCCTTTCTAACTTCCGTTTTCCTCTTCCACGTCGTCTCCTACTCTATCAATCTATCGTAGTGGTTGAGACACCTGCACTCAAACTCGTTTCAGGCCCTCTATCACTTCCTCTCCCTTCCATCCTCACGACGTCGGGTACCCTAGCGTTTCTCAACTTGTACTGAATCACTGACTTGCTGTTTTGTAATATTTTACATCTTTACTGACAGAAGTATCATGAAAAAATTTTATCGTGAAATTTCAATTAAATAGTATAAATTTTAAAACTTTTATTGGTATTTGTCTTGTCATATAAGGATTTTACAGTGTCTTAATATATCCTAATTAATGGAATGTGGTTAGACTACCCGTAAGTCAACTATCAAATATGTCCATATGGATTTTAAGTCAGAGTATCATGATAATGTCAGTGTTGTGAGAAGTAGAAATTTAGTTGTTTTCTACAGAGTTATAGTGTAACTGTGAATGATCTTTGGTGAAAAATCAAGGATATAAGTACAAATTTCATTAGAGATTTAACATTTTGTAATTATGTCGTTTTTATATCAGTTTACGAAAATGTTCTGAACCATAACGTAAATAAAGTAACATTTGGTAAAAGAAAAATTTAATCTTTAACCTCAAATTTAAGAGTTTTCTACATTTAACCGTCGGTTGGAGAGTTTGTAATTACATTGTAGTGTTTAATTTTAGATTATCAACGTATAAAATTCAATATAAACTCTAACAGAGTAGGTAATGTAAGCGTAACCAAAACTATTACTAGACTACATTTGAAAAGTGGTTAAAGATTTTGTCAAAGACCATGTCAAATCAGACTTATTGAATACTACAAAATTATCGTCCTTTAGGACAACGATTTAAACAATTATAAGTAGATGATGATCCTAAAATTACCATTAAACGAGAACATTTGTATTCCAGTTTTCATAATAAACCCTTACACATGCGTTTTGGTTCAAACCTTCTTTTACATGGTGTCATTTGAGAATTGTCTTTACGTTAAGTTCCTAAATCTTTAAATAGTAAAATTACTGTGTTCTTTATTCGTAAAGAGGATTCTTCGGTGGACATTGTGTAATTCATATTTAGTATCAAAGAGTTCACGACAAAACCCTGGAAATACAACGTTAAGGTCTACGTATTCAATCCAACTAATTCGTTCCCATAACATTAACCTCACTCGTTTTTCTTTCACTACTTTCCGTCCGGAATTTTATTCAATTCCCTCTTTGTGAAACCTTAAATTTGAACTATATGTCATTCACACCACTTTTTATTATATCGTATTTCATTTATTTGAAATTTAAATATTTGTAGATATACCGTCTCCTTGTAAACAAATGACCGGAATAATCTAAATAACAAAAATTTAGCACCGAACCTTTCTAAGGGAGAATAATTTTTTATATTGTTTTATCGTGGCTTTCAAATTTAATCTACTTTTTGACATAAAATTGTACATTCATAGGTATATTTTTGATCTCAAGTCAGAATTGGGATCTTAGAGAATTTTGAAAACGATTTTAAGAAGTAATAAAAAGTTGTTATGAAAATATTATGAATGTTTCATGGTCAATGATAAGATTTGTGAAGTATTTATTCTTTAGTAATTTATGAATATTATTGGAGTACTCAATTCATATAAAAGTAAAATGTTTGTTCCTTTGTGTAATGAAAATCGACCCACTTTGGAGGTTGTCTAACTTGAAGTCGATGAACAGGTTCCAGTGTTTCAATCATTCATCGTCTTGGTCTGATTTGGGTCTGTTAGTGAGGTTTCTGATACATACTAGGATAGATGTTATACGATATAATACGAATTATACTTCAGAAGTCTTCTAATTGACCATAGTCTTTTATCATTTAGTAAAACTTAAAAAAATTAACTTACTTTACAGTTACTTATATTTCCGATTCCCATACTTGATAATCCAACCACGAGAGGATCAATTTTTTCTCAGACTTTACATCATGAACCCACGTTAAAGTTTTTGATATCTTACTAGAGTTCAGTAAAGGTTTCGTTTGGTAAGTCACAGTGTTATTAGGTTCAGATACGGGGTTACGACTTCTAATTACCAAGATATTTCTGCATGTTCTGGAAGATCTTGATTGTGGTTTTTTCTACAGAAAAAGTAGTATCCGCTGACTTTACGTTTTCATCCTTCAGTTCTCTATGGACCTCATTGTCCGTTCAAACCAGTACCTCATGTTTACTTCGTCCCGTTTCCGATTGTCTCAAAACAGTTCTCTTACGTGACCAGTATTGTTTGTGACAGAAGGTTGTTCTACTTTTTAACTGAGATGTGCACCTGTAGTGGTCTACCAGTTGTGGTTTTAGTCTAACTAATATAAGAAACGTCGATTTCTACCTCTTCGAGATATGTCACTCGTTTTTGTTCTGACCCTCGACTGACACCGAGTCTAGTACTTGAGGAATAACGGTTTAAGTCTGAATTTAACTTCTTTCATCCCTTTTGGTGATCCGGTAAGTCCATACTGGATTCAGTTTAGGGAATACTATTATGTCACCTTCACTGTTTATCTAATTTCCCTAATCTAGACTTCTGTCTCATGGACTTCTTGATACCTACCTCCAAGTATTGTAACATATCCTCCGCCACTAGTTTTGGTAGGGGTTCTTGTTTTTTCCGTTTTATCAACAGACTCCTCCCGGAATGTTTATCGACTCCTTTCTTCTCTTCGATTTCCGTTTCCTCTTTTTCTTTCTATATAGGTAGACTTACGTCTCAAGGTTTTTTATCGTTTCTCTCCATTCTTTCTGAATTCACTTGTCACGTTTCTTTGTCTTCTTTTGTTATCTTAACCTTTCTGATCTCTAGAGAAATTCTTTTAATTTCTATGGTTTCTTTATAAACTGTAGAGATTAAACCTTCCTGACTACGATTTCGACTTTGAGGTTATCAAACCAGTGGACTACACTTCTTGACTCAATAAACTTTTCTGGGACTACGACCCTTTCTAACTTCCACCCTCCTCTTCTCTTACTGTCTCCTACACTACCAACCTACCGTAGTGACTGAACTACCTGTACTCAAACTCGTTCGAGACCCTCAACCACTACCTGTCCCTTCGGGCCACACGACGTCATATACCACAGCGTTTCTCAACCTGTGCTGACTCGTTGACTTGACTTGACTTTCCTTGCAAAGTACGTTTGTACCCATGTTATTTCCTGTCTTTACCATACCTGGAGTGTCTTCGTCTTCTCTAATCCTTCTTCACCGTTCTTATGTGTCTTCTTGATATGACTTTTCCACTTTACCAGAATTACTGGACCTATTGGTGTTACCACACTAGTGAGTGGATCTCGGTCTATAGGACATCACACTTCAGTTCACCCGGAATCCTTCGTAGTAATACTTGTTTCGATCACCTTAACTACCTTAAGGTCAACACGATAAAGTTTAAGATTTTCTACTACGACACATTCACGACGTAAATTATACGGTCGTTTAAACCTTTTGAGTCGTCACCGGTTTCCTGACTTTATAGTCAAAAGTAAGGTTAAGGTTTCTTCCCGTTACGGTTTCTTACAAGTTAGATGAAGTGTTAACGTAAACAAAGTGTATGATCGTTCTATTACGAGTTTTAGGAAGTTCGATCCGAAGTCATCATACACTCGACTCTTTAAGGTCTACAAGGTCGACCTAAATCTTTTCCACCTCCTTAGTCTCTGGTTTGATAGTTGTAGATAACCTCGTATCTTTTTCGTTCCCTTAAGGTCTTTTTGTAGATGAAGACGAAGTAACTGATACGATTTCGGAAACTGATACACCTAGTATTGTTTGACACCTTTTAAGAATTTCTCTACTCTTATGGTCTGGTGGAATGAACGGAGGACTCTTTGGACATACACCCAGTTCTTCGTTGTCAATCTAGGCCTGTACCTTGTTACTTGACCAAGGTTTAACCCTTTCCTCATGTAGTTCCGACGTATAACAGTAGGACAAATAAATTGAATATACGTCTCTCGTAGTACACTTTACGGTCCGACGTACTTAGAATTCAACCTTAGTTCTAACGACCCTCTTTATAGTTATTAGGGTCCATATATCTACTGTGGTGGGAATACCGTCTTTCATTTCTCCTCGATTTATCGAAGAACTACTTCCACTTTCTCCTCTCTCTTTTTCGACCGGATTTTGAGTTGTAAGTTTTTTGATTTTAGTACCATAGACCAGGGTAGTGAAGTACCGTTTATCTACCTCTTTTTCACCTTTGTCTCCGTCTAAAATAAAGATCCCCGAGACTTTAGTCACGTCTACCACTGACATCAGTACTTTAATTTTCTGTAAACGAGGAACTTTCTTTTCGATACTGTATCGATCTGTCGTATAATTTTTCGTCTCTATAGTGAAACAGTTATTTTAGGTATATCAGGTTCGATACTAAAAAGGTCATCAGTACATACCCACACTCTCAACCTACTATTTCTTTCGACTCACGGTTTCTTAACTACAAAAATTGACACAACAACCTCTTCTGAGAACTCTCAGAGAACGTGTCGTTCCTCTAGTTTGGTCAGTTAGGACTTCCTTAGTTGGGACTTATAAGTAGTCTCCGTGACTACGACTTCGACTTCGAGGTCAGTGAACCGGTGAACTACACTTCATAGTCGAACAACCTTTTCAGGGACTACGATCATTTCTAACTTCCGTCATCCTCTTCCCCCGTTGTCTCCTACTCTACCAACCATCCATCCGTAGTAGCTGAGTTACCTGTACTCAAACTTGTTTGAGACCCTCTATCACTTCCTGTCCTTTCGGACCGTATAGCTTCAAGTATCCCCAGTGTTTCTCAGTCTGTACTGACTCGTTGACTTGTTGTTGTTGTTTTCGTTAATACCAAAGTATGAGACTTAAAATTTTAATAATATTGATCAGAGTTTGTGTAGAAATAATTAATTTTATCCTTGGTAATGTTAGTTGTATAAAACGGTTATTCTTTACAAACAAATAAGACCATCGCATTTTTAGGTACGAAGTCCTAAACTACTTGAGAACCTTTCGTAAAAGACGTAGGACGACCAACACCTTCGTAAAAGGGATGTTTTCAAAACCTCGAAGCAGAATCAGGTTGGTGACTCTCCCATTAACGACCAATAAGTTTATTTACGGTGAAAAATAGTGTCTAGTGATAGGCTAACTCTTTACTAAATAACAACAACTCATCTCATTCTTTTCTCCTGTGAACTTTTACTGCTGACAAAACTAAACACCAGTCGAGTACTTAGTGGGAGAATAGGGCGAAAAAGTGGAAAGGTTAAACGAAGTTTACGGTTAACTGGTATCTTACCAGATACAACTTTAGAACCCGTTGAAGAGGACAAAAGCATTCTTCTAGTGAAAGCTACTAGGAGAGTCAACCAACAACAGTTGAAGGTTACCGGTTAATGACACGAGTAGAAGTTCCAAGAGCAGAGGAAACGTTTTGATGAACTTGGTGGTACTGCGACATATAATCAATCGTCAAGGACCCGGTTTACGTAACAACTACAACGTTCAGCAGAGACGACGAAATGGTAAAACTTTAGCTTGTTCTTTTAAAGAGTTTAAACGAAAAACAGATTGTAGTAAAGGTATCAGATTTTATGTATATTTTATTTGTCATTCATTATTAAGTAATCGTTTTATATATTTCGTTCTTTACGTGTAATTTTACTACATATTGTATTAGTGTAATTAAATTCTTACACTATAGTTTACCGTTTAAAGTTGTTACGTTTTGGTTCTAATGAAAACTCGGTTGGACTATGTAATATAATTTATGAAATTAAGGATTACATCAGACAGTTGTTTAAAAGTATCTCTAAAATGAACTTATGAAGGTCACTGTCCCTTGAGTATAAGTCTTTCTGTTAAAATAAAAGTTTTTAATTTAAAAATGACTTGACACAGATGAAATCAAAAAATAGGATATAGATTGAATAGAAGACTTCAGTATGTTTTAGTTAGAAAACATGTCAACGAGAAGTTTATAAACACTTTCTTGATTAATATAAGATTAAAGGGGACTGGGTTCGATTTGTAAGTTAAAGGAAGTTTTAAAGAAAAACATGTTCCACTTTAAAGGAATGTAAAGATGAAAACAGGAGACCTGTACGAGGTTAAACAGAACATAGTAAATTGAACATCGTCATGGTTTGGTTAAAGGTATAAGTTCTTCGTAAACCGGTATTATCTCATTGTTGTAATATAAAGTAACATTTATAACAAATATATCTAGTTATAACTGAAAAAATTTGTCGTAAATATCTGAAATGTGATCCAAATAATATTTTATTTTGGAGATTCTAAAAGAAAGTGTATACGAAGTCGATTATTTGTATTAAATGAACATGTTAACTGAAAACTTGTATTTAAGTTTTATTAAATTAAAGTACTTTAACCTCTAGTCGGATAGTCAGACAACTCTAGAAAATTTTAGAACCAATAAGGAAATTTGTAAATAGGGAAGAGTAAAAAGAGTCAGTTTGGACCAAACCTGTGATAGTCACGAATAAGTTGTATCATTAAATATATGGTTTGTACTTTCTTTGTCTCGAGATGATAATCGGTAAATCTTTAAATAAATAATTTATTAGATGAGTAGAATATTGTCAAAATCTATATACCTGAATATAATGTTACTATCATGTCTCTCTATATGGGGTAGGATAGTGATTGAAAATTATGGTTTCTGACGGAGGTCAAATTTTGTAGATACTAAGAATGATAACAGAAACTTTTACTTTCACTTTTCACTTTCAACGAGTCAGCATATGTTGAGAAGTGTTGGGGTATCTAAAGAGACACTTCAGGTACCTTAAGAGGTCCGCACTTATGGCCTCACCCATCGGCAAGGGAAGAGGTCCCCTAGAAGGGTTACGTCCCTAGCTTGGGTCCAGAGGGAGTAACGTCCGACTAAGAAATGGTCGACTCGATGGTCCCTTCGGGTAATAACAGAAATTGTTTATAAAAAATTTTGATTTTTAATTGAAATAACGTATTAATAGTTCAGTCATACGGATACAATAGGTGATAGACAACAGTTTTCCCTAATCCACGTCTCTCATAATCGACTTAAGGTTTGTTGTATATTACCAAAGGAAGAAGATTATTTCCAGATAATTATGAAAGTTTACTGTAATAGGTTTCTTTTATTCTCCAAGAAGAATAACTTGTACCCGATACACGTTAATACTGACTTTTTCTAATTTCTTGTTTCATATTCTTGGACTTTTAGTTAGTTAATGAATTTCAACAATTTATACGTTTATTTTAGAATCGTAGGTCTTCATATCCTGTTATATACCGTTTGTTAGACATTAATAAGGAGAAATGTGACCCATCGATAATACGGTAACATTCGATCGTTACCTTTACTGTTGGGTGAGGTCATGAGAACGGACCTTTTAAGGTACCTGACTCCTCGGACTATCCGATGTCAGGTGCCCCAGAGTTTCTCAGCCTGTACTGACTCGCTGAAGTGAAAGTGAAAGTTCGATCGTTATTCAAGATATTAGAGTTTTTTTGTCCTGAAAATCTCTGTCATGACATTTTACTACTTTTACAACTCTTCATCTTTCATTGTTATTTCCAATTTCAGGTGGACTTTGATAGTGTTGTAAAATTAACTGATATGAGGTTATATTTTATTTTTCCATTTTTTATTATTATCTCCAATTTGTTGAGATAATGAAATCTCTTTCCTGTATATGTCTCAATAAATTGTCACGAGAATTTCTAATTCCGTGAATAGAAAGAGATCAACGAAATCCATATTCCAATGAAACAAATAAACACTAAAAAGAACAAAGGTCTCGATTAACATAACGATATTTGAAGGGAGAATCTCGACGAAAACGACACAGAGTAACCAAAACCTAACAGTTCGAAAGTAAAAAGAGATCCATTGAAAAATAAAGGAGAAATTAAAGAAATCATTAGGTAACCAACAAGTCATGGTATAACAAATCGGAGGTGTACAAACACAATAAATGTAAAAGAAATTTATCAAATGAAGATTAGAGTATCGTAACACTAGTCTTTTGTACGAACTATACTAAAGTCAAAAGAATATAAATAGTTCCGAACTAAACACCGGGTTCTACACTAGATAAGGTCCTTTACAAGGTACACGTGAACTCTCCTTTCGCAAAAGACGATAAAAACCTACCTTACGAGATGTTTATAGTTAATTTAAATAGACCAGATCACATAGTAAATTCCGGACACAAAGGAATAACTATAAGACATACCTATTAGACAGTTAAATACTTTTATCCCACAATTTCATAGGATGATAATAACATAATGACAACTAGAGAGGAATATACCGATAATCATAAACGGAATATATAATCCCACACGGATAAACCCCACGTATATATAAATATTAACAAATGGAAGAAGAACCTAACTAGGGAACTAGTAATACATCACAGAAAGAAACAGAAAATGTTGTAGAAATTTCAGACAAAACAGATTATACTTATAAAGGTGAGGTGGAAAGAAAACTAAAAGTAAACGTACCTTAGAGAAAAAGGTAGGGGAAAGAAAGTCAGACAACACAGGGATTCAGACTTCACCCAGAGAACATCCATCATATATATACCCAGAACAAAAACATAAGAAAGTCGGTCAGATACAGAAAACCTACCTTGTAAATTAGGTATGTATATTTCACTAATAGTTATACGTACAAGAATGACGGTAAAAGAATTAACGAAACCTAAACAAAAACATCCAGAAAAATAGAAGGGAAGGAGAAAACAAGAGACGATAACACTAAACTACTGGTTAAAATCACAACACAAACCTAAGTAGAAAGCACACACACATAGATAACATCTAAAAGTCAAACGTCAATAGTACTCCTAAACTATATTCCCCGAAGGGACCACCGAGTTTACCATTTCTTTGACGAAAGTTACACCCTCAAAACCCAAGTCGAGGACCCAGTCTTTCGAGGGTACGTCTTCCTTTATCGTTAAGTGAGGACTTCTTAAGGTACCTGTCTCCTCGGACCGTATGATGTCAGGTACACCAGTGTTTCTCACCCTGTTTTGACCTGTTGATTGTGAAAGTGAAACTATATTTTTAGATATATATTTGTTCTAACAAAATTCAACGACCCGAGGATTAAAGTTTACGTAAAGGTTATAGGACGTAAACGCGAGAGGAGAAGGGTGTTACTGACCAAAACAATAGTATAAACACACGTCTACTAAAGGATGAAAATGAGATACGAACGGAAATGAAGTAAAGAAGTAAATGACCATTCGAAAAGGTAAACATTAAAAGAACAAAGAATTTCACCGAAAAAGAAAAGACGAATCTCTCAAAGGAAACCGTAAACAACGTTTCGATTAGACCACCACGACTTAAGAGAATCGAAAACGAACAGACATTTCGAAACCTAAAGAGGTGGTTTATAGTTACTTTCGAAACTACCCTTCTTATAAGAATAAAATTTTTTTAATTAAATAAAATATTAACTTCCTATTAACGAAATGTTTTATGACAACAAAAGACAGTTTGTAGTTGTACTTAGTTGGTATCCATATCCTTCTTATAAGAACCAACATCCGAGAAGGGAAAGTAACGAAATTCATATGACACGATGAAGGAAGACCGTGTGTCGCAAAGGGGACTCTTTAGAAGACTATGGGAATACCTTCAAGGGAACATACAATAAACAACGAAAAGGAAATAACGAAAATCATAAAAAAATGAAATTACAAACAGTTGAACTAATGACACACAGAGTCACACAATGAGGAACCCAAATAGTACGGCCCCTGAGAGAGACGAAGGACCTGAACCGATAAAGGGTACAATCCCTTCAAAAGTCGATAATATAAAAGTCAACACGAGAAACAGGAAAAAAGAGAGAAAAGAGGAAGTCCCTGGGGATATTGTGTTTACAACCACGTAAATTATAACAGGGTATCCAGAGAATCTGATAGAAGTAAAGAAAAGTGAGGAAAAAAGAAATAAGACAGAACTCCGGCACTAAAGTTGGCGAGACAGAAGGTCCAGGGAATAAACAAGAATACGGAGTAAATGAGACGATAACTAAGGAAGATGATATAAAAAGTAAAGTCTACAAGATAACAATTAAAGACAAACAGACAAGAAATCAAGATTCAGAAACAATTTGTAAAGAACACAGAAGAGTCAGACATGGAGATAAGAAAAAGGTTCTATAACCTAGTAGAAGCAATAGTAATGAGACTTAAGAAAAAGACCATTTGCGGATAGAGGCGAAGTGAATCAATAAGAAAACCCCAAAATAGAACAAGGAAGTAGACCCTGTATAAGGAGACGACGGTGTAGAACAGATGGAAAGACACTAATGGCAGATAGAAGGAGTCCTAAGTCCCGACATCAAGAAAGAAGAAAACAGAAGAGAGACTACCTTCTCCGACGGATTCTCAGAAACCGTCCAAAGGACTACCCTCCCAGACCTAAGACGAGTGACAACCCAGAACAGGGAGACTACCCATCCGAGTACAAGTCCTTCGACGAATAAACGATTACCTACCCCGACACAATGATAAGACAACCAACAAACCGGACTTAGTAGGGTTGTGACCGGATGTCCGAGAACCTACCCCGACTCAGACCCCCTACCATCGGATGTCTTCCCGAACGTGGTTGCTCATCAATGGTCTCGATGGTGACGGTTACAGAAAAAGGGAACATCACTTGGTGTCGGTAGGGGGTGGAAACATCCTCTGGGAGATTATGATCATCAAGACCGGGTTACAGAATACTCGAGTGAAGAAAAAGGAAAACCAGGACTACGTGTGATCTGGAACACACGTGGTAGATTCTCACCTCAAAGACAAAGAGAATCTTAAGGACACCTTAAGGACGTTAATTTGAGGTGACTAGAAGTTTCAGTCTAAGAGACCCCCGAAGAGCAGGTAACAGTCTGAGATTCCGAACCTTCGGACGACACCCCGAGTCCTGAAAGTGAGGATATCCTCTTGAAGACACCATATTGATAAAAGGTCAAACACCCAACGGGTGGACCGTCCATTCCCTGAACTAAAATAGTACTAACATGGGGGAGAATAGCAGAGTAAAGTGGAAGAAACAGAAACCCACATCCCAAAGAAAAAACCATCCAAGGTCATACAAAAACAACAACAAAACAGTTATCAACAAGTCGTCAACACTAAAACCACAAAAACATTCTTCGTCACTCGAGTACAGGAAGATGAGTCGGTAGAATGACCGTTCAGGAGATTCTGTGAGAAAAGTCACGGGTCTTCGTTAAATCTCTAATAACTTTTGTAATTTTAGTAAACTATACCACGTAAATTTTAAAAATTTAAAATACGACCTCATATCAACTAAACTATATCAGTTCCTTTAGTTAGGACTTTTAAGTTACCTTCCTGACTACAACTTCAACTTTGAGGTTATGAAACCGGTGGACTACGCTTCTTGACTGAGTAAACTTTTCTGAGAGTATGACCCTTTCTAACTTCCAGCCTCCTCTTCCCCTGCTGTCTCCTACTCTACTAACCTACCGTAGTGGTTGAGTCACCTGTACTCAAACTCATTTGAGACCCTCAACTGTTACCTGTCCCTCCGGTCCGCACGACGTCAGGTACCGTAACGTTTCTCAGCCTGTGCTGGCTCACTGACTTAACTTGACTTGACTATCAACTAAGTGTTACAACACAAACAAAGTTCACAAGTCCAAAATTTCCTTGAAGGTATAACATGAAGTATCATCAACATGGTTAAATGTAAGGGTTGTCATCACATCCTCACAAGAGAAAAGAGGTGTGTTTTATTACGTAAAAACTCCTCTTGTATCCTATGGAAAAGAACTAAGATTGAGTAGTCAGAGAGATCTCTAGTTTAATTCCTACGTTAATTAAACAAATGAACCTTCGAATATGTTTTTATTTTGTTTAGACTTTTGTTGAATGACAACATTTTGTACTGAAAACTTATCGTAGATTTCCCGATTTTATAAATCAATATCCAGTAAAATCAGTTAACAAAATAAGAATCAAATTTACATATGATGTGTCTATAGTATAGCACATCAAAACCATATTCTTGTACTTCCGAAGACTATCAGTGTCGATTTCGTATCTCTTTTTACATTTTTGATTTTTCATGATTAAACTTTTCCTTCTCTGTTTTCATAATAAACGTCTATCTATTATACTAGTTTCTTAGATTCTCTTAGTTGACTTCTAAAAATCTTTGTACTTGTTGAAATGATTCAATTGACCCATGTTTTATTCATCCGTTTTAATGTTTAAAGTGACATATAATATTATTTTGGTAATACTACTGTTGGTAATACCTTTTTACAAAGAAATTTTTTGGTTGGGTTCTTAAAGGTCAATACTTGAACTACTCTTTACATTCATAAACTTTTCGTATTCGGACTACCTATATAACTTTTGACTAAGTTACCTTTTTGACAGAATGTGTTCGTATCTTTTTACGATAACCAGGAAAATAATTAAATACGTAAATTATATGAGTTAGTTTTGTTAAAAAAACCTTACTTTATTAAGGTCAACTCGATAAAGGTCAGAATTTTCAACTACGACAATTTCACGACGTGGGGTGTACGGTCGTTTAAACCTTTTGAGTCGTTACCAGTGTCCTGACCTTTTCCAGTCAAAAGTAAGATTAGGATTTCTTTCCGTTCCTGTTTCTAACGAGTTTGATGGCGTGTTAACGTGAGTAGAGTATGCGATCGTCTCATTACGAGTTTTAAGAGGTTCACTACGAAGTTGGTATGTACTTGACACTTGAAGGTCTACAAGTTAGACCTAAATCTTTTCCGTCTCCTTGGTCTCTAGTTTAACGGTTGTAGACAACCTAGTATCTTTTTCGTTCTCTTAAGGTCTTTTTATAGGTGAAGATGAAGTAACTGATACGATTTCGGAAACTGTCACACCTAGTGTGGTTTGACACCTTTTAAGACTTTCTCTACCCTTATAGTCTGGTGGAATGGACAGAGGACTCTTTAGACATACGTCCAGTCCTTCGTTACCAATCTTGGTCTGTACCTTGTTGTCTTACCAAGGTTTAACCCTTTCCTCATACAGGTCCGACATATAACAGTGGGACAAGTAAATTGAATGTACGTCTCATGTAGTACTCTTTACGGCCGGACCTACTTCACGTTCGACCTTAGTTCTAACGACCCTCTTTATAGTTATTGGAGTCTATGCGTCTGTTGTGATACGAATACCGTCTTTCACTTCTCCTTGATTTCTCGGAGAACTACTTTCACTTTCCCCTCTTACTTATTCAACCAAATTTTGAGTTGTAAAGTTTTTACTTCTAGTATCGTAGATCAGGGTAGTGAAGTACTGTTTATCTACCCCTTTGTTACCTTTGTCACTCTCTGAAATAAAAGAACCCGAGGTTTTAGTGACGTCTACCACTAACGTCGGTACTTTAATTTTCTGCGAACGAGGAACCTTCTTTTCAATACTGGTTGGATCTGTCGTATAATTTTTCGTCTCTGTAATGAAACGACTGTTTCCAGGTAGATCAGTTCCGATACCAAAATGGTCATCAGTACACTCTCATCCTGCTATTTCTTTTGACTCGCGGCTTCTTAGCTACCAAAACCTGACACCACAACCTCTTCTGAGAACTCTAAGGGAACCTGACGTTCTTCTAGGTTAGTCAGGTAGGATTTCCTTTAGTCAGGACTGATAAGTAATCTTCCTGACTACGACTTTGAGGTTGTGAAACCGGTGGACTACGCTTCTTGACTGAGTAACCTTTTCTGGAACTACGACCCTTTCTAACTTCCGTCCTCCTCTTCCCCTTCTGTCTCCTATTCTACTAACCTACCGTAGTGGCTGAGCTACCTGTCCTCAAACCCGTTCGAGACCCTCAACCACTACCTGTACCTTCGGACCACACGACGTCAGGTACCCCAGTGTTTCACAACCTGTGCTGGCTCACTGACACGACTTGACTTGTAGTAAGTTAAGAAGACTTTTTTAATTATATACTTTCTAGAAGAAGGTCATTGTACAACCTGATATGTGAACTTTCTAAAAGGATAATGTAATATTACCGTAGGACCCATTTTATATCCGTAAGATCTATTTGATATTCTGAAAAAAAAATTCAAAACGACTCGAAAGTTATATCACTTTCTTTAAAGGTTCTCGGTTTTATTTCTGTGTCGTGATACTTTGGACTTAACACTCTCCAATCATTTAAGAATTCTCTTCCAAGGTAACCTAAATTTACGGTTACGGTTGTGACTATATCCCTCCGTTTTATATCTAGGACGAGGTTTCATTTCCTCGATTTGAACTCTGAGGTTATTAATTAGTCTCAAGTACTTGTCCGAATTCACCAGAACATCGTAGGGGTCAATAATAATCTTTGTTCGTTTTATTGTACAAAAGGAGAACCTTTAAAATTAAATCTGGAAGTACTAAGATATATATAATTTAAGTTATTTAATACACTTGAGTTTTATAGTTTCTTTCTTTCTTTTTAGGTTACTCGTTGTCAGTCGTTTTACCATTGTTTAAATCTGAAGGTTCTTCTAGTCTATTTCTAATATTTTATTCATTTAATGACTATACTATAAAATTTTACAGTTTTATTTGTTCTATGTTAGTTTCACTAGGCCATTTAAACTTTCATTCATTTTGAAGGTCTTTACTTTTTATTTTCTTTTAAAATTTGTAATCAACAAATCAATTTGTTGTCTGATCGATGTCTTTTTACACCTGTTATTCGCACTCCATCTTTCCTTCTACCTATACTCCGTTAAGGGTTCTTACTCCGTGTTTTTCTCATTCTTTCATCCTTCTTAAATTCTTAATTGTATATAGATTCTTCTAAAGTTCTTTCTTACCTCCGTTATATTATAAGTTTCTCTAACATCGAACCTTAAAGGTCTTAATTATTTTATGTACTTATAGATCGATATTCTTTGTGTTGTACATGGTGTGTCCTATTCGTTTTTGTTTTGTGGGGTTTAGGTAAAGATCTATACAAGGACTCTTTGAACTTTTTTGTGGTATCAAAATTTTTTTCTATTTAGAATTTTCATCGGTCTTTCTTTCCTGTCCAGTGAATATTTCCTTATTATATATCCCGATCTCGTTTCTGAAGAGTCTTCGTCAGGACCTTCTCTTCTTTACCTTATTATACAAGCTTCACGAATCTTTTTTATTGGAAGATTTCAACATATCGTTTTAAAATAAAGTTCTTATTACCAAAAACCAGAAGGGACCACCGGGTCAGCAATTGTTAGGTGGAACGTTACGTCCCCTGTGTCTAAGATGAGGACCAGGTTCTTCTAAGGTATACGGTGTCTCGTCGCTCCGGGTCTATGGCGTTGATGACTCGAGTGTGCGACGTTGTTAACTACATACAAGTGGATCTCGGACACGAATCTTTATTCTCTTCAGTGGCGTTATTCTTCGAACATGTGGAGTTGATCTCTCATCGGGGTCGAGTGGTGTTGATCTCTTTCGGACTCTAGTCGTTACCTCTAGGTCGTAACACTTTTTATTTAATTTTAAATTTTTTCTTATTAAGAAAAATTTTTTGTATGAAAATCTAATCGTTTTGAATACTCTCAATAGATGATTCTTTGGATTTGATTCAGAAGATCTCCTAAGTAAAGTCTTTATCCTTTTTACTGAGGTCGTGCCCACAGTTGTTATACATTTCTTTATCACTTATATATATTTGTACATCTCTTCAAATTTACTTTTGACGGACTATAGTTGTTATTGTTGTTTTTTTCAAAGAATCACCTCAATTTTTATTTCATAATTCTCCCTTTCTTAATGTTGACATTGTCTTACTTTTCGAACTGTTTAAGAAAATGGTGTTTTGTTGAATTTTGACCTGTTTTAACTTTTTATTTTATAAGTGTTTAGTCTCTCTTAATTGTTCATTCTTTATAAACACCTTTGGACGATTTATCATCCCTCTTACATCTTAAGAACGTAAGAGCATGTCTGTCTGTCCTTTTATACTGAGTAAGAATCCCACCAATCTTCCGTTACCGTTGGGTGAGGTCATGAGAACGGACCTTTTAGGGTACCTGCCTCCTCCTACTATCCGACGTCAGGTACCCCAACGATTCTCAGCCTGTGCTGACTGAAGTCAAAGTGAAAAGTGAAAGTACGTAACCTCTTCCTTTACCGTTGGGTGAGGTCACAAGAACGGACCTCTTAGGGTCCCTGCCCCCTCGGACCACCCGACGGCAGAGACCCCAGCGTGTCTCAGCCTGTGCTGACTTCACTGAATTGTCGTCGTCGTCGTCCACACAATATTACAACGTAAATCATACTTTAATAAAGTTTCGTCAGTACTCAAGTCTCTTAATTTCCCTGGGTGTGAATTTCTAATTTCCTTTTACTGTTATTTGTTTATCACTTATAGTTATATTCGGCTTTAATAAATTTTCTTCGATTACCACTAAACTCCTAACTTTTCGTTATATTATTTTTACTTTTAAAGTTAAACGAGTTGTTTTATAAATTCACGATTTTTTTAATCACTTGAACCCTATCTAGGTATCTTGATGATTTTTAAATTCTAGTATCTCATTTTGTAACTTATTTCTAATTGTCGTGGAGTCTTTGGACACCTTGTCATAGTTTACATGGTCGTATGTACCTCACCTATGAAGTCTCTTTTCGTCTCCTTCTTTCCCCTCTTGGTAATAAACTTTTTGTCACCAACCGAAGGGTTTAAACTAATTGTCCTTTTTTACAACTGAATCTGAAAGTTCTTCAAACTTTTCGATCTCTCTTTTAGAAATTTCTTCGTTCTCTTTTTTCTAAGTAGTTCATGTCAGTGTGAATTCGCTATAGCACCAAAGTCAAGGTCTGGTGGTGTTATTCCGTTTATAACGTCATTTCGTTCGGTGTGTTTTAAAAAAACAAAGGGTAATATATATTTTTAATACAAATATACAGATATGATATGACATCGAATTCACACATTATCGTAATACAGTTTTTGTTGTTACGTGGATGGAATTAATTAAAATAATAGTAAACCTTAAAAACATACATAAAATTTTTACAAAAAATGACTTTATATCAACTAAATGTTACAACATGGTCAGAGACGACATATCGTTTCACTGAGTCCATATGTATATATATATATATATATGTGTGTGTGAGAAAAATTACCAAATAATATTCTATAACTTATATCAAGGGACATGACGTGTAATCCTGGAACAAAAAGTACGTAAGATTTACATTATCAAACGTAGATGGTTAAGGTTAGAAGGGGAGGGGGATAGGGGAACCGTTGGTATGTAGACAAGAGACACAGACACTCAAACAAAGGTAAAACATCTATTCTAAGTGAACACAATATCGAATCTAAGTTGTATGTTCAATATAATATACTATAAAAAGAAAGAGAAAGAAAAAAATTTTTTATATTTAAATAAATAAAATTAACCTCCGATTAATGAAATGTTATAACATAACCAAAACGGTATGAAACTGTACTTAGACGGTGTCCACATGTACGTAAGGGGTAGGACTTGGGGAGAGGGTGGAGGGAAGGGTAGGGTAGGGAGACCCAGTAGGGTCAGGTGGTCGGGGCTCATGGGACATAGTACGTAGTTTGGATCTGACCGCTGAGCAAAGTATATACTATTATATGTACAAAGTTACGGTAAGAGGGTTTGGGAGGGTGGGAGCGGGTGAGGGTGTCTCAGGTTTTCTGACAAGATATGTGGACACAGAGAAAACGACAGAACGTATGTCCCAATAACAATGGTAGAAAGATTTAAGGTATACACAAAAAGAAAGACCGAATGAAGTGAGACATATTATCCGAGGTCAAAGCAGGTGGAGTAATCTTGACTAAGTTTACACAAGAAAAATTACCGAAGTAACACATCTACATGGCGTCGAAAGCATAGGTAAGCAGACGACTACTTGTTGATCCAACGAAGGTACAGGACCGACAACCCTTGTCACGACACTACTTGTGACCTCATGTACACAGAGAAAGCATAAGACCAAAGGAGCCATACATACGGGTCGTCACCCTAACGACCCAGGATACCGTCAAGATAAAGGCCAAAGAATTCTTTAGAGACGTGACAAGAGGAATCACCGACGGGATCACACGTAAGGGTGGTTGTCACATTCTCCCAAGGGAAAAGGGGTGTGGGAGAGGTCGTATATAACGAACATCTGAAAACCTGTCGTCGGTAAGATTGATCACACTTGACCATGGAGTAACGCCAAAACTAAACGTAAAGAGACTATTACTCGCTATGACTCGTAGAAAAGTACACAAACAATCGGTAGACATACAGAAGAAACCTCTTTACAGACAAATCAAGAAACCGGGTAAAAAAATTAACCCAGTAAATAAAAAGACCTTAACTCGACGTCCTCAACGAACATATAAAAACTCTAATTAACAGTCAACGAAGTAAACGATAATAAAAGATCGTAAGACTTCCAACAGAAAAGTGGAACGAATATCAAAGGAAACGACACGTTTTCGAAAATTAAAATTAATCCAGGGTAAACAAATAAAAACGAAAATAAAGGTTATAAGACCCTCCACCCAGTATCTCCTAGGACGACACTAAATACAGCCTCTCACAAAACGGATACAAAAGGAGATCCTCAAAATATCAAAGACCAGAATGTAAATCTAGAAACTGGGTAAAACTCAAATAAAAACACATACCACAATCTTTCACAAGATCAAAGTAAGAAAATGTTCACCAACTGGTCAAAAGGGTCGTGGTGAACAATTTCTCTAACAGAAAAGAGGTAACATATAAGAACGGAGGAAACAGTTTCTATTCCACAGGTGTCCACACACCTAAATAGAGACCCGAAAGACAAAACAAGGTAACTAAATATAAAGACAGAAACACGGTCATGGTTTGACAGAACTACTGACACCGAAACATCATCTCGAACTTCAGTCCGTCCAACTGAGGAGGTCAAGGTAAGAAGAAAGAGTTCTAACGAAACCGATAAGTTCCAAAAAAAAAACATAAAGGTATGTTTGACACTTTAATAAACGAAATGAAGACACTTTTTATGGGAACCATCGAACTATCCTTAACGTAACATAGATATCTAACGAAACCCATCATGTGAGTAAAAGTGATATAACTAAGAAGGTTAGGTACTTGTGCCATATAAAGAGGTAGATAAACACAGGAGAAACTAAAAAAATTGGTCACAAAATATCAAAAGATATATATCCAGAAAACAAAGAAATCCATCTATATAGGGATTCATAAAATAATAAAAGTAACGTTACCACTTACCTTAACAAAGGAATTAAAGAGAAAGACAAAAGAGTGACAATCACATATCCTTAAGTTCCCTAAAGACACAAAAATAAAATATAGGACGTTGAAACGATATAAGTAACTAATCGAGATCATTAAAAGACCACCTCAGAAATACCAAAAGATACATATCCTAGTACAGTCGACGTTTGTCACTCTCGAATGAAGAAGAAAAGGTTAGACATAAGGAAAATAAAGAAAAAGACGAGACTAACGACACCGGTTTTGAAGGTTTTGATACGACTTATCATCACCACTCTCACCCGTGGGAACGGAACCAGAACTGAAATCCCCTTTGCGAAAGTTAAAAAGTGGTAACTCCTATTACAAACGACACCCAAACAGTCTCTATCGAAGATAATACAACTCCATACAAGTAAGATAAGGACGAAAGATCTCCCAAAAATAGAATTTACCTACAACTTAAAACAGTTTCCTAAAGAGACGTAGATAACTCTATTAGTATACCAAAAATAAAAAGTTAAACAATTACACCACATAATACAACTAACTAAACGCCTATAACTTCTTATGAACGTAGGGACCCTATTTCGGGTGAACCAGTACTACATACTAAAAAAATTATACAACAACCTAAGACAAACGATCTTAAAGTACTTCCTAAAAACGTAGATACAAGTAGTCACTATAACCGGACATCAAAAGAAAAAAACACCGTAGAAACAGTCCAAAACCATAATCCCACTACCACCGGAGTATCTTACTCAAACCTTCAAATGGAAGGAGACGTTAAAAGACCTTCAAACTCATCCTATCCACAATCGAGAAGAGATTTAAAAACCGTCTTAAGTCGACATTCGACAGACCGGGACCCGAAAACAAACGACCTTCTAAAGACTAATGTCAAAGTTACAGGTACGAACACTACCTAGACAATTCCAAAAGGTGAAGAAGGACCAAGTCAAAACCTTTTAACATGAAAAGATTCTTAAACAGGTAAAGAAGGTTCAACAGGTTAAATAACCGTACATCAATGACTATCATCAGAGAATACTAGGAAACATAAAGACACAACAGACAACACTAGAGAGGTAAAAGTAAAGATTAAAACAACTAAACTAAAAAAAGGGAAAAAAAGAACTACTCAGACCGATTACCGAACAGTTAAAATAAATATAAGAGATTCTTGGTCGAAAACCGAAACAACTCAAAACAATACCAGAGAAAACAAAGAAAACGTAAACAAAGACGGGATTAAAATTTCTAAAGAAAGGAAGATGATTGGGACCCCAAGAAGTACAGAAGGAAAAGTTCAACGAAATCCACATCTCAGTCCAGTAAATAAACTGAAAAAAGAACAAAGAACTTCATTCGGACATAACGATACTTGGAAGGGGAAGTCAAGTCAAGTCAAGTCGGTGACTCAGCACAGACTGAGAAACACTGTGGTACTTAACGTCGTGCGGTCCGGAGGGACAGGTAGTGGTTGAAGGTCTCAAGTGAGTCTGAGTACAGGTAGTTCAGGTATTACGGTAGGTCGGTAGAGTAGGAGCCAGCAGGGGAAGAGGAGGACGGGAGTTAGGGAGGGTCGTAGTCTCAGAAAAGGTTACTCAGTTGAGAAGTGTACTCCACCGGCTTCATGACCTCGAAGTCGAAATCGTAGTAAGGAAGGTTTCTTTAGGGTCCCGACTAGAGGAAGTCTTACCTGACCAACCTAGAGGAACGTCAGGTTCCCTGAGAGTTCTCAGAAGAGGTTGTGGTGTCAAGTTTGCGTAGTTAAGAAGCCGCGAGTCGGAAGAAGTGTCAGGTTGAGAGTGTAGGTATGTACTGGTGTCCTTTTTGGTATCGGAACTGATCTGTCCGGACACAACCGTTTCATTACAGAGACGAAAACTTATATGATAGATCCAACCAGTATTGAAAAGAAGGTTCCTCATTCGCAGAAAATTTGAGTACCGACATCCGTGGTAGACGTCACTAAAACCTCGGGTTTTTTTATTTCAGACTGTAACAAAGGTGACAAAGGGGTAGATAAAGGGTACTTCACTACTCTGGCCTACGGTACTAGAACAAAAGACTTACAACTCGAAATTCGGTTGAAAAAGTGAGAGGTGAAAGTGAAAGTAGTTCTCCGAAAAATCAAGGAGAAGTGAAAGACGGTATTCCCACCATAGTAGACGTATAGACTCCAATAACTATAAAGAGGGCCGTTAGGACTAAGGTCGGACACGAAGAAGGTCGGGTCGTAAAGAGTACTACATGAGACGGATCTTCAATTTATTCGTCCCACTGTTATATGTCGGAACTGTATGAGGAAAAGGATAAACCTTGGTCAGACAACAAGGTACAGGTCAAGATTGACAACGAAGGACTGGACGTATGTCTAAAGAGTTCTCCGTCCAATCCACCAGACCATAAGGGTAGAGAAAGTCTTAAAAGGTGTCAAATAACACTAGGTGTGTCAATTTCCGAAACCGTATCAGTTATTTCGTCTTTCTCTACAAAAAGACCTTGAGAGAACGAAAAAGGTACTAGGTCGCCTACAACCGTTCAACTGGAGACCAAGGAGACGGAAAAGATTTTGGTCGACCTTGTAGTCCTTCAAATGCCAAGTGCATAACGACTTCGGACCGAACCTCTTAAAACTCGTAATGAAATGATCGTACACTCTACTCAAGTTAACACGCCATCAAACTCGTAAGAAAACGTAACGGAAAGAAGCCTTAACCTTATTTTTGATTGGAAAAGGTCAGGATACCGGTGACGACTCAAAAGGTTAAAACGACCGTATAACTCACGTCGTGAAAGTATCGTAGTAGAAAGTCCTAAACTTTGTCAAGTTGACCTTAAGGTAGTGGAGGTGATCGAAACAAGTATCACTACGAAAGATTCCGGGTGAACTGAAGTGTAAGGTTCTACAGACCGAGATCTAATCACTAGTGTAGTAGTACTAATAGACCCAACACTTCTAGAAAAAAACATGTCAGGAAGGCACATAAGAACGGTGGAGAAGAATTATAGAAAACGAAGACAATCCAGGTCTGGTAAAGACAGGAAATAGTTCAGGTAGAAACGTACTTTACAAGGGAACCATAGAGATTAAAAGAATTTCTCTAGAGATCAGAAAGGGTAAGACAATAAAAGGAGACAAAGAAACGTAACTAGCGACTTCTTCCGAAAGAATAGAGAAGAACGATAAGAAACCTTGAGACGTAAGTCTACGAATATAGAAAGGCAAAGAGGAAACGAAAAGCGGAGAGAAGAAAAGTATCGATAAACATTCCGGAGGGGTCTATCGGAAAAACGAAAAAACGTAAAGAAAAGGTACCCCTACTAGAACTAGGGACAGAGGACATGTTACAGAACTTGGAGGAAGGTGTCAAGTAGTGCGTGAGATAGTCTGGATCCGGGAATTTAGATAAAGAGTGAAGGTGACATATTAGTATTCCCTAAACTAAATCCAGTATGAACTTATCAGATCGCCAAAAGGGATGAAAGAAGTTATATTCAGACTTAAACCATTATTCCTCAAGTACTAGACTCGGTGTCAGTCGAGGACCAGAACAAAAACAACTGACATATTTCGCAGAGGTAGAAACCGACGTCTGTTATATTAGTTAGACTAAAGTCACAACTGGTAGACCACTACAGGTGGACATCTCAGAAGAGGTCCGATAAATAGACATTAAGGTGAGACAAAAGTTCTAAAATCTAGTAAAAGTAATAGTAATAAACCTTAAGAAATAGTCCATCTAAGGAATAGAGAAGGAGAAAACAAACCAAACCACCCGTAAATAGGGGAAGGAAATGGACGACCCATAAAGAGACGGAAAGTAGAATAAATGTAACGACACAAACCCCACCGGAAAGACATAAGACCGTCAAACAGTAAGGAGAAATAACACCTTCAAGGAACGACACCCAACCCAACCTGTCCACCGAACAGTTTCAAAGGACCAATTCCTTCGAACACAGTCACAAGATCACCCACCTCGACCTAAAGAAGAGAGGTCTCACGTTAATTCACAGGTCATTACTCAAAACTCTACAGTCACCCAAACCGCACTGAAACCCGTTGGACATATAACTTCGAGTCCCTATACAAGGACACAACGAACTCTTAAGCGTACCATACAGAAAGAGACCATGAACAACCGGGAACCCACCACGAACCAAAGTGACATCCATGCGTCCACAAACTACTCAAGGATAACTAATTACAAGGGACCTCAGTCTTCAAGAGACCACAAGAGTCCTAAACCTGAATTCGGAGGACGGAGACCAAAAGTCAGAATAAGAATGTCATCGGAGTTCTGAAAGGGTAGAGATGTAGTGGCTACTATTTTTAGATCCAATTACTATTCTTCAAAGAGGTGTCACTCCCTGTGGGTCTCTCCAAGTGTCTCAATGTACCTCTTCTCTTCTCCACCCCTCCCTCTATCTACACTGATCCTCCTCTTCTCCCCCTTAGTTTTCCCCTCTCTCGTTCGATCGGTCATTGGTGAAGGGATACACGAGAGGTATCAGACCTAGGGAGCCTCTATAAGTACCTCAATGTGTCTCTTCTCTTCTCCCTCCTTCCTCTGTCTCCACCGGTCCTCCTATTTTCCCCATTAGTTTTCCTCTCTCTGACTAGATCGGTCATCAGTCAAGGGATTCACAAGAGGTGTCGGGTCTTGTGTGTTTCTCTAAGTATCTCAACCCATCTCTTCTCTTCCCCCTCCCTCCTCTATCTCCGCTGGACCACCTCTTTTTCCTCTCAGGTTTCCCCCTCTCTCGTTAGGTCGGTCATTAGAACGAGGGTTCATTTTCACCCATGACTTCTAACCCAAGAATTTCCATGTTTTAACTATTGTTTATGGTTTTTCGTTTCTAATTTTTAGATCTCATCTCTAATCTAAGAGTTTTTTATGTTATAATTTCTTTTTTAGATTCAGTGTTTTTACATTTTATGTATATATACTTCAAACGAAATTTTTATCCCAGAAAAAAAAACGTTTATCATCCAATATTTTTACTTTTAATTTCCTTATTATCTCCTGAATTAAGAAAAAAATTAAATTTTTTACTGTTATCATTTTTATATAGATCCTGAAAGAGACTACAACACCTGTCACACTCCAGTCAAGTAAAAGTCTGTCAAGGAACTAGGCCGAATGTGAAGAGTTCTAGATATCCGGGGAATGATACATCAGTCACGATTGACGTCCCAAAATTAGACAACGTGGACAGTGAAGGTTTCACCAAGGGAGACAAATAAAATCGAAGACAAAAGACCGGAGAAATCACAGATTGAAGGCGGGACTGTGTTCCTCCGTACCACCAGTGAAAAAATCCGAATGAACAAGTCAGCACGACACCCCTCCCTGCTTGTGACGTTTGTTTATAGTGACCGCACACACCCCTCACGAACGTCAAAGCGTCGGTGTCACCCAAACGGAGGCGAGTGTCGCACACACGAAAGGGTCAGATATGACAAGTCCGAGATCCAACGAAACGGTCCTTGACAGACTCCGCCCGGGACCCAAAGGCGAGTCCAAGTCCAAGAACCCGTGAGGTGTTTTGTGTCTGAACCAACCCGGACGCAAAACACGGGAAGGGTCCAGGCTCGTCGAGTCCACTGGTTCCCGCACCGTTCACGTCAACGGGGGTCAACCTCCGACGTTGAATAGTGGAGGGCACAGGGACGGTGAGCCAAAAGACCCACATGTTGGCCGTGTGGAAGAGTCCACACGGTACACAGAGAAGACCCCTCGACTAGAGACACTGGGAGGACCACCTACAGCTGGCAGGTCTTAGGGTTCTTCAGAACCAATCGTTGTTTCGGATGAACGTCAAACCTTCTACTACGGAGAGACCGCGACACTAACGGGGGAAGACCGAGACCGACGGGAGTGGACGGACAGAGGTCACCCCCTACCCGGCCAGGCGTCGGTCGATCGAGACGAGTCAGGAAACAAGACACTCGCCAGGAACTCCGTAGAATCCAATCCCGAAAAGTGCCCTATCGATAGGGTGTCAGACCCGACGATAGGGATCAATCAAGGGAGTCTAACGGGAACCCCGTAAGTACGGGCCAGGAGTGGGATTCGTTACGTCGGGTGTGGAGGGACAGGTCAGGGACGAACGATCACCACCTACACTCGCAGACACGACAAAGAGACGACCTTCCACGGAATCCGTGTATTAGACACCCAAAATTAATAAATAAATAAAAAGGAGGGCCAATACAACGGGAGACTCTAAGGTTCCGAGCGGTGTCTGAGTGACCACTCTCACAAAGGACCACAAACCTTTGAAGAGAGAAAAAATTCTGAGGGAAGGACCCTACCTAGAGGTAGGGATGGAGAAAACGGAGAGAAAAATAGCAAATATAAAAAAGGATGAAGGAAAGTTTCTGTTACCCGACGGAAAGACCCACGGACTACAGGAGACGGTCGTAAGTCTTCAACAAAACGCCTTAAACAAGTCGCAAGTTTACAAGAAAACTACTTAAACACCCCCTCTTTCACTAGAGGGGCAGGATAAGGAGGCGGTAGAATCCCGACGGGGGAAGGAAGAGAAAGACTGAACGAAGTGAATCACTCTATTAGAGATCAACGTAGGTTCAACGACATTTACCATAATAAGGTAAGGAAAAGTAATCACTCATCATAAGGTGACATATACATATGGTAAAAAAGAAATAGATCAGTAGATAGATATCTGTAAATCTAACAAAGGTACTAAACTGATAACACTTATCACGACGATACTTGTATCCCTACTTACATAGAAAAACTTAATATCAAAACAGGTCCATAAAAAGGTCCTCACCCTAACCACCTTGTATACCATTAAGATAAAAATCAAAAGATTCCTTGGAGGTGTACCCAAGGGTATCACTGACGTGGTTAAGTGTAAGGATGATTGTCACATCCTACCAAGGGAAAAGAGGTGTGACAAGTCGTATACAATAAACAGTTGAAAAATTACTACCGGTAAGACTAACTACACTCAACTATAGAGTAACGTCAAAACTAAACGTAAAGAGATTATTAATCACTACAACTCGTAGAAAAGTACACGGATGACCAGTAGAATACATAAGAAACCTCTTTACAGATAATTTCAGAAGACAGGTAAAAAATTAACCCAACACAAAGAAACAACAACTCCACATACTCGACAAACATACAAAACCTCTAATTCGGGAACAGACAACATAGTGAACGTCTATAAAAGAGGTTAAGACATACAACAGAAAAGTATGGATGGAATTAAATTTTTATACAATAGTGATTTTTACGGATGTTAGTAGACTCGGAAGTAACTCGACATTAGAAAAACGGTCGTCACCCAGAACGGAACTACAACTACCGACGACTAACTAGTTTCTTTGTCAACGATTTTTAACCTTACGGACACCGTTATAGAATTTTATTCTGTTGTTGTTTCGAACGACGTATATAACTGAAAAAAAGTGTTTGGTAAAGAGACATCTTATGTTACGACAAACTTTTATAAAATGGGTGTCATCTTGAAGAAAGTTTCAACCTCATTCAGGAGAGTTTGGGACGACGACGAAATAGTTGATTTAAATACGTTATAAGATTTAATAAACAACAGTAAAGTTGTTAGAAGTGTCGTAGACATGGTCCTCATAAAAGGTATAGTTCTTTGGAAAGAAATGAATAGGTATTTTTCGTTGAGGAGTAGGTAAGTTAAAATAGTACTCAAACGTCGTTAAGTTAGTGTAGTAGTCCGAGATGAATTCTAAGATTAAGAGAACAATAAATGTGGTGTCAACGAGGAAGTTACTTCGGAATCAGTTGGTACTCTCAACCTTAGTCGAAGAAGGTTTAAGGACAATTACAACTATAAAATTAAAGAAGGGTACTCAGTACTGACAAGAATTACCGTAGAACTTGCCACTTAGGAAAGGTCTTCAAAAAGTCGAATAAAACGGTTCTAGGTAGTCTCCTTAGTGATAGATACCGTCGATATCGGGATACTTCACATAAAAATTTTATCATTCTAAACTTCAGTTTTACTACGGAACTAGGTACTTTACGTCCTGTAACTCAATCATCCGTATTTTTATTATATACTCATAGTAACATGTTGAGACAAATCTTGAGAACCCACTGGTCCACGTGACGGTTACTCGTCATTCAAACTTTCCTTAGAAAAAAGACTCATCATCGAGAGTTCTAACCCGAATTTTATAAATCATTTGACATAACAATTGTCTACATGACAATAGGTCCGAAACGACAAGGTAAATATCTCGTGTCTGTCTCATCTAAATCGTATTAAGAACTCCCCGACTCCTAAAAGTTTTACTAGTTACTCGAAAGCGTAGTTGAATTTCAGTGGCTGTCGTAGTCGGGGATCGTTCACTCAGTTTGACAAGAAACTTCGAAACTCCAGTCCATAACTGAAGAGGAGAGATCGATACTACTCCGATACCGTAAAAGAAAGGTATATTCCGACAAAGTAAATGTATCTTTTTAGACAACAAATCACATTGGTGGTAGTAATTAAAAGAATTACTCTAGAAGTCCGACTGAACGATAAAGATGTACTTGTGAACGACGAAGTGGAACGTGAAAATACAATAACTCTACCGAAGAGAGGAATTTGTACTTGTTTGTTGGAGATATTCGAAGTTGGAAAAGAAAACGTCTAAAAAGTGGAGAAAGAACTTTTCTCAGTCCCAGAACGAGACCTAACCTTATTCTCTTACGACACCAATCAAACTGGATACGTCTGGACATTTTGAGGGGTCTAGCGGGTATTCCGATAAGACGAAAGAATAGTGAGTACACAAGTGATCTCATCGTTAAAAACATAGAAAAGAATTTTTTCTTTGGTAAAAATTAGAAAATCATGTCATGGAATTTTCTACACATCATATCATACTGTCGACCGTTTATCCCCGACCGTAGTTCACTTGTCCGTTATTTTCAATGACTGACCTCCTGTTTCTCCTCCACCCTCTACCCTAAAGTAAACCCAACAAACAAATAACTCAATCTACTCAACAAACGTATAAAACCTATCATTGGGGGATAAACAGTGTAATAAACGTTTATAGAAAAGGGTAAGGTATCCGACGGAAACAAAACAACTAACAAAGGAAACGGTTTCGTAATAATTTAAGGAAAAGGTTTCTAATAAAGGAAAGTTCAAACTAATCCAGGGTAAACGAATCAAAACAAAAATAAATAAAACGGAACCTTGTAACTATATTCTTTTATAACGATACCAAATACAGTCTCTTACATAACGGATACAAGAGAAGATGATCAAAATCACCATAGTACAGAATATAAATTCAGGAATTCGGTGAAACTCAAATAAAAACACATATTACACTCCCTCACTAGATTGAAGTATCTAAATGTACACCGACGGGTCGAAAGGGTTGTGATTTCTCTGTAAGAAAAGTGGTAACATATAAGAACGGAGGAAACAACATCTAACTGACATCCACACACCGAAATAAAACCCCGAGAGATGGGACAAGGTAACTAGATATACGGACAAAACCCCTGTTATGGTGTGACAAAAGTGAGACGTCTAAACATCATAATTCATACCTTCCCAATATGGAGGTCGAATCAAGAAAAAGGAGTCCTAACGGAACCGTTAAGACCCAGAAAACACCAAGGTATATTTAAAATCCTTATAAACAAGATCAAGACACTTTTTTTTTACAGTATCCATAAAACTATCTCTAGTGTATTTTAGACATCTATCGAAACCCTTCATACCGGTAAAATTGTTGGGTTAAGTTACTCGTACCGATAGAAAAGTAAAGAAACTTATTGGAAGTCAAAGGGAATAGTAACTATCAAAAATCATACATCCAGAAAGTGGTGGAACTGATTCAAAGAAGGTTAAAAAAATTACCTTAACCAAAAAACAAAAGACAGATATAAATTAACGATCACATTTCTTTACGGTGTCTAAAGATACATAATAAGAACATAGGATGACGGAATGACTTAATTAAATAATCAACATTGCCAAAAACACCCCTCTGAAATCCCAAGAGAAATATCTCATAGTACAGTAGACGTTTGTCACTGTCAAAGTGGAGAATAAAAGGTTAAACCTATGGAAAATAAAGAAAAAGAACATACTAACAACACCACTCCTGAATGTTATGACACAACTTACTTCACAATTCTCACCCGTAGGAACAGAAAAAGGACTTAAATCACCTTTTCGAAAGTCGAAAAGTGACAACCGACATCCAAACAACATTGACGGAAAATAATACAACTCTATACAAAGGAGATGTCGGTGAAACCACTCTCAAAAATAACACTTACTACAACTTAAAACAGTTTACGAAAAAGATGTAAATGACTCTGCTAGTACCCAAAAACAGAAAGGAAAACAATTACACCATATAGTATGACTAACTAAACATATACAACTTGGTAGTATCTTTGAGGACTTTCTTAGATTGATCTAGTACCACATACTAGAAAAAACACATAGTAACCCAAACTGAACGATTTTAAAACAACTCTTAAAAACCTACTTATAAGTAATTTCTATGACCGGACCTTAAAGGAAAAAAAAAAAAAAACATCTCAGAAAAAGACCAAAACCATAGTCCCCACTACCACCGAAGTTTTTTACTTAAACCTTCAGAAAGGAGGAGAAGTTGAAAAACCTTATCAAACTCTTTCTGTCCATATTCAAGAAGAAACATACACACCATCTTAAGGGGTCACTTCAAAAGTTCATGACCTGAAAACAAATTTTTCTCGAATAATAATAATGTTTAAGATAAAGTGAAGATCACTAAACATACAGGTTTAATACAAATAAGATCTAAGTTGAAACCAACCGAGACACAAGGACCTTTACAAGTGAAAAAAAAAAATTTACAAGTGAAAAAATTTCCAGTAGATTAAATCGTACCTTGACAAGACATACTGAAAGTCTTGAAGACACCATAGTCAACATATGAAAAGAAGGGTTAGAAAGTACACTGAAGGGAAGAGATAAACGGTAGAGGTTTACGGACACAGTTTCTCATCTTAAAATATTTTTATAGTCTTTTATCTTGTATCTTTTCTCCCTTGTAGTTAATAAAAATACTCCGTTCCTTTTGAACTATCTCGTAGGGTTATTCCTATCGCGTTCTTTGTACGTTCGTTTAAAGTAAATACTTTTATGGATATTTTTAGAATTTATAATCGACCAACTTAGCTTGTCACATATAATTTTTACGTTATACTAGATTACTTTGAATCGAATCGTCACAATTTTTTAATAGTTTTAATCGGAGTGATTACGAGTTGTAACGAATAATAATCTCTTTATGTGTAGTTTTGAGTTACTACAGTAGTGGAGTGTGACCAGTTTTACTGGTAGTAGTTTTTTAGATGTTTGTTATTTACGATCCACGACCTTTCCCTTGAGAGAACGTGACAACTACCCTTACATTTGACTATGTCGGTGATATCTTTACTCATATCTCTAAGGAATCTTTTGATCCTTATTTTGATGGTATACTGGGTCGTTGGGATGATGACCCGTATATGGGACTCTTTTGATATTGACTTTTTCTGTGTATTAGGGGTCACAAGTGTCTTCGTGATAAATGTTATCGGTCCTGTACTTTCGTTGGATCTACAGGTAACTATCTACTCACCTAGTTTTTCAAAACCGTGTATATATGTTACCTTATAATACGTCGGTATTTTCCTTACTTAAACTCAATCAAGAACATTCCACTTACTTGTATCTCGGACAAAATGTCTCACTTCATTCAGTCTTTTTCTTTTTGTTTATAACTTATAATTACGTATGTACCCGAAGGGCCCACCGAGTCACCATTTCTTAGGTGGACGGTTACGTCCTCTGAGTCCAAACTAGGGACCTAGTCTTTCTAGTGGACCTCATCCTTTACCGTTGGTGGGGTCATAAGAACGGACCTTTTAAGGTACCTGTCTCCCCGGACTACCCGGGACCACAACGTTTCTCAGTATATGATGACTCGTGCACATGTGTCGTGTAAGTATACCTTAGATCTTTTTACCACGGCCACTTGGATAAACGTCCCGTCCTTATCTCCGAGTCCGTATCTCTTGTCTGAACACCTGTGTCGTCCCCTTCCTCTCCCATCCTGTTTAACTCTTTCATCGTAACTTTGTATATGTAATGGTATACATTTTGTTTTTGACTTTACACTAAATGTTCTACTTTCACTCTATATATAGTCAATCGACATCGAGACCAGACGACGACGATCTTTCGTTCAAAATATTTACACGTCGAGAGACTTTTTCCTAAGGTCACAGGTAATGGATACTCATTTCTTTGTTGTCAGTACCGTTACGAAAACGTAACCTTAAATATGAAACATTAGAGATCAAACGACAGAATCTCTGAGTAAGAAACGGAAGAACTCATATTCTTTGATAACACCGTTGTCGAAGAATTTCGTATCTACGACACCGGAGTCACCATCAACAGTGAAGTCTGAATAAGACTATCATTAGGAATCCTACGAATAAGTTCTTTGATGAGGAAATTAAGAGATTTCTAAGACATTCGTGAATTCAGGGACATAGTTTAGTGAAGGATGTACTTTATAGTTCAGAAGATAGAGAATAGACCTCGTTTGGGTTTGACTATTCTCAAAAACCATAGTCTTTACCTACTACGATATTTGTTTTAATGAGTTTTCACGTTGTAGATGTAAACGAATCATCTACCTTTCTTTTGTTAACATACGACTTTTAAATTAATGAAAGTATATAACACCTTTCTGTAAACCATTTTAACAACAGAGACTATAGAACCTTCATTTTAATACGTGATTCTCTTGGACTTCGAGATCTACTTCTTCAATGTTTTATGATCGGATACCATACATAACCGATAAGGAACTACGACTGTCATTCTATAATGTCGTTTCTTTAGAAAAGTTTGTTCTTAACCAATTAAAAGTTCGTATTCACTTTTTCTTAAGTCAAGAGAATTCTCTCTAAGAGGGACGGACACCCAACTGAGTATGGGTCACCTAACTGAGTATGGGCCACCCAACCTTTTGAGGTTAGTCAATATGAGGAGGTTTGATGAAATAAACCGAGGTCTAAAAAGAGTTCGAAGAAGGTAATTATGAAGAGAAGATATTTTACCTTCTATCTCGTTTTTATCTAATTCTTACTATAAAAGGAAGGGTTCGGACAATAATTGAATTAACCTGAGTCGTCGTTTTTATTTACATTTATTCAATCAGAGTGCTTTTGTTAAACGTGACACTAATAATCGTGTATCTTAACAGACCTTCATACAGTCTTCCAACGATTTATAAAATCCCTTAACTCTACGGTTTATTTGGTATTAAGTTCAAATATCTTTTGTTACTCATATGGATCCGCACCTATAGAAACTCACATAGGAATTTAACTCGAACAAATCGAAAATACTCCACAACTAATTACACGAAGTGGTTTAAATGTTTTAGGAACCGGTTTTAAAATTCATAAAAAAGGACAAGGAAAGAGAGAGAGGAACGGAGAAACCAGGTTGGAATAGGTGATAAGTAATATGTATGTATGATAATACGTATATTCTTACGTATTAACTCTAATAGGTCAGACTCCTTTTCCTTCTTTTTTCTTACTTGTTTTTAATTGTCTCAGAGTCTTTGGACACTTTATGATAGTCCGTATAGTCATACACGTATTAACTTCAGGGTTTTCTTTTCCGTTCTCTCTTCCTCGTATTCTTTATAAAATTCTTTGTTACGGGGTTCAGTAGGTTTTAAAACTACTTTTTGTAATGAGATACGTAGGTGTGTTGTCTTATTTAAGGTTCATCTTATTTGAGTTTCTCTAGATGTGGGTCTGTGAAGTTTTAGTTTGACGACCTTTTCTCTTAGAAATTTCGTCGTTCCCTCTACGTTGAGTAATTCATTTTTATAGGATTTGTTCTATTTGCTATTGGGACATACACTCTGTCGTTTTCTCTGTGTCTACATATCTTGTCAGAAAACCTGAGACACCCTCTCCCACTCCCAGCCTACTAAACCCTCTTCCCGGAACTTTGCATATTATAGTATACACTTTACTTAGCGGTCAGGTCCAAGCTACGTACTATGACCTATGAACCCCGACCACGTGACTCTGCTGGGTCTCCCTACCATGTCCCTCCCTCCTCTCACCCTCCAAGTTCTACCCCTTGTGCACATATGGACACCTCCTAAGTACAACTATACACCGTTTTGGTTATGTTATAACATTTTATTAATTGGAGGTTCATTTTATTTATGTAAATATAAAAATTTTTTTTTTGTTTTATTTTATGTCCTTTTTTTTTCTATTTATCGATTAAAGATTATTCTTTAGTACCTCCGGTCTTCAGTGCTCCACTGCATAAGGTTTGTGAGTTTTTTTTTTCTTTCTTTCTTTCTTTTCTTTTTCTTCTGACAGTTTGTTTTTAAGACATAGTCACTTTGGTAAGAAGTCTTAACTTCCCCTTGAATTCTGCGAGGGTACGGCCCCAGGTCGGGACCACCTAAGTCCCACTAAGCTTCCACCCCTGCCTCAACCGTAGGAACCTTTTTATGTATAAATTAATGTCTATATGTCTCTCTAATCTTTACCTATCACATCATCCTTTTAATCACCTCTTTTTCTCCGACTTATTGAACCAAATGTACCTTATCGTAGGTACGAGGTCTACCCTTAAGTCGGTCTCTTTTCCTCTCGTTCTTTCTTCGCTGTACCCCCTTAGTCAGAAAGGCCTTTGACTAGGCTAAAGAAATAAAACCCCAAACGAATATATGGAAAACAATGTATATCCTTACTTATGTCTCAGTGCGCCCCCCAGTCGTCAGGACTGGAAATAGTTTTAGTCCACGAAGTGTATTTTTCCAGAATCCCTAAAATACTAGGAAAGAAAGACTATTGGTTTTTGAATGAAAAAGGTTCCCACAAAAAAGAATTTGGTCCGTGGTGGGAGGTTTATTTCAATGTAAGGATATCCCACTCCCACATCACTCAATATTAGTTCTTTCCTTAAATAAATTGGGTTCCAATTGTACTAATTAGAATTTCCAATTATGAATAAAGAGGATATACGAATTTTCAATTACGAATAAAGAGGATTTACGATCAATATAAGTAATATTCCCGTCCCTTGTACCTCTAAATCGTCGTTTGTAGTCGGGTTGTTTACTTTTAGGAAAGTGGTTACGAGGGGAATCCTAGACAAATCAGAATTCTATCACTATTTCAATGTAAAAATGTATCGTTCCTGTGTCACTAAATATTGTTTCATGTCACTAGATAATGTTTTCTCTTTTAGGTAATTGAGTTTTTCAGATCATAACGATTGTAGTTTTTGACGATATAAAGGAAAAGATATAAGGTTTATGTAACTAATTATATAAGGGTCCACGGATTCCTATACCTCCGGACCGCCGTTAGTAACTGAGTTGTTACTCTTTTCGGGATACGATTAATTCTGAGAGTTTTATGAGGTTTTGAGAGACACGACAAATACCAACTCTCCATCATTTGTTAGTACACACATCACCGTCCTCATACCTATTAGGACAGTGTGTTCGATCAGACAGTCGTCTCTCCAAACTGGACTCTGTAGGAACAGGGTGGGTCCCCTCCCTTAATCGTCGTTAATAACTGTGTTGTTTACTTTTGGGAAGTGGTTATATTAAGGATTGGTTGGGTGATATGATTATTAAAGATTGAGGGGTTTTCTTAAACAGAAATCATTCAGACTTTGTAGAGCACGGAGAGTCTAACCCTCCGACATTTGTTAGTGTACACCGGCCTGCTTGGATATGTCTGCCCGATCTATTAGAAGTCTCCTCAGGCATTCGACTTTGTGAGAACAGTGCGGGTCCTTAAAAATAACGGAACCTCGACGTGCAAATGAGGAAGAGGTTCTCTTTCAATATCCCCTCTCGGGGGACATTTCAGTCTCCATATCCACTCTCGTATTTTGTCTGAGACCAAAACCCCATCTACGAGCCCTTGTCCCCCAAAGGACTCCGAACTAGTGCGGAAACGCATACGGTTTGGAGGAAGGAGTACTGGAAACGGTACCCGCCTCAAGGAGTGCGACCGGGGGTTGTGAGGGTCTGTTTGTTTTGACTCTCCTATGTAGTACTCGTCTTTATGATTTTCCTCAGGAAGTCCGATTTTTGACATGACACTATAGTAAAGAGTGTATGGTCTAATCTGTTTGGAGTGTTCAAAAAGTTGTATGATATAACCATTCCGAAACTCCTTTCTTCGTCAAAGTATACGATGACTACCCTTACTTTTTATCACGTAAGGGATATGTCCACTTATACCGTTATAGATTATTAATGTATGTGTAAATATGAAACTGTTCGTTGAGGTACAGATTTTTAAATGGGAGTTTTATGTATAGGTTTTTATTCTTTTATGTATACGTGTCCCGATAAATGACAAGGTAATAAACATTAATGTCTTATGACTTTTTTGGATTTACGAGTATGTATCCTCTGACCAACTTATTTAATATCATATAAATATGTTATCCCATACGTCGACATTTTGGTTTACTCCTTCTATACATATTTGACTTTACGTCCCTAAAAAGTCCTACATGTATTTCACTTTTTTTTTTGGACATTCTTCTCGTTTATAATATACGATAGAAAATACTTTCGGTTTTCCCTTTATTCTCTGATATACTATGTATACAGAAAGACTAAAAATAGTTTTTTTTCATCGTGTCCTTTTTGTTTGGTGATAGGTTACATTGAAAAGAAGGTTCCTCATTCGCAGAAAATTAAAGTACCGACGTCAGTGGTAGACGTCACTAAAACGTTTTTTACTTCAGACTGTGACAAAGATGACAAAGGGGTAGATAAAGGGTACTTCACTACCCTGGCCTACGGTACTAGAAGTAAAAGACTTACAACTCGAAATTCGGTTGAAAAAACGAGAGGTGAAAGTGAAAGTAGTTCTCCGAAAAATCGAGGAGAATTGAAAGACGGTATTCCCACCACAGTAGACGTATAGACTCCAATAACTATAAAGAGGGCCGTTAGAACTAAGGTCGAACACAAAGAAGGTCGGGTCGTAAAGAGAACTACATGAGACGGATCTTCAATTTATTCGTCCCACTGTTATATGTCGGAACTGTATGAGGAAAAGGATAAACCTTGGTCAGACAACAAGGTACAGGTCAAGATTGACAACGAAGGACTGGACGTATGTCTAAAGAGTTCTCCGTCCAATCCACCAGACCATAAGGGTAGAGAAGGTCTTAAAAGGTGTCAAATAACACTAGGTGTGTCAATTTCCGAAACCGTATCAGTTATTTCGTCTTTCTCTACAAAAAGACCTTGAGAGAACGAAAAAAGTACTAGGTCGCCTACAACCGTTCAACTAGAGACCAAGGAGACGGAAAAGATTTTGGTCGAACTTGTAGTCCCTCAAGTACCAAGTGCATAACGACTTCAGACCGAACCTCTTAAAACTCGTAATGAAATGATCGTACACTCTACTCACGTTAACACGTCATCTAACTCGTAAGAAAACGTAACGGAAAGAAACCTTAACCTTACTTTTGACTGTAAAGGTCAGGACACCGGTGACGACTCAAAAGGTTTACACGACCGTATAACTTACGTCGTGAAAGTGTCGTAGTAGAAAGTCCTAAACTTTGTCGAGTTGACCTTAAGGTAGTGGAGGTGATCGAAACAAGTATCACTACGAAAGATTCCGAGTGAACTGAAGTGTAAGGTTCTACAGACCGAGATCTAATCACTAGTGTAGTAGTCCTAATAGACCCAGTACTTCTAGAAAAAACATGTCAAGAAGATACATAAGAACGATGGAGAAGAATTATAGAAGACGAAGACAATCCAGGAGGAACCTTCTTTTCAATACTGGTTGGATCTATCATATAAGTTTTCGTCTCTGTAATTGAAACGGCTGATTCCAGGTAGATCATTTCCGATACCAAAAAGGACACCAGTACATACCTACAATCTCAACCTGACACTTCTTCCGACTCGTGGTTTCTTAACTACGCAAACTTGACACCACAACCTCTTCTGAGAACTCCCAGGGAACCTGACGTGCCTCTAGGTTGGTCAGGTAAGACTTCCTCTAGTTGGGACCCTAAAGAAACCTTCCTTACTACGATTTCGACTTCGAGGTCATGAAACCTATGGAGTACGCTTCTCAACTGAGTAACCTTTTCTGAGATTACGACCCTCTCTAACTCCCGTCCTCCTCTTCCCCTGCTGGGTCCTACTCTACCGACCTACCGCAGTGCCTGAGCTACCTGTACTCAGACTCACTTGAGGCCCTCTACCACTACCTGTCCCTCCGGACCGTACGACGCTCAGTACCCCAGTGTTTCTCAGCCTGTGCTGACTCGTTGACTTGACTTGACTTGACTAGGTTACATTGACTGTTACGTTATTTACATTACATTACCCTGTTTGACTATAGTAGTAATATATCGTACATTATTTTACTTATTAGACTTAAATTAACACTCCTCTGTAGTTTTATATTTCCTATAAGACGTATTGTTGATCAGATATGAGAATTTTTATAGTCATATACTTTCTGTTTCTTTTAAACTTTTCGGTAACATGCATAATTTCCTCTGATTTACGTCTGTCGTTGTTTTACGTTGTGCAGTAGGACCTGACCTAGGACTTAGTACCCCTTTTAAGGTATTCTTGTAACGACTCTATTGACGGTTTTTAACTTATGACTGAGATGTAAGTTATTATGACTGTATAGTCACCTTTTAAAGGGTTTAAAAGATTAACATAAAACTGACATAGTAGTAAACAAAAGAACAAGAATCCTTTTGTGTACTTTCTTCAAAATTCCCGTAATACAGATAATTGAGGGTGAGAGTTTACTGAGTTCTTTAATATATATATGTTTATGTATATATATATACATATATATATATATATATATACATGAGTACTAGATGGTTAAGGTGAAACCTAGACATTGGTTTTCTTAACTTTGGTCTTAGAGTTTCTCAATAAAGATACAGGTACAAATATTGTCACAATAAGTGTTATCGATTTTGTACCTTCGTTGACTTCACAGGTAGTTACGTATTTACCTATTGGTTTTACATATATATATTTTACCTTATTATTCACAGAAAATTTTCAACTTTTTAAGACTTTAAACGATGTTGTATCTACTTTGAACAACGTTCAATGTAGTACAATTGACTTTACAATCCGTGTTTTTCTATTAATAACATACTAATATGAATAAACTCTGTGAATCTTATCACTTTTAATATCCTTACCTTTCTTACCACCGAAGGTCCACGACCCTCCTCCCATCTTACCCCTCAATAATAAGTCACCCATATCACAAAGTTAGGAGACCCTACTTTTCTCGATACCTCTATTTATAGAGGGATAGACGTATCGAGGTAGAGGTATCTTACACGGTCAACGTATCGTAATACTTAATAAATTATGGTGACTTAGTGTGTGAATTTTTTAACGACAACAAACAAATCAACGATTCAGTACAGGTTGAGAAACCACTAGGTTACCCGACATCGGGTGGTCCGAGGAGGTAGGTACTCTAAAGGGTCCGCTCTTATGCCCTCACCCAACACGGGGAAGGAAGAAATCCCCTAGAAGGACTGGGTCCCTAACTTGGACTCAGAGAACGTTACCGTCCGTCTAAGAAATGGTATTAACGATCCCGAAGGGACCACTGACTCCCTTCGGGGGTTTTAGGAATTCTATCCATTCAAAATACAGTTAACATAAAATGGTGTTGTCTTTTAACTTATTACGTATATACATACATACATACATACATCTCTCACTTTCTTACTATTATTTTTTGATCCTTTTGTCATTTTTAATCACTTAAACTGACTACTTATATCTTTTGAAACATGATAAGAATAATGAGAAAAAACCCGAACTTTCATAAACTTTTGTTAATAAATTTTTTATAACTAATTGGTTTCAGTAGTCAAAAAAATTGGTCACAGACGTAAGCTACTTTTATACTAAACTACTACTTATTACTCTTTATTTTCTCGGAGAACTACTTCCACTTCCTCTTCTCACTTTCTCGACCGGATTTGGAGTCATACTTTTTCGAGTCTAGTACCGTAGACCGGGGCAACGACGACGATTCAACGAAGTCGGCACAGGCTGAGACACACTGGGCTCCTGTCGTCGGGTGGTCCGAGGCGGCAGGGACCCTAAGAGGTCCGTTCTTGCGACCTCACCCAACGGTAAAGGAAGAGGTTACGTACTTTCACTTTTCACTTTCACTTCAGTGAGTCAGCACGGACTGAGATCGCTGGGGTACCTGACGTCGGGTGGTCCGAGGAGACAGGTACCCTAAAAGGTCCGTTTTCATGACCTCACCCCACGGTGACCGGGGTAATGAAGTACCGTTTATCTTCACCTTTTCCACCTTCATCACTGTCTAAAGGAGAAGAATCTGAGATTTCACTTCACTTTAACTTCAGCGAGTCAGCACAGGCTGAGAAACTCTGGGGCACCTGACATCGGGTGGTCCGTGGAGACAGATACCCTAAGAGGTCCGTTCTTATGATCTCACCCAACAGTAAAGGAAACGGTCCCCTAGAAGGGTTGGGTCCCTAACTTGGACCCAGAGGACGTAACGTCCGTCTACGAAATGGGAGACTCGGTGGTCCCTTCGGGTTCTAGTGACGTTTACCACTGATGTCGGTGTTTTAGTCTTCTACTAACGAAGAATAATCCTTTCGATACTGTTTAGATCCATGATACAACTTTTAGAATGGAACGATTGTTTCCAGGTATATCAGTTCCGATCCCAGAAGGGTCACCAGTGCATACTAACACTCTCCACCTGGTATTTCTTCCGTCTCGTCATTCTTAACTACGGAAGTTTGACACCACGACGTCTTCTGAGGACTCTCAGGGAACTTACCGTTCTAGTTTAGTCAGTTAGAATTCCCTTTAGTTGGGACTTATGGGTGGCCTTCCTGACTATGACTTCGACTTTGAGGTCAGAAACCCAATAGACTACGTTTGTTAACTGAGTGACCTTTTCAGTCGACCCTTTCTAACTACCGTCTTCTTCTCCTAGGAAGAAGAACAGGAGGACACAGTCTCCTACTCTACCGTCCTACCGTAGTGGTTACGTTTACTTGTACTTGTACTCCCTGTCCCTCCGGATCGCACGACGTCAGGTACCTTAGCGTTTCTCAGTCTGTGTCGACCCGTTGACTTGTTGTTGTTGTTACTTTTTACAGACAACCTTCTGCCCTTCTTTCTCCGTCACTAACTTTCTGACGTTTTAAGTCTGGTTCAGGTTTTCTTTTATTCTAAAGATTTATCAAAATAGTGGTTTTGTTTTAAGTATTTTCCGTTAAGAATTCTTTATCCAATATAACCTTCATCTTATGGTCTAATTTTAGACTCTATCATATATTTAAATATTTTTCTTCATTAATTCCAAGCAAAAATTTCCAAAGACCTATTCATTAAGTCTTTACTCCATCTTTTGTATAATCTGGATAATTTGTATATTTCTTTACCGTTTTAGAACATTACTTATTCAGTACTTTTTGTGCTGATTAGTTTCTCCTGAAGTTCATGTCGATTGATTATTATTAACGTGTGGTATTATCTTTTTACGTTTCTCTATTCTCAAATTACTATTTTAAAATTTTATTAAAATCCACAAACATCCTTTAGGTTAGTCTCATAAAAGTATGAAGATGAACAGGTGTATAAAAAGTGAAGTGAAAATGGGTAAAGGATCGAAGGGAGAACTCGACGAAAGAATTTAAAGTCGCATAAGAACGACATATGGAGACTGATAAAATTGTTTAAGAGGGGTAGGTGAGTAGTTTAAGAGGAAATGTAAAAGGAAGGAAAATGATGTCGATACACCCTTCTTATGTACCTTCTTGACATGTTTTTTCTAGAAGTGCTGGGTCTATTAGTACTACTACACTAGAGACTAGATCTCGGTCTGTAGAACCTTACACTTCAGTTCACCCGGAATCTTTCGTAGTGATACTTGTTTCGATCACCTCCACTACCTTAAGGTCAACTCGATAAAGTTTAGGACTTTCTACTACGACACTTTCACGACGTGAGTTATACGGTCGTGTAAACCTTTTGAGTCGTCACCGGTGTCCTGACCTTTTCCAGTCAAAAGTAAGGTTAGAGTTTCCTTCCGTTACGTCTTCTTACGAGTTTGTTGGTGTGTTAACGTGAGTAGAGTGTACGATCATTTCATTACGAGTTTTAAGAGGTTCGGTCTGAAGTCGTTATGCACTTGGTACTTGAGGGACGACAAGTTCGACCAAAATCTTTTCCGTCTTCTTGGTCTCTAGTTTGACGGTTGTAGGCGACCTAGTACTTTTTTCGTTCTCTCAAGGTCTTTTTGTAGAGAAAGACGAAATAACTGATACGGTTTCGGAAACTGACATACCTAGTGTTATTTGACACCTTTTAAGACTTTCTCTACCTTTATGGTCTGGTGGACCGGACGGAGAACTCTTTAGACATACGTCCAGTTCTTCGTTGTCAATCTTGACCTGTACCTTGTTGTCCGACCAAGGTTTATCCTTTTCCTCATACAGTTCCGACATATAACAGTGGGACGAATAAATTGAAGATCCGTCTCATGTAGTTCTCTTTACGACCCGACCTTCTTCGTGTCCGACCTTAGTCCTAACAGCCCTCTTTATAGTTATTGGAGTCTATACGTCTACTGTGGTGGGAACACCGTCTTTCACTTCTCCTCGATTTTTCGGAGAACTACTTTCACTTTCACCTCTCGTTTTTTCAACCGAATTTCGAGTTATAAGTCTTTTACTTCTAGTACCGTAGGCCAGGGTAGTGAAGTACCCTTTATCTACCCCTTTGTCATCTTTGTCATAGTCTGAAATAAAACCCCCCGAGGTTTTAGTGACGTCTACCACTAACTTCGGTACTTTAATTTTCTGCGAATGAGGAACCTTCTTTTCAATACTGGTTGGATCTATCGTATAACTTTTCGTCTCTGTAATGGAACGGCTGTTTCCAGGTAGATCAGTTCCGATACCAAAAAGGACACCAGGACATACCTACACTCTCAACCTGACACTTCTTCCGACTCGCGGCTTCTTAACTACGCAAACTTGACACCACAACCTCTTCTGAGAACTCTCAGGGAACCTGACGTTCCTCTAGGTTGGTCAGGTAAGACTTCCTCTAGTCGGGACCCTAAAGGAACCTTCCTTACTACGATTTCGACTTCGAGGTCATGAAGCCGGTGGAGTACACTTCTCAACTGAGTAACCTTTTCTGAGACTACGACCCTCCCTAACCCCCGTCCTCCTCTTCCCCTGCTGGCTCCTACTCTACCGACCTACCGTAGTTCCTGAGTTACCTGCACTCAGACTCACTTGAGGCCCTCTACCACTACCTGTCCCTCCGGACCACACGACGCTAAGTACCCCAGCGTTTCTGAACCTGTGCTGACTCACTGACTTGACTTGACTACACGACATAAACACGATTCAGCGAAACCAGCACCAGTTGAGAAACGCTGGGATACTTGATATCGGGTGTCCGAGGAGAAAGGTACCCTAAAGGGTCCGTTCTTATGACCTCACCAAACGGTAAAGGACGAGATCCCCTAGAAGGACTTGGTCTCCAGTTTGGATATAGAGAATACAGACAACATAATCATCCGACCAAGAAATGGTAATCGTGGTGGACCTTTGGTGATGTCGATAACACTTGGATTTAACCTTGTCGGAATTTATAACAATTGTTAATATATACCAATTGATATTCATTAGCTTGTTCCGTGGGGTGAGGTCATGAGAACAGACCTTTTAGGGTAGCTGCCTCCTCGGACCACCCGACGTCAGGTACCCCAGCGATTTTCAGCCCGTGCTGACTCGCTGAAGTGAAAGTGAAAAGTGAAAGTACGTAATCTCTTCCTTTGCCGTTGGGTGAGGTCACAAGAACGGACCTCTTAGGGTCCCTGTCTCCTCGGATCACCCGTCGGCAGATACCCCAGTGTGTCTCAGCCTGTGCTGACTTCACTGAATCGTCGTCGTCGTCGTTGATATTTAATATCAAATAACAATATTTCACATACTTAAAGGTAGATGACACGTTTTGTGCGAAATAAAAAATTATTAAAAAGACGTCAAAACCATTACAAATAACAATTTCCAACGAAATTAGACAAGTTTGACGGTATTGTTTTATGGTATCTGACTCATCGAAAGGTCACCAGTTCACACCTACACTCTCAACCTAATATTTCTTTCGACTCGTGACTTCCTGACTAGAAAGACTTGACACCACAACCTCTTCTGAAGACTCTCAGGGTACCTGACGTTCCTCTAGGTTGGTCAGGTAAGATTTCCTCTAGTCAGTACCCACAAGTAACCTTCCTGACTACGACTTCGACTTTGAGGTTATGAAACCGGTGGGCTACGCTTCTCGACTGAGTAACCTTTTCTGGGACTACGACCCTTTCTAACTCCCGTCCTCCTCTTCCCCTGTTGTCTCCTACTCTACCAACCTACCGTAGTGGCTGAGCTACCTGTACCCAAACCCACCTGAGACCCTCAACCACTACCTGTCCCTCCGGACCCCACGACGTCAAGTACCCCAGTGTTTCTCAACCTGTGCTGACTCGCTGACTTGACTTGACTTGACTGGTCAAGACCTCCAACCTTCGGGGTTTAGTTTTACAATCATATTAGTTAAAGGCAACTCTTAAGAAGGACCGAACGTCTTACGGTGGAAGACCGACGTAGGAGTTACCACTTCTCTCTCCGAAAGACCACAGAAAAGAATATTCCCATGAATAGGGTAGTACTCCCGGGGGAAGGACTCGAGTAGATTTGGATTAATGGAAGGATTTCAGGGTAGAGGTTTATGGTAGTGTGACTTCCAATTCGAAAGTTGTATACTTAAGACCCCCTTGTGTTAAGTCGAGTATCGTTTCTGGATCGGATATATACTAATTGACTACGATTAATTACCTTGTCGTAAACCTATAATAAGAACTAATACCGTCATTTCTGCCTTGTACTCTAGTAATTTTTATGTAGGTAATTAAACATTTTATATTTTCCAGGTCAACTACAGAGAAAATCGTTGAAACTTATAGTATAATAACAAATTATAAGGAAAACTTCTTTGTATGTAAATGTTTCTTACTTTGTAAAATTATAATTTTACATTATTAAACTTGTACGTTTTACGTAATTAGTTATAATAATATCTTTTGTTTACTTTTAAACCACCATTAAAACAGTATATGTTAACACGCAGTTTGTGAAAGAGGGAATAAAAGTTTAAAGGTACAATTATACAATTGGTACCGTGGTAGAACACCTATAAATAGTTTATCGACTCGACACGTTTGTAAATAGACTTCCATGATTTTTACTTTCATAAATACTTTTTATACTTTCAAAATTTTATTTCAAATCCAATTACTTTATTTTACAACCGTTCATTAGAAGATGTTAGAAAGTTTCTGAAAATTAATATATTTATTTGAGAACTTGGTTGAGGTCTTAAAAGAAAAATTCACGACCTCAACAAAGAAAAGTTAAAAGAAAAAGAAAAATTTCGCAGAAGAAGTAATTTACGAATATATTTTAAAGATTGACCGGTGAACCAAGATTTATGTAGTTTATCTAATATAAAATCACACATATCATACACGTGTACATACAAATATATTAATTTATATTTACATATACGAAGATATTAAAATATAACTAAATTCTAGTACCAAACAATTTTTTATCCTTGACTATGTCTCATCGAAAAAAAATTTCGTTTTATTATAAATTATTTAAATTCAAAACAATGAGTGACCGGTACTTGGTGGAGAAAATTTAGAATAAAAGGACTCGATCTTACTTTTTATGACTATTAACAGTTTAAAACCTCTTCTATATGGTTTTGTGTAATTCGAGACTGTTACAGTTTAGTTTTTCATATACAATAAAGTGTATATCCTAAATTTATAAATAACTGATATTATCCTTTGATATGATTTACACCATAAAATTAATCTTTTGAGAATTAGTGTGTTACAAAATTACTGAAGAAATCTATCATATGTCCTTTTAGTAACGACATTAATTACACTAAAAAGTTTTTCAAATGACTTACACAAAGACATTATAGAAGTAACATTTCAAAGTCTTAAATCTCAAGTGTTAATGTAAATTAACATCGTAAATAATATCTAAGGTGATATCCGATGCGTAGACCCATGTAATAGATTATGTAGGAAGGTTGTTAGAAAACTCAAGTATAATAATAAAGATGAAACGTGCATTCCTTTTAACTCTGACTCATTAATATATTGTAAAGTACTTTTCTACCCGTGTTATTTCCTGTCTTTACCATACCCGTATTGTCTCCGTCTTCTATAATTATTTTCCACCGTTCTTATGTGTCTTCTTGATATGTTTTTCCTAGAATTACTGGGTCTATTGGTAATACCATACTAGTGAGTGGATCTCGGTCTATAGGACCTTACACTTCAGTTCACCCGGAATCCTTCGTAGTGATGCTTGTTTCGATCACCTCCACTACCTTAAGGTCAACTCGACAAAGTTTAGGATTTTCTACTACGACACTTTAAGACGACGTGAGTTATACGGTCGTTTAAACCTTTTGAGTCGTCACCGGTGTCCTGACCTTTTCCAGTCAAAAGTAAGGTTAGAGTTTCCTTCCATTACAGTTTCTTACGAGTTTGATGACGTGTTAACGTGAGTAGAGTGTGTGATCATTTCATTGCGAGTTTTAAGAGGTTGGATCCGAAGTTGTCATGTACTTGGTTCTTGAACGTCTACAAGTTCGACCTAAATCTTTTCCGTCTGCTTGGTCTCTAGTTTAATAGTTGTAGGCAACCTAATATCTTTTCGTTCTCTTAAGGTCTTTTTGTAAACGAAATGACTGATGTGGTTCCGTAAACGTACGGAGTGTTGTTTGACCTTTTAAGACTTTCTCCACCCTTATGGTCTGGTGGAATGGACGGAGGACTCTTTAGACATACGTCCAGTTCTTCGTTGTCAATCTTGACCTGGACCTTGTTACCTTACCAGGTCTAACCCTTTCCTCATACAGTTCCGACATATAACAGTGGGACGAATAAACTGAAGATACGTCTCATGTAGTACGTTTTACGGTCCGACCTACTTCGTGTTCGACCTTCAAACGGCTTTCTTTATAGTTATTGGAGTCTATACGTTTACTGTGGTAGGAATACCGTCTTTCACTTTTTCTTGATTTCTCGGAGGACTACTTTCACTTTCTCCTCTCACTTTTCCGAACGAATTTTGAGTTGTAAGTTTTTTGTTTCTAGTACTGTAGGTCAGGGTAGTAAACTTCCGTTTAGTTACCCCTTTGTTACCTTTGTCACTCCCTGAATTAAAAGAACCCGAGGTTTTAGAGATGTCAACAACTGACGTCGGTACTCTATTTTTCTACGAATGAGAAACTTTCTTTTCGATACTTTTTGACTCTGTCGTATAATTTTTCATCTCTGTAATGAAACGGTTGTATCCGGACACATCAGTTTCGATACCAAAAAGATCATCAGTGTATATCTACACTCTCAACCTGGTAGTTCTTCCGACTCGTGACTTCTTAACTACGAAAACTTGACACCACAACTTCTCCTGAGATCTCTCAGGGCACCTGACGTTCGAGTTTCGTCAGTTAGGATTTCCTTTAGTTGGGACTTATAAGAAACCATCCTACCTACGACTTCGACTTCGAGGTTTATGAAACCGGTAGACTACACTTCTCGACTGAGTAATCTTTTTTAGGACTACGACCCTTTCTGACTTCCGTCCTTCTCTTCACCCGTTTTTTCCTACTCTACCAACCTACCGTAGAGACTGAACTACCTGTACTCAAACTCGTTCAAGACCCTCAACCACAACCTGTCCCTACGGACCACACGACGTCAGGTACCCCAGTGTCTCTCAGTCGGTACTGACTCGGTGACTTGACTTAATATATTGAGTAGTTCCAGTGTGTCGATTATTCTTCAGTATTAAAATTGGGTCCAGAAGTTTCGGGGTCAAGAACAGTGTTGTGTTTGAACGAAGAGTCTTTAAGTCTATTTATAGTCCACCCCTGAAGGGACTACCAGTGACCAATTCTTAGGGGGAAGGTTACGTCCCCTTCATCCAAGTTAGAGACGAGTCCCTTGATACTAGGATGTACGGTCTCCGTTGATTCGGGCAAGTGCTGTCACTTCTCGGACACGAGGTGTTGATTCTTTTTTTTGGTTTTCTTTAAGTCTATTTTAGTCTATAAAATTAGGTCTGTAGTTATTTCTTAAATTTTTAGACAAATGACTTTCAGGGTTCGATAAGGTTCAATTTTGACGAAATAAAAAGAGAGACCTCACTTTTATACCCCTCCCTCNCCCTTGATACTAGGATGTACGGTCTCCGTTGATTCGGGCAAGTGCTGTCACTTCTCGGACACGAGGTGTTGATTCTTTTTTTTGGTTTTCTTTAAGTCTATTTTAGTCTATAAAATTAGGTCTGTAGTTATTTCTTAAATTTTTAGACAAATGACTTTCAGGGTTCGATAAGGTTTAATTTTGACGAAATAAAAAGAGAGACCTCACTTTTATACCCCTTCCTCCACCCTCCCCCCAAGTCCTCACCCTTGAATACATGTGGGCACCGTCTAAGTACAACTACATACCGTTTTGGTTATGTCATAACATTTCATTTTTTATTTATTTATTTTATTTTTGGACGAAATAAAATGTGTACGTTAAAAATTGCGTGATTTAAATTATAATAACGTAAACTTTGTATTAAGAAGGTTATTATATTATGGTAATTTATGTCCTTACATTCCATATAATAATTAAGAGACGCACACGATTCAGTGAAGTCAGTACAGGTCGAGAAACGCTGGGATACCTGACATCGGGTGGTCCGAGGAGACAGGTACCCCTAAGAAGTCCGTTCTTATGATCTCAACCACCGGTACGTGGAGAGGTACCCTAGAAGGGTTGGGTCCCTAGTTTGAACACAGACATTTTAGAGGACGTAACCGTCCGTCAAAGAAATGGTGATCGATATCTATTCTTATCTTGTATTTATCTTTAATTTAAAAGAATTACCATTAAGAATTCGTAACTATAGGTGAGGTAGTAATAGAAGAAAATAATTTATGATATCGTATTTTGAGAAATACTCAGAAAATATTATTTTTTTTTAACACTATCCTTGTGAATTATACTCTAACTGGGAGTTGTTTTAAAATTCACGAATTATATCATAACAATTGATGTCCGTGTTACAACATGCTACCTGGAGATCTTATATGAGTAGAACACATTGACTTTGGACTATGGATAACTTGTTAAGGGGTAAAGGAGAGGTAAATCGGGGACCATTGATAGAAACATGAGAGACAAAGATACTCAAAATGATAAAGTCTATAGAGTGTCTTCACCTTAACACAAACAGGAAAACACGGACCGAGTAAATTGAATCGTATTACAGGAGACCCAAGTAGGTACAACAACGTCCTAAGAGAAGAAAAAATTCCGACATACATATATTGTGCAAAAGAAATAGGTAAGTAGACAAGTATCTGTAAATCCAAAAAGGGTGTAGAATCGATAACACTTGTCATGATATTGCTTGTGACCTTACAAGTAGACTCTAGGTCTAAAGAGAAAAACTATATATGGGTCTCATCCTGACGATCTAGTACATCATTGAGATAAAAATGAAAAAACTCCTTAGAGGTATGATAAAAGGTATCACTGACGTGGTAAAATGTAATGGTGGTTGTCACATATTCGTAAGATTAAAGAACTGTTGTCGGTATGATTGTTTACACTCTACGATACAGTAACGTCATAACTAAACGGGAAGGGACTATTAATCATTATAATTCGTAGAAAGGTGAATGGACGACCGGTAAACGTACAGAAACCTCTTTACAGATAAGTTCAAGAAAGAATAAATTTTATATACAGTAAAATAAAAAACCGACAATCCAACACTTTCAAGGAACATATGAATTCTATAACTAGAGGATGGTCTATGTACCAAACGTTTATCAAAGATAAGATATCCAACGGAACAGTGTGACAACACAAAACTCAAAAACAAAAACGACACGTCTTCAAAAAATCGAAATGTATCGGGGTGACCCGAAAAAACGAAGACAACGAGTACGAAAACCACAGGATAGGTATAGTCATCGTATATAGTTAGTAATGGTTCGAGTTACAATGTTTCGTAAAAGGGATACGAAAGAAGATCCTCAAAATGTCAAGGTCCAGAATTACAATTGAGTAATTAGGTAAAACTCAACTAAAAAATGATACCACATTTTATTCCCAAATTAAGACAAGAAAACGTACACCTATAGGTCAAAAGGTTTGTAGTAAACAACTCCTCTGACAAGAAAAGGGTAACATATGAGAACCGAGCGAACAACTTCTAGTTAAGTAGTATATAGATGCCCAAATAAAGATTCGAGAGATAATACAAGGTAACAAGAGATATATAAACAAAAATACAGTCAGTATGAAAATTGTTTATTAAAACAAATAGATAAATAGAAACCGACCCGACCCAGAAATAACGACGAGCCCGAAATAAAAAAGGATCAACGTCGTTCACCCAAGATGACAGATCGACGTCGCACGTCCAAAGAGTAACGTCACCGGAGAGAACAACGTCTCGTGTCCGAGATCCCACACACCCGAAGTCGTCAACACCGTACACCCGGGATCTCGTCTCCGAGTTATGAACACCGTGAGTCCGAAGAAACGAGGTGTCGTACATCCTAGAGGGACCTAGTCCCTAGTTTGGGTACAGAGGACGTAACCGTCCACCTAAGAAATTGTGACTCGGTGAACCCTTCGGGGTCAGTATGATAAAATTAGTGATAACAAAATATTATATAAAATTGTGGACTTTCTCACTACGAGGTCGAAACAAGAAGTAGGAATTCTAACGAAACCGTTGATCCCAGCAAACACAAAGGTATACTTAAAGTCCTAACGAAAAAAGGTAAAGAATTTTTTGACGGTAACCCTAAAACTATATCTGACGTAGTTTAGACATCTAACAAAACCCGTTATGCCTGTAAACTTGTTATAGTTCAGAAGGTTATGTATTTATGTCCTTCACAAAGGTAAGTAAACACAGAATTAAAGAAAGTAGTTACTAAATGTCAAAGATATCATACTTAGAAATTTGAAACCAATTCAAATAAGGATCCATAAAATAAGAAAAACTGTGATAACACTTACCCTAACAAAAGAAAAAGGAAGAGTCTACTAAGTAAGGATCACATATCTTTGTGTTGAATATAGATATATAACTAGAACATGGGATATTAAAATAACATAAGTAAATAATCGAGATTATCAAAACACACACACACACACACACACACGCATCAGGACTCCTAAGAGATATGTAAGTTAGTACACTAAACGTTTACTCCATTAAAATGAAAAAGGAAAGACTAAACCCATAGAAAATAAAGAAAGAGAACGGATTAATAAGACCGATATTGAAGGTCCTAATACTACTTTTCTTCACTTCGCTCACCTGTAGGAACGTAGTAAGGACTGGAATTTCCTTTTCGAAAATCAAAACGTGACAACTCATACTACAATCGACACCCGAAAAGTGTGAACAGGAAATGATACAACTTCATTTACGGAAGACATGGATGAAACAACTCTCAAAAATAGTACTTTTCCACAATTTAAAACAATTCACAAAAAAGACCGAAAGAACTCTACTAGTAGACTAAAAATAAGAAGTTAGCGGATTATACCACTTAGTGTAATTGACTAAACGTACACCACTTGGTAGGAATGTAGAGTCCCTTTTTAGAAGAACCAGTACTACATACTAATAAAATTACACGACAATCTAAGTCAAACAATCACAAACAACAAAGAAACAAAAGTCTTTAAAATGTAGATATAAGTAATCCCTATATCCAGGCATCAAAAGAACATTTGATTAGAAACAATCAGAAACAGATTGAAACCATAGTCTCATTAAGACCGAAGTATTTTACTCTAACTTTTACAAGGTAGAAGGAGTCAAAAACCTTTCAAATTCTTCCTGATCACGATTAATAATTGACAAACTGTCTTCAGTGGTTACTTCGGTAGACCAGGACCCGAAAAGAAGTAACCCTCAACACCACAAAAAAAAAATCACTACTTTAGAATAAACTATAACCAGACGAGTACAAATGATTTAGAATTACTAAGACAGAACCACTTAATACACAAAAAATTTTAAATCGATAAAGAAGACCCAATAGGTCAAACTAACGTATATTGACAGGTATTATCAATGAACGCACAAGTCAGTGAAGTCAGTACAGGTTGAGAAACGTTGGGATACCTGACAATTGGTGGTCCGGGGGGACAGGAACCCTAAGAGGTCCGTTCTTATGACCTCACCCAATGGTACGGGAGGAGGTCCCCTAGAAGGGTTGGGTCCCTAGTTTGGGCCCAGAGAACGTAATGTCCACCTAAGAGATGACGACTCGGTGGTCCCTTCGGGTATTATCAATGAATGTTAGAAAATTTAAAGACACCGTAGTCAACATTAAGACGAGAAGGTAAAGACTAAAATAAATCAAGTCAGAAGAGAAAAAAAAGAATCGGATCGGTTCCCAAACAGTTAAAAATTTTAGAAAAATTTTTTGGTTGAGAAAATTAATGATAAATAAATAAAACCGGTGTGGTACACCGAACGCCCTAGATACAGTTAGTACAGTCAGGAGACATACTTCACTCTATCTTTGGTCGCGGAACCCACCATGTGACTTTCCGACGATTGAAACCCTTGTACGATGTGAGAAAGGAAAGGGAAACTTTTCGTAGTCAATACATGGAAAAAGTTGGAACGTCTCGGTACGGTCGACGTCTTTACGACAGGTAAGGAAATCGGTGTTGTATGTCGGCATAATACGGTCAAGAAAGACACTAGGTGAACTTTACCCTGACTTCGACCAGGGAGACCGTCAGGTGACTTTCTGGTCTCTACATCTTCAACCGGGATGAAAAAGAGAGAGGGAGGTTTTTTTTTTCTCCTGAGTGTTAGAGAGAAACACGAATCAATACTATGTCCATTTCTTTTAAACGAGACACATTGGAGAGAACTACTTCGACTAGAGTCGGAACACGAACAGACCTCATGACGTTGAAGAATTGACTTAATACATGACGAGTATTCCTATAAAACAATGAATACAATAACAATTTAGACACATAGACACTCCTTTGTTCCTGAACGGTAGATCGACTACAGTGAGGTAGGACAGAAAATCTGTGTTTAAGAGACTGAGTAAATAATACTTCTATTTACATGATCTCTAAACTATCTTCAACAAGTTAAAACGAGACAATACACTTGTCGATCCAGTGACGACGGTAGTGTGTATCTATCTAATGACAAGAAATGTTTAGAGGGGTTAAGAAAAATCCTAAAAAAAAGTTTTATTATATTTTAAAATTAAATCTGCATTCATAAAAGACCAGATGTTATCGTAGTTTTTTTTTAAGACCTTAAGTGAAGAAAAAAAGGAAATTTTATAGAGGTTCTGTCGATCAAACGTCTTTATTTTATGTTCATAAAATTTACGTAATTCTGTCCCTCGAGTCCCGGTCACGTGACCCTGTTGGGACTCCCTACCTTACTCCCCACCCCCACCCTCTCCCAAGTCCTACCCCCTGTGTACATGTGGGTACCGACTAAGTACACATACATACCGTTTTTGGTGGTGTTATTTTTTTATTTATTTATTTTTCGTCTCTGTAATTTTTTTTGAAGGACTATGATTCTTTTTCATTGAATTTTGGTGTGACACTATAACAAAGGAATATCACTGCTTTTTAACTTATAATATGGTGAAACACTTCTACACCTTTTTATCTTCGTAAGAGTATGTAACAAAATTAAGTCATAAAACATACTAAGGTAAGAGAGAGAGAGACCGACGTGACGTACCGAACACCCTAGAGACAAGGGACTAGTCTCTAACTTAGGTCCGGGAACTATCACTCTCACACCTCAGGATTGGTGATCTGGTGTTCTCTTAAGGGAGGTAAAAGGGAAAGCTTCGTGTAGTCAATATGAATTTTTAAACCAAAAGTACTAACGAAACCTCAAACCTTATGTATAAATGTAGATTCAGGTGAAAGTTTGTTATGACATTGTGAAGTATCCATCACCCTCATGGTATTTTGTTATTAGGATTAAGGGGGGAAGGTAGAAAACATAGTAAAACAATAAGTAACATGAATATGCATTCGTATGTGTGTGTGTATTGATTTGTGTAACAACCATGATAAAACTTGTATTAAAAAAGGATAATCTAGTTACTTCTTTTTCTTTTTAAAATTTAATAAGGTATAAGGAAGAGACTACTAGAGGGAAAGAATTACATCTAGTCTCAAAGACGGGATGCACTAAAAAGAAGAGAGATTTCTTAAAGAAATCTTAAAAAAATATCACGTCTAGATGATAGTTGTTTAAAGAGTTAAAAACGAACAGACTCTTTCATAAAGAGGAAGTAAAAACATCCCATGTCTTAAGATTCAACAATAAAAAATGAGAATTACGAAGTCCATAAAGAAAGGTGAGAGAAAAACGAACATACCAAAGACTCCTCTTCAACCTATATTGATCATAAACAAGAAAATATCCATTCCAAAAGGGGATGAGACCAAAGAATGTCTTAAAAAATAGAAACTAGAAGATATTAAGTAATTTTTTTTTTGTTTTTTCGAAGAACCGTAAGTAGGACGAACTACAATAGACTCAAGGACCTAGACACTAAACCACAGACTGTAATTAAACTCCTTCAAGAATCAGAAAATTTATAAAAAATTTACAAGTTAATAAAATTTATACAGAGACCAGGGAAGAGAAATAAGAGGATCATAGGGGTAGTGTGTATGCAATATCGAAGACATCAACACGATGTCAGGAACCTATAAGACAAGACACAAACGTCCGAAAAGAGAGAAAAGAAAAGTCAAAATCTTCGAAGGTAACGATATAGGAGTTCGAGTTTCTAATAGAGAAACCAACACAGATTAGGTGACAATTCAGGTAATCTCCGTAAGAAGTAAAGACAATATCACAAAAACTAGAAATCATAAATAAAAACCAACAAAGAATCCTAAAAGTAGAGAGCCGAATGTGACGTGTAGAAACGAACTTTCGACATGAAATAGGTAATCTCAGGAATCATATAATCCTGAAGGGACCACCGAGTCTGTTATTTCGCAGACAGATGTTACGCCCTCTGGGTCCAAGTCAGAAACAAAACTTAATAGTAAGACCATTAAGGTTTAAGAGACAGTGTAAAGTAAGACTAAGATCGAAATACACAAGTTTCACACAAAACACGGTAAATCATATGGAACATCACAAAAGAACTATTACTCTGTACTATACGATCCATTTTCCTTGACAAAATTCCTCTGAAAATCTTGATGCGATCATTCCACAGTCCCCTCCCCTTTGTCAGGATACTGATCCAGAGTCAGAAAGTCCCTCGGATACTGTGACCTGACACTTAAAGTGCTCATAGAGTAAAAAAAAAGAGAGGAGAACCCACTCCGTCTTACCGATCTCCCTCGACCTTAACGCGTAAAGGGAAGGGGGGTCTCATCCGAGACTATTATAGAGTCGTCTAAGTCAAGTCAAGTCAAGTCAAGTAAGCGCAGGCTGAGAAACGCTGGGGTACTTAGCGTCGTGCGGTCCGGAGGGACAGGTAGTGGTTGAGGGCCTTAAGTGAGTCTGAGTGCAGGTAGCTCAACTACTACGGTAGGTCGGTAGAGTAGGAGACGGCAGGGGAAGAGGAGGACGGGGGTTAGAGAGGGTCGTAGTCTTAGAAAAGGTTACTCAGTTGAGAAGAGTACTCCACCGGTTTCATGACCTCAAAGTCGAAATCGTAGTAAGGAAGGTTTCTTTAGGGTCCCGACTAGAAGTCTTACCTGACCAACCTAGAGGATCCGAGACAAATTTGTCAAAGGGGACTAACATCCAGAACTGTTTTTATTGTCTTACTATACCGTATAAAGTTTGGCCAAGGAAAAAGATAGGAGTACGACCTTTGTACTTCCCTAAAAAGAGTCTATAAACGACACCCTTGAACCAACTTGTTGTGACACTCACGAGGGGATACTGATATAAGGAACCTCAAAAATTGAGAGTCTGTCCGGGTACAACTCCGAGGTCGTTAAGTGTTAGTGTCCAGTCCAAGAGGATGGGACTGTGACCAAAGACCAAGTAAAAAACGGATCCGTCCTCAGAGACGAGACTATTTGACACTGAGGAACATAAATTAACAGAAAGACTAGGACACAGAAGTCAAAAAACAAAAAGTTGGACAGTCGAAAAATGAATAACAATTCTACCTCACCATTGAAGGTTCAAGGAATATACACTTTTACCTTCAAGAGTAGATAATAACTCCCTTCATATATCACAATAAAGATACCTTCTGTCGACCGTTTTAGATAATTTTAATATTTACTTATATAGGAAATTGGGTTGTTAAAGTGAATACTTGAATAGAGTATCTAAATAACTATATGTTAGTGCTACCACACTAGTGAGTGGATCTCGGTCTGTAGGACCTTACACTTCGGTTCACCCGCAATCCTTCGTAGTGATACTTGTTTCGATCACCTTCACTACCTTAAGGTCAACTCGATAAAGTTTAGGACTTACTACTACGACACTTTCACGACGTGAGTTACACGGTCGTTTAGACCTTTTGAGTCGTCACCGGTGTCCTGACCTTTTCCAGTCTAAAGTAAAGTTAGGGTTTCCTTCCGTTACGGTTTCTTACGAGTTTGATGACGTGTCAACGTGAGTAGAGTGTGCGACCATTTCATTACGAGTTTTAAGAGGTTCGGTCCGAAGTCGTTATACACTTGGCACTTGAGGGTCGATAAGTTCGACCAAAATCTTCTCCGTCTCCTTGGTCTCTAGTTTAACGGTTGTAGGTGACCTAGTACCTTTTTCGTTCTCTCAAGGTCTTTTTGTAGATAAAGACGAAATAACTGATACGGTTTCGGAAACTGACACACCTAATGTTATTTGACACCTTTTAAGACTTTCTCTACCCTTATGGTCTGGTGGACTGGACGGAGAACTCTTTAGACATACGTCCAGTCCTTCGTTGTCAATCTTGACCTGTACCTTGTTGTCTGACGTTAAACGTTGTTCGTTAAAAGAAATAAACTCAAGTCTTACCCAACATTTCGTCATCTCTGTTGAAAGTTGTAATTGTTCTGTAAAATGGGTCTTTGACAATTGTTTGTATGTCACGTCACCACCAAGTTCTTCAAAACTTCCTCTGTTCTCGGAACTTCTACTTCTCACATCACCGACCGGTAACCTTCAACTGTCACTGGTAAACTTTCCTAGTAGTTTCGACTAGGAGAATGTTGATGTACTCCTCAACGACTTCTGAGTCACGGTTGGTAAGATTCTAACAAACCGTAAACTTCGTTCAACCTTTCGACTTTTTCGAACTATTCACCCACGGAGTACTCGACTGGTATTTAGTTTTTTATTGGTAGTAAAACTTCACAACAGAAGAAAATAAGAGGTGTTATAGTTACTTAGTAAAGAACCAGTCTAACACTGAACCCAGTTTTTCACCTAAAATATGTTATTGTCCACTACTGGTCGAGTCACAAACCTGACTCCTCTTCAAGGTTTCGTGAACGGGTTTGTACGTGGTTTGTACGTGGTTTTTTTCTAGTATCAGTGACAAACAATCAGACGACCACCATACTAGGTGATGTCGAGAGACTTGGGGTCATTTTGGTAATGTAGACTCTTCATACGAGTCGTTTACCTTCTCTACGTGACTCTTGACGTTGTGGACGTCGACCGCAACCAGTTGGCTTTCCTGGGTTAAGAAGCGGTGTTGTGGGCTGGTGTGCAACGAATTGGTTGTGAAGTTTTCAACTTACTTAACCCGACGTTTCAAAATGGAGTAGACGATATAAGTGAACTGGAGAGCGGTCGACTGATGTCGAAAAAATTCGTAGAACTGTTAAAAAACGTCCCTTTTACGAAAGTGTTGGTGTCTTTCGTCTTTTACGAAAGGTTCTCAGACACTTTAGTGTTTCGTACCTTAAAATACGATCTCCTTATTTGTTTGAATTAAGAATACTGTTTTTACACAACTAACATTATAAGGATAAAACTAATTATTTCTACACAAACTGGGATCAACATTACTAAATTTTAATTGTCAGACTTTGACGTTAATACAAACGTGGTTGGATTATAAATCTCTTTTTACTTTTGTTTTGGTGTCGTATGGTTTTATACCTTACGTCTCTTTCGTCACGAGTCGTCCTTCAAATGTCGATATTTATGAATTTTTCGTTATTTCTATACTTTAGTTCTTGGATTGAAGTTTTGAATTCCTTGATCTATTTCTTGGGGTTTCGATCGAATTCAATCCTTTATTATTTCTACTCTCGTTTCTATTTGTTTTATCTCTTTCTATTTGTGTTATCTCTTTGGTCACTTTGGTTTCCAATTAACAAGTTTTTCTATTTGTTTTAATTGCTTAGAAATCCGACGACGACGACGACGACGGCGGTTCAACGAAGTCAACACAGTCTGAGACACGCTGGGGTATCTGGCGTCGGGTGATCCGAGGAGACAGGGACACTAAGAGGTCCGTTCTTATGACCTCACCCAACGGTAAAGGAAGAGGTTACTTACTTTCACTTTTCACTTTCACTTCAGTGAGTCAGCACGGACTGAGAATCGCTGGGGTACTTGACCTCGGATGGTCCGAGGAGGCAGGTACCCTAAAAGGTCCGTTCTCTTGACCTCACCCCCCGGTAACGGAAAAGGTCTAGAAATCCGTCTACTGATTTTTTTTTTTTTTCTCTCTCTCTCTCTTCTAAGCTTAAAGATTTTAGTCTTTCCCTTCGTAATAATAACTAGGATATCTTTATTTTTATAATATTCACATGATATTTTCTAGTATACCTTTTTTGAACCTATTGGATCTACTTTACCTGTTTAAGGATCTTTGTGTTTTGGATGGTTCTGATTTAGTGTTTCTTTATCTTTTGGACTTGTCTGGATATTCCTCTGGGACTTGTCTGGTCATTCCTCTGACTTTGGTATTAGTTTTTAGAGGGTTGTTTCTTTTCAAGACCTGAACTACCGATGTGACCACTTAAGGTAGTTTGAAAAATTCTTCTTGATTATGGTTAAGAAAACGTATAGTCTAGGAAAAACATGTAGTTTTCTGTGATGGGTCTCTCATTTTTTCGTTACGTGTTTTACCCTCTCTTTTAAACGTTTGGTATATAGACTATTTTCTAAATGTAGATCTTATCTCTTGAGTTTGAGTTGTTGTTTTTCGTTTGTTAGGTCAAGTTTTTACCCGTTTCGTGAACTTATGACTGTAAAGAGGTTTCTTCTATGTACTTACTGGTTATTCATATACTTTTCTAGAGTTGTAGTGACTAGTAATCCCTTGACGTTTATTTTTGATGTTACTTTATGACGGAGTGTAGTTGTCTTACCGATTATAAGTTTTTGTTTACTTGTCTTTGGTCTTTTATTCACAACCACTCCTACACTTGGGAACACGTTGCGACTACCCTGATATTTCACCGGGTCGGTGACACCTTTTACCATATTTCCCACGAGTTTTTCAATTTTTGTCTTAATAGTGTATTAAATCGTTAAGGGGAAGACCCATCAATGGGTTTTTCTTAAAATTCTTCCAAGAGTTTCTCTATAAACATGTAGTTACAAGTACCGTAGTAATAAGAGTTATCGGTTCTATGTCTTTATCGAATTTTCAAATAGTTGTATATTTACCTATTTCTTTACACCATATATGTATGTTACCTTATAATAAGTTGGAATTTTTCCTTCCTTTAAGATGCTAAATAACGTTGTACCTATTTGGAACCTCTGTAATGTGGTTCAATTTACTCGGTCAGTCAGTGTTTTTCTCTTTATGACATACTAAGATAAATGTACTCTATGAATCAGTTTTAGTACTTCTTTGTGTGACATTATCATATCACCAACCGTCTCGGAGTTCCCTCTCCTCTTACCCTTCCATAACAAATTATCCATATTTCAAGGTGAAAATGTTCTATTTTTCTCAGTATCCCTATCTACTACCACTAGCGACGTATAGTTACAATTACATGAATTATGATGACTTGTCCATTCTACCATTTAAAAAATACTGTACATAAAATGTTGTTGTTGTTGTTTGACTCCGTTTAATCGAATAAGTAGTCAAGTTATAGGAAGTTGTTAAGAGTAGAGTCTCATTTTCAGTTTCAAAGTAATACTGAGTGTTTCAGAAAGTACTAGATTTGGGAAAGGGAAATAGTGAGGTTGGAGTAGAATGATAGATGGCGAAGGTATAAGACAAGGACGGTGTAACCGAAATCCCGGAGACGTGAACTATAAGGTAGAGAAGTGTACATGAGGGGTGTGTATTGTCGAACTAAGAAAGGGGGCAGACGAAATCCATTCCAGGAGGAACCGATAGGATGGATTTTTACGTTGTCAGGGATGGTGTATGTACAATGGAGGTAAGTAATGAAGTGAAAACATAAATTGTGAATCGTGGATTGTACGTTGTATAAAATGACTAAATATAAATAGAATAACGGACGTAGAGGTTGGTCTTACATTTGAGGTACTTCTGTCCCTAAAACCAGACTAATTAGGAGACAAAGTGTGTTTCATTCTCTAGTTGTTTTAAATAACATAACTAGTTACTTTCTTGTACTTTTTATACTTCATCATTTCTTCAATTAGATGAAGACAAATAAACTTTTACTAAGTACATAAAAGTGGTCAGATATATCAAAAAGACAATTGTCGTTGATTCACGGTCGGACCCGTACGATCAATATTGAATCTTGTGACGGATAAAATGATCTGTCGGAAGAGGAGATACGGTATCTACCCCGACTTACTTGAACCTTCGTTTCCGGTTTTTATGTATTTTTATACATTTGTGTCTGTCTGGAACTAAATGTAGGGTCTATGAGGTGAACTATCTCATCCCAAAAATTGGGGATACACGGACGTAGCGATATTTCTGTCACACTTTATGACCTTTTTTCATACAACCGAATCCTTAGTCTCAGGACCTAAGGTAACAGTAACATTGAAACTCGGTTACATCAATATTGAAACTCGTTCAATAAATAAATAAAAAAATTTAAATAAATAAAATTAACCTCCGATCAAGGAAATGTCATAACATAACCAAAACGGTATGTAGTTGTACTCGTTCAATAAATTGTCTAACGAGTCAGAGTTAAAGAAATAGATATCTTACTCCTATTATAAAGAAAGTATCCCAGGGACATTTTTACATTCCGTGGACTGTGTCTTCTATTGATCATTTACAAGTAAAGACAATGATTACATCCTGTCAGTAATTAAAAGACGTACTCTATTGAAACAAGTAACCATTCTTCCGTATACGGGATCTCTATCAAAAAAAAACCAGTACTGATGATGAAAGCATTACTCGATCCTGCTAACAAACAGTTATAGTGATCATTCGGGATACCAATCTCTGGTTTCGGTCTTTGCGTAAAAATAATCATTCTAAAATGGGTGTTTATATGTAAGAATTTCTTTCAGTTCCGATACCAAAAAGGACACCAGTACATACCTACACTCTCAACCTGACACTTCTGTCGACTCGTGGCTTCTTAACTACGAAAACTTGACACCACAACCTCTTCTGAGAATTCTCAGGGAACCTGACGTTCCTCTAGGTTGGTCAGGTAAGACTTCCTCTAGTCGGGATCCTAAAGAAACCTTCCTTACTACGATTTCGACTTTGAGGTCATGAAACCGGTGGAGTACACTTCCCAACTGAGTAACCTTTTCTGAGACTACGACCCTCCCTAACCCCTGTCCTCCTCTTCCCCTACTGTCTCCTACTCTACCGACCTACCGTAGTGGTTGAGCTACCTGCACTCAGACTGACTTGAGTCCCTCAACCACTACCTGTCCCTTCGGACCGCACGACGCTAAGTACCCCAGCGTTTCTCAGCCTGTGCTGACTCGCTGACTTGACTTGACTTTCTTTACCTTCCGTTGTCGTTCGTCGACGGTCGCATTTTGTAAGTAAAACGTAGGTGAAAGACAAAAGATAATGTCCACCTTAAAGTAAAATTACTTATGGTAAAATTTGTAGACATACCTATACCACTTCGATAAAAACACAAGATCCTCTACTCGGTGTCCTTGACGCGAAACAACTGAACCGATTTTGTTTAAGATTTTTTTTTCTTTCTTTCTTTTAAGAAATAAATGTTCCCGACAGTTACGTCTTTATCCATAAAATTATTCTTCGTTAATAGTAAGTATTCACTTTATGGGACCGGAACCGATGAAGGTTCTTTTGTCTTGTTCTCGACCACTCATCTTCCGTTTCACTTGACCTTTCGTTCTCTTTTACCTCGTTTCGTGAGTTGACTCTGGACAATCTTTCAAGTCTGGAATTCGGTCTTAAGATGAACATTTGTATTGCGGAGGAGAAGATGACCAATGAAATGTTCAATGGAGGAGATGTTTCGCAAAAGTTAAGGGAGGTCTGTATGTCAAGTCAAGAGACAAAGGACATCAGGGTGAACAAGACTTAGACACGTATCGTAAATGGTAATAAGTAGAATATGGAAATTTCTATTAACAAAACACGAGACAGGGAAAGGGGGTGGTTCTGAGTCTCGAGTCTAGAGATTCTGTTTCTAACTCAGTTGAAAGATACTGGTTTTGGATCTTGTCTCGAATCATGTATTATCGATAAATTCTTTAAGAGTAACTTAAATTATATATAATTTATATAAAAATACATATATTTATATTCTATATATATATATATCAACAACCACTTCGAGAGTCCTGTCCCTGAACCTTCCCGAATTGTGTGACAATTCTCAAAGCGTCCGACGTTCTTGTTCATGGAGTATTCTTGGTTTCCGGTCTTACCCCTGACGCTTTATCTGAGGTTCCTCGACAGACCGTCGTGTAATCTTCCGAACCAGGGGAAGGGAGTCTATTGTAGTCGAGTCCCCGACCACGGTCCCGTTGGTTCGATAAGACTTACTCCAAGGTGAAGGTTAGAGGGACGGGGTCCCAAGAGCGGAAGTGTAGAACTTGACCGTGACGCAGGACCCAGGTTCGAAGGCTCGGACGGTCCGAGAACGAAGGGCGACGCTCTGAGACCGAAGGCCGGACGGCGACTCCGTGTCGAGTCAGGGTTTCCGCGCGTCACCCACGCGGCGACCATCAACCACGGCGCTACCGTCAACCACAACACTCGGAAGAACGAGGAGAGAAGGGATCTTCTAGAAAAGAGAAAGAAAGACGACAAGGTTGTTCGACGTTTGGGATATAAATTTTTTTTTTTTTTTTTCGGAGACACGGAGATCGAAGACACTTCAAACCGTAGAAGTTACCTCAGAGGACGTCCCCACTCAATTGCTGGACCGTGGGCAAAAGCGGGAGTAAAAGAAAACGAGGGAAAGAAACCGTCGGTGATCCGAAATCCTAAAACCTCAGCTGAAGGGAGAGATTAGATCCCAAGAACTCTCTCGGGACGAAATCAACTGAGACCAAACGTTGCCAAAGGGTCCACCGAGATCACCATTTCTTGGGTCGACGGTTACGTCCATCTATACTCTACGTCCAAACTAGGGACCCAACCCTTCTATGGGACCTTCTCCCGTGTTGTTGGGTAGGGTTATAAGAACGGACCTCCTAAGGGTATCTGTCTCCTCGGAACCGCCCAATGTCAACCATCCAAACGTCACTTCTAGGGGAACGGTACAAACATTCCCTTTTGGTCTTAGAATTTTACTACTTCTTTGACGACTGAGATTTTTCAACGTCTTACCAGGAACCTTATCACTCTATTGGGAAAAAAAACAGAAGGATACGGACGGATGTTCTGGAAAATCTTGATTGTGGGTTTTTCCTATAGGAAAAGTAATATCCCCTGACCTTACGTTTTCATCCTTCAGTTCTTTGTGGACCTCATTGTCCGTTTAAACCGGAACCTTATGCCTTACTTCGTCCCGTTTCCAATTATCTCAAAACGGTTCTCTTACGTGACCAGTATCGTTTGTGGCAGAAGGTTGTTATGTTCTCTTCTGAGATGTGTATCTGTAGTGGTCTACCAGTTGTGGTTTTAGTCTAACTAATATAACAAACGTCGGTTTCTACCTCTTCGAGATATGTCAGTCGTTTTTGTTCTGGCCCTCGACTGATACCGAGTCTAGTACTCGAGGAATAACGGTTTAAGTCTGAATTTAACTTCTTTCATCCCTTTTGGTGATCTGGTAAGTCCATACTGGATTTAGTTTAAGGAATACTAATATGTCACCTTCACTCTTTATCTAAATTCCCTGTTCTAGACTATCTGTCTCACGGACTACTTGATACCTGTCTCCAAGCACTGTGACATGTCCTCTATCCTTAGTTCTGGTGGGGGTACCTTTTCTTTACGTTTTTTCTTTTTACCGACAGACCCCTCCGGAATGTTTATCGACACTTTTCTTCTCTTCGCTTTTCGTTTCCTCTTTTCCTTTCTATGTTCGTAGACTTACGTCTCAAGGTTTCTTATCGTTCCTCTATATTCTTTCGAAACCAGTCGTTAGTTACGTTTTTATATCTCCTTTTGTTGTCTTACCCTTTCTGATCTCTAGAGAAGTTCTTTTAATCTCTATGGTTCCCTTGTAAAGTACGTTTCTACCCGAGCTATTTCCTGTCTTTACCATACCTGGATTGTCTTCGTCTTCTATAATTCTTCTCCACCGTTATGTGTCTTATGTGTCTTCATGACATGTTTTTTCTAGAAGTACTGGGTCTATTAGCACTAACACACTAGTGAGTGGATCTCGGTTTGTTGGACCTTACACTTCAGTTCACCCGGAACCTTTTGTAGTGATGCTTGTTTCGATCACCTCTACTACCCTAAAGTCAACTCGATAAAGTTTAGGACTTTCTACTACGACACTTTAACGACGGGAGTTATACGGTCGTTTAAACCTTTTGAGTCGTCACCGGTGTTCTAACCTTTTCCAAAGTAAGGTTAAGGTTTCTTTCCGTTACGTTTTCTTACGAGTTTGATGGTGTGTTAACGTGAGTAGAGTGTGCGATCATTTCATCACGATTTTTTTAGAGGTTCGGTCCGAAGTCGTTATACACTTGGCACTTGAGGGTCTACAAGTTCGACCAAAATCTTTTCCGTCTCCTTGGTCTCTAGTTTGACGGTTGTAGACGACCTAGTACCTTTTTCGTTCTCTCAAGGTCTTTTTGTAGAGAAAGACGAAATAACTGATACGGTTTCGGAAACTGACATACCTAGTGTTATTTGACACCTTTTAAGACTTTCTCTACCCTTATGGTCTGGTGGATTGAACGGAGAACTCTTTGAACATACGTCCAGTCTTTCGTTGTCAATCTTGACCTGTACCTTGTTGTCTGACCAAGGTTTATCCTTTTCCTTATGTAGTTCCGACATATAACAGTGGGACAAATAAATTGAAGATACGTCTCATGTAGTACTCTTTACGACCCGACCTTCTTCGTGTTCGACCTTAGTTCTAACGGTCCTTTTTACAGTTATTGGAGTCTACACGTCTACTGTGGTGGGAATACCGTCTTTCACTTCTCCTTGATTTTTCGGAGAACTACTTTCACTTTCTCCTCTCGCTTTTTCAACCGAATGTCGAGTTGTAAGTCTTTTGCTTCTAGTACCGTAGGCCAGGGTAGTTAAGCACCCTTTATCTATCCCTTTGTCACCTTTGTCACAGTCTGAAATAAAAAAACCCGAGGTTTTAGTGACGTCTACCACGAACGTCGGTACTTTAATTTTCTACGAATGAGGAACCTTCTTTTCAATACTGGTTGGATCTATCGTATAAGTTTTCGTCTCTGTAATGAAACGGTTGATTCAAAGCAGATCAGTTCCGATACCAAAAAGGACACCAGTACATACCTAACTCTCAACCTGACACTTCTTCCGACTCGTGGCTTCTTGACTACGAAAACTTGACACCACAACCTCTTCCGAGAACTCTCCTACTCTACCGACCTAACGTAGTACCTGAGTTACCTGAGCTACCTCCGGACCGTACGACGTTAAGTACCCCAGCGTTTCTCAGTCTGTGCTGACTCACTGACTTGACTTGACTTGTTCGTGTACTTTTTTTACGAGTTGTAGTGAGTAATAGTCTCTTTACGTTTGTTTTGGTGTTATTTGATGGTAGAGTACGGTTAGTCTTACCGACGAGAGTTTTTCGGATGTTTGTTATTTACGACCTCTCCCACACCTCTTTTCCCTTGGGAGAATGTGACAACTACCCTTACATGTGATCCTGTCGGTGATACCTCTTGTCACACCTCTAAGGAATTTTTTGACTTTTGTCTAGACGGTATGTTGGATCGTTAGGATGACGACCCGTATGGGTGACTTCTTTGGTCTTAACTTTCTCTGAGCACATGGGGTAACAAGTAACGTCGTGACAAATGTTATCGATCCTGTACCTATGTTGGATCTACTGGTAGTCATCAACTTACCTATTCTTTCGACACCATATATATATGTTACCTGATAATGAGTCAATAATTTTTCTTGTGTAAACTTAGTCAAGATTACTCCACCTACTTTGACCTCGGATAATATGTCTTACGTAACAGTCTTTCTTTTTGTGGTTATGTCATATAATTGTGTATATATACCTTCAATCTTTCTACCAATTACTACTGGGACATACACTCTATCTTTTTCTCTGTGTCTCTATTTCTTGTCAGAAAACCTAAGACACCCTCTTCCACTCCCACCCTACTAAGCTCTCTTATCGTAACTTTCTACATATAATGGTATACATTTTATGTAGTGATCAGGTTTAAACTACGTACTTTGTTCCTTGAGTTTAACCACGCGACCCTGTTGACTCTCCCTACCCTACCCTCCCACCACCCTCCCCTAAGCCCTACCCCCTGTGAACATGTGGACACCGACTAAGTACAGTCACACACCGTTTTTGGTGGTGTTATAACATTTGATTTATCGGAGGATAATTTTATTTATTTAAAAAATTTCTTTCTTAACACAGGTAACCGGTACCATTACACCTTATGTTACAACTGTAATCACTCTCGTCGAAACCTCCTTAACATACCCGTCTTCATTATAATCTCACTCAACCCTTCACTTTTTGTCTCATCACTGTCACTTTTTGAAGGTTCTACGAACGGACACTTCTTCCTATTTCCAAAATAAATAGAACTTCTACCTTCCCTGAAAACCAACCATATACATATATAATTCCCTTTTCTAGTTATCTCCCTACCCTTTCTTTATCATGTCTTCCTTCTCTCTTCTATTAAAGGTTGACATCACGACCTCTTCTGAGAACTCTCAGGGAATCTGACGTTCCTCTAGTTTAGTCAGTTAGGATTTCCTTTAATTGGGATTTATAAGTAACCTTCTTGACTACGACCTCGCGGTTATTAAACCGGTGAACTACGCTTCTCGGACGAGTGACCTTTTCTGAGACTACGATCCTTTCTAACTTCCATCCTCCTCTTCCCCCGTTGTCTCTTACTCTACCAACCTACCGTAGTGGTTTAGTTACAAGTCCTCAAACTCGTTTGGGACCCTCTGTCACTGCCTGTCCCTTCGGACCGTACGACGTCAGGTACCCCAACGTTTCTCAGTCTGTTCTGAATTGCTGAACCTGTTACCATCGAGACAAACGCAAAAAGACTCCCTGGACGTATAAGAAGAGCTATCGTTGATATAGTCAAATGTAAGAGTGGTCGTCACATCCTCTCATGGGCGAAGAGGTGTGGGGAAGTCGTAAGCAACAAACATCTGAAACTACAACCGGTAAGACTGAACATACTTCACTATGAAGTAACATTGAAACTAAACATAAAGATATTACTAATCGTAGCACTCGTAGAGAAGTACACGAAAAACCGATAGACATACAGAAGAGACCTCTTTACAGATAAATCTAGAAGACGGGTAAAAAATTAACAAAATAAAAAATACAACCCCGACAAATATACAAAAACTCTAATTAGGAATAGTAAACGTTTATAAAAGAGGGTAAGACCAATAGAAAAACAAAACAAATACCAAAAGAAACGACATGTTTTCGAAAATTCTAACTAATCCAGGGGATACAAATAAAAATAATGAGACGTTCCATCTCATTATTTTCTAACCATGTTTTCTAACCATGCTAAATACAGTCTCTCACAAGACGAACACAAAAGGAGATTCCCAAATATCATAAGTCGGAATGTAAACCCAGAAGTTATATAAAATTCAAATAAAAACACATACCACAATCTCTTATAAGATTAAAGTAAGAACATGTACAGGTCAAAAGGTTCGAGGTGAATAACTTCTCCGACAGAAAAGAGGTAACATACAAGAACGAAGGAAACAACATGTAATTAACCGGTATTTATGAACACAAATAAAGACTCTAAAGATAGGACGTAACTAGATATTCAGATATAAACACGGTCATTAGTTTTGTCATCGAAAACTAATGACATCGAAGTGTTATATCAAACTTTAGTCTTACGGACTAAAGAGGTCGAGACGAAAGGAAAGAGCTCTAACGAAACCGAGAAGTCCCAGAAGACACAAAGTATGTTTAAAATCCCCAAAAACAACAGCTAGACGTTTTTTACGGTAACCATTAAAGTATCCCTAACGTGACTTAGACATCTAACGGAACCCATTATATCAGTAAAACTGTCATAGTTTCCGTTGAAGTAAAATACTAATCAAAAGAATGATGTAAGAAGTCGTATAAGAAAGATTACTATAAAAAATCATGAAGAATCTTAAAAAGTTTCATTAAAATTAGTGTTATTATTTACTAAATTATAACTTATGTTTTCACTAAATTTTGTAGACGAATTAATACCGACATAAAATGATACGAAAAGTCCAGTTTATTTTCCCATAGTTATAGTCACGACTTGATTTGGTGAATGTGACCTGTCGATGGTAGAAGTTTAAGTCTCATCCGGTGTGAAGTTTCTTGAATTAAATAATTTCCCGACCCTTCTTTTTAATAAATACCTACAATCTTTCCGTTTTAAAGTTGTCTTTTATACTTTGTTTCCGTTCTTAACCGTTTTTTCTCAAAGTAAACTTTTATAAAATTGTGAGTAAATTATACCATTCGTTTTTCTTATAGTCACTTTAATCCTATAGATAAATGTTTTCTATTTTTACTTTTTACTTTGAGTTAAGCCGAAATTGTCGTTTTTAATATAACAAACCTTAACATCCTCAAACTTCTTTATGTATATTATACTTAGTCTAGTGTATAATACTTTCTTAGAATTTGAATAGATTCTTTCTTATATCAACTTTTTTTAAGTTAACTGAAATTATTTATAATTGTTATATGAGACTGTGTACCAACCATTTATGTAATTCTTTCAGAACACTCTTATTTTTTCGTAGAGTCATAATTTAAATTGGATGAGAGAAGTCTCGTTACTTTTGTTAGTAAAGTTTGATTTTCGTTTTTCCTATGACACTAAAAGTCAAGTCAAGTCAAGTCAAGTGAGTAAGTCAGTACAGACTGAGAAACTCTGGGGTTCTTGGTGTCGTACGGTCTGGAGGGACAGACAGTGGTCGAAGACCTCATGTGGGTTTGGGTACAGCTAGCTCAGCCACTACGGTAGGTCGGTAGAGTAGGAGACAGCAGGAGAAGAGGAGGACGGGAGTTAGAAAGGGTCGTAGCCTCAGAAAAGTTCACTCAGTCGAGAAGCGTAGTCCACCGGTTTCATAACCTCAAAGTCGAAGTCGTAGTCAGGAAGGTTACTTGTGGGTCCTGACTAGAGGAAATCTCACCTGACCAACCTAGAGGAACGTCAGGTTCCCCGAGAGTTCTCGGAAGAGGTTGTGGTGTCAAGTTTTCGTAGTTAAGAAACCGCGAGTCGAAAGAAGTGTCACGTTGAGAATGTAGGTATGTACTGGTGACCTTTTGGGTATCGGAACTGATCTACCTGGAAACAACCGTTTCATTACAGAGACGAAAAATTATACGACAGATCCAACCAGTATCGAAAAAGAAGGTTCCTCGTTCGTAGACAATTAAAGTACCGACGTCAGTGGTAGACGTCACCAAATCCTCGGGTTCTTTTATTTCAGAGAGTGACCAAGGTAACAAAGGGGTAGATAAGACTTACAACTGAAAATTCGGTTGAAAAAGTGAGAGGAGAAAGTGAAAGTAATTCTCCGAGAAATCAAAAAGAAACGAAAGACGATATTCTCAACACAGTAGACGTATAGACTCCAATAACTGTAAAGAGAGTCGTTAAAACTAAGGTCGAACACGAAGTAGGTCGGGACGTAAAGAGTACTACATGAGACGTACCTTCAATGTCCCACTACTAGATGTCAGAACTACATGAGGAAAGGGTTAAACCTTGATAAGACAACAAGGTACAGGTCAAGATTGACAACGAAGAACTGGACGTACGTCTAAAGAGTCCTCCGTCCATTCCACCAGACCATTACGGGTAGAGAAAGTCTTAAAAGGTGTCAAACAACACGAGGTGTGTTAGTTTCAGAAACCGTATAAGTTATTTTGTCTTCCTCTACAAAAAGACCTTGAGAACGAAAAAATCACTAGACTGCCTACAACCGTTAAACTAGAGGCCGAGGAGACGGAAAAGATTTAGGTCGAACTTGTAGATTTTCAAGAGCCAAGTACATGACAACTTCGGACTCAACCTCTTAAAATTCGTAATGAAACGATCTCACACTCTACTCACATTAACACACCATCAAACTCGTAAGAAACAGGAATGGAAAGAAACTCTAACCTTACTTTTGACTGGAAAAGGTTAGGACACCGGTGACACTCAAAAGGTTTAAACGACCGTATAACACACGTCGTGAAAGTGTCACAGTAGAAGGTCCTAAACTTTATCGAGTTTACCTTAAGGTAGTGGAGGTGATCGAAACAAGCATCACTACGAAGGATTCCGGGTGAACTAAAACGTAAGGTCCTACAGACCAAGATCCACTATTTATAGTATACTAGAGTGAATATACACCTTAGACCTTTTAATTCATTTACTTGTTCGACTTTATTGTGTCTTTGTCTCAATATTTATGTCCCTTGTAAACCTCCAGAGGTCTTCCCTCACCCCCCTCCACCAACCCACTTTATCCACTTCCCCTAACCGTCCATGTTTTAACATTAATATTTTATTTACTCAGTATCTCTACATTATATGTCGTATCCCTTATATCAGTTATTATGGCGTCATTGAAACATACTACTGTCTACCAATGATCTAAATAACACCACTATTAAAGTATGACATATTTACAACTTAGTGACATAATGTGTGGACTTTAATAATATTATAACATACAGTCACTATGAAGTTTATTTTTTATTTTTTTCTTACGGGGACACTGAGAGATCAGACCGAGTCGTGAATAGAATATGACACCAAAACGACAGACACGGGTCTGTCGTCGACACTAACGAGGAGACCAATCTTAAACCTCGAGACAAGAACTAAACATTCGTAAACTCAGGGAGAAGGAAATATGAATGAGAATCGAATACGTAGGTGATTAAAGACTGAATTCAAGTAGAAGAGAAGTCAATAAACAATATTATTCATATATACTACACAGTCGGTGTGTATGAAGTGAGAGGACCGTAAGATAGTGATAGCGACCATGACCTTTGAGTCCCGAAACCCCACCCAAAGGTTAATTAGGGTGACAACACTGAAACAAGAGAACTCTGGGAAGGGGAATAATGTCCAAGAGGAACCTTTCGTCACTGTGGATATTGATCTTCCTTTATCTTAAGTCTTTACTTTTTTCGTGATAAGAGGTTCAAAACGAATATACAAGAAAATATCTAATAGTAATGGATAAATACTCTAACCTAACATTTTATAGGATATTTTTGATTCTTAGAAACGATAAACAAAATATTTAATACGACAATATAAAGTAGTTCAAACATAGTGAACAATCTTTGTTTATATAAAAACAGTGTAACCTATGTTAATATAAATTATCGAATAAAATGGAAAAAGTCAACACGAAAAATCAAAAAGACTTATATATTATTTACATGTACACTACCTTCATTTTTATATATTTTTCTATCTGTGTTAATCTCTTAAATTTAGTGTACTCTTTCAACAAAAGGGTAGTTTTCAGTAAACTTATGAAAGGTCTTATTACATAATCGTAAATAAACATCATCACAGGAATAATAAACATGAACATATTAACGTATAGAGAGTCTACATACAAATTCAAACTGTTATTCGTGATTGTATTATGAAACGTTCCAACTATTGAATTACTTCTATTACTTCGTGGTTTATAAAGTAAGGACACGATTTAAGGTATTTTCGATAAAGAGTTTTAGACATTTTCGAATAGAGTTTGTAATAGTTTATTTAATTAGAGGTGGTCTCCTACGACGTTAACGTATTTCTTCTCTTTTGTTACCCAAGTCACTATAGTATGGATAGATTAAGTTCAGTCCCTCTAATTTCACGAATAGGATCGGTCACTGTGTACAAAATACTAGACGAATAGAAAACCTTCTTTCCAATGTCACTTTTCCTGGATTCTTTTACGTCCCTTTTAAATTCTTTATTTTTATCTTCCGAGAAGGGTTGGGTCCTTAATTTAGGCCCACAGGACGTAACGTCCGTCTAAGAAATGGTCTATAGACTCGGTGGTCCCTTCGGGTTATCTTCCAATGGAAATCATTTTCAGTTGTCTGAAGAGACAACAAACATATTACTTGAATTTATTGTATTGACGGATACAATAAAACTACGAGATTATTACAAGTTGTAAAAGATGAAGATTTAGGGATTTGTTTGAGGGATCGTAACAAAAAATATTTTTCACCGGGGTCATTAACTTGACTACTGTTTATATCCATCATAGGGAAAATTTAACTGTTAAGTCTATAAAAATACCTACTATCATGTTTTTATGTGTAATAGAACTCTATAGGAAAGGTTAAAGGGTGAGTAAGAAGCCACTAAAGAGATTCTAGAAATAATGAGAGATTTTCACAGAATAAACGAATACACAAATTATACTCAGGGTCCTGGGAGTAGAAAAAGTAATGTCATAGTAACCGAAGTCTTACACAGACCGTGTACCATCCACGAGTCATTTATTAATACCTTAATTATTTAAGGTAAGAATAACACACCCTTAAGAAGTTTAACATTATACTCGGTAAGTGTCAAGATAGGGATAACCCATGATTCGACATTCGTTTTAAATTCCTAGTTAAAATTTCACGGGTCCCCGTGTTTTCAGTTGTCATACCCTACGAAAAACTTCGTGATTGTTTCAAGATTACTTAAATTCTTTACATACTGAAAAAATTAAAGTCTTTTAAATTTCATCAAAAGTTACTTTCAGTATATTATGTTGACTAATTCTATATTTCAATTTTTAACTTTCCTCTTTATCTTTTCAGGATTAAATCTTTAAAATCAATCGTATTAAGGGTATTAGTTCGAACTTAAAATCAGATTTGAAAGAATATAAGTCCCGTTTCCTATTGACCCATATATGAAGAATCCAGAACTGTCAACTTACGTAATAGTCAACCAGATTTTTCTGACAAAGAACTATAACTTAAGATTTTCTTCAAACAGTATTTGGAAATCGGTCCGACAGGTTCTTTTTTTCTTTCCTATAGGTTTACTTGTTTTATTCTTTACATTCTCCTTTTAATCGTTGGTTACGGTTTCTTTACGTATTTTCTTATGATACTTGTCAATACATAGCTGTCTAACCTGTCCGATATTCTTTATCTGTACAAAGACCTTTGTATTTCGGACGGTTTTGACTCAGTCCTTCGTGATCAACACTTTCTTTTAGACATTAACTTTGTTTAAGGAACTTTTGTTTCAGGTCTTGATCTACCGAAGTGACCCCCTAGGATGGTTTGTATGTTTCCTAAATATGGACTGGAAGAGTTTGATAAGGTTTTTCAAGTTCTCCTCCCTTGTGAGGGTTTAAGTGAGGTACTTCGGTGGCAGTGGGACCATGGTTTTGATCTGTTTCTGTGATGTTTTTTCTTTCAATTTTAGATCATAAAAACTACTTATATCTACGTTTTAAAGAGTTGTTTTTACAATCGTTTGGTTTAGGTTGTTATGTGTTTCTCCTAGTATGTGGCACTAGGTCAACCTAAGTAAGGTCCCAGAGTTCCTACCAAGTCGTATGTGTTTAATTAACCATACTACGTGACGTGATTGTTTTCCTTTCTGTTTTGGGTGTACTAGTAGAGTTATCCTTTTCTTCTTCGTAAACTGTTTTAAGTTGTAAGCAACTACTATTTTTGAGAATGTCTTCTCCACATCTCACTTAGTCAAGTCAAGTCAAGTCAGCGAGTCAGGACAGGCTGAAAAACTCTGGGGTACTTAGCGTCGTGCGGTCCGGAGGGACAGGTAGTGGTTGAGGGCCTCAAGTGAGTCTGAGTGTAGGTAGCTCAACCACTACGGTAGGTCGGTAGAGTAGGAGACAGTAGCGGAAGAGGAGGACGGAGGTTAGGGAGGGTCGCAGTCTCAGAAAAGGTTACTCAGTTGAGAAGCGTACTATGTAGTTGTATTATTTTCAGTAAATACGGTTGGCGTGTCGGTTGCACTATGAGTTTTGACTTTTCGAAAGGAAATTTCTGTCTTTGTTCTGTTCTTACGGATGAGAATGGGAGAACGGTGAAGATAAGTTGTATCATAATCTTCAGGATCGGTGTCTTTAGTCTGTTCTTTTTCTTTATTTTCCATAGGTTTAACCTTCCATTCTCCATTGTGACAGCGACAAACGTCTACTGTACCATAAGATATGTCTCCTGGGACTTCAGAGGGGTGTTTTTGGAAATGTTGGTTATTTACTTAAGTAGTTCCATCGTCCCATATTATTATTATATGTCTTTAACACCGTATAGAAATGTGATTGTTACTTTATGGTCTGTTTCTTTCGTCTCTTGGTTAAGGTAAAATTTAATTTTTTTGGATCCTTCTTTGAAACAGTTCCACCACTTTCTGGATGTATAATTTTTGATAGTTTGTTACTATTCCCTTTGACTTTCAATAAGTTTCTTTACCTTTCTATCGGTACGAGTAACTAACATAACAATTTTACTAGTATGAAGAGTTTCGATAGATATTTAAAATACACTAAAGATAGTTTTATGGATACTGTAAAAAAGTGTCTTGGTCTTGTTTATAAGGATTTTAAATATACCTTGGTGTTTTCTGGGTCTTAACGGTTTCGTTAGGACTCCTTTTTCTTGATTCGACCTCCGTATTGGGAAAGTGTGAGTTATGATGTTTCGACGTCTCACTTTGTCACACCATCACCGGGTGTTTGTATGTAAATCGAATTACCTTGCATTATCTCTCGGGGTTTTATTTCAGTGTGTGAATGTCAGTCAGACACTGTTTCCTCCGTTCTGATATGTTACCACTTTTCTTTCAAACAAGTCACCACAACCCGTTCGATCTGTTGGTGCACATTTAGTCGTGTTTCAAGTTTGTGAGGGAATGTGACATGTGTTTTTATTTCAGTCTCACAGAATTCCTGAATTTATATCATGTACTGTAGTATTTGATCTTCTCTTGTATCCGTTATGTAAGAGACTGTATTTAGTATCGTTATAACAGAATACAGTCACAGGGCTCCGTTTTATTTAAAACTTTTTTATTCGTTTACACTGGATTATTTTAAATTTTCCTTCATTAGAAACCTTTTCTTTAAACCGTTAAACCGTTTCCTTTGTTGTTTAGTTTTTGTTGGATGTCTTACCCTTTTCTATAAGTGTTTACTATACCATTTGTCCCCCAATTATAGGTTTTATCGTTTGTCGAGTAAGTTGAGTTATTGGGTTCATTTTATGTCCGTCTTCTGGATTTATCTGTAGAGAGGTTTCTGTATGGTCACCGGTTGTCCGTGTACTTTTCTACGAGATTATTAGTGATTAATAATATCTCTACTTTTAGTTTTGGTTTTACTCCATAGTGGAAGGTAGACAGTCTTACCGATAGTAGTTTTTCAGACGTTTACTATTTTCGACCTTTCCCATACCTCTTTTCCCTTAGAACTGACAACTACCCTTACATTTAACCATGTTGGTGATATCTTCTATCACACCTCAAAGGAATTTTCGATTTTCTAGGTAACTAGAGTGAGGGTCCGTATATAGGACTTTTCCAATTTTGAGATCAAGTTTTTCTAAGTACGTAGGGTCACAAATATTGTCGTGATATATTTTATCGGCTTTGTACCTTTGTTGGATTCACGGGTAGTTGTCTATTAACCAAATTCTTCACTATATTCATATGTACCATTATGTATATATACACGATATATACACAATCATGTATATACACACAACTAGTTGTATGTTTTCTTATAACGGTAAATGTCATGGTACCTACCTGGATCTCTTATAGTAGGATTCACTTCATTCAGTCTTTTATACAAAAAGTAAAATAATCGATTATATTAGAAAGGTAGGAAGGGGGGATGAGGTGACGCCTCCAACTATGGTACTCCGACTTAGTCTTAAATCGAGTCTAAAGACGAAACTTCAGACCATGGAAAGAGGGATCCTGAACGGGTAGAAGTTTTTGTCTACTCAGCGTTCTCATAGACGTTACTACTGTCTTAACACACAAAAATAAACACAAAAAACAAACAAACGATGATAAAAGAACAATAACTAGTACCTGATCTAATAAACCCGGACCTGCAAAAAAGACTTTCCTAACAATATCAAACCGGAGTCAGTAACTTCAACAAGTCACCGATTCAGTACAGACTGACAAAACACCGGGAGTACCTGACATCGGACGGTCCGAGGAGACAGGTACCCCAAGAGGCCGTTTTTGTCACTTCACCCAACGGTAAAGAGAGAGGTGTTAGTAGTTTCTGAACGAATATTAAAGACGGGTAGACTAAAAATTATAGTACAGGTCTATTTCGGAAGTCTTACTCGACCGACATTTTGAATTTTAACACCGTTCACCCTCGATGAAAAGTAACACCACACGTCCGAAGAGTCACACGATAAAACTCCGGTCTCGTGTCCAAGATCCCGTACGCCCGAAGTCATCAGTACCGGGTGTCCGAGTCATCGACGTCGTTCACCCGACAACTCGTGCCCGAGTCATAAACACTGTGTGTCCAAATCCACGGAACGTCATACACCTTAGAAGGACCTGGTCCTTAACTTGGACACAGGGAACGTAACCGTCCGTCTAAAAATAGGTGACATGGTGGTCCCTTCAGAAGATACATTTGGAAGAAGGGTAGGAAGGGACAGGGGATAGAGATTCGTTAGTGAGTAGAAGAAAGACAGTGACATCTGATCAAACGTAAAAAATCTCAAAATACTTTTACTCTAGTATGTCATACGTTGGAAAAAAAAAAAAACCGAAAGTCGTCTTAAAATTTTACATAAGTATAACATACATAGTTATCAAATAAAGAGAAATAACTACTCTTCAAATGTAACGTACTTATATAATGTTATACAACTACCAGCGAACTCAACAAAGACCAAACATCATCAAAAGATAACGACGTATTGTTCGATGATGTTAGATTCGACACATATTGTGGTGGGTAAATAATCAAAAATCAATACATCCCACATTCAGGGATGTATTCATTCCGTGTGACACCAGTCTAACTAGACGAATGTCATAATATTCCGACTTTAGTTCCACAGTCGGTTCTACGTAAAGAAAGACCACCGTGACCCCTTTTTTTTAGGTGTAGGTTCGAGTAAAACCAATAACTGATTTAAGTCGAAGAAGATCAACATCTTGGTTCCGGGGGAAAAAGAACGACCGAAGTCAATCCCTGACGAGAGTCGACGATATCCGAAAGACGTAAGAAACGGTGCTCCGATGGAGATGGAAGACTCGTCCTCGTCCCTTGAAAAATATGTACTTAGGGGGAGTACGAAGTTTAGGGACTGAAATGGTCCGACTGGAGATCTGGGTCTAAATTTCCCGAGTTCTGAAATGGTCAGACTGGAGATCTGGGTCTAAATTTCCCGAGTTCACTAATTCAGTCTGGGTGAGTCTAGTAGAATGATAGAATTTAAGTTAATTAAACCCCGGAATTATTTAGACATGTTAATAAAGTTTCATCATGGGTCTAATAAGGAAAATTTTATGGACCCACTTCCATCCACGTACATATGGTCCCCGGTCCTTAGAACCTTTCTAGAATCTTAAGATCCGTTGTGTGTCCAAAACGGATAATGTTTATTTCGACGATACTTTTAACATACCTACATATAAAGGAAAAGAGAACCCATTTATATATCTTTATCTTACCGACTCAGTGTACCATCCGTATACAAATTGAAAAGTACTTTGACAGTTTGATAAAAGGTTTCACTAACACGGTAACAAGTAAGGGTAGTTGTCTCATGTTCTCAAGATTAAAGAGGTATAAGAACGGTCTGAAACCATACCAGTCAGAAATTAAAATCGACAGGACATTATATAAACACTTAGGGTTAGGAAGTCAAAATCTACGGTCTAGACTCAATCATATACGAAACGACTCTAAAAGAAGGTCAGACGTCTAACTTAAAATTAAGATAATCATCACAGAAAACTTCTCATACACAAAATTTTAAACTAAAAATCCTGAAAGTGCTACCAGGTCACTAACTCTTAGGTGGACGGTTTCGTCTCTTGTGTCCAAACTAGGGACCAGACCTTTGATTCTAGGGTGTATGACACCCCGTTGATTTGGGCACTTGGTGTTGATGACTCGGACATGAGACGTTGATGACTCGTGTACGTAGCGTTGATGACTTCAAACACGAGGGATCTCTGGTACGAAGTGTTGTTCTCTTCGGTGTCATTACTCTTCGGACGTATGGTGTTGATCTCTCAGTGGAGACCAATTAGTGTTGATCTCTTTCGGACGTGTGTATTTTTTTCTCGGGTACCCGGTGTCGTTTCTGGGTGACGTCGGTTTTCATTATTTATTAAAAATTTTTCTTTTATTCTAAACTAAACAGTTAGACAAAAAAAAAAAAGGGGAAATAAAAGCCAACACGACCCAGAAGTGACTGCGTGTCCGAAACGACGAACCCGAAAAGAGAGTAACGTCGTTCGCCCTCAATGAGATCAACGTCCCACACCCGAAGAGTTATAGTTTTGTCATCATACAGAAAGTTGAGTACTCGTTCCATACACAGAGATAAATAAATCTAGTAGGAATTAAGGAGAATCGTTATAAAACATCAACGGATCCGTGTCCAAAAAGTGTAGAAAATAGTCTAAACACGGATTTATAAAGTATAAAAGTCAGAAGGGTCCACCGAGTCACCAGTTCTTAGGTGGATGGTTACGTCCTCTACGCCTAACCTCAGGACCCAGTCCCTCTAGGGGACCTCTTCCTTTATCTTTGGGTGAGGTTATAAGAACGGACCCGATAGGGTACCTGTCTTCTAGGACCGTCCAATGTCAGGTACCCCAATGTTGTCTCAGCCCGTATTGAAAAGTATAATTCAACACTTTGTCGAAAAGTATGAAAATACGACAACGTTTACCATTAAAAACCTGTAAAGTTAAAGGGTAACAAAAATTATCATATATCTTTCTGAAATAAGATGAAAAAATTTTTTAACATAAAATAACACCATTCTTGTGAATTGTACTGTAAATAGGAGAATTTAAAAATTCACACATTATGTCATGATAAAAGATATTCGTGTTACAAAGTGTCGTCTAGAGATCTTGAATAGGTAGAACGTTCAATTCTAAAATACGGGTAACTAATCGTTGAGTGGTAACGGAAGGAAGGAGGTCGGGGACCGTTGGTGGTAAGACAAGAAACTAAGATACTCATCCTAACAAAATATATGGATTATATATATTCTCCTTAGTGTATCATAAACAGAATTATACTAATAAATTGAATCCGATTACAGGAAGTCCAAGTAGGTACAACATTATAAAACGTCCTAAAGGAAGGAAAATTTCCGACTTATTGTAAGGTAACACATACACACACACACACATACGTATACGAAGTAAAAGAAATAGATAAGTATGTAACTATCTGTAAATCCAAAATAGGTTAAAATCGATAATGACTCGAAATCTCATGATTATGGAGAAACTCTAGAATAAAAGTAAAGAAGAACTATTTATGGGTTTTTACTCTAACGACTTAGTGTACCATCAAGACTAAAATTATAAAACTTCTTACAGGTAAGACAAAAGGTATCGTCGACGTGGTAAAACGTAAAATTCGTTGTCACATGTTCTTGAGGGTTAAAGAGACGTAGGAGAAAATACAACGACAACTTTTATTGGTAAGATTGTTCACACTCTAATATAGAGTAACACCAAAACTAAACGTCTAGAGATTACCAATCTTTGCAACTTGTAGAAAAGTATACGGATAACCGGTAAAGACACAAAAGAAACCTCTTTACAGACAAGTTCAGAAATCGGGTAAAATTCCACCCAAGAATCAAGAAAACGGTGACTCACAATCGAAAATATAAAACCTTTAATTGGAGAATACCAAACGTTTATAAAAAAGGTAAAAGACAACGGAAAAGTGAGACAACAAAAGAAACGACACGTCTTGGAAACATCAAACTATATCATGGTAAACAGTTAAAAACGAAAACAATAGATACGAAAACCACAGTATAAGTACTTTATTAACGGTTCCGACTAGGTACTTTATAAAAAAAGACAAAAGAAGATCCCCAAAATGTCAAGGTCTTTTGTCAACTAAAAACTCATAACAGGAATATAAGACGTCAGAATAATTTGAGTGAATTAACAAAATGACCAAATATATTTTAACAGGTCCTAAAAGATGCATATACTATTACCAGAGACATACGGAATCAGTTAAGTTCGACGATACCGTATTATGGTGTTAGACCTACATATTTGTTGTCTTAAAATAAAGTGTGCCAAGATCTTCGACATTTAAACTCTAGTCCCACGAATTTGCTAGTTCAAAACACAGATCACCCTCGGGAGAAGACCGAAGAACGACACAGGAGCTTACCACCTTCCCCGATCCCTCGAGATACCCTAGAAAAAGAATTCTCGTGATTAGGGAAGTGTTCCGGAGGTGAGAGTACTGGGTTCGTCTAGAACCGCGAGAGTGGTGAATTTTGATAGTGTAATCCGTAATCCTAAAGTTGTATACGTAGACTCGTCGTGTTTTTGTAAGTCTGGTTTTGTGACTCTTGTGAATAAAAAAGGGAAGAATTAGATCTACTGAAAAAGGAAACAGTACGGACGAACGTGACCGATCTTGGAAGTAACGTCACAAGTTATCATCAACATTCTCACCTGTAGGAAAATGACTAAAATCCTCCTTTCGTAAGTAAGAAAGTGACAATTCAGACTAAAAATTTTATTTACTGGAAATAGTCGAACCCCATGGACTATTGCTCCTAACTCTATGGGAAAACGGATCAAAGACTTTAGAAAAAAAAATTTAGTCCTTATTTAGAGTTTTTAAAAGTACAGATAACTATATCTAGGAATAACTAGTGTACTTAAAAGAAAAGATTAAACAATTATATCATTCAACGTAACTAAAAAATTTACATTAGGTTGGGACAAAAGAACCCTATCTGAGGTGAAGTAGTGGGAAAATTATATTACAACTTAAATTAAACGATTTTATAACAAATCTTAAAAGGAACAAATATCCATGTAAAATGTAGATACAAGTCAAACACTGAAGGAGATAAAGAGAAAGAGAGACAGACAGAAAGTAAGGATCAAAAACATATCGGAGTATCCTACTTAGTTTTGCTTAAGAGAAGTTTAAAAACTTCGTCAAGACGTCTTAATCATTACAAAAAAAGGGGAAGTCACAAACCATCTTAAATGGTCACTTCGTGGACCTGTACCTCGAAAGAAACATTCTTAAAATTGATGTTAAAGTCAAAGAACTTTTCTATAAACAGATAGATACAATAGACAAAGAAGGACTCACTTGAAACTTTTGTATAGAAAATTCCTTAAAAATTCAACAATTTAAATAATTATTTTTTAATAAGTATTATAACGGAATAATAAGAAAATTATCGATATCTTAGACATCATTACAGTGGAGAGAACAAAGACTATGATTATTAAACACAGAAAAAAGAATAATCAGTCAGATCGATCAAATAGTTAATATATCTACAGTTTCTTGGTAGAAAAACAAAGTCACTAAAAGAGATAACAAAAAGACAAAAGATAAAGTAACCAAAGGTAAACCGAAAAATTTTAAGAAAAGAAGACAAAAGAAACCCGAATTAAATGAATCAAAAATTCCCACAAAGTGTAAAAGGGGATTATAATGTCAAAAAATCATAACTAAACGGGGATGAATAACGAAATAACCGTAGAGTGTTTAGGACTATACAACGAGAAGTAAAATAAACCCAACTCACAAGACATTTACAGTCGATCTAGTTACTACTATGAACCAAAGATTTCAAAGGAACCCTAGTAGAAGTAGAGTCGGTTCGGATTTCCTTCTTTCTAATGCCTCTTTCCATGCACCCTCCAAAAATACTGTAGTGAAAGTAAGCTTAAGGTAACCAATCTTGAGTCAGTGTACCGAAGTAGATTACCATACCCTTCGACCCTGTACATTAGATCAAAAATGTACCCTTCTTCTTTTATGTAAACCTGTTTGTCGGTCTTTGGAGAAAGACAAAAGACCTTCTCGAACATATTCTATTCTTTATAAACATAGTACCCATATGTCATCTTTAACATCAATAACCCCGGACGAGAAAAGAAACCCCCTTTAAAACATTGACGACTAAGTCAAATTACCTATGTACAAGTAAATCCAAAAGATAATGAAGAACTCAGTAAAAAACATTCAGTGAAATATCCATATATATTAAATCCCATTCAAAATCTTATATGATCGTATTTAAACAGCTTTCATAAAATAAAATTAGAGACGATATTGACATTAATATAAGAAAGAAGTAAAAACTTTAACAAATGAACACGGTGGAAAATTTTTTAAATCAATGTAAAGAATTAGAATAATCAGAAAAGGATTTTAGAATTAAAAAAAGTATTAAAGACAAGAAAAAATAAAGGAAGGAGGCGTAATAAATCCGAATGAAAAGACCAGAAAAAGTTGACCATTAAACTTACGATTCAAGTAATAAAAAGTGGAAAAAAAGGATTGTATCGTAAATCCCGGTATATAAAAGGACCTTAACCAGTAGTCGAAACAACGACGTTCGTAAATATAAATTCAAGTCAAGTCAGTGAGTCAGCACAGACTGAAACGGTGGGGTACCTGACGTCGTACGGTCCGAAGGGACAGGTAGTGGTTAGGGGCCTCGAATGAGTTTGAGTACAGGTAACTCAACCACTACGGTAGGTTGGTAGAGTAGCAGACAGTAGGGGAAGAGGAGGACGGAAGTTAGAAAGGGTTGTAGTCCCAGAAAAGGTCACCCAGTCAATGAGTGTAGTCCACCGGTTTCATAACCTCGAAGTCGAAATCGTAGTCAGGAAGGTCACTTATAAGTCCTGACAAAAGGAAGTCCTAACTGACTAACCTAGAGGAACGTCAGGTTTCCTGAGAGTTCTCAGAAGAGGTTGTGGTGTTAAGTTTTCGTAGTTAAGAAACCATGAGTCGAAAGAAATATCAGGTTGAGAGTGTAGGTATGTGTTGATGACCTTTTTGGTATCGAAACTGATCTGCCTGGAAACAACCGTTTCATTATAGAGACGAAAAATTATACGATAGATCCAACCAGTATTGAAAAGAAGGTTCCTCGTTCGTAAAAAATTAAAGTACCGACGTCAGTGGTAGACGTCACTAAAACCTCGGGTTCTTTTATTTAAGACAGTCACAAATACAACAAAGGGGTAGATAAACGGTATTTTACTACTCTGGTCATAAATATATATCGCGAAGTAATGACTAATCATAATACATAAAGATTTAAAGGTAACTAAAGAAGAAATTATGTATCAATAAATGTCACACTAAATTTTAAAAGGTTCATACCCTTGAAAAGAATCTCACAATCCAATGATTAAATTGTAATTAACTCGAATTAAAGGAATAAAATCAAAAATTCCCACAAAGTGTAAAAGGGGATGATAATGTCAAAAAGTCATAACTAAAAGGGGATGTATAACGAAATAACCGTAGGGTGTTTAGGACTATACAACACAAAGTAAAATAAACCCAAATCACAAGACATTTACAGTTAATCTAGTTACTACTGTGAACCAAAATTTAATCCAATGATTAAATTTTAATTAAATTTTAATTAACAGTCTCTCACACCACACATATTACTAAGATATTTTGAACAACTCAGAACGAAATACCAGACCATATGTGTCCGACAAACTCTATAGAAGAAATGATACAATCATTAAGGAACGTTGTAATAGAACAAATAAGGAATAAGATTAAGAGACTCTGTCTATTATACTGAGGGCAAAAAGTTTATTATTACAATTTTAGGTTAGTCGTATTTATTGAGAAGACTCAAGTGTCTAGATCAGTCAAAGATGAGTCAGTCTCGTCGGTTGTTGATTTTTTTACCACACTAGTCGAAAAATACGGTCCACGTACACTCCGAATGATTATTAAAGCAATATTTTAAAATTTGGAGTCCTACTTCTAAGTAAGAATGAAGTCACTTGAAAATAGGGAGTGAACCACGGAGTTTGTTATAGAGTGTGTATACCCAAAAGTTATCCGTAAACAACTTAACGTCATTTAGAGTCTGACTTTAGACTTTGGGATTTTCTCATATTATTTCTCCATTAAACACTTATGAGTTTTTTATTTTAACTTGTAAGTTAAGACCTTAGTGACGTTTTATATTAGACTTTTATGAGGACCGTATTTCCATATCATTAAGACTAATTTCTATAATCTGTATCTATGTCTATACAATGTAGATGTAGATTACAGACATACACAGATGCAAGAAATATATAGATACATATCGGGATAAATGTATACACTTTCCTATGTCGATCTAGAAAGAGACCTTCCTATCTACCTGATTCCTTCAACTCCTTCTCCCTGGACATTTCCGTTAATTTAATATTTGTTTCTTTTCCCTTCTTTTGGTTCACTTAAATCCAATGAATACGGGTCCATTCTCTCACTCTTACCAGTTATCACTGGAAAGTTAAAACACAAGTACTTCAATAATTACTGGAACCTTTATCTTGAACACTTCATCTTTAAGAGTAAAATTCTCAAAACCGACTTTTACTAAAAAAAAAAAATTTTTTTCTTTCCTAGTTAACATTCGATATCGAATTGCATGTAACTCTCTCAAAACAAATGGCATTCTACTTTCTTAGTATGAGATCAAATTCTATTATAGACCTTTAAATAGAGAATGAGTAAGACATTCTAAGTCGAGACCACAAGGGAATCTTTGACAAGGTCGTGAACCAGTTTGACGGAGTCAACAGAAGAACAACAAGTCAGCGACTCAGCACAGGTTGAGAAACGTCGGGGTACCTGACGTTGTACGACCCGAAAGGACAGGAAGTGGTAGAGGGTCTCGAACGAGTTTGAGTACAGGGGACTTAACCACTATGGTAGGTTGGTAGAGCAGGAGACAACAGGGGAAGAGGAGGACGGAAGTCAGAAAGTGTCGTAGTCCCGGAAAAGATTACTCACTTGAGAAGTATAGTGCACCGGTTTCGTAACCTCGAAGTCAAAGTCATAGTCAGTAGGGTTACTTATCAGTTCCAACTAAAGGAAATCCTAACTGACTTGAACTTCAGATTCCCTAAGACTTCTCAGAAGAGGTTATGGTGTTAAACTTTCGTAGTCAAGAAACCGTGAGTCGGAAGAAATATCAGATTGAGAGTGTAGGTAAGTACTGATGACCTTTTTGGTATCGAGACTGATCTACCCGGAAACAGTCGTTTCATTACAGATACAAAAAATTATACGACAGATCCTACCAGTATCGAAAAGAAGGTCCCTCGTTCGTAGAAAGTCAAAGTGCCGACGTCAGTGGTAGACGTCACTAAAACCTCGGGTTCTTCTATTTCAGACAGTGACAAATGTTACAAAGGGGTAACTAAATGGTACTTCACTACCCTGGTTTACGGTACTAGAAGCAAAAACTTACAACTCAAAATTCGGTCGAAAAAGTGAGAGGAAAAAGTGGAAGGAGAAGTGAAAGACGGTATTCCCACCATAGTAAACGTATAACTTCAAATGACTGTAAAGAGAACCGTTAGAACTAAGGTCGAACACGAAGTAGGTCGGACCGCAAAGTGTACTATAACACGACAGTTCTACAATAATAGTATTGTTAATCTTATAATATTACTTATAAGATAAATTTACAACATGGGAAGTCTAAAATTTCAGATACTGGTACACAATGAATAGAAACTTAACGGTTGAGAACAGTTCCTGAACCGTTACCTTTCAAAAGTTTCGTACAAAGTAATCTGATACATTGAAAGTTTTAAAAAAAGAGAATAGAAAAATATCTAGAAAGACATAGACATAAAATATAAATAAAGAAGGTGATATTACGGATATTATGGAAAATTAACGTGAATAAGGAAAAGTGTACATACTGGAAGGATGATTTGTTGTATGGATTCCTGAAGGGACCAGTAGGTCACCAACTCTGAAGTACGAAGGTGAAGTCCCATGTACCCAAGTCCGGGACCAGTCCTTTGATTCTAGGACGTACGGTGAACCGTGTTGGTTTTATTCTTTTTTTTAGGGTGTATGGGTATAATGTTAAAAACATGATCGTAGATCGTGTCACGGATAGTAAATAAGTAACTTATCAGTTAGTAGATACTCATTGGTCGGTAATAAGATTTGAGTATCTTATGGTCACTTTTTCTGAATAGAACTGTAATCTGTCATTTGATTATTTATTTCTTGTAATAAATAATATAATTAATAATTCTACTTCTTTGTTCCACTACATTATTTCATTGACAACTTATACTTCTCAGTAATCTATCGTATGAATTCCTGTCTCAGTTCTTCATTTTAATGTTGGAAATATATACCACAAAGAATTTTGATATATAATTGATTTAGAAGTTTCGTTCTTTCCTAAAATTCTTACTGTCTTAGTTCTGAAAAGTAAAATGTCTAACAAAATGTCTATTTCACACTGAACCTCCATAATCTTTTATGCATTAAACAGAAAGACAACCATTTAACTAAACCCCTTGAAAATATAAGAAATATGGAGTAACCTTAAGGAGAACTCTACATTTACCGAGTGACTGTGGTTCCTGATCTTACCACAAAATGATTAATGTTTTTACTATTTTTCCTCCCGTCTCGAGAAGTCATCCTCTTTCGATGATTCATCCAATATTTTGTCACTATTGTTATCTCTTTCACGATGTTCCTCTGAACATGATAGGTTCGTTTTCTTAGTTCTTAGAGTATACTTGTAATTTTTAAAACAAGGACTAAAAAGATGCTATGAGTACCATCTTTTAGATTTACATGTCTTTTCAGATCTCATCTTTTAATATTGATTCGGGAATGGGGTCTTCATCGGTCATAATCGATCATAACTAATCAAAGGAATATATCATACAAAGAGGGAAAAAGGAGAGGAAAAAAAAAAAAAATGTTTTAACTCCAGCAACAAATATAAAAAATGTAAACTATATTGGTCCTTCCATTTTTCTTTCCGTGTTTCTTATTGTTTGTAAGTACAATAAAAGACGATTTATTTTTAAAAAACCAATACATATGAAGTTTAAAAATTAGAAAATTTCTTTAGATGTCTATTTAAGAATTCAAATATAAGTTAGGTGTCAGGGTCTACGTTAATTATACCATATAAAATTATAAATATAGTGTGAAAATTTTTTTCATATAAACTACAAAAGAAAATTGTATGTATTTACCTTAGGTATACTAACAATGTTAACTTATATTTACATACCTTTAACGGAATAAGTGACTTGTGATCCAAAAGGTCAAGACAAGTACGACTATGTGTATATGGATTAAATAAGTATTCACAATTCGAACTTAAAAGTGACTTGTGTGGATATATTTGTCGTGGGTCAAGTTCTTTGTCTTGCAATTAATGATCGTAAGGACTTGAGGAAGACTACAGACAGAAACGGAGAAAACGAGTTGCAATAAATACTTTAATAGGTGAAACAAGACGTATCAACATCAGATGAGAAAGGGTGGCCATACATAAAACAAAGGAATTTAGTTAATTTGAAATTTTTTAAATAGGTAATTGAGAACTACCCGGAAACGCATCAAAGGTCAAACACAGAGACAGTTGTATGTCTGTGTTTTTACTACGATAGTTGTAAGATCATATATTAAAACACTTTTATATATACATGAAGTCAAACCATACACAGACTCTAAACGACGTAGTATCCCATACATATACAAGTCGAAATTATTACCACTGTACTTGTGAAAAGGTTTCGTAATATATTTTAATGCGAGCGTGGTTGTCACTTACTCTTAAGTCCAATGAGACGGAGGAACTGTTGTAAACTATAAAAGAGAGAAAAAGTAAAATCCGTAGTTCAACAGTATAATTGAGTGACACCAAATTAAACGGGAAGACACTAATAATCACTTCAAAAGTATATAAATAACCAGTAAATCTATAAGAGAAAACACTATGTGAAGTTATAAATCATAAGTATGAATTGACAAAAAGATTATTTTAGATTTCTATAAGTAACGGAGATAATCTATTCCTTCCTGGAATCGTTAAAAATTTTAATGATAACAAGGGAACGAATAACTAACATATGGAAACCTCGTTCAATGAATTGGAGTAAAAACGGAGTAGACAAAGGAGTAGAGGTTTCACCCCTTTATCTCGACAACACTCTTAATTTACTCAATTATATTTGTGAAACTCATCACGGTTTATGACAATATATATAAACGAGATATTAATTATACAACAATAATGACAACAATAAATACTTTCCCTTATATAGTCCCCCTGTCTTATCTCAGGTCTTTATCTGACTGTGATTATATCGATTAACTAAAAAAGTTCACATGTTGTCGTTGAGATACTTCTTTCGCATCAGAAGTTGTTTACCACAACTTTGGTGACTTATACGTATACGTTTTTTTTTTCTGGAACTGGGGATAAAGTGTGGAATATGTTTTTAATTAAGTTTTACTTAGTCTTTAATTTACATTTTGTATTTTGACTTTTATAAAATATCCTTTTGTGTCTTCTTTTTGAAACAATGGACCTAATCTATGACACGAGAATCTCTTCCTGGGTATCGTGTTCAGTATTTTTTTTAACTATATAACCAAAGTAATTTTAAATTCAAAACGAAACACTTTTTGTGATAATTCTCTTAACTTTTCTGTCATGTGTCGACCCTCTTTTATAAACGTTTGGTGTGTAGACTGGTTATTGAACATAGGTTTTATGTATTTCTTAAGATTTTTAGACGGTTCTAAACTTGTTTTTGAAGTGACTTCTTCTATACTTACCGTTTATTCATACACCTCCCTACAAGTCGTATTGACTGATTCCTTTACGTTTAATTTTGGTATCATCCTATGGTGACACATAGATAATCTTACCGACTTTACTTTGACTGTTATGGTTCACCAACGTTACTATGTCTCGTACACTTTAACAACATATTGCGCCATCCTTTCATCTCGTCTTACCGGTGAAACCTTTCGTTAGAGCATCAAAGAATATTTAAACTTATATATGAACGATGACTTAAGTTTTAAATACAAGTTTGTTCGTGGACATACGTTCATGTATCATACGGAATAAGGATTGTTGGGACTTGACCTTTGTTGGTCTACCGAGAGACGATTTTATCTTACAAGTCAAGTCAAGTCAAGTCAAGTCAAGTCAGCGAGTCAGCACAGGCTGAGAAACACTGGGGTACTTGACGTCGTGCGGTCCGGAGGGACAGGTAGTGGTTGAGGGCCTCAAGTGAGTTTGAGTACAGGTAGCTCAGCCACTACGGTAGGTCGGTAGAGTAGAAGACAGTAGGGGAAGAGGAGGACGGGGGTTAAGGAGGGTCGTAGTCTCAGAAAAGGTTACTCAGTTGAGAAGCGTACTGCACCGGTTTCATGACCTCAAAGTGGAAATCGTAGTAAGGAAGGTTTCTTGTGGGACTACCGTCTTTCACTTCTCCTTGATTTTTCGGAGAAGTACTTTCACTTTCTCCTCTCACTTTTTCAACCGAATTTTGAGTTGTAAGTCTTTTGATTCTAGTACCGTAGACCAGGGTAGTGAAGTACCTTTTATCTACACCTTTGTCACGGTCTGAAATAAAACCCCCCGAGGTTTTAGTGACGTCTACCACTAACGTCAGTACTTTAATTTTCTGCGAATGAGGAACCTTCCTTACAATACTAGTTGGATCTATCGTATAATATTTCGTCTCTGTAATGAAACGGTTGTTTCCAGGCAGATCAGTTCCGATACCAAAAAGGTCACCAGTACATACCTACACTCTCAACCTGACACTTCTTTCGACTCACGACTTCTTAACTACGAAAACTTGACATCACAACCTCTTCTGAGAACTCACAGGGAACCTGACGTTCCTCTAGGTTGGTCAGGTAAGATTTCCTCTGTTCAGGACCCACAAGAAACCTTCCTTACTACGATTCTACCTTGCAATCTTTATTTTTCTTTGATGACTATGTACGGTGTTGTACCTACTTAGAGCTTACGTCACCACCGTCAAATCAAGGATTCAGTATAAGGTGAGAACTCTGGGGTACCTGACATACATCGGGTGATTCGAGGAGACACGTGTCACAAAAGATCCGTTTTCGTGACCTCACCCAACAGTAAAGGGAGAGGTCCCCTAGAAGGGGTGGGTCCTTACCTTGTGCCCAGAGGACCTATCATCCGTCTAAAAAATGACAGATTCGATGTACCTCCTCTTCCGTTACCGTTGGGTGAGGTTCATGAGAACGGACCTTTTAGGGTACCTGCCTCCTTGGACCATCCGACACCAGGTACCCCAGTGACTCCCAGCCTATACTCACTCGTTGAAGTGAAAGTGAAAAGTGAAATTACGTAACCTTTTCCTTTACCGTTGGGTGAGGTCACAAGAACGGACCTCTTAGGTTCGTTACCCCCTCGGACCACCCACGGCAGATACCCCAGCGTGTCTCAGCCTGTGCTGACTTCACTGATTCGTCGTCGTTCGATGTACCTTCGGGGAGCTCATGTAATACGATTCAAATTTTTCGATCTGATAAAGTCAAATATACTTTAAGACCTTTTCCGTTTTCATATTGCTATCTCTTATGACGACGACGACGTAGCGAAGTCAGCACAGGCTGAGACACGGTGGGGCATCTGCCGTCGGGTGGTCCGAGGAGGTAGGTACCCTGAGAGGTCCGTTCTCATGACCTCACCCCACGGTAACGGAAGAGGTTACGTACTTACACTTTTCACTTTCACTTCACCGAGTCAGTATAGGCTGGGAGTCGCTGGGGTACCTGGTGTCGGATGGTCCAAGGAGGTAGGTACCCTGAGAGGTTCGTTCTGACGACCTCAACCCACGGTAACGGAAGAGGCTATTGCTATCTCTTATTCCTACCTTTTATTAGTCATCAACGGTCGTCAAACAAGAACTGGAGATTCTCCGACAAGTTCCTTTATAAAAGCCCACTCTCTTCAAAAGACATTGACCCAACACTACCACTAATTTGTGAAAAATATAAACAGTTTTGAATGTCTTAACGTACGTGTGTCACTTAAAATGATACACATTTAACTTTTTTTAAAAATCTTCTTTGGAAGAATTCGACATAGAGACTTATAACGAAGGGAAGATGAAGAAATAAAAGAGAAACCCCTGGGGACAATTAAAAAATAAATAATTAATTATATAAAAAATAACTTCCTATTAACGAAATGTCTTAAAACGACAAAAGACAGTATGGAGTTGTACTTAGTCAGTATCCATATGTATATAGGGGAGGGAAAACTTTGAGGGAGGGTAAAGGGAGGGGTAGGTTGGTAAGATCCAACTATGTCTCTGGGACAAACTCAAAGAACTCGGTATGTCGTTTAAGGGTAACCGATAGATAAAATGTATACCATTATATTCAAAGATACAATGAAAAAGGTTCAAAATACGACACACAAGAAGTAGAAAAGACAGAGTATTAAATAGTATAAAAAGTGAAAAAATTACATTAACCTACCTGAGAGTCATAATGGAAAGTAAAGTAATTAAGAAACACAAATTTCTTCTCAAATAAGGTAGAATTTTACAAATTAAAATATTTAAGGTCCTAAGAAGGAACCAGGAAAAAACTCAATCAGTAAGTGAGACGGTCTCCTACTGAACCAGATCAATAACAGAATGACTAAAAGAAACGAAGAAGATCAATTAAGGAGAAGGTCTAGAGTCTCGAATCTACGGACACCAACTTCGATGATTAATAATAGATATATCGAAAAGAAGAAAACAGGTATCTTTATAAATAGAATATAAACTCTTATTGACATAGAAAACAAAAAAAAATTATACCCAAAATAGATGAACGAAAATAGTAAATTATGATAGACTATAAAGGAATATGGTGATATGGATATTAAGAGTTGACTCCCATTGAGACGGGGAGTCTTATGTAAACTATAGAAACCGTGTTACGTGTCCTGTCAGGGAGTCTGTTTCATAGACTAGGTTTTATAGATACGAAAAAAGTATACATTGTGGTAGTATTAAATTAACTGAGGGATATATCCATAACCCCCCCCCAACACAAAAAAAAGGTTATAATATAGTGAAAATATTTATCAGAATACATTGAAAAAATGTGGTAATTACTTAGGGGTTTACATCTATAAAGACTTAGGTTTCTTTTGATTCTAAACTCTCCGTGATAGATCCTTCAACTTTTAATGAATCTCTTGTTTCAGAAATAGTACAGAAAGGGTATCACCTTGAATATGTAAGTGTGTATTTCTAGAAGATAATCAAAATGAAAATTTGAGGAAGGGAGGTGGGGTTTATATGGGGATTCAACAGAACGTACGCACGTATGAGTCAGTGAAGTCAGCACAGGTTGAGAAATGTCGGGATACCTGACGTCGGACGTTCCGAGGAGACAGGTATCCTAAGAGGTCCGTTATTATGTCCTCACTCAACGGTACGCGAGGAAGTCATTCAACAGAATTCCAGGAAGTTTAAGACATGTCGGAAGGAACGAAATACGAATGCATCGTCTAAAGTCTTAGTGGATTGGCATCTATATAGTACGAAAGAAATCAGAATTAAGAAAAATCATGTCTGGTCATAATTCTGCAAACCATCGTCCCCATACTATTATCTGTTCTTGTCTCCTGACGGAAATTAAACGACGAACTGGATTGAAGTGAACGAAGAGAGTGGACCCGAAGTCAAAATAGTATACATTTTACTTTCCCAACATAGTAGGTTAAGGGTATCCGAAAAGGTGAATATTTGGCCACTATATAATAATAAATGTAACGAAAATAAACGGAAAACCGATACTGGGAAATTACCCTATCTCTATTTTACAAATTTCTAAAGATTCTAGAACTTTTTAAGGAGTATAAACCGGAAATGATACGAATAGAGAGAGGACCATCGCTAACTATTATTTTTAGAACTTTACCTTTAACAGAATACAACCTCTTGATGTTTCTCACCACGACCTTTTTATCGTATTTTTAAATGTCGACCTAACCTTTCCCTTTTTTGATCTATATTTTCCCCCATTGTCGACATATTTTGTCGTTGTTGTTGGATCCAGAGTTTAAAATCGTCCCAGTTTCTTTACACGGGATCCCGGATTAGAAGTAATCGGGGGTACATTAAGAGTTTGAGTCCTAGAACTTTAAATAATCTTAATGTGTCCTGGTCTTAAGTCCAGGGGGTTTGAAGATCAATGATAGAATTTGTGATGTGATACATTGTGGTAAACTTTATAATACTGTAAATTAAAATGTATCTTTTACTTCTATGTACGTACTTTATTAGAAAATATTAAATAAACATATCCAAAAAAATTGGTGAATTGGATAAAAGACCGACGACCACGACAATGAAACCCTTAACCAAAGAAACGAAACCGTAGTCGGAACACCAAGGACTAAACGTTTTCTTCCATTCTAAATAATCTCGTAGACTGAAAAAAGAAAATTTTTAAACTACTTTCTAAAAGAGTTTACTATAATTTGAATTTATTGATATTACTATAAAGTATTAAACTGACCCTTCTTTTGATGAACAAATTTCATCGGACTCGTCTCTTCAGGATCATCATATTATCAGGCTCATCATATCATCGTTAGAAGTACGTACTTTAAAAATTCCTTATTACTCTACACAAAATAAGACATCTTCTGTACCCAAACTTAATATTATTTTCCGATCTTTAAAAAATTTTAAAAACTAATGATTAAATCTCTAAATTTTTCAATGACTTTCTTTTTCTGAGAGAAGGAAATCCTCTATTGAATTCTTTTCTCGACTGTCTTACAAGACTATACCAGATTCACATCAGAAAACGGTCTCTACCTTTATTCTTTGAACTATGGAGTCAAGGAAAGTGGGGATTTTAAACCACAAAAAGTAATAAATTAACCAAACCATAAACGAAACCGAGTACAATTTTTTACATTCGAAGGGTGTGTGAGAAGGTCATAAAGGATAAAGTCGTTTACTTATATATGACAGATGAGTGAACGCATTCAGTCTTTTGGTCTTTAATAAGTGATTAGGTAAGAAAGTTGTTTATAAATAACCCACGGGCGGTAACAAGTCCCATGATTTCTATGTCAACACTTGTTCAGTCTATTCCAGGACTAAAGTATCTGAACGTCACGGTGACTCTCCTTTGTTTAATTGTTTCACCACCCCTCTTACAGAGAAGGTCACTCATTATAAATTAGACTCTAAACCGAATTTTTCCTCGGTCTGTACACTATTGGGACACGTTCGCGAAAAGGGATACGATTCCCCTATCATTCATGACCTTAAAGTTCACCCTTACTAGAACCATAACAAGTCATTTGTCTTTCACACTTATCTAGTTTACTCTCCCTTCATTACTACTGTAATTTCTCCATCTGTCTCCAGTTTAGTGTATCTTCAAACATCCGTTCTTGTACTTTAAATCCAAAATAATAAAGACGGTAGTCTACCAAAATTCGTTCTCTTACCGTAATAATAGTAAGAGTGTCGATTTTAGTCCACAAATGATATATGATAAGATTCACGAAATATACAAGAATAGAGTAAATCTGAAGTATCGTCGGGGTACTTCAAAGTCATTATAATAGGGGTGAAATTTCTGATGTCACGGTGGATATCTACTAAATGTAAAATCATTGTGAATTTTAAACTCTATGTCTAAAATTTATATATTACTCCTTAAAGTTGTTTATATAGGGGTATATTAGTGTTGGGGCAACTTCTGAGTCTTGAAAAGGTAGTAGGACATTCCTAGCGAGTAGGAGAAAAGGTCCAAAATAAGGGGTGGAGGGTGGGTCTTCGACAGTAATAAGACTAAATAGTGGCATCTATTTAAAATGGGTAAAACTTGAAACATGTTTGAAAAATGTGAACGAAAAAAGTGAATCGTATTATAAAAACTCTAAGTAAATACAACAACTCAAATAGAAAAGGAAGAAAAGTAACATATTTATATAGAGTCAAACGAAAAGGTAAAAAGTCAATTACCTGTAAATCCAGTAAAGGTTAAAAATCGAGAATCCTTATACCGACGATACTTGTAAGATGATATTTAGAAAAACATGTGTACAAAAATTCGAGAGAACCCATTTATGGATTCTTATCTCAACGTCCTAGTACACTAATCGAAATATTCTTTGACGATTGGTCAAGAGGTTCCACCTTAATGTGAGGGTAAGTCGTTCCATACTCGCAAAATTAAGTATAAAAATTTTCTAAAAAGAATGTATAGAGACTAAGATATAAAATTACCTCATTCTTATTTTAGACTCTCCGTTCAATCCTCCGATAACGTGTCAGGTCTAATTCCTACTGTTACAGAATCTGTGACGGATTCACAGATTCTCCTATACTTTTTTTTCTTCCTCAACCTAATCCCTATTAAAATATCCATTTCGATCCTCCTACCTACCTAACAACTACCTAACCTACTCCGTTCCTTTCTATTCACTTTACCGTCTCTATTACGATTGCAGATGTAAAAATGGTACTCAATTAGTACGGTAAATGACTCTACTCCTCCATTACTCCCTCTGTTTAACTCCCTTACCACTATTTGATCCTCAACATAAAACTTACATTTAAACTTTCGGATACTCTGTAGGTTCAATTTTACAATTTATCTGTCAACCTATATGTCCATACTTGAAGTCCTCTCTTCAGTCCCGATTTCTAAATCCAATAGTAACATACTTCCCATATATTTCAGTATGTTGACCTACTCTGATTGGTCCCTCATTAAAAACTTTCTCTTCTGACATACTGACAAGAGAAGTTGAGTGGTTGTAAATCTTTCGATCTTTTTCTCGTTCTTCTTAGTTGTTGTAGACTCTTCCTTTTCGTCTTTCCACACACCCTTTTTCAAAATTCTTCCTCCGCTACTGGACACCACCTAAGTACAGTCACATACCGTTTTGGTTATGTCATAACATTTCATTTTATTTCATTTTTATTTTTAATTTTTTTTATATTTATTTTATTTTAAGAACCTTTTCCATAATCTATTTTTTTTTTTTTTCCTCCGCTACTGGTCAATACAATTTCCTTTCTTCAACTCTTTTACTCCTATTTCTTTATTAAAAACCTAAATCGTCATTTCTTCAACAACCATCGGAACTTATCAAAACCATCTCACTATCCAAGTCTTTGAATGAAAACTCATTTTGGTCCTCCACTCTTTTAACTTTGTTTATGTATGTTAGAAAATTCTTCGTAAAAAACCCGTCACCATACATCTCCTCAACGATTTTCCCCGTCTTTGACCTTCTTTTACACTCCAGTCCTTCTTAAAAAAAATTTGTAGATAAAATTCTTTAATAAATAAATAAAAACCAACACGTCGCACAAACAACGACACGAACTCGAAAAAAGATCAACGGTGAGAACAACGTCTCGTGTCCGAGATCCGTGTATACGAAGTCAGCAACGTCGAATACCCGAGATCTCGGACGTGAATTATCGACGTCACGTACCCGAATCAACGAGACGTCGTACACCTTAGAAGGGTCTGGTCCCTAGCTTGGGTACAGGGGACTTAACCGTCCGCCTAAGGATAGGTGACAGGGTGGTCTTTTCAGGTTCCTTCCTAACAAGACAAGAAGGAACTTTGTACCTTTCGTACAAACTATAGAGGAGGAGAGAAAGCGTGGGGACGATTTGAACTTGGTAGTACAAGATAAATAAAAATGGAGTATTTAACGAGTTTAGATAGGTAAAGAGAGGTAATGGAAACGGTGGTGGAATAGGGGGTGTATCTGAGGACGTCATCCTCAATATTGACTGGAAATGGAAGCGATGACTGTAGTAAATTAGAGAAGAGGTGTGAAGTAGGTCTATAAAAGGTTTACGTCTAGACTAGTTTAGTGGGATGAAGGTGGGGTAAGGGTGACACTTCCGGTAGGGTAACTAAAATCCTATTTCTATTTTGTTATACTGAAAATTCCGGGATGTACCAGAGGGACACTTATAAGAGTTTAAAGTAAAGGGTGAAAGGGGGAACGAAAGACATGAAGACGGTGTGACAGGATTACACCGGTGATCCAGAAACATGAACTATAAGAGAGACTGATCTTACAAGAATGAGGATGTAGAGGGGAGGAGGTGAGTAAGATAGATTATGGACGAGGGCAAAGAAGTCTACGGATTAGGTTAGTAAAGAAGGAGTCTTTTCGGAAGGGACTGGAAAGATTAGTCCAGTTAAGGGAAAGAATATCTGTGTGTCTCATCGTCCATCAAAAGGAACTATTATGAAAGGTATCAACATTAAAAAAGTAAAAGAACACAAACAAAATAATGATAGACAGAAGTAACTATCACAAATTCGAGGTACTCGTGTCACTGTCAAGGTACTCCCATCACCGAGACGAAAAAGATGGGACGGTGACATATATTGTGGGTCGTATTACGGACCGTGTATCATTCATGAGTCATATATAAACAATTGATTTAACTTAAGTTATTCACTTACCTAAAATTAACAATTATAACATAATTCATTGTATTATACTAGAGAACTTAATTAAATCTTTTAAAGATCATGGAGTCTTTTTTCTTTACCTTTTTTTTAAAATTAATTCAGATCTTAATGATAATCTTTGATGTTAGGAAATATGAATTGACAGAAGTTAGTCGACCTCAAAATGAACGATAAAGTAATAAAATCTTTATTACACCGACGTACGTATTTCTAGGGTCCATAAGAAGGGGACATTCAGTAATCAAAGTTAAGTCAAAGGAAGATGAATAAAAACGGTCAAGTCAAGTCAAGTCGGTGAATCAGTACAGACTAAGAAACGCTGGGGTACTTAACGTCGTGCGGTCCGGAGGGACAGGTAGTGGTTGTGAACCTCAAGTGGGTTTGAGTACAGGTAGCTCAGCCACTATGGTAGGTCGGTAGAGTAGGAGACAGCAGGGGAAGAGGAGGACGGGGGTTAGGGAGGGTCGTAGTGTCAGAAGAGGTTACTCAGTTGAGAAGCGTACTCCACCGGTTTCATAACCTCAAAGTCGGAGTTGTAGTCAGGAAGGTTACTTGTTGGTCCTGACTAGAGGAAATCTTACCTGACCAACCTAGAGGAACGTCAGGTTCCCTGAGAGTTCTCAGAAGTTGTGGTGTCAAGTTTTCGTAGTTAAGAAACCACGAGTCGAAAGAAGTGTCAGGTTGAAAGTGTAGGTATGTACTAGTGACCTTTTTGGTAATCGGGTATCGGAACTGATCTACCTGGAAACAACCGTTTCATTACAGAGACGAAAAATTACACGATAGATCCAACCAGTATTGAAAGGAAACTTCCTCATTCGTAGAAAATTAAAGTACCGACGTTAGTGGTAGACGTCACTAAAACCTCCGGTTTTTTTAATTCAGACTGTGACAAAGATGACAAAGGGGTAGATAACAGTTATAATAATTTATATTTTTACCGGTTACTCAAAGTAAGTAAATTAAAGGATACGGTAATTTCCGTCTAGATACTTTTCGGATTGACTGTAATTTCAACTAATAGAGTGTCGGTCTCTCTCTTCTAATAGTTTTTGATTACCAACTAGAAGTTTGACCTTTATAATTGGGACACTGCTTCATCGAATTAAATATAAGATACTTGTTTTATCACAACACTTTAGTCATTGTATACTCTTCTCTTATATATTCAACTAAACGTGAAAACTTTCATTTATACATTATTATATAAGACTAAAATTTGGTAAATACATCTTGACAATCTTTGTTAATAAAACAAAATATTAAGTACAAATGATTACAAGAGATATTTTATAAAAAGTCTCTTTATAAAGTTCTGAGATTTAAATTTCGTCAACTACTCTTTACGTCTGTTTCTGGTAGTTTCCGCTTCTAATTTAGAGTAGGAGTCACACAAAAATAAAGAGCATTAAAAGTATGACCTTCTAAGGTTAGCGTCCATCACACATTATAAAATATCGTTAGAACAGTTTATTAAAGAACACTGTGGTACAGTAATCGTAACAACAGAAATAAAATTAATAGGTGATAACAAAAATTTAAACTCCCTGTCATTGTAGCTCGATTTAAATTTAATGGGTTTGATCAATCCCAAATATAATATCCTTTAACTTTCCGATTCACTTTTACAGAGGACATCAACAAAGGAATATAAAGATCGGACTCTTGGGCATAAGGGGTATAACGTCAACAATATCCGAACTTCTATTTTCCGCATTCTTTTCGTTTCGTTTTAACGATTCAGATACTTTTCTTTCTCTAAACCTCTATTCTCCTATGAGTCTATTGGTTTTTTAGATTAGTTTGGTTGATTAACTTTAATTTATGTCAAATTGTTCCTAAATAATTCCGAAGTAATGTAAGACTCGAGAACCGGGAGGGATACCATTCTATACTTGGGATGGTAGTTTCACGATCACATCATGTTCACCTTTTCTGTCTACGTATTAATTGAAAGACAATATACCATAGTTTTATCACAACATACCTGTTTCATTTTGTTCCCTCTGTGGTCATCTTTAAATTTTGATACCATATCGATTTGTTATAAACTAATTACAAAAACCTAAGATACAGATTATATAAGAAGGAAAAAGACAACATGAAGATTTGGAGTAGGTCTAACCACGTATATGACTAATAAGTAACAAAAAAAAAATAATACACCACAAGACAATATATTTATACAGTTCAAAAACAATATTTGTAAATCAACAAAAGTCGACCCTAAAAAAAAAAACTTTAAAGGTTTTTTATAGATGGATTGAAACCTTAGTGACTGAGTACTCTAAACACGTACAAAATATAATAATCTATTTAAGTTTAATAAAAGGTTTCGTCAAGACAGTTGTATACAAGGGGATTCCGTATGTTTTAACGATCCTAGCGAGGTATAGTTGTTCATGACTATAAAAATCCGAAGATTCAAAAATTGTTAGACTACCCACACATTATCATAGAGTGATATCGAAAGAGAATCAACTGAAATAAAAAGGTTCTCCAAAATCCCAGTGTTGTTTTGATTCCTCTTTCATATCGTAAGAGTATATGAGGAATGGGGATGTGTTCATGTCGGAGGAGATGATAGTTGTAGGACACGGTCTCACCATGTCAACAATGATGACTACTTAGACGTAACTCTGTAGTAGTGGGTCTCAGGTAACAGACAATCCTAAGTGAGAACTTAGGATGTAAGATACCCAAAACTGTACATAAATCTCTGTCTTTGTGTGTGTGTGTGTATGTGTGTCTTTTTATCCCTGTCTACCTCTCTCTATACACCCGTTGTAACATAATTATCGTAGTGTGTGTTATCAAAATGATGGGATTTCCAGAACAAGGTACGAACGAGTTTCCTTCCTAGTAGGTTGGTCACCAGTAAATCGACAAAGGTACAAAAACGGAAAAGATCTTACAATATATCAACCTTAGTATATCTTACATCGGAAAAGTCCGAAGAAAAAGAATAATTATACGTAAATTTCACGAGAGACAGAAAAGTTCTGAACTATAGTGTAAAGAAAAACCGTCACTGATTATAAGGTAACATACCTAGACAACAACAAGTGAACCAGTCACCACAGGTTGAGAAACGTTGAGGTACCTGACATCGTGTGGTCCAAAGGGACAGGAAGTGGTAGAGGGATTCAAGTGAGTTTGAGTAAAGGTAACTCAGTCACTACGGTAGATTGGTAGAGTAGGAGACAGTAGGGGAAGAGGACGGAAGTTAGAAAGGACCGTAGTCTCAGAAAAGGTCACTCAACCGAGAAGTGTAGTCTACCGGTCTTCATAACCTCGAAGCGAAGTCGTAGTCAGAAAGTTACTTATAAGTTCTAACTAAAGGAAATTCTAACTGTTCAAACTAGAGGAACGTCAGGTTCTCTGAGAGTTCTCAGAAGAGGTTGTGGTATCAGACTTTTGTAGTTAAGAAACCACGAGTCGGAAGAAATACCGGGTCGAGAACGTAGGTATATACTGATGTCCTTTTTGGTATCGAAACTGATATACCTGAAAAGAGTCGAATCTTACATACCTAGATGGAGTTAAATAAATAGGTGAGGGAATGACTTCCTATAGAACCAACGAGAGTTCAACATCGTTCATACTCATTTCGACGACAGTTGTGAGTCACACGTTTAAAAACTCACCTGTATATAAAAGTTGAATAAAGCCATTGATGACTCATTGTACTAGCGACCTAATTGACAATTCTCCACAAATTAAAACACTCTTTGATGACTTGACGGACTGTTTCACCGACATGGTAAAATGTAGGGGTGGTCGTTACTTACTCTCAAAGACTACGAGATGTAGGAGTGGTCCTGAATGACCACAATCACAACATAAAAGTGGTAACATTATCCTTATATGTATATCGACTCGATAAAGTTTAGGGTTTTCTACTACGACACTTTCACGCCGGGAGTTATACGGTCGTTTAAACCTTTTGAGTCGTCACCGGTGTCCTGACCTTTTCCAGTCAAAAGTAAGGTTAAGGTTTCTTTCCGTTACGGTTTCTTACGAGTTTGATGACGTGTTAACGTGAGTAGAGTGAGTGATCGTTTCATTACGAGTTGTAAGAGGTTCGGTCCGAAGTTGTTATGTACTTGACACTTGAAGGTCTACAAGTTCGACCAGAATCTTTTTCGTCTCCTTGGTCTCTAGTTTAACGGTTGAGGACGACCTAGTAGTTTTTTCGTTCTCTCAAGGTCTTTTTGTAGATAAAGATGAAATGACTGATACGGTTTCGGAAACTGACACACCTAGTGTTATTTGACACCTTTTAAGACTTTCTCTACCCTTATGGCCCGGTGGACTGGACGGAGAACTCTTTGGACATACGGTCAGTCCTTCGTTATCAATCTTGACCTGTACCTTGTTGTCTGACCAAGGTTTATCCTTTTCCTCATGCAGTTCCGACATATAACAGTAAGACGAATAAATTGAATATACGTATTATGTAGTACTCTTTGTGACCCGATCTACTTCATGTCGACCTTAGTTCTAACGACCCTCTTTATCGTTATTGGAGTCTGTGTGTCTACTGTGGTGAGAATGCCGTCTTTCACTTCTTCTTGATTTCTCGGAGAACTACTTTCACTTTCTCCTCTCATTTTTCAACCGAATTTCGAGTTGTAAGTCTTTTGCTTCTAGTACCGTAGACCAGGGTAGTGAAGTACCCTTTTTCTACCCCTTTGTCCCTGTCTGAAATAAAACCCCCCCGAGGTTTTTAGTGACGTCAACCACTGACGTCGGTACTTTAATTTTCTGCGAATGAGAACTTTCCTTTCAATACTGGTTGGATCTGTCGTATAATTTTTCGTCTCTGTAATGAAACGGTTGTTTTTAGGTAGATCAGTTCCGATACCAAAAAGGTCACCAATACATACCTACACTCTCAACCTCATATTTCTTTCGACTCACGGTTTTTTAACTACGAAAACTTGACATCACAACCTCTTCTGAGAACTCTCAGGGAACCTGACGTTCCTCTAGGTTGGTCAGGTAGGATTTCCTCTAGTCAGGACCCACAAGTAACCATCCTGACTACGACTTCGACTTTGAGGTTATGAAACCGGTGGACTACACTTCTCGACTGAGTAAACTTTTCTGGGAGTACGACCCTTTCTAACTTCCGTCCTCTTCCCCTACTGTCTCCTACTCTACCAATCTACTGTAGTGGTTGAGTTACCTGTACTCAAACTCATTGGAGGTCCTCAACCACTACCTGTCTCTCTGGACCACACGACGTTAGATACCCCAGCGTTTCCCAGTCTGTGTTGACTCGATGACTTGACTTGACTTATCCGTATATTAACAAAGACAACAAAAATAAAAAGTAAAGGGATTATATACCACGATTATTAGAAAAGTATACAAATAAACAGTAGACATATAGAAGAAACCACTCCACAGACAAGTCTAGAAAACGAGTAAAAAATTAACCCAACAACCCAAATAATAACAACAAAATCACCAAGAAACGTGTAAAAATTATTGTTAGAAGATAGTCTATACAGAGAAGGTTTGTGAAAATGGATCGGACACAGGACAGAAGAGTAAGAGAACTATAGAGTGATATCACAATTAAACATAAAAGGACGATTTTTGATTTCATTAACAGAAAAGACTTCCAGTAACCGGTAATGATTAAAGAGAATACCTTTTACGGACAAGTTTAAAAACTGGCGAAAAAGATAATCGAATAGAAAAATAATACTTTAAAATTTTCAAATACAATTAAATTTAAATATATATAATTATATTTAATATTTTAATATTATATTTACCTATGGATAAGGAAACTTTCAATACATTTAAATCTATGGAAGTAGGTAAAAACCGAAAACAAAAGTGACAAAAAATTTGACTTCATATCAACTGAATGTTATAACACAATCAAAGTCCAGTCCATATGTTGTTTCACTAAGTCGAATATATGTATATAAATAATATGTACGTAATTTAAAAGTCTAAGAAACGGTAATATCCAATAATCTTCTATAATTGTATCAAGGGACACGATAAGTAATTTAGGATCAACAGGTAGATAAAATATATATCACCACATATAGACTATTAGGGTATGAGAAAAAATTTATTAAAAAACAAACCAAAACAAAAAAATAATTTAATTAATAAAATAAAATTAATTTCCGATTAATGAAACGTTATAACATCACCAAAAACGGTATGTAACTGTATTTAGTCGGTACCCACATGTACACAAGGGATAGGACTTGAAGGGAGGGTGAAGGGAGGAGTTGGTCAGAGAGTCCCAGTAGGGTCACGTGGTCGTGACTCGTTGGACAGAGTACGTAGTTTGGACCTGACCACTAGACAAAGTGTATACTATTATATGTACAAAGTTACGATAAGAGAGTTTAGTAGGATGGGAGTGGAAGAGGGTGTCTCAGGTTTTCTGACAAGAAATGTAGACACAGAGAAAACGACACAGTGTATATTCCCAGTAACAATGTAGAAAGATTTAAGGTATATATACGTAATTATATGACATAACCACAAAAAGAAAGACTGAATGAAGTGAGGTATGTTATCCGAGGTCAAAGTAGGTGGAGTAATCTTGACTAAGTTTACATAAGAAAAATTACCGACTCATTCTAGTACCGTAGACCAGGGTAGTGAAGTACCCTTTATCTACCCCTTTGTCACCTTTGTCACAGTCTGAAAATAAAACCCCCCCGAGGTTTTAGTGACGTCTACCACTGACGTCGGTGCTTTAATTTTCTGCGAATGAGAAACCTTCCTTTCAATACTGGTTGGATCTATCGTATAATTTTTCGTCTCTGTAATGAAACGGCTGATTCCAGGCAGATCAGTTCCGATACCAAAAAGGACACCAGTACATACCTACACTCTCAACCTGACACTTCTTTCGATCGCGGTTTCTTAACTACGAAAACTTGACACCACAACCTCTTCTGAGAACTTTCAGGGAACCTGACGTTCCTCTAGGTCGGTCAGGTAAGATTTCCCCTAGTTGGGACCCACAAGTAACCTTCCTGACTACGACTCCGACTTTGAGGTTATGAAGCCGGTGGAGTACGCTTCTCAACTAAGTAACATTTTCTGACTACGACCCTCCCTATCCCCCGTCCTCCTCTTCCCCTGCTGTTTCCTACTCTACCGACCTACCGTAGTGGCTGAGCTACCTGTGCTCAAACTCTCTTGAGGTCCTTAACCACTGCCTGTCCCTCCGGACCGCACGACGTTAAGCACCAAAACGTTTCTCAACCTGTGTTGACTCGTTGACTTGACTTGACTTATAAGGTAACACATATCCATGGTGTCAAAAGAATAGGTAAGTAGACGACTACCTGTAGATCTAATGAAGGAACAGGACCGATAACATTTGTCACGACACTACTTGTGACACCATGTGCACAGAGAAAGTCAAGACGAAAGGAGCCACACATACGGGTCGTCACCCTAAAGACCCAGGATACCGTCAAGATAAAGGTCAAAAATTCCTTAGAGGTGTGACAAGAGGTATCACCGATAGGATCACACGTAAGGGTGGTTGTCACATTCTCCCGAGGGAAAAGAGACGTGGGAGAGGTCGTAAATAACAAACATCTGAAAAAAAAAAAACATCTGAAAAACTATCGTCGGTAAGACTGACGGTACTTTACCATGGAGTAACACCAAAACTAAACGTAAAGAGACTATTACTCACTACAACTCGTAGAAAAGTACACAAACAATCGGTAGACATACAGAAGAAACCTCTTTACAGACAAATCAAGAAACCGAGTAAAAAGTTAGTCAAATAAAAAGACCTTAACTCGACGTACTCGATCAACATATAAAAACTCTAATTAATAAACAGTCAACGAAGTAAACGATAATAAAAGAGGGTAAGACTTCCAACAGAAAAGTGGAACGAATATCAAAGGAAACAACCCGTTTTCAAAATTTCAAATTAATCCAGGGTAAAAAATTAAAAACGAAAATAACGGTAATGAGACCCTCCTAGAACGACACTAAATACAGTCTCTCACAAAACGGATACAAAAGGAGATCCTCAAAATATCAAAGACTAGAATGCAAATCTAGAAACTAGGTAAAACTCAAATAAAAAGACATACAATAATCTTTCACAAGATCAAAATAAGAAAATGTTTACCAACTGGTCAAAAGGGTCGTGGTGAACAATTTCTCTAACAGAAAAGAGGTGACATATAAAAACGGAGGAAACAGTTTCTATTCCACAGGTATCCGCGTACCTAAATAGAGACCCAAAAGATTAAACAAGGTGACTAAATATAAAGACAGAAACACGGTCATGGTATGACAGAACTACTGACACCGGAACATCATATCAGACTTCAGTCCGTCCAACTAAGGAGGTCACGGTAAGAAGAAAGAGTTCTAACGAAACCGATAAGTTCCAAAAAACATAAAGGTATGTTTAACACTTTAATAAACAAGATCAAGACACTTTTTATGGCAACCATCGAACTATCCCTAACGTAACTTAGAAATCTAACGAAACCCATCATATGAGTAAAAGTGACATAACTAAGAAGGTTAGGTACTTGTACCATATAAAGAGGTAGATAAACACAGGAGAAACTAAAGAAATTGGTCACAAAATATCAAAAGATATATATCCAGAAAACAAAGAAAGTGGAAGAGGTTATATATCCAGAAAACAAAGAAATCCATCTATATAAGGATTCATAAAATAAGAAAGGCAACGTTACCACTTACCTTAACAAAGGAATTAAAGAGAAAGACATAAGAGTAACAATCACACCCATCCTTAAGTTCCCTAAAGACACACAACTAAAATATAGGACGTTGAAATGACATAAGTAAGTAATCGAGATCATTAAAAGACCACCTCAGAAATCCCAAAAGATACATGTCCTAGTATAGTAGACGTTTGTCACTCTCAAAATGAAGAAGAAAAGGTTAGACCTAAGGAAAAATAAAGAGAAAGACGAGACTAACGACACCGGTTTTGAAGGTTTTGATACGACTTATCATCACCACTCTCACCCGTGGGAACAGAACAAGGACTGAAATCCCCTTTACGAAAGTTAAAAAGTGGTAACTCCTATTACAAACGACACCCAAACAGTCTTTATCGAAAATAATACAACTCCATACAAGGAAGATACGGACGAAAGACCTCCTAAAAATAGTATTTACCTACAACTTAATAGAGTTTCCGAAAGAGACGTAGATGGTTATATTAGTATACCAAAAATAAAAAGTCAAACAATTACACCACATATTGCAACGAACTAAACGTCTATAACTTCTTAGGAACGTAGGGACCCTATTTCGGGTGAACCAGTACTACATACTAAAAAAAATTATACAACAACCTAAGACAAACGATCTTAAAGTAATTCCTAAAAACGTAGATACAAGTAGTCACTATAACCGGACATCAAAAGAAAAAAACACCGTAGAAACAGTCCAAAACCATAATCCCACTACCACCGGAGTATCTTACTTAAACCTTCAAATGAAAGGAGACGTCAAAAGACCTCCTCAAACTAATCCTATCCACAATCGAGAAACGATTTAAAAACCATCTTAAGTCGACACTTCGGTAGACCGGGACCCGAAAACAAACGACCTTCTAAAGACTAATGTCAAAGTTAAAGACACAAACACTATTCAGACAATTCCAAAAGGTGAAGAAGGACCAAGTCAAAACCTTTCAACATGAAAAGATTCTTAAACAGGTAAAGAAGGTTCAACAGACAAAATAACCGTATCTCAACGACTATCATCAGAGAATACTAGGCAACATAAAGACACAACAGCACTAGATAGGTAAAAGTAAAGATTAAAACAACTAAACTAAAAAGAGGGAAACAAAGAACTACTCAGACCGATTACCACACAGTCAAAATAAATAGAAGAGTTTCTCGGTCGAAAACCGAAACAACTAAAAACGATACCAGAGAAAACAAAGAAAACGTAAACAAAGACGGGATTAAACATTCTAATGAAAGGAAGATGATTGGGACTCCACGAAGTAAAGAAGGAAGAGTTCAACGAAATCCACATCTCAATCCAACAAATAAACTGAAAAAAGAACAAAGAACTCCATTCGGACATAACGATACTTGGAAGGGGAATAGTGACGAAAATATCACAGGGTATCGAAAACCCAACAACACAAAAGTAAAAGTAAGTAAAGATACGTATAAACCTAAAGAAAAAACTAAAGAAGACACTAAACAACCAATAAGTCGTCGTACTACCAGTCGGAGGTATACGACCTTAAAAATTATCAAAAAGAGGACATTAACTGTAGATTAGAATGACGTAACACTAGTCTTTTCTACGAACCTTACTAAAATTAAAAAAAAATTAAATGGTTCCGATCTAAATACCGGGTCCTACACTAGATAGGATCTCTTCCAAGGTACAGGTGAACTCTTTTTCCACTTCAAGTAACAAAACTACACTTTACAGGATATCTATAGTTAATCCAGATTGACTAGGTAACGTAGTAAATTTCAAACACAAAGGAACGATTAAAAGACAAATTAACTAGATAGGTCTCCACACTCACCCCATAATGTCAGAGGGTGATAATAACACAATGACAATCAGAGGGGAAAGTTTGAACAATCGTAAACGGAATGTATAACGTCACGAGGATATAATCCACGTATATATAATTATTAACAATTAGAAGAAGAACCTAACTAGGAAATTAGTGATACATCACAGGAAGAAAAGAGAGAAATGCCGAAAATAAAGTTTCAGATAAAATAGACTATACTCATAACGATGAGAACAAAAGAAAACCAGAGGTAAACGTACTTTATAGAAAAAGGTCGGGAAATGAAAGTTAGACATACACAGGGAACCAAACTCCACCCAGAGAACATCTGTCGTATATATTCCTGGAGCAAAACCACAGGTAAGTCGGTTAGTAACAGAAAACCAACCCCGTAAGTTGGTTAAATGTAACTTCCATTAATAACTATTCATACTAGAACAACGGTAAACGAAACAACAGAACCCGAGCTCAAATAGAAGGTGAGACACTGATATAGATGTAGAAAGGAAGAAAATAGACTCGAAATATTGAAACTTATCATGACAGCACATAAAAAATGTCACAAGGAGTTAAACCTAAATAGACTATAAAAAGAGTAATAATATGATCTCAATACCTAAACCCCCCTTCGTATGGTGACTTCAGTTTAAACTATACTAAAAATTTTATAAATAACTACATATTAATGGACGTTATCTTACGTTCTGGAATCTAAAAGGTGATAACATCCGAGGAGGTAGGTACCCTAAAAGGTTCGTTTTGATAACCTCACCCCACGGTAACGGAAGAGGTAATACGTAAATTTGTTGTGATTTTTGTTCTATGTCTTATAAAAATAGTGGACTTTGTCAATGGTATACAGGGTAAGGTCAGTCGAGAAGATTGGTAAGGTACGTTCGTGAAAGACTAAAAATAGTCGTTTCAAATCAAAATTAGATACAGACCTAAAGTACGTTTACCTCAACATATTATATATGGAAAATGTATACCGAAAGTGAATTATGTTTAAAAATCCTAAGTAGATACAATTAAATATACAATTTTGAAAAAAGAAAGATAACCATTCATCACAAGATAACATGAAACCGGTGGACTACGTTTCTCGACTAAGTAACTTTTTCTGAGAATCCGACCTTTTCTAACTTCCGTTTTCATCTTTCCCCGACGTCTACTTCCAATCTATCGTAGTGGCTGAGTTACCTGTACTTAAACTCGTTTGATACCCTCTGTCACTTCCTGTCCCCTCGGACCACACGACGTCAGTTAGGTACCCCAGTGATTCTCAACCTGTGTTGAATCGCTGACTTGTTGTTAAGGTAACATACCAATATATTATTGCACAAATACATAAGAATCACTCCCTGTAAATTCAAAAAAAGTCAAAAACTGATTATACTCATTCCGACGATATTTATAAACACATGAAAATCATTTTTGAAAACCATAAAAAGAACCTTTTTATGGACCGTACCTTAGTCACCCCGAACTCATCAGTATATATATAGGAATATTCTTTGACGGTTTGTCGAAGGTTTCACCAATATTGAATAAAGTGAGGATAGTTGTTATTCGTCTACAAGGTCAACGAGGTGTAGGAACACTTGTAAATCACAATGATCACAAAACAAAAATTAAAACGATAAAATCGTCCACACCTTACCGTAAAGGTATACGAAAATTAAATATAAAAAGACTATTCATTTCTACAACTCGTGAAAAAGTACCCAAGTAATCGACCAACGTATAAAAACACACACACTGAACTGTCAAATTCAAAAACCAGTAAAAATTCTAACCAAAACAAACAAACAAAAAATTTATTACTGAAGATCCTCAAGAATTATGTTAAACCTTAATCAGACAACATTCTATATATACAACACTTACAACAAAAGGTCTAACATCGAATAGACAAGTAAAAATATTACCATAGTCAATCATCCGTCTTTAAAAGTTACAACTAACTCTGATACTAAAAAAGAAAATTTTCTTTAAACATAGATAGATTATTTATAGATGGAAAGATTCAAAAGTTTTTATCAGATATAAACAGAATCGACATATCACAACCCAAAATATAAATCCAGACATTTCATGTCCAGTTAAACGTATAGGTCAAAAAGGTCTTTTAAAACAATTTTTCTGAAAGAAAGGGGTAACTTGACTAATCAGTGAAACTTACTTTTAGTCAGATGACATATATATAACCAAATAAACAACTTGAAATATAAGAAAAATCTCTTGATAAACAAGAATTTGTTATGAGAAGACAGAACTAATGACATCACAATACAGTACCTTAGTTCATATCATTTAGGAGGTTGAAACAAAAAGAAACAAGTTCTTATAAAACTGATGAGATCCACGCAACAAAAAGGTACTTTAAATCTTTCGTCGAACAAATCAAGAAATTTTTCCGGACGAACTTAAAAATAACCTAACCGTAACTTAGATATTCGAATCCTTCTTACCTATAGAATTATAATAACTAAGAAGATTAAATACTCCTATAATAAGAACAACTGAAGAAATTTCAATGATTAAACTAAATAACTCGATTAGAAAATAAAATCAAGTAACAAAAGTCATAAGTCGGTAATTTTTCTTGTGTAAACTTAGTCAAGACAACTCTACCTACTTTGACCTCGGCTAATACGTCTCACTTCATTCGGTCTTTCTTTTTGTGGTTATGTCATATGATTGTGTATATATACCTTAAATCTTTCTACCGTTACTACTGGAACATACGTTCTGTCGTTTTTTCTGTGTCTACACATATCACCTGAAATCCTGAGTCTCCCTCTCCCTCTCCCACCCTACTAAACCCTCTTACCGTAACTTTGTACATATGATAGTACATTCTTAGCTTAGTAGTCAGATGCAGACTACGTCCTATGTCGTACGAACCCCGACCACGTGCCCCTACTGGGTCTCCCTACAACACCCCTCCCTCCACCCTCCCCCCAAGTACAAACCCTAGCGTACATGTGGGCACCACCTAAGTACAGTTACATACCGTTTTGGTTATGTCATAACATTTCATTTTATTTCATTTTTTTTTTTCTTCTTCTTCTTCTTCAGGAAGTGTAAACAAAATTAAATAAACATTCATATCCATAAAAATTATATTAAATAAAAACCGACGTGACCCAGAAGTAATGACACGCCCGAAAAGAGATCAACACCGTTTTCCCTAACGACAAGTAACACCACGTACCCGAAAAGTAACGTCACCGAAGAGAACAACACCTCGTGTCCGAGATCCTGTGCACCCGAAGTCATCAACTCTGTGTATCCGAGTCATCAACACCAAGGGTCCGACATCTCGTGTCCGAGTTATCAACACCACGTGTCCGAATCAACGAGACGTCGTATACTCTAGAAGGGTCTGTTCCCTAGTTTGGGTAGAGAGGACTAAACCGTCCACCTAAAAAATGGTGACTCAGTGGTCTCTTCGGGATAAATATCCATAAAAATACGATACCATTCATCATAACTAAATTTTAAAAAATAAAGGGATAAAAACAACAATCGTTTATATTTATGTTAACTAAACAAAATAGAATAAGACTTAACTTTTAGTTTTCAACGTTTTTTCTAATACTTCTACGGGATATATGGGTAGTGGGTGAACGGGTTGCTGTTGTGGAATATATTCATATGAAATACTTTTCATATGAAAATTCATACGTAATAGTTTTGGTCTTTTAAATCTAATGTCTGGATTGAGTTTCAAATGGTTAAAAACGTGCATGAATGAGAAACAACGAAAACATATATAAAGATACTGTAAAATAGCATATATGTCTAAACATATTGGTGGTACTGTCAGTTGTATCTCTTCACAAGGTAACGGTACTTCTTTGAGGAAGTATGATCGGAAATAACAGTGTGGGAGGGAGGAAAAGGAATTGGAGACTAAGACAGGAGGTAGAGAGATTAACGGAGTGAAGATCTTAAAACATATTTACCTTAGGATATCGAAATACCGGGAAACTCGAACCCAAAAGTAGTGTATCGTATTACGGAAATTCTAGGGAGGTATCGTAACGTACATAGGTATAAAAAAGAAAAAATTAACGACTCATCATATTGTAACACACCCATATGGTATCAAACGAATTGGTAAATAGGCGACTCCTTATAAAATAAACAAAGATCAATACTCCGTAATGTTCTATTCGTACGGTACTAACAAACACATGTCCGAAAAGACTTTTGTAATCAAAGTCAAGGAGATCTTATTGAAGGGTCCTTACGTCGACGACCTAGTACGCCATTCACACATGAAAAAAGAGAAAACCGACACGACCCAGAAGTAACGACACGTACCCGAAGCAGATCAACGTCACTCAACTCCCATAAGAGATCAACGGCACGTACCCGAAGAGTGACGTCACCGAAGAGAAATAACGTCTCGTGTTCTACATCCCGTCCGTCGGAGTCATCAACACCACGTGTCTGAATCAACGGGACACCGTACACCTTAGAAGGGTCTGGTCCCTAGTTTAGGTACAGGGGACGTAACCGTCCGTCGAAGAGGTGGAAACCTGGTGTTCCTTCAGGGTTATACAAATGAAAATTTTCTTTAAGGGTCTAACTAAACGTCTACCATGGTATAATGTATGGGTGGTCATTACACATTCTCTTAGTTCAAAGGTGTAGGAGTCATAGTAAACTATGAATCGTCGTAAAATTTACAATGGGTAAATTTAAACAAACGCACATACGGTAAAGAAGTCAGTACAAGTCGAGAAGAGTTGGGGTATCTCATATAGGACGGTCCAAGGAGACAGGTACCTTAAAAGGTCAATTCTTAAGACCTCACCCAATGGTAAAGGAGGAGTCCCGTAGAAGGACTGGGTCTCTAGTTTGGGTACAGAGGACACATAGGACGTAATGTCTACCTAAGAAATGAGTGACTCGGTAGTCCCCTTTGGGTAAATTTATACAAATCACTAAAAGTAAAAATAAAGAAATTACCCGTCACTACAACTTGTCGAAAAGTATAAAAATAAACGGTAGTACATAGAAGAAACTATTTCTCAGAGAAGTCGAAAGAACACGTAAAAGATTAACCTAATATAAAGACTCATTAAATCTCACACATAAGACATATGTTCAGAGAAAATACTCTATGCACTAAATGTTTATAAAAGGGGTTAACTACTAACACGAAAGTAGAACAGTTTCTCCTCAAACGTTTCGTATTCTAAAATAAATAGGTAAAAGGGAAAAACGAAACAAAAATAACTTCCTACCAACTAATGACAAAGTTACGACAAAGTTAATGACCAAGTTACGACAAAGTTAATGACCAAGTTACGACAAAGTTAATGACGATATGTCTTTTCATTAAATCAATATATATAAACACACGCACACACGAGTCAACGAGACATGAGAGACTGAGAAACTCTGGCATACTTGACATAGGACGGTCCGAAGAGACAGGTACCTTATAAAGTCCGGTCTTATGGCCTCACCCAATGGTAAAGGATGAGGTCCCCTAGGAGGGTTAGGTCCCTAACTTGGGTGTAGAGAAAGTAGAGGACGTAACCGTCCACCTAAGAAATGATGACGTGGTGGATCCTTCAGTATCGTTTTACTAAATCAATTCGTATATATGTGTAAAAATTTTTATATAACAAAGGTAACACCAAATAGTATCATATAACTTATATCAAGAGAGACGATGTGTTCTTCTGGAACAACAAATAGAGAAGATACATACTTTCGAATGTAGACGATTGGGGTTGGAGGGTATGGTAGGGAGGGAGTATTAAGGAGGGGAAACCGTTGGTGATCAGACAAGGTATACTGACACTAATACAAAACAAAGTATCCAAGTAAACACAGTATAAAATCTAAGGTGTATTTTCATTATAGAATATCATAGACAGAAAGAGAAAGACTGAACGAAGTGATCATACTATTAGAGATCAACGTAGGTGCAAAAACGTCTACCATAATAAAGTAATAAAAATACTGACTCATCATAAGGTAAAATACATACATGGTACCGTAGAAATAGGTAAGTAGACAGTAACCCGCAAATTCAACAAAAGTATAAAACTGACAACACTTATCACGACGATACTTGTATCTCCACACACATGAAAAAACTTGGTATCAAAACAGACTTATATACGGGTCCTCATACTCACGAGCTAGTATACCATTAAGGTAAAAATCAAAAAACTCTTTAAAAGAATGACAAAAGATGTCGCCGATATGGTTGAGTGTAGGGGTGGTTGTCACATCGTCTCCCAAGGGAAAAGAGGTATAGGAGAGGTCGTAAACAATAACATCTGAAAAATTACTACCGGAAAGACTAACCACACTCCACCATGGAGTAACATCAACTAAACGTAAAGAGATTATAATCTTTACAACTCGTAGATAAGTACACGGACGATCGGTAGAAGTAAAAAAGAAACCACTTTACAGACAAATCCGGAAGACGAGTAATAAGTCAACCCAACAAACGGAAAAACAACAACTCAATATGTAAAAAGTAAAAACCTAGCACGAAAATCACAGTATAGGTTCTTGAGAATCGGATTGGGATCCAGTGTTCTTAAACGAAGATTTAAAAGAAGACTTTCAAAGAACCGAAATCCAACAAAACAAAATATAAATTGTCGAAATGACCATATCAAGTGTATTACATATTAAACGGAAAAATTTCACATATGAAGTCTTTAAAAATCTATAAGTGTCTCAACATCTTGTCGGAAGTGTTAGTTAAATCTTATGAAAATAGTGGAGATTTTCTTTGGGGTATGGGAATCGTTAGTGACTGAGAGGTAAAAGGATGTTAGGAGGATCCCGATCTTTTGACGATCAGATGAAAGATATCGATATCTAAACAGATAAGACCTTAAAGAGTATTTATACGTTATATACCAGAGAACATAGATGGAAAAGTAAGCCGTACAAAAGTTCCAGGTAGGAACAATAATGTATATAGTCATATAATAAGGAAAAAGTACCGACTTATTATAAGGTAACATACTGATATGGTATAAAACAAATAGGTAAATAGTTAACTTTCTACAAACTCACCAAATATGATCCAACCACTTTTACATGAACATCAAAGTCTACACTTAAAATTTAGTAATATTGATCCGAGTTTGTCGAGAAATAATTAGTTTTATTCTTGGTAATTTTAGTTGAGTAAAAACGGTTACTCTCTATTCAAGCAAATAAGGACAGAACGTTTTTAGGTACGAAACCCTAAGTTGTTTGAACCTTTCATAAAAGACGGAGGACGACCAACACCTTCGTAAAAAGGGACGTTTTTCAACAGTTCTACGAACTTCTTCACCATTAGTCAATCGTTCTCTAGTCCATTTATACTGGCTACTCCGTTTGGAAACATCGGGTTAAGCAAGTTGAGAAAAACCCGTCCCCGCCCCGTCCAACGACTGTCTCTTTAGAAATAATTTAGAAATTTTTACTATAATAAGTTCTGTGTGTTTTCCCTTTACTCACTACTCTTTTCTTCCATGATAATGTTTTCATCAGGGTCCTATAATCCAAATAGTGTTTTAAGAAAGGTACTCAATCAAGTAGAAAAAGTAAAAACAAAGTTCCTCCTATAAACTGGGGAACCTTAATTCAGAAGAGGATGAAATTGGTTTAATGATCTCGGTTACTTATAAGTTCACTTTAGAATAGGTTTAAGTCCCGAGGAGACTGGTGTCTCCTGGTAGACGGACTTAATAATAAGGACTTTGGGTGTGTCGACAGAGACCTCTTGTGTCTCACCTCCGGTTCAAAGAACGTACTCTACGTCATTCTAAATGTTCCTCCATCAACTAGGATCTTTTGTGTGTCGATGAAAACCTCGTTACCAACATACTATACGTCTACCCACAATAACACCTCTTCTTAACCAGCGAAAAAACCACTGGTCACGACCGACATCAATCAATCAAGTCAGTGAGTCAGCATAGGTTGAGACACTGGGGTACCCGATGTCGTGTGGTCCGGAGGGACAGATAGTGGTTGAGGGCCTCAAATGAGTCTGAGTACGGGTAACTCAGTCACTACGGTAGGTCGGTAGACTAGGAGACAACTTGGGAAGAGGAGGACGGGAGTTAGAAAGGGTCGTAGTCCCAGAAAAGTTTACTCAGTCGAGAAACGTAGTCCGCCGACTTCATAACCACAAAGTTGAAGTCGTAGTCAGAAAGGTCACTTATAAGTCCTGACTAAAGGAAGTCTTACCTGACCAACCTAGAGGAACGTCAGGTTCCCTGAGAGTTCTCAGAAGAAGTTGTGGTATCAAGTTTTCGTAGTTAAGAAGCCGTGAGTCGAAAGAAATAGTAGGTTGAGAGTGTAGGTATGTACGACGACGACGACGACGATTCAGCGAAGTCGGTACAGGCTGAGACACGTTGGGGTATGTACTGATGACCTTTTTGGTATCGAAACTGATCTGTCTGGAAACAACCGTTTCGTTGCAGAGACGAAAAATTATACGACAGATCCAACCAGTATTGAAAAGAAGGTTCCTCGTTCGCAGAAAATTAAAGTACTGATGTATGTGGTAGACGTCACTAAAACCTCGGTTTTTTTTGATTTCAGAGAGCGACAAGGGTAACAAAGGGGTAGATAAACGGTACTTCACTACCCTGGTCTACGGTACTAGAATCAAAAGACCTGCAACTCAAAATTCGGTTGAGAAAGTGAGAGGAGAAAGTGAAAGTTCTCCGAGAAATCAAGAAGAAGTGAAAGACGGTATTCCCACCACAGTAGACGTATAGACTCCAATAACTATAAAGAGGACCGTTAGAACTAAGGTCGAACGTGAAGTAGGTCGGGTCGCAAAGAGTACTACGTGAGACGTATATTCGATTTATTCGTCCAACTATTATATGTCGGAACTGCATGAGGAAAAGGATAAACCTTGGTCAGACAACAAAGTTAGGTCAAGATTGACAACGAAGGACTGACCGTATGTCTAAAGAGTTCTCCGTCCAGTCCACCAGACCAAAAGCGTAGAGAAAGTCTTGAAAGGTGGTAAAAAACACTAGGTGTCAGTTTCCAAAACTGTATCAGTTATTTCGTCTTTATCTACAAAAAGACCTTGGGAGAACGAAGAAACTACTAGGTCACCTACAACCGTTAAACTAGAGACCAAGGAGACAGAAAAGATTTTGGTCGAACTTGTAGACGTTCAAGTACCAAGTGTATGATAACTTCGGACCGAACCTCTTAAAACTCGTAATCAAACGATCGTACACTCTACTCACGTTAACACGCCATCAAACTTATAAGAAACCGTAACGGAAAGACACTCTAACCTTACTTTCGACTAAAAAGGTCAGGACACCGGTGACGACTCAAAAGGTCTAAATGACTGTATAACTCACGTCTTGAAAGTGTCGTGGTAGAAAGTCCTAAACTTTATGGAGTTGACCTTAAGGTAGTGGAGGTGATCGAAACGAGTATCACTACGAAGGATTGCGGGTGAACTGAAGTGTAAAGTCCTACAGACCGAGATCCACTCACTAGTGTGGTAGCATTAATAGATCCAGTACTTCTAGAAAAAATATATCGAGAAGACACATAAGAACGGTACAGAAGAATTATAGAAGACGAAGACAATCCAGGTATGTTAAAGACAGGAAATAGCTCGGGTAGAAACGTACTTTACAAAGGAACCATAGAGATTAAACGAACTCCTCTGGAGATCAGAAAGGGTAAGATAACAAAAAGAGATAAAGAAACGTAACTAGTGACTCCTTCCGAAAAAATAGAGAGGAACGATAAGAAACCTTGAGACGTAAGTTTACTCATATAGAAAGGAAAAGAGGAAACGAAAAACGAAGAGAAGGAAAGTATCGATAAACATTCCGGAGGAGTCTGTCGGTAAAAACGAATCGATTTCTTCTATTAACGTTGAAGGAAGTTTTCCAGGGTACGTACATATCGATGTGAGTCACGGGGATTGAGACGTCGTCCGGTGGTGGCTGGGTGTGGAGGTGTTCTCTGAGGATCTGAGTACCCGTTCAGACCCAGTCAGAGAACACCCTAGTGACGAGGAAAGAGGACCCAGGACAATACGTGTTTCAAGACAAACACGGGAGGTTCTCAGATAAAGGGGTCAGGACACATTCAAGACCGTCGAGATACCACCCCAATTACCGTTGGAGGAGACTCTCCCGAATACGGTATGGGTTCACACGACGTGGGTCTCAGGGACGGACACGCCGTCAGATGACGACTGGGTATGGAGGTGTCCTCTGTGAGTTTGTGTAAAGACAGAGTCAGAGACCTCAGAGACCCAGGACCACCCGTGTTCCAAACATACTTGGGAGACTCGTAGAGACCGTCCATACCTCAAACTAAGATTTACGTTAAAGCGGGGAGGATGGTAGAATGACTCCGAAGAGGAAACGGAACCTGTACCCTGTAGAGGAGTTTCAACGAGGTGAAAAAAAACAACAACTGGTCACGACCGACATCCGAAACGTCAAAAGTCACGTAGATTAACTAGACAGGGAACCTGACGTTCCTCTAGTTTGATCAGTTAGGGTTTCCTTTAGTCGGGACTTACAAGTAACCTTCCTGACTACGATTTCGACTTTGAGGTTATTAAACCAGTGGACTACTGATCTCTAGAGGAGTTCGTTTAATCTCTATGGTTCCTTTGTAAAGTACGTTTCTACCCGAGTTATTTCCTGTCTTTACCATACCTGGATTGTCTTCGTCTTCTATAATTCTTTTCCACCGATCTTATGTGTCTTCTTGACATGTTTTTTCTAGAAGTACTGGGTCTATTATTACTACCACACTAGTGAGTGGATCTCGGTCTATAGGACCTTAAGTTTCAGTTCACCCGTAATCCTTCATAGTGATTCTTGTTTCGATCACCTCCATTACCTTAAGGTCCACTCGATAAAGTTTAGGATTTTCTACTACGACACTTTCACGACGTGAGTTATACAGTCGTTTAAACCTTTTGAGTCGTCACCGGTGTCCTGATCTTTTCCAGTCAAAAGTAAAGTTAGAGTTTCTTTCCGTTACGGCTTCTCACGAGTTTGGTGACGTGTTAACGTGAGTAGAGTGTACGATCATTTCATTCCGAAGTCGTTATACATTTGGTACTTGAAGGTCTACAAGTTCGACCAAAATCCTTTCCACCTCCTTGGTCTCTAGTTTAACGGTTGTAAGCGACCTAGTAGCTTTTTCGTTCTCTCAAGGTCTTTTTGTAGATAAAGACGAAATAATTGTCATATCTAAGTACCTAAAGATAAAATAAATCGTCTAATATTAGGTAGTGATAGTAATTAAATAACGAGTTTAAAAGGATTTGAATTGGTCACTCCGTGAACAAGTTCTAATAAGGAGACAGAAAAAATATATAGGGGTAGTAAAAATCTCAGAAATGAATGAAGACTAGATATCATAGTAAAAACTTTCTTATGAGTAAAATGATTATAGATATATAGGAATATATAAATTTATACAGGAATGAGAATCTTAAAATGTAATATCCGAAATATTTACGATTTGACACAACACTCCTTTTAAGATCATTGACCCATAATTGTATTTAGGTTTTAATAAATGGACCGTCTTATTAAAAGATCTTCTCCTAAACAATTTAACGGGAGATCTTCTTAATATGGATAATTATAGTCAGTCAAGTCAGTGAGTCAGTATAGACTGAGAAACACTGGGGTATCTGTCGTCACGTGGTCCGAAGGGACACGTAGTGGTTGAGGACCTCGAACGAGTTTGAGAACAAGTAGTTCAGTCACTACGGTAGGTCGGTAGAGTAGGAGATACTAGGGGAAGAGGAAGACGAAAGTTATAAAGGGTCGTAGTCCCAGAAAAGGTTACTCAATCAAGAAGCGTAGTCCACCGGTTTCATAACCTCAAAGTCGAAGTAGTAGTCAGGAAGGTCACTTATAAGTCCTGACTAAAGGAAATCCTACCTGACCAACCTAGAGGAACGTCAGGTTCCCTGAGAACTCTCTGAAGAGGTTTTGGTGTCAAGTTCTCGAAGTCAAGAGGCCACGAGTCGAAAGAAATAGCAGGTTGAGAGTGTAGGTATGTACCCTCTTCGGTATCGAAACTGATCTATCTGGAAACAACCGTTTCATTACAGAGACGAAAAATTATATGACAGATCCAACCAGTATTGAAAACAATTCCTCGTTCGCAGAAAATTAAAGTATCGACGTCAGTGGTAGTCGTCACTAAATCCTCGGGGGTTTCTATTTCAGACGGTGACAAAGGTGGATAAGGGGTAGATAAAGGGTACTTCACTACCCTGGTCTACGGTATTAGGATCAAAAGACTTACAACTCGAAATTCGGTTAAAAAAGTGAGAAAAGAAAGTCAAAGTAGTTCTCTGAGAAATCAAGAAGAAGTAAAAGACGGTATTCCCACTACAGTAGACGTATAGACTCCAATAACTATAGAGAGGACCGTTAGAACTAGGGTCGAACACGAAGTAGGTCGGACCGTACAGTGTACTATATGAGATGTATATTCAATTTATTCGTCCCACTGTCATATATCGGGACTCCATGAAGAAAGGGATAAACCTTGGTCAGAAAACAAGGTACAAGTAAAGATTGACAACGAAGAACTGGACGTATGTCTAAAGAGTCCTCCGTCCATTCCACCAGACCATAAGGGTAGAGAAATTCTCAAAAGGTGTCAAATAACACTAGGTGTGTCAGTATCGAAACCGTATCAGTTATTTCGTCTTCGTCTACAAAAAGACCTTGAGAGAACGAAAAAGCTACTAAGTCGTCTACAACCGTTAAACTAGAGACCAAGGAGACGGAAAAGATTTAGATCGAACTTGTAGACCTTCAAGTGTCAAGTGTATAACGACTTCGGACCGAACCTCTTAAAACTCGTAATGAAATGATCGCACACTCTACTTATGTTAACACGTCATCAAATTTGAAAGAAATCGTAACAGAAAGAAACCCTAACTTTACTTTTGACTGGAAAAGATCAGGACACCGGTGACACTCAAAAGGTTTAAACGACTGTATAACTCACGTTGTGAAAGTGTCGTAGTAGAAAATCCTAAACTTTATCGAGTTGACCTTAAGATAGTGGAGGTGATCGAAACAAGTATCACTACGAAGGATTGCGGGTGAACTGAAACGTAAGGTCCTATAGACCGAGATCCTCTCACTAGTGTGTAACACTAATAGAGCCAGTACTTCTAGAAAAAACATGTCAAGAAGATACATAAGAACAGTCGAGAAGAATTATAGAAGACGAAGACAATCCAGGTATGTTAAAGACAGGAAATAACTCGGGTAGAAACGTACTTTACAAGGGAACCATAGTGATTAAAAAATTTTCCATAGAGATCAGAAAGGGTAAGATAACAAAGAATAGAGAGGAACGATAAGAAACCTTGAGACGTACGTCTACACACACACACACACACAAAAAAAAAGAGGAAACGGAAAACGAAGAGAAGAAAAGAGTCGATAAACATTCCGGGAGAGTCTGTTGTTTAAACGGAAAAACGTAAAGAAAAAGAACCCCTACTAGAACTCGGACGGAGGACATGTCACAGTACTTGGAAGTAGGTGTCAAGAAGTCCGTGAGACAGATAGGCTAGATTAGGGAGCTCAGATAAACAGCGAAGGTGACATATTAGTATTCCCTAAACGAAAGTCAGTATGCACTTACCAGATCACCAAATATACAAATATATATATGTCGTTATATATTCTTACGGGTAAAACAGTAAGGGATCAAACCCATCTTAAAATTATAAAGATCCTGGAATGAGATACCAAGGGTATAGTTCTCATAGTCGTAATGGACCCTTGGACAATCTTTACGTCTTAGAGTCTGGGGTGGGGTCTGGGTGACTCAATCTTAGATATAATATCGTTCAAGGGGGTCCATCATGTATCCGTGTACTTTCAGACTTTTCGTCAAAGTTTATATTAAATATACAACAAGTCAGCGAGTCAGCATAGGTTGAGAAACGTTGGGGTACCCGACATCGGGTGGTCTGAGGAGAGAGGTACCTTTGGAGGTCTGTTCTTATGACCTCACCCAACGGTAAAAGAAGAGGTCCCCTAGAAGAGGTGGGTCCCTAGTTTGGGTGCATAGGACGTAATCGTCTACCTAAGAAAGGGTGACTCGGTGGTCTCTTCGGGCACATATCCGTCCTCGTATCTTATCAGGTCCTGAACTAAGGTCTTGAAGAATCTAATTTGACGTCCGGGCACACCCTTTTAACTGAACTAGGATCTAGGTCCGTTCAATTCAGTTCTCGGATATGACTGTAAACATAATTATTTTCCATTGTTACTAGTTTTTCATTTCATCTAAGGTTTTTGTCACGAATACACAATAGGATGGATATACATATAAGGTACACACGCACGCACACACACACACACACACACACACACACACACACACATAGAGGATTAGTTCGGAAAAACCGTTTGTCCTGTTACTTCTAGTCGTGTCTCATGGTTGTGACAAGGGGACATTGTACTCTGTCGCAACAGAGAGACAGAAGTGGGTGACGTATAGTTTGTGAGACACGTAATCGAGTAGTAAATAGATCATCAGATTCCTTTTTGACTTAGTCTAGCGAATACCTCACCAAATGTTATCTATGAAATTTGGGATGAAGGGCTATTAGACAAAATCACCAGACTATAACACAGATTCTTTGTCGTAAAAATTATTTGTGTGACCCATTAAGACTACGGAATTCAAACTCTTGATGATGTGGTGATGTGAAAGGTCCTGTATAGACTTTACATAACAAACTAGTCTACAAGATAACCGAAGTTTTATCAGCGTTAAAATATTTTCGAAAGTCGGTCGTAAATGAAAAAACAACAATAATCAATTATCCTACTCATTCAGATCCTTAACATTAATGAAAATAACAGTAGTGATCAAGATTGGTTCGTTGAGATTCAATCACTCTTATCTCTCTTTATTAGGACAACTTGAGATAAAGTGGGAAGTAAGGGATAGGACCTCTGACGGAAGAACTCGGTTAAGTGTAAGAAAAGCCTACTATGGAGTTGTGTAAAAGAAAGAACAGTTATATCAAACCACTCTATTTAAGTATACTACCTTTTTTATACTAAGATATTTTTAAAATAATGCTACAATTGTATATAATAGTGTATTCATATATAGTTCATTAATAAAATTTTGATAATTAAAAATTTTACGTTTATTATAAAAAATACATCCTCCTCGTTTCTTTTTTCCTTTGTCGTACATATTTTCCATGAAAAAGAGTTGTCAAATAATCTTATTTAGTATTAGTTGAAAATCGTTAAGTGTAAAATTTCTTAGTTCTCCGATAGAATTTATATACGATTTATAGATTTATAAAAATTTTAGTACTTTTGAGTTCCCTTTATAGATAAATAATCACGATACTTACTCGTAAAAAAAATCTTTCGTTTTAAACGTTACGGATAGAATTTTACACTTTAAATAAAAAAAAAAACAGAGAATAAATATGGGTTTCCATAGTCTCAGTTACGGTATCTCTGTACTACCTCTCAGTTTTCCGTACTCGTAAAACATTGGGAAATCTATGACTGAATCATGGAGTTTCGGAATGAGAGGATGTATTAAAATCTTTACGACTAATATCTTACATTATTCCATAAATTTTCTCGAAATTTTAATTACAATGTATAAGCGTATTTTTAATGCATTTTATAGTATTTTCTACAAAATCCTATAAAACATTTACACTATAAAAGATTTTGAATCGTTAAAATAAACGTCGACATGTCGTATTTATTTCATTACCCTCTTCGTACCCTGAATGTCATTGTGTCTAGATCTTGTTTCAGGTAAAACATAGACTAAAACCACTGAGTAAAGAGATTAAGAATAAGAGTCATTATAGAAAACACTTCATCCCGATTATTGATGGAACTCATTATTAACTTTCCTATTTACTATAGACCTTCATATAGTTTGACGACACGTTTAAGATTCCGTAATATATCCTTACAATTAAATCAACAATGAAATTAACTATATTTCGGTCAAACTAGGGTACCACCTGTTTGTAAAACATTAAATCGACGAAACTGGGGTACTCGACATTCGAAGTTCCGAGGAGACAGGTACCTTAAAAGGTCCGTTCTTATGACTTCACCCTACTGGGTCTCTCTACAATACCCTTCCCTCCACCCTCCCCCCCGAGTACAAACCCTTACGTACATGTGGGCACCACCTAAGTACAGTTACATACCGTTTTGGTTATGTCATGACATTTCATTTTATCTCATTTTTATTTTTAATTTTTTTTTTATGATTTCACCTATCGGTAAGGGAAGAGGTACCGTAGAAGGGGTGGGTCCCTAGTTTGGGTTCAGAGGGTATGACGTCCGTCTAAGAAATGGTAGACTCGGTGTCCCTTCGGGGTTAAATAGACGAATTCCTCTGTAAAAATTTAAATAAAAAATAAAAAAGAGAATGAAAAGGAAAAAAATTAACTTTCTATTAACGAAATGTCTTAAAACAACAAAAGACAGTTTGGAGTTGTACTTAGTCGGCATCCACATGTCTGTAGGGGAGGGAAAACTTGGAGGGAGGGTAGAGGGGGGGCGTAGGGTGGGGAGATCAACTATGTTTCGGAGACAAACTCAAAGGACTCAGTTTTAAATAAAAATTTTATTCTATTATAAATCGGGATTTATCAATTTGATAGACGGTAAAGACTAAAATTCCCTGTAAGGGCTTGACTCGAAAGATCGGACAAATCTTAGAAGAGGACAATTCTGTTCGACTAAAGTAAATCTTATCTAAAAAGATGAGACCAAATGGTACTTTTATAACGACTCAGGGGTAATTTATGAATTGTAACACATCTATAACTATCGTTGAGTCTTAAAAGTGACAACGTAATAAGACAAGGACTTTTGGTATTTTTCTCAAACTTAAAATCTTTCATTGTAATAGGAATATAATTCTAAACAGAGTACTTATACATTATAAACATCATTTAAACAAAACAAAACAAAACAAAATGTCGTTTATTACCAATAAGATTTCTACTAAAGACGGAACGTTGTTTTTTTCAGTAAACACTGGGGAGTCTCAGATCGAGCCGTTGTTTAGGGTCGTCACAATGGAATTCGAATAGTTGTAATGGTAGACTAAAAATAATGTCGGTTTCACATCTTTATCGACTACTGACCATAAGACTACTAAGAGTTTACTTTTTCTCGGGAGGCTACGGAAAAGAGCCCCTCGGAGATTACCTTTTTCATAAAAGTATGAACTGTTGGTAAGGTAATCTTGTTACATGACTTTTACATGATTTATACTGTGAAACACTACTAGTTTTTCTACTATTGGAATTCCTTTATAAATGCGCTTCTTTATGTCTCCAACTTTATGTCTTGGAAGTTGTATTATGACTTACTGGAAAAAGAAAACTTTGAAACACATGGGACTTTAGTACATTTCAATTTTGACTTAATGGTCGAAGACTCAGAGAATTGTACAGGTACGATCATAATAAAGAAAACAAGAAATGGTGTCTCACCAGGATGAAGGGAAAGGTTAATAAACATCTTTGTTTTAATGTCCTTCTTCATCTCACTATAGTATTTGTAATTCAAATTGAGGAACATAGAGTAGTTTCCTATATTATTTATTATGTTTTCATAAAATTGTATATCCTCTTTATGAAATTCTTTAGGAGTCGTGTTTATGTAAAATTTATTTTGTAAACGTCGTAAAGAAATATGAAGACTGTAAAAGTCAAAATAAAGTCACACCCATTCTGACCCGTCTTATGAAGGTAGTCGATAAGACTAAAAATTTATGTATTTAGTGGATGGTAAATTTAGAATAATACGGTACTAAAAGTATTCGTTATATTGAAACAAGGAGATCCCCTCGGACCTTGTGACTTCTTATGTCTTTTATTAAAAGAAACGGGATAGGATACAGACAAAGAGTCTTACTGGGAGACTGGGAATGGGGTGATACTACTTCCATATTCGTCAATACAAGTATTCGTGGACTGAGTTCGATCCTACTTGGTCTTAAAGAGAGATCAGACTCTTTGGGCACCAGTTTAAAGTTAAATACCGAGGGTACCTAAAAACTGTGGATGGGGTATTAATTAGAAAAAAAAGAAAGAGTATTTATGAGAAGTACATTAATCCGGGACAAAAAGAAAGAGAAGCCTTTTTGTTACTTGATATAGTAATGAAAAACACGAATTTTGTGAGTGTGATCCTGGACACGTATAGAAGGGTTCTCTATTTAGTACAGATAATGTTATTTACTTTCCTTTGAACAGAGTTTATACCATCATCATAATATGTCCGGGTAGTGAAGAGAGAATCTCTCCTATAATGTTTTATAATCTTGTGGAGACAGAAAACTTCGTAGACCAGTATAAACAACTAATCTAACACTCTTATAGAGAGATATAGAGAGATGTAGGTAAGGATTTAGTTTTATTCGGTAAAGTCAATCATCAAACATTTCTTACCATTTTTTTTTAACCAGAGATAAAGAACTAAAAGATGGTTGAAGATAGAATAACGGATAGGGTCTCTTCTTTCAGTAGAGATTAAAACCATTCTAAGCTTTAGAAGGGATCTTTAAACCCCAATCTCTGTTGTCTAAGATCGGAACAAAACTGATTAGAGACCTTATCTTCTCTGTATTTAACCCCTCGTCACCTGACGGTACAGGGTGAGACACCAAATCCTTCTTTTCTTGTCGTTTAGACGTCATTCTCTCGTCACTTTATAAACGTTTCACTTCTTGTCTCTACTCTCTAGTCTTTTTACACTAGGGACCGAAAGAATTGTCACGAGGTTAGGGAATAAGGTCGGGAAGAACTTAGGACGGGAATCGAATCATTCCGTGGGAGTATAGAATTAATATTTAAGGAGAAAAGCGAATTCGACGACGACGACGATTCAGTGTGTCAACACAGACTGAGACGCTGGGGATTGTCTAAACTAAAGACAATGATCGGTGATAGTGACTCCGGACAAAAATTGACAAAACAAAACAAAACAATCGAAACCACTCCATGGGAATATTAAGAAATTATTTAATGGGAAAAACGTCATTCATCTCAAAACAAAGACAATGACATTGGTTTCGTAGGATTAGTTTAAGAACAGTAATGTTTACTCTTTATTTTTCTTGATATGTAAATTTCTTGAAGTGTAACATCATTATCTTTTTTGACTCATAAAGAAGTCTTGGATTATGTAAACGAACAAATAATTACACAATGAAACATAGTATCCATATATGGAACAAGAGAAACTTTTTAGATTACTCGTCATGTATACTTTAATGTCGTACAGAAAATTTCACTTTCACTTTCAAGGAGTCAGCACAGGTTGAGAAACGTTGGGATACCTGATATATCAGGTACCTTAAGAGGTCCGGTCTTATGACCTCACCCATCGGTAAGGGAAGAGGTCCCCTAGAAGGGTCGGGTCCCTACCTTGGGTCCAGAGGATGTAATGTCCGTCTAAGAAATGGTAGACTCGGTGGTCCCTTCGGGTGTGCACAAAATCCAGTCACTGTTTCCTGTCAAATAATAAGTATCGTTATAGGTTTCATAGTAGTAAAAACGGAGTAAAGAACTCGGGGTCAAGGGTTTTCCGTCACTTTTCTCCGGGTTTATTACTGACGTGTCATCTAACGTATTGTCCTTTCTTGTGACTCAATTACCTTCGTTCATAAAATATTACTCGTTATTCGTACTGACGGGAAACTTGGTATCCTTCGGTGTTATATAAGATTCTCACAAAACGAGGTATATGTAACCACTTATCTTAAACCGCAAGACACACAGACGAGTGTCCGCACGTCTTTATGTTCTCTAGACACTAATTGTGACGGTATCCCATAACTAATGTCAAATAAAAATTTAGTGTTTATGGACCTTTGGTTGTGTCTAATCGAATCCTTTTTATAAAAATAAACATTTAGTTTAAGTTTATTACCAATTCGTTGATTTATATCTTTCGTGTTCTTGTAGAGAAGAACCCAGAGTTCTTGTCTACCTTGTGCCAGTTTCAGGTAGTTCTGATAAAGACAAATATGGTCAGTTCAAAACTACTCCCCTTTTACTTAGTGATAGTACATACTCTTTCCCCTAAAAATTCTCGATATAGAATTTATCAACATCTTCTTCGACCCCTTCACTTCCAAATCTTCTCTTCAATCTCTTAGTCTCTTCAGTGTGTCAGACTCTTCGGTGGAACAGGTCGACGGTCCCTCGGACCCCTTCGCCCTTCCTTCCGAACACTCTTACAGATCTCCTTCTACGTGGAGACACATCGTTGACGGAACTGCCATAAAATAGTTGGTAGACCACCCCTGGGACCTCGGTGACAAACAGTTGTCCCAGTTGTCAATCCTTCTTTTCGACATACGACCCCCTTACTTGCTCTTTGAGTCGTCTCCTCTCACTCCTGTTAAACCTCGGGTGACAGGAGACGACTATGGTGTACATTTGTACTACCGGAAGTGTCTTATTACCGAAAACGAACTTCAGACGGAAGGTTTATGACGTGTCTAAGGAAAGAACCGGTTGAGATTGGGTATTAGTATGTCCCCTTTCACATGTCCCTTTGTATTAAGATCGCATTCCTCAATTGTCTCATATTTGATAGAGTCAGGTGAGTAGTTAAACCGCAAGTAAACGATCTCAGGGTTTCTCAGCCCGTGTTGACTTCGTTAAAGCGTACGTACGTGTGTACCTGTGTGTGAAATTGTTATAAATTTTGAAGACGTTTTTCTTCATCGTTAACACAAGAGTACAAGGTACTACTCTACTACGTTCTATGGGGGATATTTTTTGTTACGTGGATCTGAGAGGGGTCACCTCCTATGTCTCAGGGTGAACAGTGAAACAGGTAAAAACTCACTACAAAGAGAAAATCGCTCTGTCTAGGCGTAACTTTAAGACATTGGATTTATTACTTTATATTCCAATCGGTGATAAATGTACACAAGAATCTCCTTATTCTATCTCCTTCTTTTCTTTTTCTTGACCATATATAAGTAAAGTTCCATCCTCACTTTACGGACATTGATGACGGCAGCAAAAACATTAAACAGTGCACCAGTAACGACTCTGTTTTATAAGTGTTGACCTAATGGTCCTCATTATCTTCTCAGTGAGAAAAGATGTGGGAAAGAAAGAACCCGGACTCTTAGGACCGGTTCTCTATCTCTCTAGAGTGATATAGAACCATACCTTGTGTAGACAGACCCGGTACTTTTCACAACGGTAATTTTGACCCAGAAGTTTTTCAGGGGAGAGCTTGGGGGTATGGTAAGATAGTCTAAGTACGAAACCCATTTTCCCTTTTACCATTCTTTTCAATTAAGGTACTCGTGTTGGGATGACTGTGTGGAGTAAACTACAATTCATTTTAACAGAAGACCAGTCTTCGTTAGAAAAGTCTATGGTACTACCACTTAGTCCATGGGACTTCAGGTCCCTATCACCATTACCTTCTTCGAGACACCAGACCTTTCCGTTTAGGTATAGATTTCACTTTAAGTTGACTCTTGTGTCCATTATTAAAAGAGTACCATCTTCATCAGACTACATTAGTTGGACAATGGTCTACCACTATGTACGAGGAGGGTCTTTTACCCCTTGGTCACAATCAGAGACGAAAAACGTTCACCCCGAGAGTCTTCACCGACATCAGTGTAGTCGAAATCACTCACCTTCAGGTACAAGGATTTGGGTATTCATTGAAAGTAGGGAAAGTTGTACCAACAAAAGAGGTACTCAGTTCCTGTTCCTGTTCGACAACCTTCTCCGACTGACTGTAGGTACCTTGTCTAGTAGAACAGGCGAACTAATAATCGTAGAAGACTATAACGGGAAACCCCTCGTAAATGTTCCCGGAGGTTAAATAGAAGTGTGAAACACGGGTAAGACTCTTTAAATGGATGTTCACAGAAGGAACTGAGGAATAACCACTAAAAGGTTAACATAAGGAATGTTCAAAGGTCGGTAGGGGGGGTGTAGTAATCGGTGACGGTTACTCAGTCACTTTTAGATATGCAGACTTACATATGAAGAAGGTCAGATATTTTTATCCAGTCACGAGTCTCAATACGGATGATTCTGACAGAAAGTGAGGACTGGCAGTCTCACTATATACTCGTCCCGATACCATGAGGTTGAGACTTAAAAATCGACTACGACCGTGCAGCAAGTCTTCGTAGACACTTGGTCCCAGTTTATAAAGGGAGGAGTCAGTTGACCACTGTTCGTTCAGGTGAACTAGAGTATCTATGTTCAACTCTCTTCTGGTCCATCGTCCTTAGTCTCGGGGTTCTTATAATTGGTAAAGGAGCATGTTAAAGAAACACGGAAGTCTTAGATGAGTTTAAGTCAAAATGTACGGAATTACGGTACAATCTAGATAGTGTCTAGACATACGGATTGAAATAGATAATCACTCAGTCTGTTGTAGGTCAAGTACCGCTCGTCGAGTCAAGTGGTCAAGTTCCATCGAACCACCGGTACCAGTGTCTAATTCGGAGATGATCAGATTACCGTTCGATCCACAACAAAGGTTTTCCACTTATTAATAACCGTCCACATTGTGTCGAAACAAACCTTAGGATATTTGAAACTAATTGGAATAAACGGACGACTTTAGAGGTATACCGAAGGATAGACTATCTACGAAGTTTCTCGTTTCTAGACGACCCGGTATACCGGGTTCCCCGTCTTGTTGATTGAACCATTGGACCTGGACAACGTCTCGGAAGATAAGAAAACCCGTTATCAGTCTTGACCTTGAGAAAGGTCAATTGAGTCACTCAGTCTCATCGTGTAGGGTCACTCCAAACACAACGGAGGCCATAGGTAACATGGAGAATCACGAACCTCTTCAGTCTACGTCGTTGAACTTCGTAGAACAGGTAAAGGTAGACTTGTACGAGGTCTGGCGACCTACGATTCTTAAATGACTCCGTTGTTCGGGAACATAAAACACCTTAAATAAAGGTGGAAGACTGTACGTATATAGAATAGTTTAATAGATCTTATCAACGATTAAGAATAAGTGGTACCTGTTAGTCGTACTATGGTGTTTATAGGACACCACAGGTAAGTACACATTGCTTCTAGTTCTGGTTAAACCTGATCTAATACTACCTCCCAATCTTTTTGTTATATTGGGAACCCCCCTTGTCACTCCCATGTCACGAAAAGGAACGTTTACTTTATTTTGACGTAGAACACCAAGTATGATTGTACTTATTTCAGCCCCCTCATAAACGGTCTCCTTATCGTCTATGTTCCCTTTCACAACTAAAAAAAAAAGGTCGTTACTTCGTTGTGTACTTGTCGTCGAAATTAACTCCAGATGGACTTATTTAGTAAACCTTGTTAGGAGAAAGTAGAAGATCTTCGATAGACAGAAGACGTATCCGGTCTCTTCGTTCGACTTTCTTCTCAGTGGTAGGGACGGAGAAGTTCGTTGTAATTAGGAAAAGTAGAAAGATACACCAAAACCAAAACCAAAGAATAAAACCATCCCTCTTTGTGTCACGGAACGTAAACCAAAAACGATGGTATTATTGAGAGTAAGGTATCCAATCTCTCGGATGTACCTCTAAAACAGTAAACAATTCATACAGATAAGGTTAATACGAAAGACGTTGACTTTTCTTTTGGTACCTAACCCAAACCTTAAGTGACCTGGACAACTCTACCTGGGTTTGGTATTGATGTAATCACTGGACTGGAGGCATTTGGGGATAAACTGATCACTTGATGACACTGTAAAATTTTGAGGTCATTAATCATAATTAAGTGTTGACGACAGAGGTAAATTTTTAGACCAATAAAGGGAATCGGGTCACGTGGTAGTGTGACCTTTTACCAACATAAATAAACCCCCCATCGGATCTTCCTTCTAAATGTCACACTTAAAAGTCGTCTCGTCACTACAGGAAGGAGTTTTGGTAGAAAATAGGATTCCCGAGACCCAGACTCTTTTTCGAATTTAGACCCTACATCAACTCCTTGGTGTTGAGATATAACATCTCTAAGTTCGATAAATAGATCGATCTCGAAAAAGAGAGTAAGTTTAGTTCAATCGAAAATATCCAATTTAGACAGACGTGACACCATCTGTTGTCGACTTCACAGACGAACCGAGAAAGTCGAGAACAAAACGGGGACCTGTGGAACCTAATAGTGGATACATTGTTAAGTTATCATTCGGTACCGTCTCCTGGTTTCTATGTAAAAGGGTTTCTGTATGTCTACCGGTTGTTCGTGTACCTTTCAACGAGTCGTAGTGATTAGTAGTCTCTTTAAGTTTAGTTTTGGTGTTACTCTACAATGTAGTGTGGATAATCTTACCAACAGTAGTTCTGTTTATATTATTCACAATCGTGAATCACCTCTTTTTCCTTACGAACACGTGACAACCTCCCTTACATTCAACCACGTCGGTAATACCTTTTGTCCCACCTCTAAGGAGTTTCTAAAATTTTACCTTGATGGTATACCCGGTCGTTAAGACCTAGTATAGGTGTACTTTACTTTTCGATAGAGTTTCTCCGTAAACATAGAAGTACAAGTAACATCGTAATTAATATTATCGATTCTGTGTCTTTGTTCAAAGTAGTCATCTACTTACCTATTCCTTTTACACCATATATATCTGTTACCTTCTCACATATCCTGATATATCACTTGTAGAACGGTAAACACTGTAACTACCTGAACTACCCGTAGTACGATTCTCTTTAGTCCCCTTTTGTTTATAACATATCAGAGTGTGTATACACCTTAAAGTTTTTTGTTTTGAGTTTCTTTGTCTCCCGTCTACTCACCAACGGTCTCCGAACCCCATTCCCCACCTCTACCAGTTTTCCATGTTTAAAGGTAAATATTCTATTTATTCAAGACCCTATATTATATGTGGTACCACAAAAATCAATTGTTATGACATAATGTATAAACTCACAACGATTCTCTTATTTCAAGAGTAGTTTTCTTTTTTTAACGTTGTGAAACCACTATTTGTAATTAATATGAACATCGTTAGTAAAACGATATGTATATATATACACACACTTTAGTAATACAACATATGGAATTTGATTATAACAGTTAATGTAGAGTTATTTTGACCCTTTAAAAATTTCTTTAATTTTATATAAATTTTTTTACAACTCGGGACTTAACGTCCTCGTAAATATACGTCTAAACCACAAGGTGCAGGTAAAATCGTCAGTGGTTATCCACTTCCATGAAAACACCTTCAGGTCCTTAGATCACATCTTCAAGGTTTTATGGTGGTTTCTTTTTAGACTCTTCTTTATAAAACTTTTACCATTCTATTTCTCAAAGTGAAACGGGTACAATGGAGAGGGAGTTCCATCGTCCCGAACCACAGTTCTCTTGGGGTGTCGGACACTAAAACGGGTGTCCTCTACTTCTCTTATACACTCACTCATGGACGAAGAGGGTCGACACGTCCTACGACTGGTTCTCTACGAAAGGAAAGAGTAGGTTGAGTCAAATGACTTCACTAGACGTTCTGACACACTAAGTCTCTCCCACCCTCCTGTCCCTGTGTTGACACAGGGAAACTACGTAAATATAGTTTCCCTGTGTTGATTATCGAAGTGAGAAGAAGGATGGTCGACTAGACACCTAAGATAGTTTTTCCGGTTAGTACTCTGTAGCCCTTACGGAATGGGATGGTCCTAGTACTCTTGAGAGTTGAGAGACACGTAGAGGCGGTATAGATGTTGGAGGGGTCCGACCGAGGGTCGTACTCGAAGATACCTGTCACTCTCGATCGGGAACGTCTACCGATCATTTGTTCGTGTCTTTCGGTAGGGTTGAGACACCCGGATCCTTTTCCAAGTATTTGAAATCACTGAGTCCCATCACGATTCCCCTCCCTCCGCCCCCCGAGAGTCGTAGGTCAGACAGAAACGTCCTAATTCTTTTCCGTATGTTAAAAATCTTAAAGGGGAATTCTCCTTCGTGTTTCATATCTAACCCGTATGGGTATCTTTTTCAGAAATTTTCAGAGTCTTAAAGAATCGACATGATTGTCTACTTCCATGAGAGAGGACTTCAGTGAGTCATTTATTGCCTTCTCTACTGAAGAAGTTTACACTTCTGTTGTTACGTTCTGAAATTCTTTATTGTTTTTAAAAAAAATTTAGTTTCTTTATAATGTGGTAGTTTCCTTGTGTTATTAAAAGATCATTGGTTAGGGTTTCTTTACCTCTAGTTGTTTAACGGACCGTTTCTTAAGTTTTAAGAATAATCATAATGAAAACCAGTGTGACGTACCGTACACCTTCGAATTAAGGGTTGGTCCCTAGTTTGAACACGAGGGACGTCACCTTGGTGTCAGAATTGGTGACCTCGTGGTCCCTCCAGGAGTTTTATTAACAAAATTTCTTTGTCACTCGACGTTCTCTTCTGTCTGTTACTTTAGTCCTTTTGTCACGTACTTTTTCCAAGTTGTTTCTTTTATTTAATAAAAAAAAATTTAAGACGTCGATTCCTATATTACTTATCTTATTTTTAACACTATCGTACTTGTTATATGTATTAGTTCGTCTTAAAATTTTTTAGACAATTAAGTTTCTCTTCATTAAACTTTAATAGGTAGGTAGTAGTGTCCTTATATATCAAATAAGGTCGATAGATTAAAATATGGAGTTGTTTGATCTCTTTTTCTTGTTTGATTCCAGTTTAAATCGTCTTTTTTCTTTTATTGTTCCTAGTCTAACCCTTTTCCCATGTCTGGTTTTTTTTTCTTTTTCTTTTTTTTAGTTACTTTGATTCTCGACAAAAAAACAAAAAAAAAAAGAGTTACTAAAATAAAATAAAATAAAAATTAAAAAAAAATTAAAATTTTAGAAACTAAGAATGTACGCAAGGGTTTGTACTTGGGGGGAGGGTGGAGGGAGGGGTGATGTAGAGAGACCCAGTAGGGGTACGTGGTCGGGGTTCGTACGNCATCATCTCGGACTTCAGTCCGTTCAACTAAGGAGGTCAAGGTAAGAAGAAAGAGTTCTAACGAAACCGATAAGCTCCAAAAAACATAAAGGTATGTTTAGAACTTTAATAAACAAGATCAAGACACTTTTTACACCGACCATCGAACTATCCCTAACGTAACTTAAACATTTAACGAAACCCATCATATGAGTAAAAGTGATATAACTAAGAAGGCTAGGTACTTGTACCATATAAAGAGGTAGATAATCACAGGAGAAACTAAAGAAAGTAGTCACAAAATATCAAAAGATATATATCCAGAAATCAAAGAAATCCATCTATATAAGGATTCATAAAATAAGAAAAGCAACGTTACCACTTACCTTAACAAAGGAATTAAAGAAAAAGATGAAAGAGTAATAAGCACATATCCTTACGTTCCCTAAAGACACACAACTAAAATACAGGACGTTGAAATGATATAAGTAACTACTCGAGATTCTCGACAAAAATTCTTTTTTGTTTGTTTTAACTGTTGGAAAGTCAGACTGATTCCTTTTTCTCTAAGTTTATTTAGACTTTACTTTCTCTTCTATAATGTTGACTATGACGTCTTTATGTTTCCTGATATTCTCTGGTAATACTTGTCAATATACGGTTATTTAACCTGTTGGATTGTCTTTGTCTATTTAAGGATTTTTCTATTGGACGGTTGTGACTTGTCTGTTTTTAACACTTAGTGATACAACATGTGGACTTTGATTATATTATCATAATATTTAGTTGAACATGGAGTCATTTTTTAAAAATTTATTTTATTTTAAAATAAATTAAAAATTTTTCTGACTGAGTACTTCTTTACCTTTCATACTGATCTGGATTTTGACCATTTTTCTATTTTAATCATTAGTTTTTAGAGGGGTTTTATCTTTTCAGGTCCTGGTCTACCACATGGACCACTTGACACGGTTGTTAACTGTCTTCTTAATTACGGTCAGGAGAGTTTGAGAAGGTTTTTTAAATTCATCTACCTTGTGAAGTTTCGAGGTGAACGTTCCGGTCGTAGTGGGAATATGGTTTCGGTCTGTTCTTATGATGTTCTTTTCTTTCAATGTCTGTCTGGTTGTAGGGACTACATGTATCTACGTTTTTAAGAACCGTTTCATAATCGGTTGGTTTAAGTTGTTATGTAATTTTATTAGTATTTGGTATTAGTTCACCCTAAATAAGACCCCTACGTTTCTACAAAGTCATAAGTGTTTAGTCATTTACACTATATAGTATAATCGTTTTACTTGTGATTTTTAGTATACTAGTGAATTTATCTACGTCTTTTTCGACAACTATTTTAAGTTGTAGGAAAGTACTAATTTTGACAGCAGTTTCACTCATGACTCACTTACATGGCGTTGTATGATTTCCGGCATATACTGTTCATGTGTCGAATGTAGTATGAGTCACCACTTTTTGACTTAAAAAAATGACAATCTAGTCCTTATTGTATTCCTACGGGTGAGAGTGGTGAAAATAAATTGTATCCTGATCTTCAGGACCGGTCTCTTTAATCCGTTTTTTTTTTTTTTTTTTTTTCTATAGTATATATTTTTTGGGATTTTTTAGTTTTGTTAACAATCTTGATTATCAATGTTTTTTTTTGACAATCTTATTTGTCTAAGTCACTTCAACGTTCTATGTTTTATTTGTATGCTTTTAGTGAACGTAAAACTATACGATTGTTATTTGACAGACTTTCTCTGTAATTCTTTCGTCAGGATGAATGGCAGTGTAATCTTTGTTATTTTATAAATCCTTATTTGTATCAGTTCCTCCACTTTCTGAACATGTGACGTTTGACATTCGATGTCTACTTTTTTTTGACTTGTTCTGTGTTTATCTAACTTTCTTATAGTTTTTTAGGCATGAGGTGTTTTACTAGATGTTTAGATTGTGTTAGAAATAATTTTAAGGTCACCGTAAAAAGTGTCTGTGTCCCCTTTTTTTTTAGGTTTTTAAATATACCTCGGTGTCTTCTAGGATTTATCGGTTTCGTTAGAATCTTTTTGTTTCAACCTCCATATTATGAAGGACTACAGTTTAATATGATGTTTCGATATTATTAGTTCGTGATACCATGACCGTATTTTTGTTTGTGAATCTTGTTACCTTACTTTATCTCTTCGGTGTTTATTTAGTACGTATATGTTGATTAGAAACTGTGCCCGTGTTTCTTGTGTGTTACCCCTTTCCTATCAGAGAAATCGTCACAATCCTTTTGACCTATAAGTGTACGTTTTTTTTACTTTGACCTGGAGAAAGAATGTAGTGAGTGTTTCTAATTTTTGAATTACATTCTGACCTTTTACATTTTTGAGGATCTTCTTTTGTGTCCCCTTTTTGAGAAACTACAACCAGAACCGTTACCGTAAGATATAAACTGTGTTTTTCCTGTTCGTTGTTTTGATTTTTATTTGTTCATTCTGATATAGTTAAATTTTCCTAAAACGTGTCGTCTCCTTTGATAATTGTCTTACTTTTCCGTCGGACACCTTACCTTCCTTTAAAAACGTTTGGTGGATGGTTTATTTCTCTAATTATAGATTTTATATATTCCTTGAGTATATAGAGTTACTTTTTGTGTTTATGAGTTTTAAAATTTTAATCGTTTCCTGGACTTATCCGTAAAAAGGTTTATTCTGTGTCTTTACCGGTTACCATGTACTTTTTACGAGTCGTAGAGATTAGTAGTCCTTTTACGTTTAGTTTTGGTGTCACTTTATAACGGAGTGAGGGTAGTTTTACCGATAATAGTTTCTCTCTTATGTTTTGTTTACAACCACTGCTATACCTCTCATCTCTTGGGACCCGTGGCAAACACCTTACATTTAATAAAGTCGGTAATACGTACAGCAAAGGAGTTTTTGAACTTTTGTCTTAAAGGCGTACAGGTTGTTTGGGTTAAGACTTATATATAGACTTTCACTCATAGAATTTCTCTATAGAGTGGAGGTAGGTACAAGTGACGTCGTAATGAATATTATTGGTTCGATATCTTTGTTGGATTCATGGGTGACTACTTCCTCACCTCTTTCTTTTATACCGTACACACACATATATGTGTACATATATATGTATATGTGTATTATTACTTTATAATAAGTCGATGTTTTTTATTCTTATAGAACGGTAAACGGTGTTGTACCTGCTGGGACCACCCGTAATACGATTCACTTTATTCGGTTCATCTCTTTCGGTCAAAGACACATCATAGTGAATATGTACCTTAGATTTCTTTTTTTTTTACAGTGTCAATACCTTTTTCTCATCTTAACGTAAACGGTACCTAACCCTTTTACCCCTCTACAACCAGTTTCCCATGTCTGAAAGCCGATATTCTACTTATTCGAGATTTCTAGATTACATGTCTATCACTGACATCAATTATTATGACATAATGTACGACTTTAAAATACTCTCTCACTTAGAATTCTAAAGAGTGGTATGTGTGAGTTTTTTCACAGGAAAAAACTCCTGTGAAATAATTCACAGGTGGGTGGATAATTCCACTTCCTGTACAACTAATTTAATTCACACAATTGTATAGTGTAGTAGTACATATGGAACGACGACGATGACGACGACGATTCAGCGAAGTCAGCACAGGCTGAGACACGCTGGGGTATCTGTCGTCGGGTGGTCCGAAGGGGTACCTCACCCAACGGTAAAGGAAGAGGTTACGTACTTTCACTTTTCACTTTCACCGAGTCAGTACAGGCTGAGAAGCGCTGGGGTACCTGATGTCGGATGGTCCGAGGGGGCAGGTACCCTAAAAGGTCCGTTCTCATGACCTCACCCCACGGTAACGGAAGAGGCTCGATTTTCAAATTCAGGGTGGATTGAGACCTAAACGTAAAGAGTTTAGATAGACGAAGGAATATTTCAGTCTCACTATAAAATATTTACGTTTAGACTATAGTAGAGAGGAGTGCATTTCGGGGAGTTAACGAAGGTGGACTGTGATTAGGGTAGGAATTTGAGATCCAAGGGCAGTAGGAATTCGTCAGGACCTTAAGTAGTCCGACAGAGTACGTGGATAAGAATAAAGTGAGGGGTTAGGAAATCGGAAATTTTCTATCGAGAGACACCAGTCTCTCATTTTGAAGGTCAATGTTCTTCTTATTCAAACCCTATAGATAGCATGTCGTACCACTAATATCACTTATTATAACATAATATATGAAATTCAACGGTTCTCTCTAGAAGTGGTAAGAATGGTATTCTTTCTTTATAATCATACACTCTACTATGTCCATAATCGATTACGGTATCATCATAAGAAAATCGCTATATCTTCACATAGTGTAGTCGTACAAATGTGGAACTATAATGTGTTACATTATATAGTTAATATAGAGTTACCCCTTTTTGTTCCTGTAGAGAGACTTAGGAAATACTCCTGAAAAATTTGGTGAGGAACGTAGAGTCAAGTCGAGTCGGTGAGTCAGCACAGGTTGAGAAACACTGGGGTACCTGACGGTGTGCGGTCCGAAAGGACAGGTAGTGACAAAGGGCCTCAAACGAGTTTAAATACAGATAACTCATCCACTATGGTAGGTCGGAGAGTAGGAGACAGTAGGGGAAGAGGAGGACGGAAGTCAGAAAGGGTCGTAGTCCCAGAAAAGGTTGCTCAGTCAAGAAGCGTAGTCCATCGGTTTCATAACCTCAAGGTCGAAATCGTAGGTAGGAAGGTCACTTATAAGTCCTGACTAAAGGAAACTCTAACTGACCAAACTAGAGGAACGTCAGGTTCCCTGAGAGTCCTCTCGACCGTGTCAGTTTAGGAAGAAGTAAACATGACTGTAAAATAGATCATGATTTAAGTTAACAACAATAATAATGATAGACAATGATGATGTAGACAAGTAGTGTGTGTGTATATAATTTTAATTAACACCCGTCCACGATGTCTCTCCACCTCCTCGTTTACCGTTGGATGAGGTCATAAGAACGGACATCTGAGGGGCACCTGTCTCCTCGGACCGTCCAGCGTCTCAGTCTATACTGACTTCACTGAATCGTGTGACGACGACGACGACGACGACGACGATTCAGCGAAGTCAATACAGGTTGAGACACGTTGGGGTATCTACCGACGGGTTGTCCGAGGCGGTAGGAACCCTAAGAGGTCCGTTCTTGCGATCTCACCCAACGGTAAAGGAAGAGGTCACGTACTTTCACTTTTCACCTTCACTTCAGTGAGTCACACAGGCTGAGAATCACTGGGGTACCTGACGTCGAATGGTCCGAGGAGGTAGGTACCCTAAAAGGTCCGTTCTCATGACCTCACCCAACGGTAACGGAAGAGACCTGAATCGTGTGATGTCTCTCCTTATCTCCTCACTCTGGGACCGTGGGCTATAAGGACCGGGACAGAAGATGGACAACCCGACCTGACCGGTGGGGGTCCCCGAGACGTGACGGTGGTCTGGGACCTATGGACACCCCATGTGTATAAGTCTCAAACTGGATCCTACTCGTCTTCGAGTCACACCGGTCCGACCTGAGATGTGTAGAGACACCAGGACCGGGTGACTGGATTGACGAGACCGGTCTTTATGGTCAACAACTACCATCAGCCAACCCCCACTGAACCCGTTCAACCGCGAGTGGTAGGTCATGATAAAACATTACCTAACACTTGGTTGGTAGACGAAACACATATACACTATTTACTGTCTCGTCGGGTCGATCTATAAGTCCAATGTCACCCTCTACTTCAGGACTCGATATTGCCAAGGACTCTTGACCACTCCCAAGGGATAACGAGAAAAGTCAGTACCTATCTCCGTCAAAACTTTCATAGACAGTCAAATTCCTTGTCTGAGAGTCTCATTTCTTAGTACTACTCAAGGTTACTAAAATTAACCGTTATTTAGTCTGAACCTAGTAGTTTGAGTCCATTGTATCCTTCTTGTGGTCACCCGAGTGTTGAATGTCATTGTGTGGTACCTCCACAGTCGTTTCTGATCCGACTTACATCTGTCTAATTTCCTTTGTGATTACTACGAAGTTTTTAGTAGACTATCCCTGAAGGGACCACACCCGAAGGGACTACCGAGTCTGCCATTTCCGAGGTGGATGTTACACCCTCTGGACCCAAGCTAGGGACCTAACCCTTCTAGGGGACCTCTTCCCTTACCGATGGGTGAGGTCATAAGAACGGACCTCTACCTGTATCCTCGGACTGTCCGATGTATGTCAAGGTACCCCCAGCGTTTCTCGGTCTGTACTGACTCACAGAGTGAAGTGAAGTGAAGGGACCACCAGGTCACCAATTCTTAGACGGAAAGTTACGTCCCCTACGTTCAAACTAGGGACCAGTCCCTTGATTCTAGGGTGTAAGACGTCCCGTCGATTCGGGTGAGGTGTTGTTCTCTCCCGTGTTCAGTGTTGCTTTCTAGAGTACAAGGTGTTGATTCTGGGTTACGTCGGTTTATTTATTTAAAAATTTAATAGACTAAGGTATATTTTTTATATGAGTTTGACTTTACTTAAATTCTGAATACAAGGACTAAACTCTATGATTCACCATAACATATCAACAGTGAAATAACTTACACATGTTGTCAGGGTACTGTAAACATAACATACGAACATACCGAAGTCCAAGATCTTGATTTTGACTAGACAATGATGTATATTTTTTTAATAAACATATAGACAGGGGTGACGATTTAATACTCGAAGAATTTTCATCCAGAAAAGAGAAAAATCACAAAGATAGCGGTCCTTAATCGTGTTACGCATCGTGTATCATCTGCATATTATTGGTAAACTCTTAAGTCTTAGTCAGGTTAATCGAAGATGGAGGTTTTATATAGTGTTCATATAAGAACAGACATAGTAGACGACGACGAGATTTAGTCATAAAATGGAACGGATACAATGATGTTCAGTATTGATAGAGGGACGAGAAAAAAGAACCGGAACTTGTTAAGTAAGAGATGTGTTGTAGGTCTCATTATAAACCTTTTTATTTAGTCTAATAGTACTAGGGGAAGAGTTTTTGAAAATCACAGAAAGACAACACGACTTTAATTAAGGATTGAGGAACGATACAGGATACGTCGAAAAATAAGTTTGGTGGAAAGTCATCGAGTCACACAAGGTTGGTGAGCTCAATAAGACGAAGAGTTTGTATAGTGTGTAAAGACGAAACTCAGAAACACAACAAGGGCGACGAAAATTAGACGAAGGTCTCAAAGCGTACCGACCGAAGATTTATAATAAGACTAAAGTAGAGTTTATAGTGAAGGGATCTCTCTGGAATCGACTAGAAGTACGTCTTTTTCTGGTGTCTTAATTTTTTTTGGTACATTACACTATAATCAAACCTCAATGTTCATAGGTATATATACATATATATAACACACAAACATATAAATAAATAAAGGTGACTAGGGAGATTAGGACAATAATCATAATCGTATAAGTATGATATATACAAGTAGGATATATACAATTATGACTATAGAGTAAGGTCACCGTCACTCGTGTCAATTACGAGTCTAAAACCAAAGATTTTAGATAAGGGGTGAGTTCCCATTGTCACAAGGAACTTCTTTACCGCTTAGATAGATAAAGACGAAATAACTGATACGGTTTCGGAAACTGACACACCTAGTGTTATTTGACACCTTTTAAGACTTTCTCTACCCTTAGGGTCTGGTGGACTGGACGGAGAACTCTTTGGACATACGTCCAGTCCTTCGTTGTCAATCTTGCCCTGTACCTTGTTGTCTGACCAAGGTTTATCCTTTTCCTTATACAGTTCCGACGTATAACAGTGGGACGAATAAATTGAATATACGTCTCATGTAGTACTCTTTACGACCCGACCTCCTTCGTGTTCGACCTTAGTTCTAACGGCCCTCTTTATAGTTATTGGAGTCTATACGTCTACTGTGGTGGGAATACCGTCTTTCACTTCTTCTTGGTTTCTCGGAGAATTACTTTCACTTTCTTCTCTCACTTTTTCAACCGAATTTCGAGTTGTAAGTCTTTTACTTCTAGTACCGTAGGTCAGGGTAGTAAAGTACCGTTCATCTACCCCTTTGTCACCTTTGTCACCGACTGAAATAAACCCCCCGAGGTTTCAGTGACGTCTACCACTAACGTCGGTACTTTAATTGTCTACGAATGAGGAACCTTCCTTTCAATACTTGTTGGATTTGTCGTATAATTTTTCGTCTCTGTAATGAAACAGTTGTTTCCAGACAGATCAATTCCGATGCCAAATAGGTCACCAGTACATACCTACACTCTCAACCTGATGTTTCTTTCGACTCGTGGTTTCTTAACTGCGAAAACTTGACACCACAACCTCTTCTGTGAACTCTCAGGGAACCTGACGTTACTCTAGGTTGGTCAGGTAGGATTTCTTCTAGTCAGGACCCACAAGTAACCATCCCGACTAAAACTTCGACTTCGAGTTTATAAAACCGGTGGACTACGCTTCTCGACTGAGTAAACTTTTCTGGGAGTACGACCCTTTTTAACTCCCGTCCTCCTCTTCCCCTGCTGTCTCCTACTGTACCAACCTACCGGAGTGGCTGAGTTACCTGTACCCAAACCCACCTGAGAACGGACCTTTTAGGGTACCTACCTCTTCGGACCATTCAACGTCAGGTACCCCAACGCTTCTCAGCCTGTGCCGACTCGCTGAAGTGAAAGTGAAAAGTGAAAGTATGTAACCTCTTCCTTTACCGTTGGGTGAGGTCATAAGAACGGACCTCTTAGGATCCCTGTCTCCTCGGACCACGTGACAGCAGATACCCCAGTGTGTCTCAGCCTGTGCTGACTTCGCTGAATCGTCGTCGTCATCGTCGTCGGTCCTCAACCACTACCTCTCCCTCCGGACCTCACGACGCCAAGTACCCCAGAGTTTCTCACTCTGTGCTGACTCGCTGACTTGACTTGACTTGACTTGACTCCCGTTCTTTTCATGTTTTACTTGGAGCTTGTAAAAGAACAGGAATTTCATTCCTTCACGAGTAATTAACTATCCTGGTCCGGTTTTCCTGTAGACTCGGTCGAAATTCCCCGAGGGTGAGCAGTTTACACCCTTTAAAACTTTATTTTTGTTTATCATTATCCGATATTACATAACTTATTTTTTCTTAGGTACTCAGGTATAACTATTGAAAAAATTTTTAAATTTCCTCGATTGTCTTTCATTTATCATTTATGTCTTTCTTACTATTTTAGTCCTGTAGCGGTAAAACGTTTGAGAAATCGTTATTGATAACATGTTCAGTTACATGTGATTTTATACTCCAAATTCTAACAACTCTTATACTATAAGTGTCAGAGTTTCTTAGTAGGTGAGTAATACGTATTTTTCCCTTTCATGAAAACGTTACTTTTTTTAGATTTTTACTGCTTTCACTAGTTTTAACACAATTTTACCCTGGTCAATTGTAACAAACGGAGGACTATCCAAACACGTCTCTTCTTGTGTCGTTAAGAATACATCATAAGGACTCCAAGACGGAGGTTTAATTAGACATACATTAGTACCTTCACTTTCAACGAGTCAGCACAGATAAACACTGGGGTACCTGATATATCAGGTACTTTAAGAGTTCCGGTCTTAGGACCTCACCCGTCGTCAAGAGAGGATGTCCCTTAAAAGGGTTGGGTCCCTAGTTTGGGTCCAGAGGACGTAACGTCCGTAATCTTTGGTTATTTTATTTACATTTAATTCCTATCAGACATTATGTTGACTGGACCTAAGAAGTTCTTACGGTCACAGTAAATACCAACTAAGTGTAACAACATACCTTCTTTGGTTGGGCTATACCATTTCGTTGATAGTTGACTAAATTGTTTTTTTTTTTCTTACGGTGACAGAACTTTCTGATTACTTTCCATCCTTTAACAAGAACAAAAATTAAATTAAGAAATATTTACTCTGATCCTCGAAACGAAGGGACCACCAGGTCATCCATTTTGAGGTACGGGGGTTACGTCCCCCGCACCGAAGTTAGGGACCAGTTCCTTGACTCTAGGGTGTACAGTACATCACACCGGTTTTATTATTATTATTTATTCTGATTTCTTTGTACAGTTGATTGTACACTATGAACAAACCTAGGACCTAGAGGGGGGGGGTTGTGTGTGTGTATGTATTTGTGTATGTGTGGTGATATTTCTTATAATAGTCCTGTCAACCCCTTTAAACTTATATTTGACAGTCTATTATTATAACATAGTTACAAGTTAAAGTACACACTATTAATATAACACTCTTACAGGACTGCGAAGTTTCAGTGTACAATTTCACAAATCCTTACGACATAAAGGGTGTAAATATTGTATTAAGGTGGACGTTGTATCCTCTGGACCCAAGATAGAGACCCAGCCCTTCTAGGGGTCCTCCTCCCTTACCGATGGGTGCGATCATAAGAACGGACCTCTTAACGAACCTGTCTCCTCGGACCGCCCGATGTCAGTGACCTAACGTCTCTCAGTCTGTGTTGACTCTCTGAGAGTGAAAGTATTGTATTAACAAATTAAATCATAAAACTTGATCTTCGGGGTCAACCATTGACTATTATTTTCCTAAATAACAAAAAGTCAACGATTCGGTACAGGTCTACGGGTTATTTTCCTATTTCATTATCAAAGTCATTCTAACCAAATCTTCACTATACGTTCTATTTGACGTCCCTTTAACAAATTCTTGAACGAGACAATATGATCTTCGTTAGACTCGACTTAGAACTAGATAATGGTTACAAAATGAACCGTGTCTTCATCCTCTTCTCGTTGTGTCCGTCTTCTCAGTTGTAGTGTGTCGTTCCCCTCGTCCCACAAACCAACTTCTCCTTTAACATCAGATTACGTCGTACTCGACCTCACACCATTCCCTGTGTTACTTCCCTCTATTCTGATCTTTTTATTTAACGTCGGCGTAACACCTCTCGAAACTTACGAGTCGATTACAAGATTTCCGTTATCCACTGTACTTTATAAAAATTCTTCTCTTTCTACAAAACCTCACTTTTAATATTTTCTCATAACTTTACGAGTTAGTCAAGTCAAGTCAAGTCAGTGAGTCAGTACAGACTGAGAAACGCTGGGGTACTTAGCGTCGTGCGGTCCGGAGGGACAGGTAGTGGTTGAGGACCTCAAGTGAGTCTGAGTGCAGGTAACTCAGTCACTACGGTAGGTCGGTAGAGTAGGAGACAGAAGGAGAAGAAGAGGACGGGGGTTAGGGAGGATCGTAGTCTCAGAAAGAGTTACTCAGTTATTTTAAGTTCTATCTCTTTCAAAAGTAAAAGGATTTAAACCTAAAAGTATTTACTGTCACATACGAAATTGTTTTGTTTCAATGTTTCTTTTAAGGTCCTTTGATTATAGGAACTTCTCTAGCTTTGAACGGTCGACCAAACACAGAGTAGTCTATCCATATAGTTTACATTTATAAAACATGGAAATGAACTTAGACGATTCCTACACAAAAACTCACAATTCAAACTAATAGTAACATTGAGGACGTAAAAATCTGAATACAAAGTAAACGTCACAAAGACTCAAGTCTCCCTATTATTAATAACAAAATCTAAGAATAAAAAATCGAGAAGGTAAGTTTTGGTGTTTCCTCAGAAACAAGGTCAAAACCGTTGTAATAAAAATAATTTTTAAAAGGTTGTACGAAAAGAGAAATGACCACAATAAGAATGTGTGTATGGATGTTTCAGATTTAGTTGTTTTTATGTTACTTTCACCGAAAAATTAAATGATTTAGTCTGTTCTATAAAACTTAACATTATTTTAAAAAAAAGTACCTTTAGTTTATCATCGTATACATCAATGTATCTTTTATTCAACCTAAGAAAGGACCTATTATTTTTCTTCTTTGTTATTTTAGTCCGTATCCTTCTTATTATTCAACCTTAGAAGTGATTAAACGTCAGAAGTTTAATGAATTTAATAAATCAAAGGTTCAAGAGAACCTTAATATGAGAAGTACAAACTATACACAGAATATACAACTATAAGATGTCGCAATATATACTCACTACATCTATCATGTACTGAATCGTAAAATTTCCCATTAAAACTCATACAAGTCAAAAACCAAATTCGGATTAAAATTTATGTTAATAAGACAGAGGGGTAGATAATAATTCTATCCTAAATTCACAAAGGAAGAAAGGAGGATTTTCTCAAAGTAAATTAATCAACTAAAAACACACACACATTTTATAAATGAAGGACTCCTTAAAGAAAAGATTTCTCTTTACGGTTAAAAGTAAATAATTTCATTATCGTTATGACAAATTTTACAAATGGATAACCTTGATCTTTACATGATAATGAAAAGTCTACGAGTAACCCAATTTTGAGAACCGTAATGAAAACACCCTACATCTACGGTAGAAGTGAGTCCATTTATACTTATTACTACTTATTTCTTATAAACAATTTTATTATGAGTAGAATTTATAATGTTTGTTTTTACGGAAATTTTTTAGTTTTGTGAAGGTCTACTTTCTCATACTCTGTACTATCGTTATGGACTCTGTGAATCTTCATTATAAATATTACTAACACGTGTTTGTCTAATTGAAGACGTTTTCTTTCGTGGTAACAACAATAATAACAACAGTAGTTTCGCTTTTTCATGTTGGGTTGTAAAACATAAGTGGTACTAATAACAATATGTTTTAGTATCGTATATTTCTGAACTTTTCTGCCCTTCTTTTCCTTTTATGAACGACTCAATTCTAAATCTCTAACAAAAATAAAGATTTTTTTTGACGTTCAAATTAATCTTTATTCGTATAATTGTCAGATGTTTCGGTCAATTTCCAGTCAGAAATAAAATGGTACAATTTCTCTCTTTTACAAAATTTTGAAAATTGTTATAACTTTTATTGTCTTTTATTTGATAATTTTTATAAGAAAATTTTTTGTGAAGTTAGTTTGATAAGAAAATTAGTTTCTTTGATAGCTAGAAGGAGTCCCCACCCTTCTTTTGTTTCCTAACTCTACTTTCGTGGGAAACTAAACAGGTTTTTCCTAAATCCGCAAATTTTTAAGGTATACGAAAATATTGGAAGACTAAATAAATCAGAATACAAAGAACCGTATCGAGTTTGAAGGTATCGACCAGAAGTATTCTCCACACACAGATGTGACTATCTTCTTTCCTTGTGCACCATTTCTTGACGGTGTACTTAAAAGGTAAAACTTATGAAAGATTCTCCCGACTATTACGACAAAAAAGAAGTAAGTTCTTGAAAACTCTATTTAAAACGTTAAAAAGTTTTCTAACTATAGCACAGAATCTACGTTTCAAACTTAATACATTAGTTATCATAGTTCAAAAGTCTTGGAATCCGTTCTTGGACGAAGACCCCGGGTCGACACTGTTGGAGTTTGTACCTCTCCTTAGTCGATGGAAACTTAGAGGATTCTAGAAATAACTGGGTCCTTCAGTTAGCGACAGGAGTCAGTGTTTCTGACTTCCTCTATGGGAAAAGTAAAACTGTAAGAGGAAACGGAGTCCACTCTATAAAGTCCTAATAGGGACGGGACATAAACCCCTCCACCTCTCCGGTCTGTAAACCGTCCTTCAACACTCTGACGTCTGTGTACATAATATAACAAGATCAAAGAAGACCATACTACGATTTCACTCCTGGAAAGACCTCTACCTCTGTCATTTAAGGGGAAGAGGTTCCTCCTCTTTACGTCCATATCATTTAGATAAAGGTGTACTGACGACTCGGGAAACAGAGAAACTTTAGACGGTCAAAGTCGGGAACGAGATCCCTAAACGACCGGTACCGACGTAATCCACTGGGAAGGAATCGTAGGAAAACTGATGACGTCTTGTCTAGTCTCAAGTGTGGACCAGGTTGAACTCAGTTTAAGAAAAAGAGAATCTTTAAAGTTTAACCATAAGTTTCAACTATCTTAAGTTGACCCTTTTGGTCTGCAACAGACTTACATGAGGGTTTAACCTCACAAGGACGTGAAAAAGTCCTACAGTCACACTCCCACTCTCGTCCAGTCCCGTTAAATTCCCGTTCGTAAGACTTAAACTTAAAGTGGAGACGGTGTATGAGCTACACATTGTGACTCTTGCAATTAGGAGAGGTTTAACTTGAAAGTTCACTTTTTTCTACGTCAATTTTCACGATTGGAACTTCGTGACCGAAGGCAACACCGAGTCGACCATTTCTTAGACGGACGTTACGTCTTCTGGACCCAAGCTAGGGACCCAACCCTTTTATGGGACCTCTTCCCTTTCCGATGGGTGAGAGGTCATAAGACCGGACCTCTTAAGGTACCTGACACATCAGGTACCCCAGCGTTTCTCAACCTGTCCTGACTCGCTGAAATTGAAAAGTGAAACGTCGTGACTACACTTCGAGTTTCCTCTATTTACTACACTTCAATTACACTAGTACTCGTTACAAAAACACTACTTTAACTCATTTCATCTTTTATAGTGTGATATATTGTGTATCAACACTTTGAGACAGTATATATATATATATAAGTGTATATACATACACTTTGACAGTATGTGTGTGTGTTTACACACACACTTAACCTAGTTCGATATTTCACATAATTTAACAAAATGATTTCCAACATCATAAAAAAAAAGAATGTAAACTTACCACGACGAATTGTATGTACCAGGTCTCTGTAGATGGTAATCTTAGTAAACCTATGGACAATTTTTACGTCTCAGAACTTGAGGTGACGGTTCTTAGTCTTAAAGACTCCCATATCAAGTCCTTAGATGTAAAGTCGATGAAGAGGTCTATTCAGAGTATGTGTGACTTTGAACTCTTAGTCACGAAATTTGAAGATCTTTCATAAGTTTACAATCAACAATAATAATACATTAATTCAAGTAAGGACGGAAGTTTGTGTTGACATGAGGTGCTGTCCGTATCTCCTCCTCCGTCAATTAGACAAAACTCATCACATTGTAGATAGTCGTATCACGAGACCGTAAAACCAACTAGACTATACAAAGCGACGTAAACTGAAGAACAAATGGTCTGCTGATTGAGATTCCGATCTTGAGGGTTGGAGATATGACATGGAGTCTTTACAGCGTCTACAAGGGTTCCATAACTAAGGGGGTCAAGAGTCTTTGAACTTAATACTCTTCGGAAGATATAAATGAGGTCACACAGCAAAAACCTTCGTGATTGTTTCCGTGTCTACCATTTATATGTATATATATATATTAAATACCAGTTTACATCTGATCTTAAGTCCATGTGATCTCGATGATGAGTTTTACAACAAGTGTTCGGTCTTCGTGAATGTAGTAGACCTTCAAACAATCTTTACGTTTAGATGGATCTCCCCATCTTACCCCACTCTCCACCCTCCCTCCAAGTTCTTCCTCCCCTGTGCACATATAGATACCGACTAAGTACTAAGTCTTGGGTTGTGCTATAACATTTCCTTAATAAGAGGTTAATTTTTATTTATTGAATAAAATTTTACGTCTTAGTGTCCGGGTAGGATCTGGATGTCATTTCAAACTCTTCGTGACATGCTCTTCTTTGTATATTAGACAATGGATTAAAAGTCGTTGTTGAAGTACGTTTCCATTGTTAAAAGACTTTTTATTAATAAATTTCATATGGGTGATGGGATAGTTGTTTTTACGGTCATAAAACATCCATCACAAACGACCGATATTTTAGTATACTAGTAACATCTCTACAAACTTTTAAATTTTTCATCCTTTTGAATAGGTGTTACTTTACATATAAGTACCTTGAAGGGACCACCAGGTCACCGACTCTCTGTAGAAGCACCTGTCTAATGACGTTACACCACACTATTCATTGTCTTCTCGTAAGTGTGACACTTACTCCGTTCTGAAGACCCTAGGACCTTGGATAACCCATTCTTTCCTCAATTGTTCTATTTTAGGTTTCATTCTTATTCCGTCAAATCTTTTGTAAGATGAGACTTCCTAGTGATGTTATTTTCTGTGTTAGCACTTTCTATTGTGATTTTTAAATGACTCTCAAATAACTCGGTCCGTAACACGATAAATAGTAGAAGAACGTAGACGTGTTGGGGTATTCCAACCTAAACAGTATCCTTACTATTTCTACGGTAACCTCCCAAAATTCGTCCTCTCATTACATTAACACATGAAATTTCCCTTTCTTAGTGAGATCCCCTAAGGGACTGTCAGGTCACCAATCCTGGTGCAAAGGTAACGTCTCCCGTTCCTACGTTAGGGACCAGCCTTTTGATTTTAAGACGTACGACACGCGCGGCGGGGGGGTTTTTTTTAATTTTTATTTATTTACTTTCTCAGTAATTTTGATTTTTTGTTGTTGTTTCCTAGTGAGACCGTCATATCTTTCACGAAAAAAATTTTCGTTGATGTACATCCGAGAGAACTTTATGTACATTAATGGTCGTAAGGGGTTTGGACCAAAGTATTCACTCTAGGGTCTAAGGGCAATGGTGAATTTTGGTTTGACAGGTTATGGAATTGAGAAAATAAGATAAAGAAGAAAAAGAGACACAAGACAACTGAAAGATCGTTGTATGTTGTGACATCCCTTTAACAATAATCCAAAACATTGTACCCGAGGGAGACAACTGACACATCGTTATTTTGTCGTTGGCAAGCTGTGGGTCGTCTTTGTTAACGAAACCTAGACATGTCATTAAGAAGAAGAAAAAAAACGAAAATACTTTTAATCTCCAGAAATTTAATACATTGAATATTTCGTTAGTTCACATAAATACTGGGTCAATAACCCAGTAAATGTAAAATTGGTTTCTTTATAAAAGTATGAGTGTCAGTGGTAAAAGTGACCGGAACAAGGTAAAGAAGTAGTTTTTCGGTAAATGCGAGTAATTCGACTTGTCGATGAACTTAAAGTATTATCTTAATAAGTCTGAAGTTAAAGGATAATACGGGTATCAGTGTGTTTACTTGAAATAATAACGGTGAATAGTCATTATTAGTGAGTAATCCTCACAGTAAAGATATGTTGGAGGTCTAGCGGATTCAGGTATTGTCCAACCGAGGGTTGTCGAGGTTTACTTATGGACCGTCTCTGACGTCATTCCCTAAGTGATACACCCGAAGGAGACAACCTGACATCTGTCAGTACGTGAGTAAATTGTTTATGGATGACCGTGAACGAGGTTCGGTCGAGACACGAAGTCTCTGAATAACATTGTAACTGGGACTTGGGTTCTAAGGGAACCAGATCACTTCCTCTGTAAACTGTAGACTTCGTCGGAGATGGAACATCATCTTAAATGTACATTAAGGTCACCATGACGTACGGTATTTTCGTCTTCCTCAATAATTAATACTAACTCTTTTAAGTCTTCCTACGGAACCTCTCATACGGTAAACCAGACTTTTCCTGTATTCGTGGTACTGCCGTCCTAATAAAAGGACAAAACAAGTCACAAAATAGACTTCAAGGATGTTTATGGTGACCGTGTATTATTCACGAATTATTTATCGATAACTTACTTACCCAACTAGAACTTTAGTTATTCTTAAAATTACTGTTTTCTCCTTTCTTTTTCTTAAAGGAAAAACTTCTCCGAAGTTTCGGTACTAATAATGGAAAGCAAATGAGAACTGAAAGGTAATGAAAATCCCATTTTATGACAGGGGACAGGAGAAGAGGTCTCAATATAGGTGTATAGGGTAAGGTTCGGTAATCTCAAACGTCTACAGACCACTCCTTGACCTGTCGGATCTAAAATAGCTAGACTTGTTCTTTATTTTTTATGTTTTATAAAATTGAACCATACTCAGTAAGTACATGGTCAATATTACATTCAATAATTACTTGTATGACTAGGACACATATACAAAGTTCAACTTTAGGTGTGTCAAAGTTCTTTATCTTTTAGGTCAATTTTAACCAAATTGAATCACTTTCCTAAATAACAGTTTACATTGACTTTCGGTTTGTTATCCCGTCTCAAGTCTCACCAAGTTAGTCCCGAAAAGGAGTTAACGACAAGTCGACAAAGTAGAGGTTGGCGATACATATATCGGACATTAGGAACGTGGTCGAAGACATAACCTACGTCTGATCGTCGATCGTCTTTCTAATACACGAAAGAACGAGTGTATGTTTCCTTCTCTCGTAACGAAGAATTTTGATAATTATCACTCATTTTCAAGGTCTGAACTGATTTGGGGGTGACTTGACGAAAGACATCGGTCTTTGAAGGTCTAAACTGACTAAATACGGACTAGATGGTCTTGCTTAGCAACACAGTTCCCCGAATTCTAATGAACCGGAGACAGTCAGTCTCGGGGAGATCTTGACCCTAACCTCAGTTGCTGTGTTCCTTCTTCCTCATCACGGGTCTCCTTTTATACTCACACCATTCTTTCCCTCTTATCGTCTTTCACTTCTCCTTGATTTCTAATCTATCGTAGTGACTGAGCTACCTGTTCTTAAACTCGTTGCAGGCCTTAAGTCACCTCCAGTCTCCTCGGACCGTACGACATCAGGTAATCCAACGTTTTCACCCTGCACTGAATCGCTGACTTGTTGCTGTTTCCTTCCCTTCTCCCTTCCGACCACGACCTATCCGTTGACTACTTGGAGATTACACAGTGAAAAAACTAACCGTTCATACATAGTCGATAACGACCTTAAAAATAACTCCAATAGACTTTAAAGACGACCGATATTTAGATGTTTGTCCGGACTCGAAAATGGTAAAGAGGTAGTGTATAAGTCGAGAGAGAGGGGTCTTTGGGGGAAAGTGGGTCCTTTGAGAATAACAGGAACTTATTGATGAGAAGGGACTTTTCCGAAAAGACTGAGAGGTAGCCCAATGAGTGACTGTGTTCCGAGAGTACCAGGGGACCAAAAGGAGATCCCGTCGTCAACTGTATGACTCTATATAAACAAAGGTATAGACCGAGAGGGTGTCCGTCCCAAGAGGAACTCCTATTACAATAGTCTACGAAACCGACGTTTATTGTCTTTGGATTACGTTTGACTGAATTGGTTATACTCTTAAATAATAAAAAGTTTTACAATTCACAAACCCATCCCGTCGGAGGTCTTAACCAACTATATCACTAAGTTGTCAGAGTAGTTCTCGAGTAGAAGAAAGGGAAAGAGACGGTAGAAGTTACAAATCGAAGTGGAAGTCCGACGATCTCTCTTCCGTTACCGTAGGGTGAGGTCATGAGAACGGACCTTTTAGGGTACCTGTCTCCTCGGACCATCCGACGTTAGGTACCCCAGCGATTCTCAAACTGTACTGACTTGCTGAAGCGAAAGTGAAAGTGAAAGTCCGACGATTGTCCTACCGATTTTTCAAAATCCGTAGTATATGAGGTCTCTTTCTTCTCCTTTAAAGATAAAGAAACCTTATTCCTTTTGTATAAGGTCTTTGAGGGTACTTCTGAAATGGAATGGAAGAGTCGGTAGAGATGTAGTCAGTGACCGTTCCCCTTATTACAATAGTGTCTCAAATTCAATTAGTAGGTTCCGTCCCACCTTTGACCATTTACAAATACAATCAATGATGTCATTTCAGAACGACAGTCGGGAGTAGGGGACTTGAGACTCTAAGATACCGAGACACGTAGACGGAAACACTGAGGTAAAAGGTGGGGTCGGGTTTTGAATGGTTGTGACAGTATAGGATCTGGTATAGGAATGGTTATTTATATGGGGAGGTATTGAAGTGAAACTTTGTAGAGTGAGCGACTGATATAAAGGTCGAGTGAAAGAAATCATAACGTTGAGGTCGTTAGAAAGTCGGGGTAAGTATAAGGCGATTACTAACTGTATAAGATGGTTACAAGGATGGTGGAAAAGTGATAGACAGTGGATGAAGTACGGGAGTAAAGAGAAGGATGGGTCGAATTTAAAGTACCAGGTACCAATACTAGTGAGAGAGCGTATATGATAGTTGTAGGAACGGGGTGAAGTAAAGTACTATGAAAAAAACATTCCAATGTTGAGATGGGTATGGGATGAGTCGAATAAGACACGTGGTTCTGGAAATACACACCGACTTCTTTTTGTGTACTGTAACATGTAATCAGAAAGTCAAGTTAAGTGAACGAGTAAGTACAGGCTAAGAAACACTGGGTGCTTGACGTTGTGCAGTCCGAAGAGACAGGTAGTGGTTGAGGGTCTCGAACGAGTTTGAGTTCAGGTAGCTCAGACACTACGGTAGGTTGGTAGAGTAGGAGACAGTAGGGGAAGAGGAAGACGGAGGTTAGAAAGGGTAGTAGTCCCAGAAAAGGTAACTCAGTCAAGAAATGTAGTCCACCGGTTTTATAACCTCGAAGTCGAAGTTGTAGTCAGGAAGGTTACTTATAAGTCCTGACTAAAGGAAATCCTAACTGATCAAACTAGAGGAACGTCAAGTTCCCTGAGAGTTCACAGAAGAGGTTGTGGTATCAAGTTTTCGTAGTTTAGAAGCCACGAGTCGGAAGAAATACCAGGTTGAGCGTGTAGGTATACACTGATGACCTTTTCGGTATCGAAACTGATCTACCTGGAAACAACCGTTTCATTACAGAGACGAAAAATTATACAACAGATCCAAACAGTATCGAAAAGAAGGTTCCTCGTTCGTAGAAAATTAAAGTACCGACGTCAGTGGTAGACGTCACTAAAACCTCGGATTCTTTTATTTCAGACAGTGACAAAGGTAACAAAGGGGTAGATAAACGACACTTCACCACCCTGACCTACGGTACTAGAATCGAAAAACTTACAACTCAAAATGAATTGGTAATCAGAATGAAATGAGAATTACCTAAAAATGGCGACTTGTCATTTCGACGAGTCGTTAGTGTTATGTAAAGTAATCAGACAAAACAGAAAGTAAGAGGATCCACTAGGAGGTAGAGACTTTTATGGAGGAAAGTACAAGGTTTACATTAACGGATGAGACTAAGAATAAAATAACTCTTTTGTTTCCACTGATCTTCTCTTGAAGGAATCTAAGGATTGTGGTGTAGATCGGTAGGTCGACGTAGACACGGCTATTGGAGACGAAAGAGATAATTACACGTAAGTGTCAGACACTTTGATTACCTGGGTAAGGAGAAAAATACGGTATCTAGGTTTAGGTAAGAGTGAATGAGTTCCTATAACGGGGTCGTTAAAAGGCTAAAAAGACAGACCGTAGTGGTTATAAAAAAGGATGATTCAGTCACCAAGAATTGGTACCCAATAAAAACGAGTAACGGGAGGGAGTAGAAAGTCCCTTGTAAACCGTTACAGATCTCAGAGACTAGTCTCTTCCGTTACCGTTGGGTGAGGTCGTGAGAACGGACCTTTTAGGGTACCCACCTCCTCGGACCATCCGACGTCAGGTACCCCAGCGATACTCAGCCTGCACTGACTCACTGAAGTGAAAGTTAAAAGTGAAAAATGAAAGTACGTAACCTCTTCCTTTGCCGTTGGGTGAGGTCACAAGAACGGACCTCTTAGGGTCCCTGCCCCCTCGGACCACCCGACGGCAGATCCCCCAGCGTGTCTCAGCCTGTGCTGACTTCGCTGAATCGTCGTCGTCGTCGTCGTCGTCTCAGAGAATACCGATAGTGTCGACCCCTCTAACCCCTTACGTACCTCACCTATCTGACGGTCCCTATAATACAAGTCTTAGGATACTACCCTTTCTGTCGGGAGGTGTTGTTTTTTCATAAGTCGGGTTTTACAGTCATCACGGTTTCAACCCTTTGAGATTTAATCCAGTAAGGATATTCGTGTGTGCGTATTTAAGACTATAAAGAGAGTATAATTTAGGAATTTGAGGGGAAGGTTGAAGTTGGGACAACGATAAAATAACATCTTCAGGAGTTTATAGAATAGATTAGAGCGGCACGGTGAAGGAAAGGAGATTTAGAGTGAATTTGAAAAGGTCAGACCGAGACGGGGTAGTCTCGGTCTGTAAGGTAGTCTTAAAGAGAACAATTCAAGTTGTCAGTTAAGAGTTGTCGTGTATTAACTCAACTAGTAGGATAAAAGGATCTTTGTAACGGAAGTAAACTAAGAATTTTAGACGGGAGAGGACCAAAATAAAGATTAAAATTGTTAAGAAGAAGTCAGAAGAAAAGACCAAAGAATACAGGACTGGAATCGGGTCTCGAGTCCGGAACCTGGAAAAAGAACAAATATGAGTGAAGGAACGACTGAAGTACATCGAAGTCTATTAGTAGATGTACGGTTACTTAGGATTTAAAAATAGAGATCGGACTCGGAGAACGGACTTGAGGTCTCGGTATATAGGTCAACGAATAAGTAGTAGAGGTGGACTTATAAATTTACGTGTATTCCGAACCGACACCACAACCTCTTCTGAGAACTCTCAGGGAACCTGACGTTCCTCTAGGTTGGTCAGGTAAGACTTCTAGTCGGGACCCACAAGAAACCTTCCTTACTTCGACTTTGAATCATGAAATCGGTGAAGTACACTTCCCAACTGAGTAACCTTTTCTGAGACTACGACCCTCCCTAACCCCCGTCCTCCTCTTCCCCTGTTGTCTCCTACTCTACCGACCTACCGTAGTGACTGAGCTACCTACACTCAAACTGACTTGAGGTCCTCAACCACTACCTGTCCCTCCGGACCGTTCGACGCTAAGTACCCCAGCGTTTCTCAGTCTGTGCTGACTCGTTGACTTGACTTGACTTGACTTCCGAACAGTACAGGTTCGAATCGAGGTCTAGAAAAGGGAATTTTGGACGAAGAAGGGTCAGAATAAGTGGTTTCATTTACAGTAGGTACTGAGGTGAGAAGGTATAGAGTCAGACTAGGTAATCGTTTGAAATATTCGAGATGGAAATTTTATGTCCTATAAGTCTTAGTCTGTTGAATCATGGAGATGACGATAGTAGGACTAGGATCCGTGGTAGTAAAGAGGGGATGTTATGATGGATAGTCAGAGGGTTGGAGGTGGGAATAGGAGGAGGTCAGATAATAGTTGTGTCCTTGGTCTTACTTTTACACTGTAGTATTTCATCTAGTATAGGGAAGAACCAAGTCTTCGGTAGGTTAACGATGGGTAGAGAGAGTCTTATTCTCAGTCTTAAGAATATCGTGAATCAGACGGGGTCAAAGTGATCGGAAAAACAAAGAGGACCTAGTGTGGTTTGTGTGAGGTCGGAGTCTCTAAACATGAACGAGAAAAAAGATAGATCGTACTAGAGCAAAAACACTTTTACGTTCCAGAAACGAATTACCAGTCGAAGGATCTCTCCGGAAAGGACTAGAACCATAGAGTGACTAAGAAGGACGGGAGGAAGGAAAGAAATAAACATAAGGACTGAAAATTGTGTAAGATTTTGAGATATATAAAGTGTATAAATAAACAGGTAGAGAGGGATTATCTTACATTCGAGGTACTGTCGTACAGACAGAACAAATGTCAACATAGGCGTCACGGATCTCGTTTCGGAGTTTGTATCATCGAAGAGATATGAATAAACACCTTTCTTACTAGGTCGGGTCACTGGTGATGTCCCTCTCTGGTATACTGAAATTAGGTTTAGGTACCACGGGTCCTCTCCGTGTGTTATCCTTGATCATTTTATTTCCTTAGAAGTAATAACAAAACTTGTCAACACGGACAGTACACAAAGTCATGAAAGAACTAAGACTACCTATTTCAAAGAGGAGCAGACGTGAGAAGTTTATCAGGACACCCCTCTGTCTCTAAAGAGACCCGTGAGAAAAATTCGGGCAACCATAGACCCTCAGAAAGATAAGGGAAAGAGGAGAAGGACTTCAAAGATTGGGTACTGAGACATGGGGTCGGTTCGGGACCCGTATAGACTGTGAAAGTGAGGAAACCCGAGGTGAGGACCTTGTGGACGTGAAAGGTGGATTAAAACCCACAGACTGTGGAAACAATTTCTACTATAACTGAGAAAACACAGGGATATATAAATCCTATCCCGGACCTTGTATGACGATGATGACGATTCAGCGAAGTCAGCACAGGCTGAGACACGTTGGGGTATCTGTCGTCGGGTGGTCCGAGGGGGTAGGGACCCTAAGAGATCCGTTCTTGTGACCTCACCCAACGGTAAAGGAAGAGGTTACGTACTCTCACTTTTTAGTTTCACTTCAGTGAGTCAACACAGGCTGAGAATCGCTGGGGTACCTGACGTCGGATGGTCTGAGGAGATAGGTACCCTAAAAGGTCCGTTCTCATGATGTCACCCCCACGGTAACGGAAGAGGTACCTTGTATGATCCGTAAGATAATAACCATGAACCTGATTCGGAAACGGATAAAGATGAAAATGAATGACGGTAAGTTATTTGGAGTAAGAGAGGTATAATGGTGTATCAGTGGTATTGTGGAATCATTTACACAGTCATTTGTATAAAGACACCACAACACTAATTCTCGTATCAAAACCTTAGGTTATATGACTCAGGACCGAGACATTGAACGACCAATATTTTAAACCCCTTTTTTTTCTATAAATTGAAGACATCGAAGAGAAGGAGATGACGATTTTACCTTTATTACGGTCTCTTTGAATGCCACTTCTGATTTAAGTTATGACATATGATTTGGGATCGTGAGACCTTGTTTCATCAAGTTACTCACTATTGTCCTTATAAGAGATCACATACTATTATTATTATCATGTCGATACTCATAGAACTTCTAGTCCCTGATATATAAATCGCAGATTAACATATCTGGAACACTTCCTACGTCTACCACTCTCCACCCCGACAACTACGGTCGACCCCGGTGTAATACTTCCCAATTCGGAAATAAGAAATCTATTACTTCTTATTAGTTTCTCAACATATTGTGGAATTTCGTTTCTCGTTCAATTTCTACTATAAACACTCATGGTTTACTCCTTCCGGTCCTCTCGACGTAGTCCGGTACAATTGTTGAGTAACTTGAAATACCACTGACTGTAGTCATTACGTGAGTCCGATATCAATGTACTACAGTCGGAAGTCTACTTTTGCCTTTTGAAGTCAGTTTGTAGACCAACAAATCAGATGGGTTGTAGTTTCTGGACCGACAAGACTTTGAAAGTCTACAAACCGACTTACCAAATCAAAAGTAGAAGTAGATTCCCCGGACCATCTGTGTTAGTGATACTAAAAACAGTCGAAATCCGAACTCCCAAGAAAAAAAAATTAATATTTTTGTAAAAATACCATTGTATTTTCCTTAAAAAAAATTTCTTTTTGTTTTGGAAGGATTAAGATGGTACGATTTTGTTGACCAAAATAAAAACATATAAGGGAAATATCGTATATTTCAAATATAACGAATGGGTGTCACTTGTATGCAAACACAGGAAAAGAAACGTGAATCACAATATAACATTACAAATTACAATTATATTAAGTACAACCTTTTATTAATGATATATTATAATAGTTGAGTTATTTGATCTGTAGATGACTTAAAATTGTAGAACTCTGACAACCTTTAAAAACATGAAAAAGTAATTTTACATATTAAAAAATAAATAATATAAAAAGGGAGATTTTTTAAAGTATCCTATTAGTCAATTTCCAGTTTCACAAAAATACTGAGTGATATATAAATATATAAGGTTTCCTTAAAATAATTAAATACAACTATTGTTATTACATACTCAAGAGATAAAATGGTTTTAGAATAGTTGTAACTATAATATTAAAGTTACGAAATTTAAAACCGATTAAATTGGTCAAGATTGTATTATTGTATATTCATTGTATAATATATACATTATATATACGTTGTGTACAAAATATGTACACACATAATATTAGATATAAACAGGAATAGAGAAAAAGAAAGGGTTTTGTAGTTATTTTTCTCTTTTTTACTAAAAAAAGTTCCATAGTTGAGTATCAAATTTTTTTACGTTCTCTTCAACAGTTACCCGGGTAAAAATCTTCACCCTTTTCAATCGTCTCAACTCTTTAAACTTTATACGACTGTCCACTTAGGTCACCCTTTGATATCTTTACTTATTATAATTATCATTATAGAATGTTGTATAGAAGAATTTATAGTCCGTAACAAGATTCGTAATATATATATTAAATATATAAAAAATATATACATACATATATAAATATATATACACACATTTTAGTAAATTAAGAGTGTTGTAGGAAACTCCATCTATAATAAAAATGGTAAAATGTTTGCTTCTTTTACTTCATACTCCAGTTTATTAAACAGGTCCCAGTGTATCGGTTTAAAGTTCGGGTTCGATAGATCCAAGTTTCAACTAAGGGAACTGATGTGTAACATGACGGAGAACTATTTCGGAGTCATTACACTTCGTGTCTCTTGGTATCTTCCGTCCCTGTTCCATGCCTTTAACTAACTTTCAGACACTTTTCTCTTCAATCTGAACGTTCAGGGAAGGGGTTTACTTATTTAGTTGGACCGTATAGAGGGATGGGACCGTCCTCTGGTCTATAAACTAGTTTTCTTTTTAACTCGGGATCTCCGGTTTCGTGTCTATTTAATCCAGGACACCATCGACCTCTGTTCCCGGTTCACTTTTGTCCTTTCAATTCACTCACAGATGAATGACTTACCACTCCGGAAACCGGGGGTACAGGACAAGTCGAATCTCATGAACCTATCAGTCCGCCAGTGTGAACGGAGAGAGTGGGTTCTCTTCCCTGACCTCTTAGACTGGTCGAAGTCTCTGCTCTTGATGTTTATGACTATGAAACCCTAGGGGTCGTTTGACCAGTTCATTGGGGGGATAATGAGATGTCACTTCGGTGGTTAGTTGTTTAAGGTAGGTAAAATGTGTCTCGAAGGTTAACTGAAAAATCATTGAATGACAATTTATACTTCTCGACGTTTTAAAGTGGTTTATAAACTTTTCTCTAAGCTGTTACTCTCTACTGTTTTCTTTGTTTGTCTTTTAATTTGAGTGTCCTTTATTTAATCCTTTATCTTCTTTTAAAACTTTACTAGTAATGATACTCTTCCCCTGCTGTCTCCCACTCTACCAACGTACTGTAGTAGTTGAGTCAGTTACACTCAAATTCATTTGAGGTCCTCAACCACTACCTGTCCCTCCGGACCGCACGACGTCAGGTACCCCAATGTTTCTCAGTCTGTACTGACTCGTTGATTTGTCTTGACTTGACTTGACTATGAATCTATTTTTATCCGTAACGTAAGTACTTTATTCTGATCCTACGAAAGAAAAAAATTTTTTTTTTTTCCTTATTATTTTCTGTTTCTTGAGCACTTTTAATTTGTGTACTATCGGCTTTCTTAGTTGTTTTACAAACCTTAATTTCTTTATCTTGTTTTTCTCAAACTGTTGTCTTCTCTATTCCTTTGACTTTTTTTTTTTTTTTTAGGTCCTCTAGATTGTAGGTTTGTTACACTCAAAGTTTTTCTCTTACGTTTTTTTTTTTTGAAGATACCGACGGCGACGACGACGACGATTCAGCGAAGTCTCGATTTCTTATGTATAAAGGTCAAATATTTCCGAATAGTTCCCACCTCGTTTTACCTAAATTTTTTGTTTTTTGATACAGTTCCCCGTAGTAATTCTTTGAAGTCTTGTGATCTTCTAATTTTTTTTTCACACGAGTCCGAGGGTCCCCTTTTATTACCATAATATATTCCCTAACTCTCTCATAACTTTATTGTAATTTAAAGAGTTTTTGTTTGTGATCTTTGATCTTATACTTTATCGTTACGGAATTTTAAAGACATTCTTTTAAAAAAAGTCGGTTCTTCAGAAATAGGTCTCTTGATGGTTAGTTAACACTTCCGTTTTAATTCCGTATAACTCTGAACATTTCAGAAAAATTTTTTAATGAAGGGCATAGAGAAAAGGTCCTCCGATGATATCCTATATACGGTGGTTTTACTCCCTCAATTTTTTCTCTCTCTCTTTGTACCCTAACCTTTTGTCCTCTATTTTGTTTCCTTTCTCCGTTTCTCTTAGGGTGTTACTAATATTTTTCCTTAGTATCTTGACTCTTTCATCGTAACTGTATCCATGTACACACGTACAAGTCAGTATAGACGAAGAAACACTGGGGTATCTGACACCGGGTGGTTCGAGGAGACAGGTCCCTTAAAATATACGTCTTATGACTTCTCCCAACGGTAAAGGAAGAGGTCTCCTAGAAGGATTGGGTCCCTAGCTTGGTTGCAGAAAACGTAGTGGACGTAACCGTCCGTCTGAGAAATGGTGACATGGTGGACCTCTCGGGCTTATATATATATCAATCAATCAAGTCAACGAGTCAGTACGGGTTGAGAAACGTTGGGGTACCTGACGTCGTGCGATCCGAAGAGATAGGTAGTGGTGAGGGTATCGAACGAGTTTGAGTACAGGTAGCTCAGACACTACGGTAGGTTGGTAGAGAAGAAGACAGTAGGGGAAGAGAAGGACGGAAGTTAGAAAGGGTCGTAGTCCCAGAAAAGGTTGCTCAGTCACGAAGCGTAGTTCACCGGTTTCATAACCTCGAAGTCGAAGTCGTAGTCAGGACGGCTACTTGTGAGTCCTGACTAGAGGAAATCCTAACTGACCGAACTAGAGGAACGTCAGGTTCCCTGAGAGTTCTCAGGAGAGGTTATGGTGTCAAGATTTCGTAGTTAAGAAGTCGTGAGTCGGAAGAAATATTAGGTTGAGAGTGTAGGTATGTACTGATGACCTTTTTGGTATCGAAACTGATCTACCTGGAAACAGCCGTTCCATTACAGAGACGAAAAATTATACGACAGATCCAACCAGTATTGAAAAGAAGGTTCCTCGTTCGCAGAAAATTAAAGTACCGACGTCAGTGGTAGATGTCACTAAAACTTCGGGTTTTTTTATTTCAGACTGTGATAAAGGTAACAAAGGGGTAGATAAACGGTACTTCACTACCCTGGTCTATGGTACTAGAATCGAAAGACTTACAACTCAAAATTCGGTTGAAAAAGTGAGAGGAGAAAGTGAAAGTAGTTCTCCGAAAAATCAAGGAGAAGTGAAAGACGGTATTCCCACCACAGTAGACGTATAGACTCCAATAACTATAAAGAGGGCCGTTAGAACTAAGGTCGAACACGAAGTAGGTCGGATCGCAAAGACGTATATTCAATTTACTCGTCCCACCGTTGTATGTCGGAACTTCATAAGGAAAGGGCTACACCTTGGTCAGACAAAAAGGTACAGGTACAACGAAGAACTGGACGTATGTCTAAAGAGTCCTCCGTCCATTCCACCAGACCTTTAGGGTAGAGAATCTCTCAAAAGGTGTTAAATAACACTAGGTGTGTCGGTTTCCGAAACCTCATAAGTTACTTCGTTTTCATCTACAAAAAGACTTTGAAAAAACGAAAAAGTTACTAGGTTGTCTACAACCTTTAAACTAGAGACCAAGGAGACGGAAAAGATTTTGGTCGAACTTGTAGACGTTCAAGTACCAAGTGTATAACAACTTCGGACCGAACCTCTTAAAACTCGTAATGAAACGATCGCACACTATACTCACGTTAACACGTCATCAAACTTGTAAGAAACCGTAACGGAAAGAAACCCTGACCTTACTTTCGACTGAAAAAGATCAGGACACCGGTGACGACTCAAAAGGTTTAAACGACCGTATACCTCATGTCGTGAAATTGTTGTGGTAGAAAATCCTAAATTTTATCGAATTGACTTTAAGGTAGTGGAAGTGATCGAAACAAGTATCACCACGAAGGATGACGGGTGAACTGAAGTGTAAGGTCCTACTTCCACTCACTAGTGTGGTAGTACCAATTGACCCAGTACTTCTAGAAAAAACATATCAAGAAGATACAAAAGAACGGTGGAAAAGAATTATAGAAGACGAAGACAATCCAGGTATGGTAAAGACAGGAAATAACACAAGTAGAAACGTACTTTACAAGGGAACCATAATATTCATACAAGGGAACCATAATATAATAAGGGAACCAAGGGAACAAGGGAACCATTATATACATGTTGTAGTATAAGTACTACAGCATGTCGTCTTTGATTGTATTGTAACGCTTCGTTAATATAAAGTTATTTTTTGACCCCCCAGCATCCTATCGTACATGTTTTTAACTTTCTCTTACTTCCCGAGGTCCTGAATACAGAAGTCCTTTTATTTACCTTGTCTATCTAATAGAGTATATGAACTATTACATCTTTGATTACCATGTCTCTTGATTTGTTTACTTTTTTGATAATTATAGAGGTCATTCCTTTCATACATGTTCTGTCCTTTATATCATGTGAATCGAATCGTGGTGTCCTGACCTTTTCCAGTCAAAAGTAAGGTTAGGGTTTCTTTCCATTACGGTTCCTTACGAGTATGATGACGTGTTAACGTGAGTAGAGTGTACGATCATTTCATTACGAGTTTTAAAAGGTTCGGTCCGAAGTCGTTATGCACTTGGCACTTGACGGACTACAAGTTCGACCAAAACCTTTTCCGTTTCCTTCGTCTCTAGTTTAACGGTTGTAGACGATCTAGTACCTTTTTCGTTCTCTTAAGGTCTTTTTGTAGATAAAGACGAAATAACTGACGCGGTTTCGGAAACTGACACACCTAGTGTTATTTGACACCTTGTAAGACTTTCTCTACCCTTATGGTCTGGTGGACTGGACAGAGAACTCTTTAGACATACGTCCAGTCCTTTGTTGTCAATCTTGACCTGTACCTTGTTGTCTGACCAAGGTTTATCCTTTTCCTCAGGCAGTTCCGACGTATAACAGTGGGACGAATAAATTGAAGATACGTCTCATGTAGTACTCTTTGTGACCCGATCTCCTTCGTATTCGACCTTAGTTCTGACGGCCCTCTTTATAGTTATTGGAGTCTATACGTCTACTGTGGTAGGAATACCGTCTTTCACTTCTCCTTGATTTTTCGGAGAACTACTTTCACTTTCACCTCTCACTTTTTCAACCGAATTTCGAGTTGTAAGCCTTTTGCTTCTAGTACCGTAGACCAGAATAGTGAAGTACCCTTTATCTATCCCTTTGTCACCTTTGTCACAGTCTGAAATAAAACCCCCCGAGGTTTTAGTGACGTCTACCACTAACGTCGGTACTTTAATTTTCTGTGAATGAGGAACCTTTTTTTCAATACTGGTTGGATCTATCGTATAACTTTTCGTCTCTGTAATGAAACGGTTGATTCCAGGCAGATCAGTTCCGATACCAAAAAGGACACCAGTACATACCTACACTCTCAACCTGACACTTCTTCCTACTCGTGGCTTCTTAACTACGAAAACTTGACACCACAACCTCTTCTGAGAACTCTCAGGGAACCTGACGTTACTCTAGGTTGGTCAGGTAAGACTTCCTCTCGTCAGGACCCACAAGAAACCTTCCTTACTACGATTTCGACTTCGAGGTCATGAAACCGGTGGAGTACACTTCTCAACCGAGTAACCTTTTCTGAGACTACGACCCTCCCTAACTCCCGTCCTCCTCTTCCCCTGCTGTCTCCTACTCTACCGACCTACCGTAGTGACTGAGTTACCTGTACTCAGACTCACCTGAGGTCCTCAACCACTACCTGTCCCTCCGGACCGCACGACGTTAAGTACCCCAGCGTTTCTCAGCCTGTGCTGACTCGCTGACTTGACTGACCTGAAGGGACCACCGAGTCTGCCATTTCGTAGACGGATGTTACGCCCTCTGGACCTAAGTTTGGGACTCAACCCTTCTAGAGGACCTCTTCCTTTACCGTTGGGTGAGGTCATAAGAACGGACCTTTTAGGGTACCTACCTCCTCAGACCATCCGATGTCAGGTACCCCAGTGTTTCTTAGTCTGTGTTGACTCGCTGAAGTGAAAGTGAATCGAATCGTTATCGGTTATGAATCTTGTTAAGTATTGGACTTAAAACTAAATCAGTTTTCCATATACAATTGATTTATTCCCTCTCCTTTTATCCACAGATCCCACTATCTTCTCTACTTATGAGTAGAAGGTGTTATCCCTAAATTTTCTTTTACGGATTTCGACTATTTAGTTTTTCTTAGTCATATTCGACTTAAAGGAATTAAAAAAAAATTAGTACACAAAGACACGACTGACGTTCAATGAATTGTTTATAAATGGATACACAAACCACAGAACGGCCCGTGACTTCTATTTATTTATTCGTCTTATTTTCGAAATGGGAATTTCTTTATCGAGTCTTGTGTCCACTCCCTTTTCTGTTTTTTGGTTCATCGATAGTTTATCTACTTTTCACGATATTATCTCTTTATACCACCCGTATTACCCTCTTCTTTCCTCCCGTAACGATCGAAACGGAACCCTCCTCCTTTTCCCTTCCTTCTCGAAAAGTCCGTTTACCTTAACTACACTTTTCTCAACCTCCATGGTCGTTTAAAGGAAACAGTACAGACAATTACGATCTTCCATCCTACACATCTTAGACCTGAAGGAGTTAAAACAAGTCAAAATAAACCCAGCCCAGTTCAAATCCCCGTAAGACACCTGTAAAAGTTCAGAGTCTTTCCATGGACGATAATTTTAGGTCGACTACAGGACAGAAACTCCATCTTTCTTTCGTGTATCGATATCTACCGTGTCACAGTAATTATCCTTCCGGTCCTTTTGTTATTTCACAAACTTCCGGTCCTTTTGTTATTTCACAAACTTCAAAAAACCATGTATATAGGAGAATGTCAGAGACACAGGGTAAACGGGACACACCTTCTGGTGACTTAACATTCGTCTCAAAGACTGAAAGGTTTATACGAAAGTAGGTTCGGAGAGGTTCGTTTTGACCGTCGTAAATTAGTAGAAAGTTTTATAATACGGACAACCATTTGTCTGTAATCGATACTCTTATTCGTAATCGGGTGTACAAGGAACCAAGGGAGAGGAGGTAGGAGTGATATTAATAGGATCAAGTCCACAACTATAGTTTGTACTGTGGACTAAGGACTGAAGGAAGAGAAACGGAGGTCGGAGAAGGTAAGTCAAGTAAAGAGGAACCGTGGTCTAATTGACAACGACTTTGTGTCTGGATTACCACCGTAAGGAAACTAATTTTTTTTCTTGTTCTTTCTTTTCGTTAAAATTACGGAGGGGTATCGGATGTTCTAGTTCAGGTCTGAGAAGACAGATCGAAGGACCGGCGTTTGATGTAAAGATCGTGGGAAAAGGTAGTAAGAAGAAAGTAGTAGAGGGAGATGAAGGATGGTGTGTGTGTGGATACGTGTTACAAGAAAGAGATTTAAAGGGATTTGAAGAGACTTTAGAATAAGAAGCTTGTACCACTTGAAAGTACGGTAGTTTATAATCGTACACAAAAAGAGAGAATTTACAGGAAACCGTATCCATAGAAGAATAGAATTCCGGATTAAGTTTACAGAGATGAATACCAATTCTCGTACTACAGACTAAGTGGTCCTAGATTGGGTCCTAATAATTTACACACTGAACTTGTTCAATGGATTCGAATGAAACGAAATCTTTATTTTCACCTTTTATTATCATGGACGAAGTGTCCCACTCTATATTTGTCGTGCACATTTTGTGGATCTTGTTACCGTCCATGTATCAAACTCGAGTTACTTACAATCGAGGTCAAATTTATTATTATTTACTTATTAATTACTTGTTTTAATTTACAGGAAAAAGTAAATAGGTTCCTTTTAACTAGTAAAGAAGTTGAAGGCGATTCCTTTTAATTAGTATTCGTTAAGTATAACGGACACTGTAAATGAAGGTCTAAAGAAGATGAAATATGTTATAGTCAGTATATCTTATATAAGTTTTACTAAAAAATTTATTTCATTATAATTGAAGACTTCAAAATTTTTTATAACAAAGTTTGTTATAAAATATGGATTTATAACAATCCTTCACTGAATTGTCGTCGTCGTCGTCGTACCTAAGTATAGGACCTAGTCGGTGGATGATTATTACACTAGAACACACACACGAGTCAGCGAATCATAGGTTGAGAAATGTTGGAATACCTGACATCGGGAGGTCCGAGGAGACAGGTGCCCTAAGAGGTCCGTTCTTATGTCCTTACCCAAAGGTACGAGAGGAGGTCCCCTAGAAGGACTGGGTCCCTAGCTTGAGTGCAGAGGACGTAACGTCCACTCAAGAAATGGGCGGCTCGGTGGACCCTTCGGGTTACACTAGAAGCCGTTCACTGTTTTGGAGTCAAAGATACACAAATTTTCCTTCTTTTTGTATTAAATAGACTGTCTCCTAAGTTACCATTAAAAGGAAGTCTCCAAAGGGTCCCAGACGTCTGTTTCGGATTTTGAAAGCCGATCCATGTGTTCAGAGAGGTGGTAGACCGGAAACAGATGGAAAGGTCGAAACAGATGGTGTGAGAAGGAACATGAACAATGAAGTTACTAAGATTTTACGAACGTAAAGCCCAAACAGGTCCAAAAACGTAAAAACATGTACGACAAGTAAGACGGACTTCACAGGAAGGGAAGGGAAGACGAATGGATCAAGAAGTAGGAAGTTTTTAGTAATTTTATAAATATCTTATGGATTGTTATATACAAGACACAAGGAGACCAGTAAGATATCTACAGATTACGGTAAACCATATCAGGTTGACGGAAGTTGACGTAGGTTTGACTTTTAGTCTCGATAACTCTGAGAATATCAAGTGGGTTGGATTGGGTTGTGACGAGTTCGACTTCTTCATCATGATCTCTCTTCTCTGACTGAGTTCCAGTACCTTTAGAGTTAATAAATGAAGACACATTGACATTAATAGGGTCTCAAGTCGTCGAATCTATTGTTGGAATAATAATAAAGAGTTTTAAAACACTCAGTCCTTAGGTCAGTCTCGATCCTATCAACGAAAAAGAAGAGGTGCACCTTAGTTCACTCTAGTGAGTCACTATTAAACACCGGTCTCCCGTCTACCATTGTCTAATTTCTACCGACATTTAAGAAACTAGGAGTTAACTCGAAGTGAGTTACGAAACTTGGAACCGAAGTAAACCGGGGGAGAAGGGAAGGTCTTTTCCGAAGGGACCATCTAATCGACGTTTCTTAGACGGACGTTACGTCTTCTGGGGCCAAGCTAAGGACCCAGTCCTTCTAGGGGACCTCTCCTCTCTCCGATGGGTGAGGTCATAAGAACTCGAAGGAACCATCGAGTCGACCATTTCTTAAGTGGACGTAACGCCATCTGGACCCAAGTCAGGGACCCAACCCTTCTAGGGGACTTCTTCCCTTTCCGATAGGTGAGGTCATAATAACGGACCTCTTAAGGTACCCCAATGTTTCTCAGTCTGTAAGTGAAAGTGAAAGTGAAAGCCTATCAAAGTTACACTAGAGAAACGATCTCATGTACGATTCAGTGAAGTCAACACAGACTGAGAAACTCTGGGGCACCTGACATCGGGCTACCAGAGGAAACAGGTCTCCGAAGAGATCCGTTTTTATGACCTCACCCAACGGTAAAGGAAGAGGTCCCCTAGAAGGGATGGGTCCCTAGCTTTGCCTCAGAGGACGTCGAGGACGCAATGTCCGTCTAAGAAATGGTGACTCGGTGGTCCCTTCGGGTTTATTATTTCCGTAGAGTATGTACGATTCAGTGAAGTCAGTTCTCATACACCTTAGAATCCCGAGTTTCTCTTTTACAAGGGTCTTCTGTCCTTCACCCTTAATGGTCAGAGAATTCTGAACCCGAACCTTTGATCGTGTCACAGTGAAGGCATCATAGAAGAACCAGTTATGTTAGTATTTCGGGTAGGTCTGAGGTCCCTTCCTGTGTGTCTGGGGTAGACAGTGACCCTCCTCCTAGTTTCTTAAATGTCGGTAGAAATTAGACAATGGTAGACGGGAGACCGGTGTTTAATAAATGTAAGAAGGGTGTCGTGTTATGTAAGTGGAGGAGTTTCCTGGACGGGGAGGTTTGAGTCGGATAATATCGTAGTCTGAGTCCCAGTTGTAGGTACTAGAGTGGTAGACTTATTCAAGGTCCGCACCTACTTATAGGAGTCTACATCAAGGATCCCACATCAAAGAAATCGTAACAAGAAAAGGTGACTTCTAGAGACTTTGCTTTTTCAATGGAAGGGGTGTATGTGGGTTGATAACTAATATTGCCACTCGTCCGTATTTCATTGACGACGTCTGTAAGACGAGTTTCCTCCCACCACCAACACCACCATCTTCCTTCTCTTCATGTTTCGTCAGTGACCATGAATCTTTAAGACTTTAGATCGGTTTGTGAACTACGGTCAAGAAAGTAATTCCGGATGAAGAAGAGGGACCCTTACTCAGAGACACTGAAAACCAAGACGGGAGACTCAGTGGGAAGAAAAAGGTATTCTTTATCGGGTAAAAATATCAACTTATCAAAAAAGTCGGACGAGAGACGGACATCATCTGACCCTCAGGTTTCTGAAGAAAAGTAAAGTATGACGGAGACAGTCAAAGTCCGGTTCGATTGCATTAGGAAAATTTTAAATCCCCTAAAGGACACATAGCTTAATATGAGATGAGGTAATAGGTTTTGTGTGTGTGTGTTTAGAAAGTCTATCATAAAGAGCTGGAACCAGGGGGACACTTGGACGACACCTTACTGTGGCAATTCTGAGAATCTTTGGGATGATAAATTGTGTCTCATAGGTATTCCGTGTCGAAACTCTAGGAGTCTTTTTTAAACAAAGGTGATTCTTATTGAAACTTTCGTAGATACTCTGTGACGGAATTTAGAAAGACTGGATATGACAACCACTCTTACATTTAACCACGTCGGTATACCTTTTGTCATAACTCAAAGAAGTTTTTTTATTCTTATCTCGATATTATACTAGGTCGATCAGATGAAGACCCATATATAGGTTTCTTACACTATTGTTATTAATCTTTTCTATATGTATGGGGATACAAGTGGTATCGTAATATATGTTTTCGATTCTATACCTTTGTTGGATTCGCGGGTAGTTGTCTACTTACCCATTTCTTCTACACCACACACACACATATGTATATGTGTCTGTGTGTGTCTGTGTCTACGTGTGTGTGTCTCTTTATGATGAGTCGGTCTTTTTCTGTTTTGGAGATAAACGGTATTGTACTCACTTAGAACTCCCATAATCCGGTTCACTTTATTCAATCTCTTTCTGTTTATGAAATACTAAAGTAAGTATACACCTCATATTTTTTTTTTTTGATTTGTTTTTGTTTGTGTATCCATGTCTCTTGTTTCGTCACCAAAGGTCTTTCCTTCCCCCCACCCTTCCCACTTTACTCATTTTCCCTAGTTGACATACCACGATTTACCTTTGATTTGAAAACTATTCGTACGACATCACATATATCTTCAACTTTATATTATAACATGTGTACTGACAATATTTGGTTACAATGGAGTTAATTTTCTATAGAAAGACTTCAGAATTTTTTTCTAGAATGTCAACGTAGAAACCGAACAAAAATGGACCACTACAGTAAAACAGTCGTTGTGGAATGTAAACTAGAAATGGTACTCCGGTAAGAAATGAAAACTCTGAGAACGCGACGAACCTTTATGATAGGACCCAAGAAGAAATCAAATGAAGAGAGAAGATTATAAATTAATATTTATTGATGTTCTTCGGTCAACTGTGAAACCTGAAAGACAGATCTTTGGGGGGTTGATCTAGGAGTTCAAGTAATCCATGGAAAGATAAAAGGTACAACGGTATCCATTGGAACAAAAGTTTGGAAGGAGACCGAAGGTTATTGTTAAAGAACTGACAAGACTTTCACTAGAGGTTGTGGAGGAGGTCTAGAAAGATCGAAAGTGATTGTCTGAGGAGTTCCAGGAAGTTCAGTGATGGGTAAAGGTCAGAGTTTTAATTACAGTGTATAAACCCCAAACCCAATGTCTTCACGGGTTAATGGTCAATAGTCGAAGATAACACCAACGGTCAACAAGGGATTGTTTGACAGAGTTTCGAATCATTGAATTTTTTTTTTTAGTAAACAGAGAGTTAAAACACACAGTTATAAACTCCATTCCGAACTTATTGGTCAAGAGTCGGGGTATACTTTACTTGACCCCAGTCGACTACCATAAGTCGATCTTCAACTCGACTAGACTTCCTAGGTTCTATCGAAGTGAGTGTACTGACTCCGTAATCGTTCTGCTCTGAATAGGAAGAGAACTTCCGGAAGAGAAACAAGGAGAGAACTTCCGACCCGAGTAAGTTCGGGAAGAGAAGACGTACATTAGAGTTTAGGACAAGTACTTCATACAGGTCTGTACAACAGTTTGTAGAATATACTGTGGGTTCTTTAAGTTCTTAGTCACAAGGTTCTTTTTCCTTCACCTTCGAAGGTCAAAAAATCAGGACTCAAACCTTTGACAGTCAAAAACGGTATAAAATAAATAATCGATCTCTTTCCGTTACGGTTTCTTACGAGTTTGATGTCGTTTTAACGAGAGTAGAGTGTGTGATCATTTCATTACGAGTTTTAAGAGGTTCTGTCGTTATGTACTTGACACTTTAAGGTCCACAAGTTCGACCAAAATCTTTTCCGTCTCCTTGGTCTCTAGTTTAACGGTTGTAGGCGACCTAGTATCTTTTTCGTTCTCTCAAGGTCTTTTTGTAGATAAAGACGAAATAACTGATACGGTTTCGGAGACTGACACACCTAGTGTTGTTTGACACCTTTTAAGACTTTCTCTACTCTTATGGTCTGGTGGACTGGAGGGAGAACTCTTTAGACATACGTCCAGTCTTTCGTTGTCAATCTTGGTCTGTACCTTGTTATCTGGTCAAGGTTTGGTCCTTTCTTCAGTTCCTACATATAACAGTGGGACTAATAAATTGAAGGTACTTCTCATGTATTACTCTTTACGACCCGACCTACTTCGTGTTCGACCTTAGTTCTAACGGTCCTCTTTATAATTGTTGAAGTCTATACGTCTACTGTGGTGGGAATTCCGTCTTTCACTTCTTCTTCGGAGAACTACTTTCACTTTCCTTTCTCACTTTTTCAACCGAATTTCGAGTTGTAAGTCTTTTGCTTCTAGTACCGTAGGTCCGGGTAGTGAAGTACCGTTTATCTACCCCTTTGTCACTGTCTGAAATAAAAACCTCGAGGGTTTAGTAACGTCTACCACTGACGTCGGTACTTTAATTTTCTGCGAATGAGGAACTTTCTTTTCCATACTGGTTTAATCTGTCGTATAATTTTTCGTCTCTGTAATGAAACAGTGGTTTCCAGGTAGATCAGTTCCGATACCAAAAAGGTCATCAATACATACCTACACTCTCAACCTGATATTTGTTTCGACTCACGACTCCTTAACTACGAAAACTTGAGATCACAACCTCTTCTGAGAACTTTCAGGAAACCTAACGTTCCTCTAGGTTGGTCAGGTAGGATTTCCTTTAGTCAGGACTTATAAGTAACTTTCCTGACTACAACTACGACTTCGAGGTTATAAAACCGATGGACTACGCTTTTTCACTGAGTAGACTTTTCTGGGACTACGACCTTTTATAACTTCCGTCGTCCTCTTCCCCTACTGTCTCCTACTCTACCAACCTACCGTAGTGACTGAGTTACCTGTACTCAAACTCATTTGAGGTCCTCAACCACTATCTGTGCCTCCGGACCGTACGACGTCAGGTACCCTAGTGTTTGTCGACCTGTGTTGACTCGTTGATTTGACTTGACTTGACTGACTTTCGTTAATCTCCCAGACGTGTCTATGTTTCCCTTTCCTATACTTATAGTAGAGTTATCTTCCTCGTAGTTTCTTAAACACCGGTATAAATTAGACGGTGTATTTTTTCACTTCAACGAATCAGCACAGGTTGAGAAACGCTGGGGTATCTGCCATCAGATGGTCCGAGGAGACAGGTACCCTAAAAGGTCCGTTCTCATGACCTCACCCAACGGTAAAGGAGGAGGTCGGTGTATTTCTTTCAATTGTCGTTTTGTTTTTCAACTTAGGTCTAGAAGACGGAGGTCTACGTACGTATTCAGTATCGTGAGTAAGTAAGTAAGTACTAAGTCGTTCGTAAAGACTTTACAGGGACAGACAATCTATGGTATAATCTACGACTCTGTCCTATATTTGTAACTTTTCCATATTTGAGATAAGATCTTATTGGGTATCAGATTACTCTAGTCATCTATACAATTGTCTATTACAATTTACGATAATCTTTTACTTTAATAATCAACGAGTCAGCAAACAGACTGAGAAACTCTGGAGTACCTGACATCGGGCGGTTCGAGAAGACAAGTACCTTAAGAGGTCCGTTCCTATGACCTCACCTAACTGTAAGAGAAAAGGTCCCTTCTTAGACCCAGAGGACGCAATGTCCGTCCAATAAATGGTAGAATCGGTGGTCCCTTTGGTCTACGACAATCTCTCAATACGGTTTACGATTCCCTTGTGGTTTCTCCCTCCTTTATAGATGTCAGTCCATCTCCCTCTAGTCGTCCGGAGGATCTCTTCACTGAAATCTCGACTTAAAAAAAAAATTCAGAAGGAAAAAAGATTCCGGAGGAGTCTGTTAGTAAAACGGGAAAACGTAAAGAAAAAGAAACAATACCAGAACTAGAGACGGAGGATATGTTACAGTACTTGGAGGTAGGTATCAAGAAGTCCGTGAGACAGATAGTCTAGATCAGGGAACTTAGATAAACAGTGAAGGTGATATATTGGTATTCCCTAAACTGAATCCAGTATGGACTTACTAGATGACCAAAAGGGATGAAAGAAGTTAAATTCCGACTTAAACCGTTATTCCTCAAGTACTATACTCGGTATCAGTCGAGGGCCAGAACAAAAACGATTGACATGTCTCAAAGAGGTAGAAACCGACGTTTCTTATATTAGTTAGACTAAAGTCATAACTGGTAGACCACTACAGGTGCCCATCTCAGAAGAGAACACAACAACCTTCTTCCACAAACGATACTGGTCACGTAAGAGAGCCGTTTTGAGACAATCGGAAACGGAACGAAGTAAGACATGAGGTTCCGGTTTAAACTGGTAATGAGGTCCATAGAGAATTGAAGGATAAAAACGTAAGGTCAGGGGATATTACTTTTCCTGTAGAAAAACCACACAATCAAGATTTTCCAGAACATCCAGAAGTATCTTTGGCAAGTTGAAGTCGAAGAAGTAGTAATGACCAACCCCGTATCTGAACCTAATGATACTATTACTTACCAAACGGAACATTTACTTGTCTTTAGTAAGACGACAAAAACTCTGACGTAGGTTCATGACGTAAAGTCTGAGAAAACAACTGATACTACCGATGAGGTAAAGGAGATTCCCTAAGGACGGGTGTCATGATGTTACCAGTAGACTCAATTTAAGTGGGTAAGGTCGGGTAAAATGAAGTGACTAAGGATTTTACAGACACAAGTGAGAACGGTAGAGGACTAACTACTTGGATTGTAACGTCCAAGGATACGTTATAACAAGAAATTTCGTAGTCTGAAATGAAGGTAGTGGTTAGTGTAGGTGTCGATCCACAACAAAAACGAAACCGAGGGAGAGAAGTAAGAAAGACCTTAATAAAGAGGTGACTAGAGGTCATCGTATAACCCGTTGATGGCTAGTACCCTAGGTCAGGGTAGTGAAGTACCGTTCATCTACCCCTTTGTCACCGACTGAAATAAAACCCCCCGAGGTTTTAGTGACGTCTACCACTGACGTCGGTACTTTAATTTTCTGTGAATGAGGAAGTTTCCTTTCAATACTGGTTGGATCTGTGGTATAATTTTTCGTCTCTGTAATGAAACAGTTGTTTCCAGACAGATCAGTTCCGATACCAAAAAGGTCATCAGTACATTCCTACACTCTCAACCTGATATTTCTTTCGACTCGCGGTTTCTTAACTATAAAAACTTGACACCACAACCTCTTCTGAGAACTCTCAGGGAACCTGACGTTCCTCTAGGTTGGTCAGGTAGAATTTCCTTTAGTCAGGACTTACAAGTAACCTTCCTGATTACGACTTTGATTTCGAGGTTATTAAACCAGTGGACTACTCTTCTTAACTGAGCGACCTTTTCTGGGACTACGACCCTTTCTGACTTCCGTCCTCCTCTTCCCCTACTGTCTCCTACTCTATCAACCTACCGTAGTGGCTGAACTCCCTGTACTCAAACTCGTTCGATGTCCTAAACCACTACCTGTCACTTCGGACCGAACGACGTCAGGTACCCTAGTGTTTCTCAGTCTGTACTGACTCACGGACTTGACTTAAAGAAAAAAATAATGAAACGGGTTCATAAAATAAAAAATTAATTAAATTAACCTCTTATGAAATGTTATAACACTACGGTATGTAGTTGTACTTAGTCAGTGTCCATACGTATACGGGGGGAGTAGGACTTGGGGGGAAGGGTGGAGGGAGAGGTGGAATAGGGAGACCCAATAGGGTCTCGTGACCGAATCTCACGGGACGAGATACGTAGTTTGAACGTGATCAGTAAACAAAATGTATACCATTACCCGGACCGCACGACGCTAAGTACCCCAGCGTTTCTCAGTCTGTGCTGACTCGTTGACTTGACTTACATATACAAAGTTACCATAAGAGAGTCTAGTAGGGTGGGAGCGGAAGAGAGTCACTCAGGTTTTCAACAAGAAATGTAGATACCGAGGAAAGGACGGGACGTACATCCTAGTAACCATGGTAGAAAGATTTAAGGTATATATACGTGATAATATGTCATAAACAGAAAGAGAAAGACTGAATGAAGTGAGACATATTATCCAAGGTCCAAGTAGGTGGAGTAATCTTGACTCAAAATTTTCGATTTCTCTTAAAGGATTCTTCTGTTCTGTCACTTTCTGAAAGATCCGTACCCGACTCTTCTCCACCCCACTCCTTTGTACCTTACAGACCCCTTGCTACTCCCCAAGTGTACTAACTCCACCTTTTACACTCGTCATCTTTGGACTTTAATAAAATTACAAAAAAGAACTCCATCAGTCTTTCCATATCCCTCTTCCCCTAGTCTCTGAAGTAAAGTTGGATTACAAAAAGGATAACTGAGATTCTCAACACTGAGGTCTCGAAAAGAAACAAAGATAAACGTTGGGACGGTGGGGTAAAGAAGTAATTTAGTGTCGTTATCCTGATCTCCTTCTATTCTTATAAATTACAAGACATAAATGTAGGTCATCGTAAATTTGAAGACAGAAGGTTGTTCTCACGTTCAGGACCCATTACCTGACACACAGTATTTACAATAAGTACGGAGAAGTATACTAAGAGACTTCTGATGTATAATTCGGGTTGGAATTAGGAATGACCTTATCTCTAACTATACCAAGTTGTTTCTCCAATAAAAAGAACCGTAGTCTGAGGTTGTACGATTCAGTTTCTGGATAAGGTTATGGGTAGGGGACGTTACGGATACACTTTTAGTCTTTTTTTCATGTAGGGGACCCATGTATGTCGGGATGTGATCCAAAGTCACCGAACCTCTTATCTCGTCCCAGACTTAAAGTCGACGGTAAACAAAAGACGGCGTCCGTCGAAACACTGTACTTGTTTTACACACTGAGATACAAGACCGGGGCGGACCAATAACCACAAGATGACAATTTAAGTCTTGTGTCGGAGACCTGCGTTTGGTTCCTTCAATCAAAGACAGGGGAAGAGGGGTGTAGAAAATTAATATTGTAAAACACTAAATGACAAGTTTGTGATTCGTTTAGAAGGAGGAAAACAGAAATAAAAAGACAGACTTTCGAGGTCTCTGACAAGGAAGGATACCTTATATCTCGAGGTAAACAGTCCTTATTCAAACCGTTCGTATTATAAGATAGGTATGAAAAGTAGACTGAATCCTTTTACTACCCAAAAAAATTCACAAAAAAAAAGTCACTTATTTAGTAAAATTTTGTGATTATGGTCTTTATTTTTCTTTCTCCCTCTCTTTTACAACGGCTGTTGGGACAGAGGATAGTATTATTGACAAGAGTAAAGAGGTATATTGGAACCACTGCAACAGAGGTTTAAGGATTTAAGGTTTGAGACAGGAGTACATACAGTAAAAAAGTAACAAAATTATTTTCTTATGTAAAGTAAAATAAAAGACATGAAAAATGACTTATCATAACCGGGGGGGTTTAAAGTACAAAGTAAGTACGTATATAGGTTGTTCAAAATGTGTCAAGAATATTGAACGGTCCGACATAAAATCTACTGTTCCTAAGTCATTGTTTATACGGTTTCTGAAATAGGACACCTAAATTAAGATCAATTTTTCTGTATGTTGGTTGTTACGTATATATCGTTTTACAGTCCACGATATTTCGTTTAATTTCGTTCCGTTTCCTTATCTCTTGTTACAGCGTCCCTTACTGGTAAAATCTTTTACGGAGAGCCTCACCTATGTGTTAATGAATTATGACTATGGTTTAAGTTTGTAAATCTAGTAACAAAGACTCTAACGGATAGTCACTTTATGTATAAATACAAAAATAATTTTCAAAGGAAATCGTATTTTGAGACTTTCTCCTGATGATCGTCAAAATCGAGGACCAAAAAGGATTTCTAATATTAGTGGTGTTAAGTGTACAGTCTCCCGTTTTACAATCGTTCTCTCTTAAGATCCTTCTACCGTTTCATCTTTCGTGGTCCTAAGATAGAGGGGTGGACGGTTGTTGACGTGATCGTCTTAGACGGAGGACATTGATAAACGTTGAGACCTTGGATAGCTTCTGAACGACCGTTGAAGGTCACCTTCTGAACGAAGACTAGTGTCTCCACGTCTGTTTCTTCGTCCGTCAGCAACGACGTGGAGGGTGGGGCAACGTTCGCGGATGGGTATGTCGTTTTAAGGTCCCCTAAATTTCCCGACGGTAATGATAAGAGGGAGAGAAAAAGAGACTACCTTAACTTCTCTCTTTATCTTCCAAACTAAGACCCTAAATAAATCCCCAAACTTTAAAAGAGTTCAGCCGGTACTCCCTTTTTCTTTGTTCGGTGTCGTTGTAGACTTGGGAACTTTTCTAGGACTCTCTTTCCCCCTTCCCTTTTGTTGTCGGTAGTCGGGTTGGTGAACACAGAAGACGGGGAAGGGTGGATAGAGCGGGTGGGATGGTCGGGTGTGACGGACCATGAACTTTAGACACCGATTTCCTGGTAATGGTGTATTGAAGTTTTTATTAATTGGTGGGAAGGAAGGCTTTGGGTGGGTTTAAGTGAGTAAGTTGTGAATGAAAAAAATTAGGTGAGTCTTGAAAAAAGGATACTCGGGGGAGGGATTTACCTCAACCCCTCCCCCCTTACGTACGACTCAACCGGAAATAAAAAAAATTCTCTGAAAAACTAGGTTACTCCGGGGGGGGTTTATTGACTTGAAACCCAAGACTAACCAACAAAATAAATAAAAAAAGAGGTTTTCAAATTGGAGGAGGGGTGGACTCGGACTATTTTGGAACTAGTACCCAAACCCAGGGTATCCGGAGTTTCTCTCAGGAATTTGAATTCCTACGACCTATCGAAGGAATTGACTCTACCCCTTGAGTTCTTATACCTACTCTAAAATTTCTATAAGTCAGAGTACTTCCTTCGTACTCTCTACCACTCAGTAGCGTGAATAGACTTGTAAGACGACGTCTGAGTAAGTGGTCTTTATAACCAGTTCAAATAACTACGACCATCAATGTTCAAAGAATTGTTAAGAGACTGTTTAATTTTTTGTTGGTTGTTGTAAGGGGAGAACGTCGTTTAAGATGACTGGGACGTCGTAGAGGTGAGGGACGTCTGGTAGAGTTCGTCTTGTTGTGTCGGTTTGACCACTTCGTTGACTCGTTCAGTTCACTCTTACTTCTCGAGACCTTTAACCGGAGTCAGGAATAGTCGCTGATCAGTAGGTGAGGGTCTCGTCATGTGGTGGGTCGGACGACTCTTTCTATTCTCTTTGTCTTTCTTCTCCCTTTCTCAATTTGGTGGGGAGGACTGGTTGGCCACTATCTTCACTTCCGACTCTGAGTCCGAGTCCTCCGGGGTCTCTTCTCCCTCTTCAGATTCAGAGAATATTGGGGTCACAGGTCAGAGTGTGGTTCAAAGTGACCTGATCTCGACCTCTGGGGGTAGAAACCACTGACACTTCTTATGGTCACATCACCACCAAAGACTGTTCATGTTGGAATTTGGGTAGGGGGAGTTCACAGTTGTGTTGTGGGTCACGGTGGTTTCTCTAGATTATTAGGACGGTGTCGGTTACCTTTCGGACCCGAAAGACCTACACGAGTTAAGTAGAAGACAAGGTCCGTAGTTTTAGTTCTTCTTCCACGACAGTGGGTGTCGACGGTTCAGTTCGGGTAAACTTCCCTTTTATTCGTGTCTTGGTTCGTGTCGGCTTTGAAGAAGGGGTCTCGGTCAGTCGTGGAGGAAGACTCCAATACCTGTGTCTTACAGGTCTCGGGGGTCAAAGGGGACGACTTCAGGGTCTCGAGTACCTATGGTGGAGAAACCTCGGTCCTTGAGACCTTCGTTTCGGTTGACTCTCATGGTCTCTAGGATCAGTCGACTGAGCCTTTCCGTCCTTCTTCTTTCGACACTACACCAGTCTCCCGTTAGACCCTCCCATAAAGACAAAACTTGACCTACTTTGACTTACTCGTTTACACTCATTCTAGTTCCTGAAACCGTCCAGTCGATTCACTCTCTATGGTAGTCTCGCTTGTGTACAAACTCTATCCGACAGTAGACTCGGTGTTGTGGTACCTCCTCTTCCACGGGACCTACGCGTGGTCCGGGGACCACTACGAAAGCGGAGAGCAATAGGGACTTACGTTGTCCTCCATGTAGGTCCGACTCCTCCTCTTCGTTTAGAAAGTCCTCGAGAAGGACTTGTTTCTTTCAGGAGTACTCGGACTAGGATTCGGAATCCTCGGATAAGAGGGGTGGCTTTGAGTAGTGGGATCTACACCTAACAAGGTACCTACTCTGGGATCTCGGATTCCCCGGACACCAAGTGGACTACCCCTTCCGTCAAACTTCAACGGAGGATAATACCGGTTAAAATAACCTTCGTGTCCACGGCCCTTCTCAGGGGTCCTGGGATCTCGTCCTCCGTAGTTAAACGTCCTCTCGGAGAGGAGGTAGCACCCATCTGGATTGTCAACCGGGAGTGTCCTTCGGGTTTCGTTGGTCTGATAAGTCTGTTCTAGTTCGTCTACGACCACGGTGGACCTAAGTCCGGACCAGGTTATCGGTCACCAAAGAATAGCCTTCCGGGACTCCCCGGGTTCCCGTACGTCGTGTAGGAGGGACTTGGACCCTTTGGATACGGTCTAGGGGTACCTCCTGGACCCACAGGACCATCGGGTCTCCCAGGTGCAGACGACACAGGGGGTGGGAGAAGGTCCCTCCCCCACCACTAGGGAAGACCCTACCGGGTACACTGTGGGACGTCCCACTGGACCACACCCCCCTAGTCCTAGTCCAGGATCTGGTATGGTATCTCCGGTACCACCGGTTCCTCCTTTACTTGGAAGAGAAGGAGGTCAGACTCCCCGGTCTTTTCGAGCAAGACTTCCTCTGAGGGTTTACCTCCTCCCCTGGGACCACCCCCACACCAACCTCTACCACCCGTAGTAGAGGTGTTTCCGGGACCGTCACCGTACCCCCACTTCCGTCACCTGTAACGGGGGTGCTTCCGGGACCACCTCCTTACCTACGACCACCATCTGTGACCGGGGTACTTCCGAAACCTGTACCCCCTGCCTGGGGTACCGGTGGTCGGAGTACTACAAGGACCAATAACTCCGGTGTTTGTAACTCCCGGTGAGGGAGTGGTGGCATCGGCACTACCGGGACCGGTACCCTCCTTACACCCCGGTGACTCTCGTACTGCCTCCGGTGTCGGTACCTCCTCTGACCTTTGAAAGGGGGATCCTAGTCCTTGTTCCATTCACACCTACGGCTGAAAGTGGTGAAGATAAGTTGAATCATGACCTTCAACATCGGTCTCGTTCATCCGTTCTTTTTTTTTTAACTTTGGTTAAAAGTTAACCTAAACTTAACTTTGGTTTAGGTTAGGAAAGGTCTAACCTTTCCTACTTTATTTTTATAGAGATAAACGTCTACCATATTAGAATATACATCTTTTATGATTTCTAAGGTGTTTTTTCAGACAATCTTGATTAATTAATTAAGTCTTTTTTTTAGTCCTATGTTTCAGTTGTGTTTTAGTCAACGTAAAGATACGTGATTCTTACTCGTTAAACTTTTCCTTTAATATTTTTGTTAGGAGAATGATATCGTAGTATTTCTTATTTTATGAATCCTTAATTGAATCCTACAATTCACGTTACTTTTGATATTTTATAACGACTTTCTCTAATTTATTCTGTATTTATTTACCTTTGTGGAGTATAAATACCTTACCTTCTAAATTATAACAATTTTTTACTGTTATAACGGGTTTTGTTAAATGTCTAAGTCACACTAGGGATGGTTTTATGGTTGATGTTAAAAAAAAAACGTTATACTTTTTCGTATGATTTTAAGTGTACTGTAGAGTTCCCTGGGGTGTTTGTGTTTTGTTAAAACTTTTTGTTTTGACCTTCTGAGTGTGAAAAACTAAAGTTTTGAATGATGTTTCAATGTCATTAGTTTTATCACACTATGACCGTATTTATGTCTGTATTTCTAGTTACCTATCTTATATGTCGGGTCTTTATTTGATATTGTATATACCAGTTCACTAAAAACTGTTTTCAGAGATCTGGTAAGTTACCCCCTTCTTGTTCGAAAAGTTGTTCACTAAGACCCCTTTTACCTGTATGTATACATTTTATTACCTCAATCTGGAAGTCGATTGTAGTATATTTTTTTTTTTAAGAAGTGCCTAGTTCCCGGATTTACATTCTGGATTTTGTTATTTGAGAATCTTCTTTTATCCTGTTTTCGAAGTACTGTAACTTGAACCTTTACTAAAGGACAGATACTGTAATTCCTGTATTCATTGTTTTCTTTTTAATCTGTTTATTATGGAGTACTTTTAAAATTTTGACATACGTAGTTTTCAGTCTTATTGTCATTTTTCCTTTTGTTGTCTTGTCCTCTTATATAACCGTTTAGTAAATAGAAATTCCGTAATTATATGTTTCAGATATCTCTCGAAAATTTCGAGTTGTTATTTTTTCGTTGGACTAAGTTTTTATCCGTGTCATGCACTTATCTATAATGAGGATTCTTCTATATGTTTATCGGTTCTTCGTGTACTTTTCTACGAGTCGTAGTGACTAGCAACGACGACGACGACGATGACGACGATTCAGTGAAGTCAGCACAGGCTGAGACACGCTGGGGTAACTGCCGTCGGGTGGTTCGAGGGGGTAGGGACCCTAAGAGGTCCGTTCTTGTGACCTCACCCAACGGTAAAGGAAGAAGTTACGTACTTTCACTTTTCACTTTCACTTCAGCGAGTCAGCACAGACTGAGAAACGATGGGGTACCTGATGTCGGATGGTCCGAGGAGGTAGGTACCCTAAAAGGTCCGTTCTCATGACCTCACCCAACGGTATCGGAAGAGGAGTGACTAACAATCCTTTTACATTTATTTCTGATATTGCTCAATACTGGAGTGTTCGTAATCCTACCGAAGATAGTCTTTTTGTCTGTTGTTGATTATAACCGTTCCTACACCTCTTTAACCTTGGGAACAAGTACAACGATTGACCTCCTAATAACAAATCATCCATATCCCAAATTCAAAATGTCCTATTTTTCTCCATACCCTTACCTATCACCACAAATTTTGTTGACTTGATGTGTATATTTTTTACCAATTCTACCATTTAAAATACAATGTTCATAAAATCGTGTTAAAAATTTTAAACTTTTTCTTGTAATAGTTTTCAGATCTATACAAGTCAAACGTCAAAGGGTCGTACAGTATTGTAAAGAGAGATGATGATAAAGTAGGTGCAAGAGAACAGACGGACTCAGGAACCAGTAGTCAGGAGGGGTCGACGAGGATCAGTAAGATATTTTGAGTTCACAGTCCTTCTAAAAAAAATTGTGGGGATCTGGTCACAAAGAGTTTGAAATTACCCGTAGATTTAGTAGTTTCCTAGTACTTTTACATGTAAGAATAAATAAGTCAGAACACACCCGGACTTTCAAACGTAAAGAAAAAAGGAAAAAAAAAAAACTCAACCGTAAAAATTCTTCGAGGGTTCACTCAATTCATCACGTTAGGTACCTTGTGTGAACTCACCCCTTCTAAATCTTATCGTCAAGAGTCTGAAGATTAGAATCCTGGTGACATACGAAAAATTTTAATAATTCCTGGATTAACGCGAATAAATTGAATATACGTCTCATGTAGTACTCTTTGCGACCCGACTTTCTTCGTGTTCGACCTTAGTTCTAGTGGTCCTCTTTATAGTTATTGGAGTCTATACGTCTACTGTGGTGGGAATACCGTCTTTCACTTCTCCTTGATTTTTCGGAGAACTACCACTTTCTCCTGTCACTTTTTCAACCGAATTTCGAGTTGTAAGTCTTTTGATTCTAGTACCGTAGGTCAGGGTAGTGAAGTACCCTTTATCTACCCCTTTGTCACCTTTGACAGTCTGAAATAAAAACCCCCAAGGGTTTAGTGACGTCTACCACTGACGTCGGTACTTTAACTTTCTGCGAATGAGGAGCCTTCCTTTCAATACTGGTTGGGTCTGTCGTATAATTTTCGTCTCTATAATGAAACGGTTGTTTCCAGACAGATCAGTTCCGATACCAAAAAGGTCATCAGTACTTACCTACACTTTCAACCTGACACTTCTTTCAACTCGCAGTTTTTTAAGTACGAAAACTTGACACCACAACCTCTTCTGAGAACTCTCAGGGAACCTGACGTTCCTCTAGGTTGGTCAGGTAAGACTTCCTCTCGTCAGGACCCACAAGAAACCTTCCTTACTACGATTTCGACTTTGAGGTCTTGAAACCGGTGGAGTACGCTTCTCAACTGAGTGACCTTTCTGAGACTACGACCCTCCCTAACCCCCGTCCTTCTCTTTCCCTACTGTTTCCTATTCTACCGACCTACCGTAGTGACTGAGCTACCTGTACTCAAACTTACTTGAGGCCCTCTACCACTACCTGTCCCTCCGGACCGCACGACGCTAAGTACCCCAACGTTTCTCAGCCTGTGCTGACTCACTGACTTGACTTGACTTAACTCGAAGACAAATATATTTAATATAGATCGTACAGAGAGTACAATCTTTTATTTTGACTCTTTATATTTTATACATAAATTAGGGAAATTTAGTGTTATAATTAAGGTAATGTACAATTATATATATTGTATAAAAATACTTTTTATTGATATAAAGGTTCTTTTCAGAAGATATAAAGACGTTATCGAGAAATTATAAACCGAGGTGAAACAGGCTTTACTTCCGTAGATCGTCTTTTAAACATTCGTGTATAAACTTGAGTTGTTGTGGTAGTTAGTTTATGACCCATAGATATCTGATGAAATAGGTTATTGGTCGTCTTATATGTAAGATAAGTTCAGGTGTACTTTGTAAGTGGTTCTATTTGGTGTAAGACCCGATCTTTTGTGGAGTTGTTTAAAATTTTCTTTAGTATGTTATAAACGAGAGTCTGGTGTCACCTTAATTTGGTTTTGTTATTGTCTTTTAGGGATTCTTGAAAAACTAATTTGTTGTGTGAGGATTTATTAGAGTTCTCTTTAATTTGTTATAAGAATTGATTTACTTTTACTTTTGGTTTGAATAGGTTTAAACACCCTACGTCGTTTTCGTGATTAAGTTTCCTTTAAATCTCGTAACTTACGTAGATAATCCTTTAATTTTTCTAGATTTTAGTCAGTGGATTCAAAGGTGTAATCCTTTGATCTTTTTCTTCTCTTTTAATTTAGGTTTCAATTATTTCTTTTCTTTAAAATTTTTTTCATCTTTAGTTACCTTAACTTTTGTCCTTTAGCTAGTTCTTTTAGTCACTTTGGTTTTGACAAAGAAACTTTTTTTTTTGTTATTTTAGTTATTTGGAGATTCGGTTCAATTGTTTCCTTTTTTCTCTCCTGTGTTTAATAATTGTATTCTTTACTTTCTTCCCTGTAGTGATGTAGATAATTTCTTTAAATTAGTTATTAATTATTGGAAGGTTTTGTCTTTCGTGATCCGAGTCTACCCAAATGACAACTTAAGAATATTTGTAAATTCTTTCTTTAATACGGTCAAGAGAGTCAGAAAAAGTCTTCTCGTCGTCTTATCTACGATTGAGTAGGATACTCCGGTCTGAATGGGAGTAATGACTCTGGTCTCTTTCTGTAATAGTTTTTTTTTTTTTTTTTTGGACTGGTTATCGCGAGTACTTGTATCTACGTTTTTGAGGAGTTACTTTATAATCATTCATCTTAAATTGTTACAGAATTTTTCTTAATATATGGTTCACTGTAAATAGTGTATACGTTCCGATTAAGTTGTCAACTTTTAGTTAATTACACCTGAAGAGTCCACCATATCACCTATTCTTAGACGGACGGGTGCGTCCCCCGTACCTAAGTTAAGGACCAGGTCCTTTTAAGACGTCCGACGTCCCGTTAATTCGGACACACTGTGTTGATGTCTCGGGTGTGAGATCTTGGGTGTTTGGTGTTGAGAACTACACGATGACTCGGGGTTCGAGATCCAGGGTACTCAGAGTTGATGACTTGGACTCACGGAGTTGATGACTTCGGACGTACGGATCTCGGACACGAGATGTTATTGTCTTCGGTGGAGTTAACTCTTCGACCACATGACGCTACTTCTCATTGAAAAAGTACCGTTGATCTTTTTCGGGCACATGTCGTTGTTTCTGGGTTACGTTGGTTTTTAATTTAATTTAATTTTTTTCTTACTCCCTTCTGGGTTAATTATTTTTATTTAATTGCATTAGGTAATGTAATGTTAGAATTGTCGGATTTCTTCTTTTTAGTGTACTAGTATAGTTATCTATATCTTTTTGATAAACTATTTTTAGGTTGCGAGTTTTCTTTCTCTCTTTTTTTACGTTGTGAGTATGTACTATTTATGAGAGTCTTTTGGTCTTGATCTCCCCTTAAAAGAACTATCATATTTCTTATGATGTTTTTTGGATGTCATCGTAAATGACTTACCCCTCTAAGGTTGTAACCATTCTAAAAGGTGACTCTATTCCTTGTTTCTTTCCTACATGGGAGAATGGCGACGATAAGTCATAACAGGACCTTCAGGATCAATTACGTTATTCTGTTCTTTTCTTTTAGTTTCGATAAATCCAACTCTTTCTCCTTTAGTATCCAACTCTTTCTCCTTTAGTTCGACTGAAACAATTATCTTCTGTGCTAGTAGAGATAACTTTTAGATTTTCTTAGTTATCTTTATTGTTTTTGGGGAGGACCTTGATTATTGACCAATATCATTCTAACTGGGGAGGATCTCATTGTAACCTCCTATGTCACAATTATATGTTGTTAGTTAATGAAAAGATATATTGGTCGTTACTTGTTCACCTCAAACTTTAATTTTTACGTTATAGTGAATGTAAGTCAAGTCAAGTCAGCGAGTCAGCAAAGGCTAAGAAACGCTGGGGTACTTTGCGTCGTGCGGCCAGAGGGACAGGCAGTGGTCGAGGGTCTCAAATGGGTTTGAGTACAGGTAACTCAGTCACTACGGTAGGTTGGTAGAGTAGGAGACGACAGGGGAAGAGGAGGACGGGAGTCAGAAAGGGTTGTAGTCCCAGAAAAGGTTTCTCAGTCGAGAAGCGTAGTCCACCGGTTTCATAACCTCGAAGTTGAAGTCGTAGTCAGGAAGGTTACTTGTGTGTCCTGACTAGAGGAAATCCTACCTGACCAACCTAGAGGAACGTCAGGTTCCCTGAGAGTTCTCAGAATAGGTTGTGGTGTCAAGTTTTCGTAGTTAAGAAACCACGAGTCGAAAGAAATATCAGGTTGAGAGTGTAGGTATGTACTGATGACTTTTTTGGTATCGGAACTGATCTGCCTGGAAACAACTGTTTCATCACAGAGACGAAGAATTATACGACAGATCCAACCAGTATTGAAAGGAAACTTCCTCATTCACAGAAAATTAAAGTACCGACGTCAGTGGTAGACGTCACTAAACCCTCGGGGGTTTTTACTTCAGACGGTGACAAAAGTGACAAAGGGGTAGATAAATGGCACTTCACTACCCTGGTCTACGGTACTAGAATCAAAAGACTTACAACTCGAAATTCGGTTGAAAAAGTGAGAGGAGAAATTAAAAGTGGTTCTCCGAGAAATCAAGAAGAAGTGAAAGACGGTATTTCCACCACAGTAGACGTACAGACTTCAATAACTATAAAGAGGACCGTTAGAACGAAGGATTCCGGGTGAACTGAAGTGTAAGGTCCTACAGACCGAGATCCACTCTCTAGTGTGGTAGAACTAATAGACCCAGAACTTCTAGAAAAAACACATCAAGAAGATACATAAGAACGGTGAAGAAGAATTATAGAAGACCAAGACAATCCAGGTCTGGTAAAGACAGGAAATAACTCGGGTAGAAACGTACTTTACAAGGGAACCATAGAAATTAAAAGAACTTCTCTAGAGATCAGAAAGCGTGAGATAACAAAAGGAGATAAAGAAACGTGACTAACGACTCCTTCCGAAAGAATAGAGAGGAACGATAAGAAACCTTGAAACGTAAGTTTACCCATATAGAAAGGAAAAGAGGAAACAAAAAACGAAGAGAAGAAAAGTGTCGACAAACATTCCGGACGGGTCTGTCGGTAAAACGAAAAAACGTAAAGAAAAAGAACCCCTACCAGAACTAGGGACAGAGGACATGTTACAGTGATTCATAAATAGTTTTATGAATCTATGTATAGATTGTCTTATACATGTTCTAGATATACTCTTTTTGATACTTTAAGACTTATTACTTTAGATTCATTTTTCTCTCTATCTATAGGTGTAAGTACCTATTCTTCTGAGTTATAACAGGTCTACAGTCAAGAAGATTTCAACTAGACATCTAAGTCACTTAGGGTTTAAAGTCGTTCAATAAAACTCCAATAGTCGTTTGACTAAGATTTTAAAAATACTTCGTCGTTTTCTGGGGAAAAAATTTTTTTACCCGGTTTGTGGAGTGGTCAATTTTATATGTCTACCGTTTATTCGTGTACTTTCCTTTTAAAGTCCCTTTACTCTTAATTTGTTACTCTATGATGATGTATGGATAATTTTACCGGTTTTGGGTTTGGGTTTGGGTTTGTGACAATTGTGGTTTTTGACCACTCCTATACCTTGTTATCCTTATGAGGAAGAAACGACCACCATGTCGGTGAAACCTTCTGTCAAACCATCACAGAATGTTTGACTTGTATGAAAATGGTATATTAGGTCGTCAACACGAGGAACTATAGTCGGTTTAATGAACTTTTGTTCAAGTGTATTTTTGAACGTTTGTATAACAAACTCCCTTACATTTTACCATGTTGATGACACCTTTTCGTCAGACTCAATGAGTTTTTTAATTTATATCTTAATGGTATACTAGGTCGTTAAAGTCAGAACCACATATTGGTTTATTAATTTTACTCCCAGAACTTTTCTATAAACATGTAGGTACAAGTATTGTCCTAGTATCGTCGATTTTACACTTTTGTTAGGTTAACAGGTAGTTACTTACTTACCTATTCGTTTTGCACTATGTATGTATGTTACATTATAATAAGTCGAAATTTTTCCTTCCTTTAAGATGTTATACGATATGGTCCTACTTGGAACTTCTGTAATACGATTCACTTTATTGGGTCAGTGTTTCATGTTTACGACACATTAATATGAATGTATTTTATGAATGCCGCCAGTTTTAGTCTCTGTCTTTCATCCTACCACCAACAGTCATCGACTCCCTTCCCCTTTTTCTTCTTAATAACAAATTACCTATCGACCACCGAAGGGACCACCGAGTCCACCATTTCGCAGACAGATGTTGTGCCCTCTGGACCCAAGCTAGGGACCTAGCCCTTCAAGGGACCTCGTCCTTTTCCGTTGGGTGAGGTCATGAGAACGGATCTTTCCGGGTACCTGCCTCCTCGGACCACAGGTACCTCAACGTTTCTCAGCCTGTGTTGACTCGCTGAAGTGAGTGAAAGTGAACCAAAATGTTCTACTTTTCATAAGACCTCTACCTACGACCACTACCAACGTTTTATAATACTTGTATAAATTGTAACTTGAAATGTGAATTTTACCAATTCCACCATTTAAAATACAACACATAAAATGATGTTATTTTTATTAACCCTTTTCTAGGGATATGTGTCTACAAATATCATCTAAATAGGTATTAACGGTTTTGAACCTTCGTTGATTTTACAGGAAGTCACCTATTTACTTATTTATTTGACACTCTATCGATCTCTCACCTTATAATAAGTCACTATTTTTCTTTAGTAGTTCCGTACTTATCTTTGTCTCCTTAGAATCAAAAGTGAATTCACTTTCTTCACACTTTTCTGATGTACGACATTCTAAGATTTATATACTGTAAAACTTTTTTTAGTTTGGTACCTCTGACGATTCTGTAGTCACCAACGGTTTCCTCCTTACTTATCCGACTCATGTCTTCTCAAAATCCCGTCGCTTTGATAAGACATACTACAATATTACCATGTATGTGTATTAATATATAAACAGATTTGGGTATCTTACATGTGGTGGTACTCACTTGGGATTGTATTTGTTCGTAAAACACACTATCGAATGGTCAAATTGTTTACAAACCCTGAAGGGACCACCAGGTCACCAATTCTTAGACGGGTAGTTACGTCCCTTGTACCTAAGTTAGGGACCAGACCCTTCTAAGTGTACGACGTCTCATTGATTCGGGTACCAGGTGTCGATGAGTCGAGTACGTGGATCTCGAACACGACACATTGTTGTTTTCGGTGACGTTCCTCTTCGGGCACGTGGTGTTGATCTTTCTGGGGTGAACGGTGTTGATCTCTTTCGTATGAGTGTCGTTACTTCTGAGTTGCGTTGGTTTTTATTTGTTTATTCGACCAGACCACGTCCCACGACTATTACCCCCTCCGATACGTACATACCCCCGTCCCCATATACCATTTAGAGACATGGAAGACGAGTCAAAAAACTACACTTGGATTGTAACCAGATTTTTTTCACAATAATTTTTTTTAGACCGAGTTGTCTTCTATGATCTAAAAGTAGAGACAAAGACGTAATCTATAGGACCAGTCTCTTTTGTTCCTAGTCTGTTTCGTCACTTCCGTATAAAATAAGTCATGGACAACGTTATCCTCTGTTCTCTGAGTCATATCTTAATCTGAAGTGAGATATAATATATTTTTCCTGTTCACCCTTAAATACCCATTCCTTGTCCCACCCTCTGTCACCTACCTTTTAATGTTTCTTCTTTGTAGTCCCTATTTTCTTTTAAGACCGATTTTAGTAACTATCCTAAAGACGATTTCCGTCCGGTTCCACCAGTCTATGTTTCCCTCTACCTGAGACCGATTCGATTAAGTTGATATAAGAACGATTTTGACTTTATTCATCCAGTTCGTGTTTCGGGTTTCAATCTCGGAACTCCCGAATCTCCTCGGACTGATTTGGACCCAGATCTTCTCAGAAACAGTGAAGTTATCACAACCGATGAAAAATTAAATTTTAACAAAACATTAATCTAGTGGGAAAGACCATATGTCCTGTGAAGGGTTTACAAGGGAAGATTTTGATCTAATCCTTCTTTCTAGTAACTTATCGATGAAGTAATGTTTTCATGTGTACCTACGATTTCCGTAACTTCTATTCAGAAGAGGGTAAGAGAACAAAAATATGTGACTCTTTTCTGATAGTCTTGCTTTTTACTGCATCAAGGGAGAGGGTTGGATTATCTCCGTTGACCATATATTAAATTTATGACCGAAATGGGGGACTCATCGGTACACTTCGGTGTAAAGATAAGGACATTTTGTCCTTACAATTGTAGTTGGAAAGTTCTGAGTCCGATTATTTACCTTCAATACCAAAGTAAGTAAGAATGTATATATAAGTCTATATGTGTGTAGACACATATATGTATCTTTAATACAATTTGATATGTGTATTTATCTATGTATCTTATATTATATCATTACCTAGGGTAAATAAAATATAAAAATGTATATAAAGTTGATTTACTTTAGTTCCCGTCGATATACTTCTTTCATCGTAGATTCCTACTAGAATTTTCTATCAACCTAAAGTTGTTTTCCCTTGTCGTACCGTTCCCCAGTCTTTACCTTTTCGTATCACTTTTAACTCCCGTACCATTCATAATACTACACCGACCTCATATCCTACGGACCAACCTCAGTTCTCAGTATATCCGCCCTACCCCTTCCTCCACCCTCCTTCAAAGTTCTCCTTCCACTGAATACATATGGATACCGACTAAGTACAACTACAAACCGTCTTTGGTTGTGTTAAGATATTTCGTTAATAAGAAGTTAATTTTTTATTTAAATTTTAATTTTTTCAGTATCGCCTCTAGTCGTACCCTGGTTTACCAAGTTCCGGAATTACAGTACGATTTAAAGACTTGGCGTTCAGATACTTGCGCGAGACTAGTGTAAGAAGTACTGTCATCACGCCTCTTACGTATCTACCACGTCTTCGTTCCCGGAGTAATTCTTCAACAGTGTTGTCAAGTCTCCCCTGGTCCCTTTATCGTTATTCTCTTTTCTTCTTTTATGGACTTTTAAAGGAAGGTTTACTAGGATATTAAAATAAACAGGTTCGGTGTCTTAATTCGTTACTAAGAACCCCTACACACTTTCTAAGACTATTGTTTGTACCGTAATGCCTATGTGGATAAGTCCACCCTCGGTAATTGTCCTTCTTTCCGTTCAGAACCTTTTCTCCCTTTTATCGTTTTACCAATGTAAATTACACACTATACTCACATAAGTTTATTTTATACACTAAAACGTCTTGTTCCTGAAGTTTCAATGTCGTAAATCCTGTACAGTAAAATTGTGTCAAGATGAAGGTTCTTAGGAAAGATTAGGAGTGGGTTACGAGATTCATGAGGGAGGACACGGGAGATCTCCTCTTCCGTTACCGTGGGGTGAGGTCATGAGAACGGACCCTTTAGGGTCCCTGTTTCCTCGGATCACCCGACGGTAGATACCCCAGCGTGTCTCAGCCTGTTTTGACTGCACTGAATCGTCGTCGTCGTCGTCGTCACGGGAGATCTTTGGACAGGACCCCCACCGTCTTCTGGAGTGACAAATGTATAGAAGGATCGACCTAAGACCCGAGGTAGTTCTTATTCGGTCTAAAGGAATCACGGATTATATCTCAGATCACCCTTTTTTTTTTAATCATTTACTTCTTACTTTTTTTCTGTTAGTTCTGGGAGAAAAGGGGAGCAACTTACTTACTGATAATCTCGTAAGAGTAGAAAGAATAAAGGAGGGAGATGTATGTAACGGAGAACTTGAGAAACAATAAAGGCAATTCTTCTTTCCGATAAGACGGAGTCCGTTACACGGTCCAGAAACATGTCTCCTCCCCGTCTAAGTCGAACTAGACCGACACTGTCTCTGAGTGTCCCTGAGTCCTTGACTCACGAGTCCCTGACACTCGTGTCTCCTCCATTGATTGGGTCTGTCCTCCCAATCTCCTGTCCGAAGGGTCACCTTAGTTTCAACTCAGGTCCTTCCTGTTCACCCCTATATCAAACTACCTTCCATATTCGAGTCTTCACCCCTCTTCACTCAAATACAGTCTCTTTGTAATACCCATTTCTGGAGTCGGTCTCCCTTATCAGAAGATCTATTGACTTTTGATGAATTCTGTAGGATTTCTAATCTTATGCACTCCCTTGTTCCGGTGTTTACTCTGACCCCTCCATCGGTCTAAACATTTGGTAAATTCTTAATTATGAAGTCAGTATTGTCATAACCCTTCAAAAATTACTTACAAAATTTTCCGAATTTAAGGAGGATGTCCTTACTGGACTAGTTTAAATGTAAAATTTTTCTATTGACATATTTATCATTTAACTTACCCCCGTTACCGCTTGCGTCCCCTTTGTCAAGTTTCATAATGTCGTCTCTTTACTGCCATCGAACATGATACGACCATTCTTATCTTTATTTATCTTATTAGCCAACTTATTAAGAAGGCTGACACTACATCCTCCTAACGTTTCACTGACCTCTCCATCACTCAAACCTGAAATAAGACTTCCCTATCTGGGAAATTATAAAATCAGTACCCTCATTAGGTAAGTCTATACCCAAAATTTTACCTAATGAACCGTCTTCCACCGGTCTTCTGACAGTTTTGTTGCGTGCCAATTCTCGACTCTGTTCGCTTCTCCCTCGTCTCGCGCACCCCTCCTTGGCTTCTGGGTTTTCTCCATAGCCTTAGCGCAGGGTCCGACAGTCTCTTCGTCTTTGACTGCGTCGGGGTCTTTGTCGACGACCCCTGCCCCCTCCCCGCCCCCCACCGTCTCCTCGTCCCTCGTGTCGGCCTCGATGGGTGCGGAGGGTCGCGGCCCCCGCCCTGGTCCCGTGCGTGCCGCCGCACTGCGTCCCGGCGTCGACCGGAGCAAGACCGGCGGCGGCGGCGACGCTTCGCCTCATCCTACTCCGGGCGCCGACGCCGAGGCCGCAGCCGCCCCGGTCGTCGTCGTCGACTCCGTCGTCGACTCCCTCGGCGCTGCCGACGCGGGGGGGTGAGGACTGGACCTAATCCGGGTCGTCGAGGCACCGGCGGCGGCGGGGCGCCCCCCCGCCCCACCCCTTCACGAAGCAGAGGGGCGGGGGGGGGGGTGACGGCGGCGGAGTCTCCTCCGTTGGCGGCGCTGGGGCCATTTGGGCGCCGGGTCGGAATTCGGGGGTCGGGGTCCCTGACCGTACTCGACGGGAAGCCGCCGCGGCCCCCGGCCCCCTCGGCGACGGCGGACTTGGGGCCGGACGGCGGGCTGGGGTGGAGCGACTGGCTCCGACTGGCGCCTCGCACGCTTGCTGGGGCAGTGACGAAAGAAGGAGGGGGTCTAGTGTGTGGGGTCGAGGTCTTCTACCCCTTGACGGAGTTCAGGGGGTGAAGCCTACTGTAGAGGGACGAAGTGCTCAGAGTCAGGCTGGCCCGGTCGAAACCGCTCCCCTGCCTCGGCCTAGTCCTCGGCGGCGGCGGTATAGTCCATCCCCTCCCACACACAACCCCTTCCCCCCACGTTCCTCATCTCCGCCGAGACCGCCTCTAACACCCCCGAAGCCCCGACAGACAGTGACAGGGACCGGAGCCGTTGTGGGCCGGACTCTCCGTGACCTGGGGGAATCCCGACCCAAATTCACACTAACGAGGGTAGCAGTCACATCCCCCTTAGGAAGTGGAGGGAAGCTCGTCACACCTCTACTATGAAGACAGGAACTCAAGACCCTAAGCTCACACACTAATATAGGGGAACCGGTCACTGACCACCGATCTAACACCTCAAGCCTTCACTATAAAAGTACGGAAATATACACGTAACACTCCAAGCTTCCACTAAAGGAGTAGTGGCCGACCTAATACCCAAGACCTATTCACCAATTGGAGGGGGGTGATGGGGTGGGGTGGTGTGTATGTAGGGTAAATATGAAAGTTCACACTAGGAGGAGAGGAGGGAGAGCAGACAGACATAAGTAACTTAAATCATCCGCAAGTAAAGAAGGACACGAACCCTCTAAAAGTTCATCACTAAAACCAAGGTCGTTGTACCTCAACGAAGAAATGTATATATACATATGTATAAATATACACACACACACAAATATGATTAACATCCTCAGTCGAATCGCTGACTTGTCGTTGTTGTTATAATTAAGACTTGGGGAGGAGAAAAACGAGGTGGGGACACTGTGTGGAAAATTTGCGCGACTAAATCTCTTGAACTAATAGAACTTGAAACCTTTGGAAATTTGGAATGAACTCTTTATGGAAGACAATGAGTACCAAGAGGCACACATAGTTTCTGAACAGAAGATTTACTGAAGTGACGAAAAACACGTCGTCAGTCGTCGAGGTCTACAGAAATGTGCTAAACATTTCTCGACTTCGGGAGAAATCTTTTGAGTTTTATCTATCCATCTACAATATTAGGTATTATATACATATTTGGAAAGGAGATGAAAAAGTTCTACAACTAATTTTTGAAATGGTCTTCCTGAACCTATCAATTCACCGAATTAAAAAAAAGGACTAACCCCAAATTAAAAGATTGACCCGTCAGAGGAAACAACAAAGTACACCACTGTAGTAATAGATCACAATAAGAAAAGAGTAAGGATACAATTAGTCACAGAGTGGTGTGGTCTTTTTGGACTAGTGTTTACGACCAAAAGACTTATTTTGGGTAGTCCCCGGAAAGTATATACGACCATTTCTGGTCAGAAAAGTACACCGAATGTCTTCTGAGGTACTAAATAGGGAGTGTAAGTATAAGGTCCGGACAGTTTGTGTTGTCGAATAAGTGTGGAGAGACGGAATCAAGGTTAACGAGAGAGACCTTGGGAAGGGGGTTCCAGTCGTCCACTCGGACATTAGGAGAAACTCCTGAGTCGACTCGACATAGACTTCAAGGATTTAAGGGGAGGGAAAGAGGGACTTAGTTAGTGAGGGAAGAAACACAGAGGGGACTTCCTTCGTAGACGTGAAAGTTTTCGTTGCGTATATTGTGAATATACAACAGGAACAATTCAATCTACACACAGAGTAAGAACTCCGTAAAGGGAGGAAGAGGTCATATTCGACTTACGTCCATCCTTGAGACAAAGGACAAACAACATAGGTGTTGTAGACCGAAGTATCATCAACGAGTCATTGACCTTATTCCCTTTTGAGATTCGGGAACTCTTGTCCCTGATGGGCGGTCACGAATCACGTCAAAGACCGTGTATTTGTGAATTTACAACTCACTTAATTACTTAAATTTACCTCATAACAATACATTCAAATGTGTGGGTAAAGAAGGTTTCTTAACAGTGTCCTCTTCAAAGAAATCTTTAGGTTTGGTTTAGATTCACGAAAGGACTCAGAAACTTCGTTCATTTAACAAAGTGAGAATGAAAGGAAGTTTAAAGTGAGAACTAAAGGAAGTATTTACAAATATCCTGTTACACGAATAAAGGTAAAGTACTTTTTTAAAAAAATCTCCATGCTCAAAAATAAAGTCTTAGAGGATATAAGGAATCAGGAGAATATTCGTTCATTTTATGGAAGTTGAATGACATGAGAAAGAGAATTTATGTACATATAGAATATGTAACAATTCTTATTGAAGAAATCTTAAATACCTCTAATATAAGTTATAAACGGAAAAGGTCCTCCTATTCTATTATTTCTCTCCCAAAAAACCATAGTCCATCTTTCCAGAAAAACTTTACAATAAACACTGTTACCCTCAAAAAGCACCAAAGGAAAAGGACTTTACTTGTTGGGTCTATGACTATCCGTTGAAACCATAGTTAAACTTCTTTCATTAAAGAAGTTTTTATTTTCATATTTTTCTCTTTGAAAACATTTTTAAACAGAATGGACTTCCTTGACTTTACAAAATCCTTACATTTTATACACAATCCTTACATTTTAAGTCTAACAGACTCTTTGTGGTTAGGTTCTATTTATTAAATATGAAAATTACTTGTCTTCATTGAATAAAAAAGAAGTTTTTATCATATATTAACTGTCGATATCTTTATGACCGAATAAAGAAATTTCTTATCAAAGTCGATGTTTTCCTACAAAATTTTTAAGTCTCTTATTGACTAACATTTCCTTGTGTAAACCATAAGACGTCACTCATCAATTTTCTACACACATGTATATATACGGTTCTCGAGATATTATTTGAAGTTATTCTAGGTTAATAAAGGATAATCGTCCTAGACTCTAAATAGATAAATACGAACTTTCATTCGTATTTGTTTGACAGCAGTTCAAATACCTTTTATGTATAAAGAGAGGACCCAAAGAAAACATCGGAGGAGTGACCAGAGTGAGGAAAGTGGGAACGAGAGGGAAATTAGATATAAATTAGACAGTAGGTCTAACAAAGACCATTTTATCTAGTACTGTGAGATGGTTTGAAAGACACTTAGGAGTAAAGTAAGTTTCATCTTAGGTCTAAGGAATCACAGGGTATTTGGGATGTTCTAGACATGAGAGACGGGCGTATACATCGAGAGAAATATGAACGATGATGAGATGGGCACGACCGAAGAGAAATTGGAGAGACCGGAGAAACAAGATCCTATGTGGTTTTGAAAACGGGAACAACTAAGACACGGAACTCATGAAAAGGGGGTCCATAGTAGTACCGACTGAGGAAAGGAAAGTTCAAAAATGAGTTTAACACAGTGGAAGAATTTAGGAGAGACTGCTGGGATAAATTTTAACGTAAATGGAATCGAGAGACGATTCGAATGGAACAAGACAATAAAAGGGTATCGTAAATAGTAAAAGATTGTAATAAATAATAATAGACAAAGAGGACGACCACCATTTGAGGTACTTCTTTTCCCTCACAATTTTTTTTAACACCAAAGGGTTCACGGATCTTATCACGGCCCTGTATTGTCCGTGAGTCAATGACCAACTTCTGACCTAAAGGAAATTTACTTAATTATATAAATAAAACTCCGTTTACGTTAACTTACAGAATATTTTTAATACGTATAAGGATCACGGAAAAAGGAAATAACACCCAGTAAAAATTCTTTAGTTAGGATTTTTAGATTAGGGTTATTATGATTTATATCATTAACCAAATTTTATTAGTAACTATTTTATCACATTAAAAAAAGTTGGGAAACATTAGAATTGTTTTACAAATACTCTTTCTTACACTTAAGTACAGGAATTTCTTTAGACTCTATTCTCCAATCTCGACAAGAACTTAATCTTCTAATTTTTGTTCTTTAAACTGTATGGTAGATGAGAAATTCCTTCCTTAAAAATTTTTCTTATGTTTCCTTTAGATGGGTAGTTCCTGTCAGAATCTTCCCAACAATCTTCCTTCTATTCAGTACTTTCCGACTCCTTTCCCGGTCCATTCTATCGGGTCGGAACCTTCCACATTCACTTGATTAACTTTTTGGTGATCAGTGAGTTTCTGGGGGTAAGGAGACGTTTTTTCGAGAAATGTCATAAAAATAGACTTATCCATATATAAACATGTTTCACCATAGAGTCAAAACGTAGTCAACATACAAGTCATCAAACTCTAAATGACTAGAGAATGAAGACAGGACGTGAAACACTAATTATGTAAACTCTAAAACTTTAGTCTTCTTTTTAATATTATGTTGTGACTCACGTCAACATCGAGACCAAAACCTCATTCTACCCAGACTCATGTATAGGACCAACAATGAATACACATCTGATACTTCTCCCAAATAGTCTAATACAATGCAGAACTCCTTGAAGAAAGTGTTTATTGTTTGTATTGTAAAACCTATAAAGTTTGACTGACTTTCAACAAAAAAATTCCGCACCAGAGAGGAAATGAGAGCAAATTTTTAGATCTGATTCTTTTATGAATAAAAATTCGAAAGCTTGGACATTATTTATTATGGAACAAAAAAACTATAGAAATACTTCAAGTCCATTAACTCCAAAACTCCCAAAAAAACACACAATAAAAATTACATGATCATAAAACAAATGGTAAAACGACTTTTGATGGAGTCACATAGAGTGTATAGAATGAGAATTATTTGTTTAACAAATTGTATAGAATGAGAATGATTAGCTTAACAAACACTCTAAAATAGGGAGGGGAGAATTTCAAGATGGAAAAGTAACTCCACGTCTAGTTGAGGTTGGAGAAATTATTTCGAAGGTGAAAGTAAAAAGGGAGAGAACTAAAGAAGGTCATGTCATGAAAAAGACACATTATAAATAGACCTTTAGTATATAATGGAATAATTAATCAAGAACTACGAAATTGTAAATAACAAAAAGGTCTAGTGTTAAAAGAATTTTCACTCTTACTACACAAGTCTAAAATTTTCAAAGAGTCATCTCCTCTTACCGTCGAATGTGTAATACCTGGATCTTGAGACGGAAGAGGGAGAATGTGGTAGTGGTGACGTTGACTCCAGAAGTACTGGAGAGTGTTAAACTACAAATTACAGACGAGAAGAGGGGCAAGTAAAGTAGGCAACAATAAGTCATCTAAGACAGGTCTAGTCTAAGGGAACGGACAATTAGGAATTACTAAGAAGTACTGAGTAGTGAGTTGAGAATCGTAAGTCTCAATATTAGACTGAACAAAATATGAAAGGGTCGAAAACATCAGAGTATACTTTAATGTCCACCGTGTCACCGTTTCTTTGACGGACGGTCACGTCCTCTACGTTCTCTACTCCCAAGTCAGGGACCCAACCCTTCAAGCGGACCTCTTCCTTCACCGTTGGGTGATGTCAAACCAAAAAAAAAAAAAAAAAAAAATTTCCTTTCAAACGAAATAAAGTCTACGACCACAGACCCCTCCATCCCACCGTCTGTAGACAGGTTTCCGGTTGACGGGGGGTTGTGTGAATGTGTGTATGTGTGAGATCAGAGAACGACCTCTTAAGATACCTGTCTCCTCGGACCACCCGATGTCAGTTACCTCAGAAGTTTCTCAGCCTGTGTTGACTCACTGACTTGTGTGTTTGCGCGTGTATTTTAGACATGAGATCAGTCTGACTGTAAGCGTTATATTAGAAAACCCAACCAGTTTTTTAAGTAAGCTCAAAAACTTACTACAATGTCTCTTTACGCTTACTTGAAAAACTAGTTTGGTCATATATACATACGGAAGACCAAGGGTTGGAGACGGAAACGAGTAACGGGTCTTTATGGGGAAAATTAGTAAGGGTCACATTTAAAATCAAACGTCACAGGTCGAGTTTACAATCTTCAGGAAAAGACTAGAGGGGGTTGTACTTATCGAAGAATTAGACTTGAGTGAATCGCGAACAAATGGAAAGAATCCTACGAAATGGAAAGGATAAACTAAAATTAAGAAATATTGTTACAATGTAGAGGGGAAGGTCTTAGGTTCAGACTACTAAGTAGAAACGTAACGATCTTGATAAAAGTGTATCGTCTGTGAGTTTATGAACTTATTTACACTTTAGCCAATGACACAAAAAGACACTTACACTTCAAAATACCAACAACTGAAGACACATTAACAAGGGTCTTAGGACACGAAATCACAAACCGAAACCATGAAATCTCCCAAGACGATAAAAAGAGAGGGTACAATTGATAAAATAGACTGATAAGTCAAAACAGGGCAGTGAAGATTAAATATTTCACGTATTCGAAACCCTTTCAATTAGAGAAATGTAAAAAAAAAGGAAACTCAAACCAGACACAAGTCGAACGGAGTAGAAAGAAAAAAAATTTATTCGTTAAATGAACATTGGTAACAACGTCCTTAAAACAGACACGTACTAGAGGGTGAGACCTACAGGAAATTAATTCCGACTAAGAAACGGTAATTCTTACATACTCGTGGAAATTCTAATCATATCAAACACAATCTCAAATTAAGATCCTGATTAATATCCCATTGAACTCTTCTATCCCCATTACTCATGAACCATGTCTTCCAGACTCTTGAACTGAAAGAATTTTATAAAAAATCAACCATAAAAGACCATATAAAAACATTTTAAAACTAGAAATTTTTTTAGAATTATGAATTCTATCCAATCTAAAAGAAAAAAATTACTAGAATTAAAATAAACCAAGGAAGATGTATCATATTCACAGTGTCTGACCGATGAGATCCAAGAGGGACGGAAAAAAGAAGTTGAATGTGGTGATGAAAAACAGAAGTGACGGAGTCGGTTGAAGTCTTGAACATCTTTACTCCTTCCCTCACCTTTCTCCTACTACATTTATTTATGTTAAATTTAACCTACAGTAGGACGGGATTCGGTAAAGACTTATATTAATAGGAGATACATAATGGAAAGAAGTTCGTTTCTCAATCCCTACTATATCTCAATCCCCACGACACAAAGACAGGACATAGTATCTAATAAAATTTCTGACATTGTTTAAGGGTCTCCGACTAATGAACAGTCATTGAAAATTATAACTGAAATTGTTTATGAATACTATAATAATTGGACGAGTTATAAGTCCTAAAAACGTGAACACTATATTTACTTTAATTCTCACTCTACCATTTTTATGGTTTCTGAGTCTCACCTTTATATTCACGTTCTACACTTCTTTTCGTTCGTATATCTATCCGTTTCACATACACAACAATTACCGTCTTCTCTAACGATGTACGTTAACTTTTCATTTCACTATTCCCTCTTGATTTATATAAAAGACGAGAACCCCTTAGACCGACTGGAAAACCAAAACTATAAGTCAAACTGAAACACCATACAACGAAAATTTCAGAAACTTCTCAAGGAAAAACATTGGTTAATTTTTATAAAACTCAAGTAAAATTACACTTACGTGTATATGGATAGAAAATTAATTTATCGTTTGGACTTCACACAAGGGTTCCCGTCAACTCGTTAATTAGAACAATGAATTAGGTCTCTCGCATGTTATTCCATTTATTCCCTAGACTTTCATACCCTTACTTCTTTCGTTAGGAGGTCTATATAATCAAGGATTTAAATAATTTTGAAAAACTTAAGAATATTTCGATTGACTAAAATTCTTCTTACTCTGAAAATATTAACAAGGTCAATTTAACGTGTATTAGAACATATTGTTAAATTAATAATATAAACTCCTTTTTTCGTCAAATGGTATTTGACTCATCGTTCCGAAATTCCAATTTTTGGTTCTGTGAACTATGGAGTGAAGAAGATGGTCAGTCATCCACACACGACCCGTGCTTCTGTTTTCCTTTTTACTCAAGAAATGGGGATTTCTCGATGACGAAATTCTTCTGTTCTAATTACATATATGTACTTCGTAAATAAGTCACACTTTGTCATATTAGTTCATAATTTAACAAAGTCTGAAAAATTCAACCTCCTAGTTAACTATTATATCCCGTCACTTAGTGTTTTATTGAGAAATCGAAGACTTCTATAGCTTACTACTTGTAGTCATACTTTTTACTTATTTTCTCTTCTTGACGGGACTAATTTGATACTCAACCCCTCGAACCTCGGTCTTCTTATTAGTCATCCACCACTCGTACTTAAATCTCCCTCAACATATCAGAACATGTCAATTTCATATTATACACACACATTTTGGAAAAATAACAAATATACATTATATTATTTCTGATATAGAAATTATCACATTTATTGTTAGGGAATCGATGTATTGGATCACTTGAACGTAACATCCGTCTAAGGAATGGCAGACTCGGTGGTCCCTTCGGGAACGTATAATATCGGTGGTAGTCATATATCGGTTATAGGTCAGGGGGTTTCCCGAGGGAGTATAGGGAGGTTGTATGTTACGGGGAAGAGGTTTCCATCGGTGAGAAGACTGGAGAATTGTGGAATATAACAAAAATGGGTTAAAACTTGAATTTATTAAACAAGTCGTAACAAACACTTTAAGTTAATACAACAAAGTATAAGCACCCTCGTCGACAAATAAAAAGCAAGGACAAGTCCTAAGTCAACTTATTTATGTGAAAAAAATTACATCTATTAAAAAAATTTTTAGAAGTAACTGAAACAATGTTATAACGCAGACAAAAAATATATAGCCAAAAAACCGGGGTCCCGTACACCTTAATATCGAGGGACTGGCCCGTAACTTGGGTAACCTTCCATTTCAGAATTGGTAACCTGGTGGTCTTTCACTTTCAGCGAGTCAACACAGACTGAGAAACGTTGGGGTACCGGGACCTTAAGAGGTCCGGTCTTATGACCTCACCCATCGGAAAGGGAAGAGGTCCCCTAGAAGGGTTGGGTCCCTAGCTTGGGTCTAGAGGGCGTAACGTCCGTCTAAAAAATTGTCCACTCGGTGGTCCCTTCAGGGATTTATATAAATTTCAGGTACAATGACAAACTACATATAAACCCAACACAATCAAAAATAGACATACTTACACGATACTTGTAGAAAAAATTTATGTGTATTTATGGATAAACATATATAAGTCCTCATCTTTACAACCCATAATCTTGTCTATACTTAAATCAAAGAGGGTGTTATAACATAATGTCTTTAAAGTTTTTATTTCTCTTCAACTGTCTTAACAAACCTGTGGGTATAAGGATGGTGAATCAGACATCAATTGTAAAACGACTTAAACAAAATTGTATGTAGGTTGGGGAAATAGTTAGGTAGGATAAATCCCTACGTAAAATTTTATTCAACGGTTTCACCAAAGTGGTCAAATGTGAGGATAGTCGACACATACGAGATGTAGGAATGGTCGTGAACTATAACAGTCAGTTCGAAAATAAAACCTCAATTATTCAGACATCTTCACAAAGTCACATCAAAATTAAACATAAAGGGGTTACTCTTCACGTCCGAAGGGACCACCGAGTTACCATTACTTAAGCGGACGGTTACTTACAGAAGGGATTGGGGACCTCTTCTTTTGCCGTTGGGTTAGGTCATAAGAACGGACCCTTTAGGGTCCCTGTCTCTTCGGACCTCTCTATATCAGGCACCCCAACGTTTCTCAGTTTGTACTGAATCAAGGATTTGTGGTACTCTTCACGTATGGTTATACGTACAATTATACACCAGAAAACAACGACCGGAGAATGCATGACAAAAGTTCTAAGTAGATATACTTAGGACACCATATATAGTCCTGAAGTAAGGAAAAATAACACTTCATAAAGTAACGTACCTAGTTGGTGTAAAACAAATCGGTAAGTAGTAACTACTTACAAACGTGAACGTAAAAAACCGAGAATACTTACGAAAATATTTACAAACTTAATTTCAAAAATATGTCTATACAGAAATATAGAGCCAAATATGTGAAGGATCATCTTAACGACACAGTATATTAAGGTACAAATTGGAAAACTCCCTGACGGACTGAAAGGGACTTGTGAACATCATACCAAAATGTAAGGGGGGTCGTCACGAGTTCCCAAGGTTAAAGACGTGTAGTCGTGGTTTTGAACAATAGACGAAAAACGAAACAAAAATTTACCGGTGACATTACTGATACTTCACTATAGAGTAACACCAAAACGAAGGTAAAGATATTTTCGATTACAACTCGTAGAAAAACATACGAAGATCCGGTAAACATATAGAAACCTCTTTACAGACAAGTCTAGGAAATAGGTAAAAATTAGTCTAACAGAAATAATAACTCAACAGTTCTCAAGAAATATATAAGACTAGGGAACAGTCTATACTCTAACGTCCAAAATAGGACAAAACACCTAACAGAAAAGTGAAAAAAAATTTAATTACAAATAACCTCATATCAACTAAATGTTACAACACAATCAAAGACGACATGTCGTTTCACTTAGTCAGTATGTGTATGTATGTAAGTGAGAAAAAATCTATGAAAAGGGTATCTCCAACAATCTCATAAAACATCTCAAGAGACACGACATGTCATCCAGGAATAATTAATAGATAAAATACATATCATCATACATATACAGTTAAGGTTAAAGGTTTAAATAGGGAGGGGGGTGAAGAGGGAACCATCGATATTCAAACAAAAAAAATGTAGACACTCAGACAAAGACAAAACATTTATTCAAGTAAACATGGTACAATAAAAATATAAGGTGTATATTCGTTATGGTATACGATAAAACGGAAGGTAATGAGTCATACTGGTAGAGATCCAGGTAGGTACAACGACGTTACCGTAATAAAAGTAAGAAGAAATACTGACTCATTATAAGGTACCATACGTATATGGTGAAGAAATAGGTAAGAAAACAGGCATCTGTAAATCAAACGAAGGTACAGGACCGATACATTCATCACGATGTCATTTGCAACCCCACGTACATAGAAAGACTTGATACTAAAGAGGTCTGTATATGGTATACTAACACCCTAGTATACCATCGAGATAAAAATCAGTTCCTTGGAATGAGTCAACAGATGTCACCGAAATAGTTACATGTACGGGTAGTTGTCATATCCTTCGAGGGAAAAGAGGTATGAGTGAGGCCTTAAATAGCAAACATCCCAAAAAACTACTACAGGTAAGACTAGCTACACTCCACTATGGAGTAACTTCAAAACTAAACGTAAAGAGATTATCTCCACAACTCGTAGAAAAGTACATGAAAAACGGTAGAGACACAGAAGAAACCTCTTTACAGATAACTCTAGAGACGGATAAAAAAAATTAAAAATAAAAAAATTAATTAACTTGACGTACTCGACAAACACATATATATATATAAAAAACCTCTAATTAGGGAACAACTAGTGAAGTAAAGGTTTATAAAAGAGGGAAAGACATCCAATAGAAAAGCAAAACAAATACTAAAGGAAACGACACCAGAAAGAACTACCATAATGAACTCGTGTTTTTAACGATTAAGACTATGTCAGGTCAAATAAAAAAGAAAACAGTGAACTCGAAAACCACAATAGACTCGTTTAAAACGGATTGGGTCCAAGTTTTTCTAAATAAGGACACAATATTCTCAGTTAAAAACACATTCACATTCCTTTCGGGTTTAAATAATGAAATGTCCCCTCTTTATAGTTATTGGAGTCTATACGTCTACTGTGGTGGGACTACCGTCTTTTACTTCTCCTTGATTTCTCGGAGAACTACTTTCACTTTCTCCTCTCACTTTTCCAACCGAATTTGCTTCTAGAATCGTAGACCAGGGTAGTGAAGTACCGTTTATCTACCCCTTTGTCACAGTCTGAAATAAAACTCCCCGAGGTTTTAGTGACGTCTACCACTGATGTCGGTACTTTAATTTTCTGCGAATGAGGAACCTTCTTTTCAATACTGGTTGGATCTATCGTATAAGTTTTCGTCTCTGTAATGAAACGGTTGTTTCCAGACAGATCAGTACCGATACCAAAAAGGTCACTAGCACGTATCTATACTCTCAACCTGACACTTCTTTCGACTCGTGGTTTCTTAACTACGTAAACTTGACACCACAACCTCTTCTGAGAACTCTCAGGGAACCTGACGTGCCTCTAGGTTGGTCAGGTAAGATTTCCTCTAGTCGGGACCCTAAAGAAACCTACCTTACTACGACTTCGACTTTGACGTCATGAAACCGGTGGAGTATACTTCTCAACTGAGTAACCTTTTCTGAGACTACTACCCTCTCTAACCCCCGTCTTCCTCTTCCCCTGCTGTCTCCTACTCTACCGACCTACCGTAGTGACTGAGTTACCTGCACTCAGACTCACTTGAGGCCCTCTACCACTACCTGTCCCTCCGGACCGCACGACGTTAAGTACCCCAGCGTTTCTCAATATGCTGACTCGTTGACTTGATTGACTGACTGACTACTAGGACAATAGGACAATCTCGTGGTGAAAAAATTATGACAAAGGGGTAACAACACGGGGTTTAGTTAACAGACATTCACAATTCCCAAATAAAGACCTGAGAAGACAATATAGGTGACTAAAATATACAGACAAGGATTACGATCCGGATGTGATCAAAACGTCATTCAAAACTTTAGTCCTTTACACTTAGAAGTTTGAAACAAGAATAATAAGTTGAAATAAAACCGAGAAGAATCAGGGAACATCAAGATATAGTGACAGTTAAAGACTTTTATTCGGTCGACCCTAAAACTAACCCGGTGTAAATTAAAAAAAAAAATTACTTGGGTGGGATTTTGTAGTAATAATAGGTTTTAGGTATCACATGTACTTCCAAATGAGAACCACAACATGTAACGTACTCAAACCTGTTTACATGTCACTGTACCGAGAAAGTAATATCATAGTATGTCCTATAAACAGGACGGATTTTTTAGGAGACAAAGTGTATCAGTAGGGAAGGAAGATTGGGGACCGTTGGTGACTAGGAAATGACAGAGGTATCCCAAAAAAACCAGAAAAGTTCTTACAGAATATAAATCTTAGTTTAACTTACATCGGAAAAGTGTAACTGAAGAATGTAAATCAGTATACGTCAGCTCCAAGGAGGTACAGACAGGTACCGAATTATCTAGTAAAGAAAAATCACGATATAAGGTAACGGAACTACATAATGTCAAATAAACGTATTTCCAATACTAATTTCGACTACAATTTAGGTACACATCCAAAAACCCACCTACATTCAAAAGTTGAGGAAATCCATTTATGGTTTCCTCGTGTTAACGACCTAACATACTCACACAAATCAAAACATTCTTCGGTGGTTTGACAGAGAGTTTCACCGACATGGTAAACGTAAGGGTGGTCGTCACTTACTCTAAAGAACAACAAGGTAGGTATCGGAGTGGTCGTAAACTATAACAGTTCACAGAATCCAAAAGTGGTAAGATTATCCACACATCACTATAAAAACAAATGAACATAATTAAACGTTAAGGGTCACGAAGAGTAAACGCAGGTGGAGACGGGGAATTCCACTTCTTTTTATCTTACGACACTGTATATAGTTTTATCAAGGAAAGGAGAAGGAGGAGAACGCTCGTACTCCCCTAAAAAGATTATATTATTAATAATTATTAGATTATTATTCACTAGGATTATCAGTGACACTCCTGGACCATATCGAGTCCTTCATTGTGAATGTCTAAATCACGACCAAGGGGACCTCTAATATTGAGTCCGAACAAGTATGACTTAGGGGGTGTTAGTATGTCGAGGGTCGTCTTAATATCAAATCCAAAAAGATGGGATCGTGACCAAGATGAACGTACGATCTAGTCTTTGACCTTCAAGAATTAAAAGTATTATTAATAAACTGTCACTTACAATAAGGGTAGAATATCTACTTCTTTGTCCGAATCAAGTGACATCTCAATCAGTCGATATACTCTTAACTCAAAATCTACCGTCTTCATTAACGTGTTACACCGTCACCTTATCGTCTTCTTAGTTTTATCTATTTTGTGTGATCTAAACCGAGTTTCCGTCAGTACCCTTGGACCCTCAGGAAAGGTCATCTCACTTAGACAGTCTTCTTACCCTATGACCTTACTTCACCCAATATGTCACTATATTAACTCCATTACTCCGAGGAAATATTATTTCACCCAGAAGATTTTTATAGAGCATTCAGTATATTTCCATCCAAAACATATCGTGTCGTCCTAACACGATTTAACTGTCTTTACAGGGAAACACATTGTAGACAAAACAGTAAACTTTTATTTGTCGTGACGGTGAATCGTTTTACGATTTCAACCGTTTCATAAAAACAACAAGGTCACCGGAGAGGAGACAGGAGTCGACCACTAAGGGGAAAGTAGAAAGAAAAGAGGACATTCACTAGTCCCTAGGGACAGATTGGAAAGAGAGGGTTTAGTTTTATTCTTTACTATGTAAACGGTAATTAACTATAATTCCGTGGTTAAGGACTAATTTCAATTAATATCATATCATATCAAGTTAGGGACCCAGTCCTTATAGGGGACCTCCTCCCGTGCCGGTGGATGAGGTCATAAGAAGGGACTTCTTAGGGGTACCTGTCTCCTCGGACCACAGGTATTCCAGCGTGTCTCAGCCTTTACTGTCTTCGTGGAACCGTGTGTGCACTGTACGTATCAAGTCACACTTACACAAAATAAATCGTAATAGAGGTGATCAGTAAACATAGGATCAAAGAACGAAAAATAACACTATAAAAAATTTACAATTTCATTATTTTCATCTAAACTTCAAATTTTCCCGGGACTTCGGTGTTCTTGACTATTCATCAGATAAGTCACATTACTTCCTCGTTTCTTTGAATTTTTTTGTTCTGAACTTTTCTACTCTATAAGTCGGATCTCCTCACCCTACCCCAACCCCCACCCTTCCTTCAAGTTCTCCCTCCCCTGTATGTATATGAATATCGACCAAGAAGAACAACAAACCGTCTTTGGTTGTGTTGTAACCACTTCGTTAATAGGAGGTTAATTTTTGATTTAAAAAATTTTCTACCCCATAACCTTAGTATGTCCTCACCTAGGTTCACATCTTTTAGATTGACGTTAATCTAAATTCACTTTAAAAGGTTAAGTCTGTTAAATAAAACCTATCTATTCAAACCCTATCTTCCGGAAGATTTTATATAAAATGTAAAAATTGTAAAAAAATAAGGTCATGTGATAGAAACCATTGTTACAGAAAGATTCTAACTAAGAGTCGACTCAGTTTGAAACGTTGGGTGGGAAAATTAAGAATAAGGAAGGGGGTATAGTATTTAGTGACTTTATGACTGAAGTCTCGTCTAAAAGTAGAGTAAAATGACTAAGTTTTAATAATCTTTCTACTCAAATACTATGAGAGATTCCTTATCTTACTACGGGTCTCAGAAGTTAAAACGTCCTTATAAACACAATGACTCACTTTAAATAAGACGAAAAGTAAGACTATCGACGTAAAATATTAAAAACACCCCTCCCCGGTTTTTAAAGCAAAGGAACCGTGTTCAAACGATTTCATTTCAACTAAAATCGTCCTTCAGGTATATGTGCACTCTCATCTCTTTATCTCTTTCCCTTCTTTGGAAATTATGATTTCATTCGAACAGTCCTAAAGTAAAAAGTTTATATGGAGGGTAAGGACAAAGTAATCGACCTTAAAAGAGAACAGGGATCCATGACAAAGAGTTTTACGAAACAAAGAGAATTTTACATGAAATCAATGGATTCTGAGGAATACATATTTAAGAATTTGATGACATTACAAATCAAACTCTTTATGAATGGAAATTTAGGTGTCTAGGGAAACCCCAGTTCTTATCTTGACGTAAAGTGATATTGATTAAAGGAACCATTAGAATGTATAGGTAAGTTTTCGTCACAGACTCTTCCCTTGGTACTGAAAAGTAGTCAAACCATTTCCAAAGGTACGGTGTCTCTTCCAATTCTTAGGGACTCTCCGTCAGAGAACTCAACGTCCAGTACTCGAGTATAGAGACGACGGTCTTTGCCGTTTCGGAACCCCCAAACTTGGTGTCTCAAGACTATCAACACACTATGTCCATAAGTCAATGTAAAACGACAACGTTGTGACAATCCATTTAGCAGTCTGGAGTAAATTCTAACCCATTGTACTTCACCTCGGTAAAAATTTACTGACTTTAAGACTTTAGATAACTTTTAATTTGAACTCCATATTAAAGAATCAGTACCTACTTTTTTAACATAGTATCGTTATGTCATCGTAGTATCAAAGTTTAACGAATCTGACACCTCCAGTCTAAAAAAAAACTGTTGAGTACAATCTTTTTTATGTAAAATATGGTCTAAACAAATATTTTTATCTTTGTTCAAAGTATTTGTCGTAACTGGGAATGGTAATACATAGGACATATAACAAAGTAAAAGATCTTTCAGGATCGAAATTGGGAGATTTTGACTAGAGTGTTGAGTGTCACCAATACTGGATATCGGGTCTTTCTGAGGTTCTATATCATGGTGTTTCTATTCTAATGCTGTATGTAAATTTTATGAAAAATACAGAGAGTAAAGTTTGTTTTAGAGAATCCTTGTTTGAACGGAGAGATTTTTCTCGTAAAATCTCTTCGCCTATGTACAAACATTGGACCCTCAACAGTAATTCTACGAACACGGTCCAGGAAATGTAAATAATAGAAATAATTTCTAAAACTTAAAATAGGATCTTTTCCCCTTTCTATCGGTCACTTCCCTCTTCCGTTACCGTGTGGCGAGGTCATGAGAACGGACCTTTTAGGGTACCAGTCTCCTCGGACCATCCGACGTCAGGTACCCCAGCGATACTCAGCCTGTGCTGACTCGCTCAAGTGAAAGTGAAAAATGACAGTACGTAACCTCTTCCTTTACCGTTGGGTGAGGTCACAAGAACGGACCTCTTAGGGTCCCTGCCCCCTCGGACCACCCGGGGGCACACACCCCAGCGTGTCTCAACCTGTACTGACTTCATTGAATCGTCGTCGTCGGTCACTTCCTAAAATCCATCCCAACCTCTTCATAATACATTTAATTTAAAAACTTCCTCTAGAGACTCTTGTCTTATATATAAGATAAATCCTTCGGTGACGTAATCATCTATAACAATGGACCCCACAACAGTCATCTCTTCTTCTCAATGTCTACTTAAGAGAACAATAAAATCTCTTTATTTGTCGTCTTGAGTCATTACCTAATATACCATTCTTAAAAAGGGTTCTTATCTTTGTAGTTCTTGTGCAATAAAACCCTCCTCTAGTCGAGACTTCCTTCTCCCACCATATCCTTATCCGTTATTACCCGACACCTTAACTTCCACCTATCTATAATTACTCTTTCTACATCATATTCCAAAGACTCTTTCACATTCGTCTACCTTAGGTCTCCATCACCCTAACCGGATATGTTTTCTTTTGTTCGAAATCAAAAATTATTATAATTTATTATGTGAGTACACCAGTTTAAGTGTACCTGTTTTCATGTCCACTCTTTAGAAAAGAAGTCGGTGAGTCAAGGTGTAGGTTATCCGTTGATTACAATTAAAAAAAAATATAGGAAGTTCTTTAAAATATGTGTACGTTTGTTTATGATCAGGAGGGACTAGGGAAATGTGTTTTACATCGGATGACATGTGTGTTAAAACGTGCAACGAACAAGAAGGTGATACAGAATTTCGAGAAGGGGATAGACACGTATTTTCGAAGTAAGAAATCCCGACGTATCATAATAACACATATGACAATAAATAAATTGGTCAAGACATAAACTACCTGTAAACCCAGTCATGATAAGAAACCTATTATTGGAGACAAAATTGTTCAGTCTTTCTGATTGACCTCTATCCACGTGTTTACCCGTCCTGACATTCAAACTGACATCTTCAATTCACCAGGTTTAATAGACTCATGTCTCTCGATCCACCAGGTAAAAACCTGGTCGTCTCACTTGAAATTATAAATCCAATTTACTCGACTACACATCCCTCAATCAACCAGTTTATTCGTCCTTAATTTTACGGAGTGGATCCCTTTAGACCGGTCCAGTTATGTGGTCTACCTCCATTCCCTCAGTGACCTGGTTCAACCTCAGTAATGGTCCTTTTGAGAATTAATTTCATGTACAAACAGACAGTCTTCAGTGAAAATCTTTAGTGGAAAACTACTTCTTTTTAATCCTGATAAAAACCCATCGGAGTTTAGTCCTGGAAGGTAAATTCCAATTCACCTAGATCGAATAGACTTCCAGTTCCTAAGGAAAAATCCCGTTTCTGACACAAAACCCAAGTCTTCGAGATACTTTTCTGTAATGACGGATTAAAGGTTCTTAAAGGTAAAAGATGACAAAAAGTCAATATCTTATATATTAAAATTCGATTTTATCTTTTTAACTAATTCGGGTTTAATATTTAAACAAACGTCATTGTATTCCATGAACGTTCACCAATATTAAAAAAGTCTATGAAAGCCACCCAGATCCTCCAGTGAGAGTGATAATCCATGGTACCCGGTTCCTATTCTAGTCTGAACTTTGTCATGTTCAGTGCACCCACCGTCCACGATTTCTGAACGCCACTCTGTCGATTGAAACCAATATCAACACTCTCCCGAACAAATTCCTGACCCACAAGTCCATAGTTGTCGGTTCTAAAGAAGAGACTTAAAAATTGAATATAAGGAAGTCGACCAAAAAGACAAAGAGACCGTTGGTAGGTTCAAGTGTGTTCACAGAGAATTGGGAAAGTAATAAATTATTAAGAAGTCTTCGACTTTTGGTATATAGGAGAAGGACCCGTCCACGTGTCTTAAAACATACGTTAAACTTTCTTAAATACATGGGTGAATTCGGGTCTAGAGTTAATTGTTAGAGACCGGATAGTAGAGTTTGAAGACAAGAATGAAGGAACGTAACGAAAGAAGTCATATGGAACAGACGACGATGGTCCAGAGGACAATTGTCACCAAGGAGGCACGGACGATAAATTATATTTCTTGTTTTTAAATTCTTGTAAACTGCAGGACATGAGAACCTTTAAACTTACTCACACCGTCCCAGTGTGTCGATAAAACATTGTGGTGTGACTCGGGGCAAAAGGACTAAACACCATGTGTCATACATAGTAACCTAAAGTAATGTATTAAGATTTGATCTTCACCAAAATATATGAAATTTTTCTATAAAACTTTACATAAGAAAAAAACATCAAAACGTCAAAATTCATATTTGTTTTTAAAGGTGACTAAACATATGTAAACGTGAGGTTTTATTATAACAACTTTGTTTTATAATAAATTGGTTATCATAGGATATATGTTCTTTCAGAGTTTTATTAAAATATACTGACTAAGTCATATAGAATTTTTACCTCAGTCATTGTACGGTGTTGCACCTACTTCCAGTTTATATATTACAAGTCACTTTCTTCGATCTGTATTTTTTTTTTTTTTTTTGGTGGTTTTTTTTTTTTTTTCTTCGATCCGTGGTATGTGTATCTACACCGAGGTAAATATATTTTACAGATCTTATCCATTTAGGCATCTTTGTCCGACCCCTTTTCCTCCTTACTCAAAATACTAAAAAGGGTTTACATTTATAAAATTTTATATCATCATGGGAGTATAAAAACGTGTGAAAATCAAAAATGAATTACGGTAAATTCATAAAAGAGTACAACGACGTCAGAACTTTCAAGGTTAAAAATTTTCGGTAATTTAGATATTTAGGTAATTCAGACATAATACGAGGACATGTAAGTCCCACAAAGAACTATAAGATCTTATTCAAAGAACTAAGGACTATCACCATCCTCACCTCCTCTACCACTCTACACAAAGAGTACATATTTAATATGGTGCCTCGAAAATACTTTTTCATCACATGACTGTCAAAGTCAAACTTTTATTGAACAATTATCGACCGACTACCCGTCTATCGGAACGAATCCCGTTGAAAATGTAAACCTATGATTGTAATCATTGAGAGACCATCAGTATTGAAAATGAATATAAACATAATCCTTCGGAAAAAAAAAAAAAAAAGAAAACTCCAAGTAATCGTTTTCCTGAATTCTTGAGACATAAGACGAATGACCAATTTTTAAAGGACTACTGGACTGGGGACCTTAAGTCGAACTTCTTAGATTTCTAAGTTGGAGTAAAAGATCAAATTCTGAACATCCACGATTATAAATCGTATTAGACTCGTCACATCATCTTTTCATAATCGTAGAGGCATAAATAAATTATGTCAGTGTTGTAACTCTAGGTTCTATCGACACAGAATTTTTCCTAGTAGTATATGTTTGTTTTGTCTTTTCTGTTATTCTAAACCGTCACTACACGACTTTATCCTTTATTGGGAGTATGTGAAGACCACCTTTGTATTTTACCACGTTCACGAAACCTTTTGTCAAACCGTCAACAAGTTTTCTAATTTGAATCTTAATAGTATACTGGGTCGTTAAGACGAGCATCCACACATGGGTTCTATTTACTTTTGTAGGGGTATGTCTTTGAACATGTGTTTACGAGTATCGTCATATAAGCATTATCAGTTCTTCACCTTTGTTGGGTTTACAGGTAGTTGATTCTTACCGATTCGTTTCACACCTGTATGTATGTTACGTCATAATAATAAGTCGTTATTTTTCCTCACTCTAAAACTATGTACGATGTTGTACCCATTTTATACGATTTAACATCCAGCGGTTTCTTGATGACACAGCGAGTCAGTACAGACTGAGAAACGCTGAGGCACCTGACATCGGATGGTCCGAGAATTTAGGTGTCTTAAGAGGTCCGTCCTTATGACCTCACCTAACGGTAAAGGAAGAGGTCCCCTAGAAGGGTTGGGTCCCTAGTTTGGACCCAGAGAGCGCAATGTCCGTCTGCGAAATGGCAGACTCGGTGGTCCCTTCGGGCATATTTTATCTATTTGTTCCTATATAACATGTCGTGTCCCTTTATATCAGTAACAAAACATCATCCCAATTTACCTCACATCAAATATTTTTATACCTTACTGACGACATATGGACTTGGATTATATTATGACACTTAGTTGATAAGTTGTCGTTATCGTTTTTCGACAATCTTAGGTTCTTTATATAGAGGATTTCTCAAAACATCTTAAGAATGTTTACTTCAAGTGACCAAAAATCTCCCGTTTCTCTCCCCTTTCCATAGACAATTTCTTGAACCACGTCATTTACGTTATTGTCTGAAGGACTCTAGTTTTCGGTTGGGAACCGACGATGTTTGTATAAGAGAAACCTTAATTATGGAAAAAATTCGAAAGTAGAAAATTGAGGAATTTCCGACACATATAAGATCGAGACCAAAACGTCTCTTGAGATCCCGAATAATGACAATCGAAAGGCCATCAGTATGTAAACGTAGAATACAAATTCCTACTTTCTATTAATAACTTTACATATAAGAATAAGAAATTCGACCATCCTACGAACTTACTCTTTTTAAAGCCATAAAAAACCGACATCGTTTCTTCACCAAGGTCGTTATTAAATACATCAGTCAGTCTCCTTATAGAGAAGCGGATGTTGACGGGACCTTTAGTCGAGGTGACCATTCGTTAAGAAACAGTCAGTAAACCATGGTAAAGGGGAGACCTTTGGTCAAACGAACTACTTTTCCTTTTCCATCCGATTAAATCCAGAGTAAATCGTTTCTTTTGCCACCACCACGAATGCTCTGAGAAATGAAATCTGTTTTTAATTAAGTCTCCTTTCCACGAAATAACATTACTATATGTGTACCCAATCTTAGTTTTTTGACATTTCCTTGGTTCCGTCGGTCACAGAGGGTCAAGAAAATGGGTCCCTGAAGTCCCAAAAAGTAAACACTTTTATAGTGGTGTTTATAGACCACTAAGGGATTATAGACGACTATAATCCTTTATAGTGTTTATAGATACTAAAAGATTATGGACACGTCATAACAAGAAATATCGTAGTCTGAAGGTAGTGGTCTAAAGTCGTCTAAAGGATTATAGACGAAATGAGTCGTAAAGATTAGACAGAAATTATGGTAATCAAAGGAGTTTTGGAGTCAAATGTGCAACGAATAAACGACGAGTCATGGAAAGTCCAGTTAATTAAGTCACAAGGTCAAGATTCTCTTCTGTCAGAGAACCAAGTAGGAGAGAAGTCGTCAGTCATCCACGGTGAGTAGTTTACAACTGATCGGATACCTAGGCGACTTTACATACGGACAGGGTTCTTAACGGTCCAGTACCTGTTAAATCTCTATCCTCGGAAACTACACCATTAGTAGAACAAACGATAGAGACATAGGGGGATGAATGTCCCCTAAATTCGAAATATTCCTGTCCGGAGTAGATAGAAGTAGTGGTGATATAGAGGAAACGGATTTTATCGTAGACTTTACACCAACTCATAAAATTTTTATAACATTAAACACGGATCAGAGGTGTACACTGGAACTAAAGTCAACAGAACTGGAAATCTACCTAAATAGATTACTGAACGATAACGACTCATGGACATCATTATTACGGATGGTCGGTAGATGGTTAATCCTACGACACGAGTCACTTATAAATATATCACTTACTTTATTCGGTTGAAAAAGTAAAGACATTTTTTGTTCGTTTGTTTACGTTTGACGGAGGGACCTTCGTCACGAGGAAAAGGTACATCTACTGAAACCAAACATATGAAAGCGTAATTTGTTTTGTATAGTAAACAGTCACAGTAACTACCCTATGACCCAAAAAAAGGGGAGTCACATATTAACAATAGGAAATACCAAGTCCTTAACGTAATTACGATCAGAAACCCCAAAACAAACAAACCAAACTCAGAAAAACCAGTCCTCAGTAACTTGCAGTCTCATTCTTATACGTAAGTCTAGTAAATAGGTGTAGGAGGTCAAATACCGACACAAAGTCAGACCGTTTTACGTCCTTTGTAGGGGTCATCCTCTGACGTCGACCCCTAGCCCACGACGGTCGTCGTCGAACACGCCGACATTCCTCTTTTAGTCTTCTTGATTTAGAAGACCTCCTTTCCTATGTCTAAAACCACTGTTCGACGTAAGAAATCGTCACTGAAATAAAAAGGAAATGGTGTCTGGTCTGAACATGATAAAGGTCGAAGTCGTGTAATAAATCCGTGAAGGGGTGACGTAACAAAATAAATCAAAGACTTTAACATAGTATTAAGGGATTTGACCCAGGTTAAAAATTATACCACGGAAAGTCTATCTACATAAATCTGAAACTAGACAAAGACAGAAAGAACTGAAATTTGAGGGACTCTAATCTCGGATAAAATAAAAAGTATTGAAAGTATTAAAATATCTACGAAGTAATAAATAATTGTTTGTTAACCTTGTGAAGTCTCCAAATGGAATAGTCTTTCAGTCTGGAACGAAAAAACACACTGACTGGGAGAAAAGACAAACGGGACGGAGTCGTGTAGAACATTAGGAAATAAGAAAAAGACAAGATGGGGAAAGGTACTACGACGTAAAGAAAAGGCTTGTGTAAAAATTAAATTTAATGAGGGAAAGAAATTCCGTTTATAAAACGAACCTAAGAGAACCCGAAAAACAACAAAAACACACCCCAAAAAACAAAAAACAAAAAACGTACTTCTGAATTTCGTAATTACTTGTCTCTAGTAAGACAACAAAAACTCTAACGTGGGTTCATGACGTAAAAACAACTGATACTCCCGATGAGGTAAAGTAGATTCCCTAAGAAGTGTCATCATCTATATTATCAATAGACTTAATTTAAGAGGATAAGGTCAGGTAAAGTCAAGTGACTAAGAATTTTCGAAGGGACCACCGAGTCTCCAATTTCGCAGACGGACATTACGTCCTCTGGGACCAAGCTAGGGACCCAACCCTTCTAGGGGACCTCTTCCTTTACCGTTGGGTGAGGTCATAATGGACCTCTTAGGGTGCCTCCTTACACGGACCATCCGATGTCAGGTGTCCCAGTGTTTCTCAGCCTGTGCTGACTTGTGAGAACGGTAGAGGACAAATTGGTGAAGGTTAAATAGAACTAAGTACTTGGATTGTAAGGTCCATGGATACTTCATAACAAGAAATGTCGTAGTCTGAAGGTAGTGGTCAGTGTAGGTATTGACCCGTGACAAAAACGAAACCGAGGTAGAGAAGTAAGAAAGACCTCAATAAAGAGGTGAGAAGAGGTCATCGTATAACCCGTGGATGGTTGGACCCCTCAAGTAGAAAGTTACAGTAGAAAAACGGAGAAGAATGAAAAGTACCCCAAGAGTTCCGTTCTTATGACTTCACCAAACGGTAAGGGAAGAGGTCACCTGGTGCAAAACAGTCGTCTCTGTAATGATACGTTTGTTTCCAGACAGATCAGTTTCGATACCAAAAAGGTCATCAGTACATACCTACACTCTCAACCTGATATTTCTTTCGACTTGCGGTTTCTTAACTACGTTGGTTTAACTACTTTCGGTCTCTTTGTGAAGACTTGACACCACATCTCTTCTGAGAACTCTCAGGGAACCTGACGTTCCTCTAGTTTGGTCAGTTAGGATTTCCTTTAGTCAGGACTTATAAGTAACCTTCCTGACTACGACTTCGACTTTGAGGTCATGAAACTGGTGGACTACACCCCTTGACTGAGTAAACTTTTCTGTGACTACGACCCTTCCTAACTTCCGTCCTCCTCTTCCCCTACTGTCTCCTACTCTACCAACCTACCGTAGTAGTTGAGTTACCTGTACTCAAACTCGTTCGAGGCCCTTAACCACTACCTGTCCCTTCGGACCGCACGACGTCAGGTACCCCCAACGTTTATCAGTCTGTACTGCTCTGACTTGACTTGACTTTCGTAATTCCTCCTTTTTTTACAAATTTAAATAAACTTATGTAAACGAAGAGAACTTAAGGGAGAAAGTGTTCTAAATTTGAGTGTCCCGTTCATGTACATACAGAGGATCACTGTAACTCCTTTACCATCAATCTATTTCTAATATTCTGTAAATGGTGACTCGGTGACCCGAAGAGACCACAGAGTCATCATTTCCTAGGTGGACGTCACGTCCTTGGTGTTCTTTGTACCCAAACTAGGGGACCAGACCTTCTATGGGACCTCCTCCCGTACCGTTAGGAGAGGTTATAAAAACGGACCTCTTAGGGTATTTGTCTCCTCCGACCACCCGATGTCAGGTACCTACCCCAGTGGTTCTCAGTCTGTGTTGACTCCACTAAATCGTGTCGTGTATTCTGTAAATTCATTTACTATTCCGATTTGCTTTTCGCCCCCCTTCTCTATAGATGGAACCTACTGAGATCTACAGTCATATCCTTCCGGGTCTATAAACTCGGGGACAGCACCAAGCACGTAAAAGAATCAATAAGGAATATCGTGAGAAAATTCTACCCATAAGATATGTAAAAAGACTACTCTTTGGAATCTCCATAATTCATTGAACGGATACCAGTGTATGGATTATTCACGGTCTCCGACTATAAGATATAGACAAGGAAGGTGACATGAAAAGATAGTAATCGGATCCATCACCTGTATCTTTAAGACTCAACTTCTTTTGAATACCCTCATCCTCTAGTAATCAAACTAAAATCTATTTAAAATTTAACTTCAAAGTTACCCTATCTTTCTATCCATTTTCATAGTGTCTCCGTTGTTTGGTCTAGTAGAGAACCTCTTCCTTACTACCAATATTAAATATAATTCAAAAGGAAAAACCAAAATAACACCGTATTAGGTCTAGGAATCTTTTTAAAAGTATCGTACAAATGTTTTAGGACTATACTTATATATTGTACCTAAAGTCCTTGTACTCACGAAAGTAAATTCAGTAAGCTAATAGGTCATTACAAACTTAGAGATGATACACTTACTATGTGACACGATCCACTTGTCATATATAACCACTCGTTTTACCTAAATTAGAGACGGAAACAATTCGAATACTTCACCACTTCCTTATGTAAGCAGTCTATCAGTGTGTCTATTAGTGGAAAAGTCGGGTCCGTGTTTTATGATGAACTTAGTAAAAGTATCTCTCCACTCCTGTCAGTTCACTTGGTGGGAGTTTCCAAGGGTCGTAGATATAATTAATCGTCAAATGATGTAACCACTAATTCTAAAAGTATTTAGGTAAGTAAAACATGATTCACGGGAACATGTAAAATTCACCCTTCTAGGGGACCTTTTCCTTTACCGTTGGGTGAGGTCATAAGAACGAACCTCTTAGGGTACCTGTCTCCTTGCACCACCCGACGTCAGGTTTCCCAACGTTTCTCAGCCTGTGCGACTCACTGAGTGTAATAGTCACTAATTAAACATTTGTAAAAGGTGTCCAAAAGTTTTAGTATAAATCCCGAGTGAAAACGTCTCCTTCACTACCTGTATGATAATAATCAGTAAAAATTTCTTATATGAATCGTTTCGGTTTCGTCGAGACATTAGGGTCCTAATATCGTATACATATGATTGAAATTATTAATAAACTGTCAATGGATGCCCAAGGATTTTTAGATTTCTTTTTTGATTTTACACTTCCTTGTGACGTCAGTCAATTACCCACTGACAAAAATCGATAATCATCCATTGTAAAAATCATCCAGCAAATAAGTAGATAGGTAGGTCACTCCTCGTTTTCGTCTGTGTTAATAGTACCTAGAATGTCAGACCACCCTTTCTGTTGTAAGTTCAATTGCATATTGATTTATATTTTAATGTTGATACTGTTTACGATACTTCCCTTCAGTGAACCATATTTTCTCGGATATCATCTTTTCTTACCAATCCCTTTTATAGACTTTTTTACCTTCAATTGGACTTGAAACTTCCTTCCTTTTTCTTCACAGATTCGTTCTCAGTCGAAGGGACCATCGAGTCAGTCGTTTCTTAGACGGACGTTACGTCCTCTGGTCCCAAACTAGGGACCCAGTCTTTCTGGGGGCCTCTTCCTTTACCGTTGGGTGAGGTCAGAGGAACGGACCTTTTAGAGTACCTGTCTCCTCGGACCACTCGACATCAGGTACTCCAGAACTCCCAGTCCGTGTTGAATCACTCATTTGGTGGTGGTTCGTTCTCATTACCACCTTCTCTCACAAAATACGTTTATATTGTCCACGACACTGAATTGTCTTCTCTAGTACGAAGAAATTTCCTAGACTTTCTTCCGGTCATTCTGATCTTTCGTCACTCACTCAACAATCTACTTTTTCCTCTCCTACCCACCATCCATCTGAATACGTTCCGTAACCTCCAGAACAATTCCTGAAACCTGAGGTAGGATTCTCGTCACCCTTCGATAACTTCCCCAAAAATTACATACAACTCCTCTCGTATCCCAACCTAAACAAAAATTTCTAACGAGATTGAAGATCCATCTTTTGTTTAACTCTAAAACGACCGATTAGTCCTTTCTTTACCCTTGAATCTGACTTCATAGCCGTCATCTGTACCCTTCTTTAGTAGGCGTAAAGTCATCAATTCACTCCCCTTCCACGGTTCCTACAAAAACAGAAGGTCTTGATATGTTTCCTTCAGTACAGTAAATGACTCTATCCCTTCTCCTTGTCCAAAGCCTCCCGTCAAGTAAAAACCTGTAACTCAATCTTGACAGTTTCATATCGGACCTCAAATTTTCACTCTAGATCTGACCTTATATTTAAACACTTAGTAAATATAGATCCATCATAAAAATCGACAGTTGTACCTGTATCAAAAATCACTTCTCATGTCCCGTCCTCTTGTCTGGTCCTGTTTTTCAGTGTAAACACTGAGGTCCACGTCAGTGTAGTACTCCAAGACCCCCAATCCTAAAGTTATATTCTTAAAACCCCCTGTGTCAAGTCGTACATTGTGAAGACACGACCTCTACCAAAAGAGACACGAATTATTATTAAAGTCTTATAATCAAGGAAACTTGAAATGAAACTTTTTTATCCTTATTTTGCGTTTTGACACATTGACAGTAACAGTTTTGTACAGAAAGTGTTTCCTCGTAAAGAGAAGAACTCCTCTCCCCGGCGAGGAGTTTTGTCCGTCCTAGAATCAAGAGTGTTGGTCCCTAGTTTGTGTATTCGAGGATCGTCACCTTCGTGTTCTCAGAATTGGTGACCTGGCGGTCCTTTCCGGTATTTCTTCGTAAGGATTACTTGTAGTGGTTCATTTGGTAAACTTTTATCCTCTTTCTCAGTCACGTCGTGAATAGGTAGTGAGAAAAAACCCCTCAGCCCCTCCCTCACGGTTCGGATACGGGGAACGTCACCTTCGTGCCTCGGAAATTGTGACCTGACGGTCCCTCAAGGAAGGTAGTGAGAGTGGTAGATCTAGAAGTCAAGGTAACCTCCTGAGTATCAAGAATCGTATATTAACATTAGTGTCAGTACTAAACAATAACGTCCTCTTGTGTTCAGTCAACCACTTCTTTCCACGTATACAGATATCCATTCCGTGTCCGAAGATTCTCAAGAGAGGACCACCTCAGTGTGTCTTAACACGGTTGCACACATTTCACAATTGATGGTCCCCTCGGACTTCATGACTTATCTGTCAGTGACGGATAGTATACGATTTTAAGATCTGAGGGTCTCCCTTTTGTACAGGCCGTATTTAGTATAACAAGTGTGTTTCTCAAATCCGTGTCACTCGGTAGTTAATTACTGAGTCTTAGGTCGGAAAATTTTGAACGGTAAAAATATAGGGACAGGTTAGAAGGTAAGATCAGAAGACTGATATAAGACAAACCGGTGAATCTTTTATGGTAACCGAGAGTTCAATGAATTGTTATTGAGTAGGAATTCCAGTAAAAATCATTCATCCTACCCTTATTTTTATCCACAAACACCATTCTTCTCTCTCCGGTAGAAATTTTATAATCCTCAAGAATCAGTAAAGGAAAAGACATCTCCCAAAGATTTTTCAACGTACATTTGACTTTAATCTTACCACTTAGTAAATTTTAAAGATCTCCCAAGGAAACCAAATTGTTTTTATGGTTTCTTCTTTTATGTAGGTATTATAATATTCTCTAGCCTCAACACCAAAACACAGATAATTATACGAAGAAGTATTCTATCTCGAAAGGAAAAGACAAGACGAAAGACACAAGAGACATCGGTATACACTTGGTGTTCTGGTTTCTTTAACTCGGAAAATATTCGTGGACGAATTGTCTGTCAATTCCACAAGACCAAACATCAAATCCAGAAAAACAAACATGATTGTCATCATCCATACAAGTTCCTAATTCCTCAGAATGTGATGGGTGTCAGAATGTGACAAACAAGGTGACTGAAACCTTAATCAGTATAGAACTACACCTACCGTCAGTCAACTAGACCCTGACTCTTCTTTTTATCAGATTTAACCTCCAGTATTAAGTCCCCAACTTTTAGAATCGACGCCCTAATGTTGTCTCCGGTTTCTCAACGAACATAAGTCTCTGTTCGGTCTTTCGATTCTGGTTTTGGACCCGTCAACGTCAATCGGATTGTAAACGTGTGGTCTCCGTAAACTACTACCCTTCTTTCGTTTCCCAAGTTTATTGAATAAGTGACGTCTTTCATAGTCTCTGAGTTCAAAAAGTCTGACTTTCAGGGTATAAGTATTTATCGTCATAAAATTTTTGACAAAGTAACTAAGGATCCTAAGACGTTTCCATGGGATCTATCCCCGTACCCCCCGCCACGTCCTAAGACAAATAAAAAATTAGTCGTTATCTTAGACAAAATACTCTGTCAAAGTTCTATCTCAACTACAAAAAACTTTAAGATTTAAGACTTTCAACAACTTTAATGTTTTGGAAATAACGTCTACTTTTTTTAAATATTGAAATAATCTTTAAGGATGAAACTACCGATTAAAAAATCTATTTTGTAAATTTAAATAGAAATTCTCAAGTCATCGATGGAATTCTTTTTGTACTGAAAAATTTTAACAAAACCCCATCCCGACCCCCTTGAATGCACATAAAGAAAACGAAGTTTCGGTCCTCTTTCGATTGTACTAAAAAAAAATTTGTCATAAACGTATGGAAAAAGTTTACTTAAATGTTATTTTGTACATCTGTAGGTAGTATTAGTCGTCTATAAGAATTAGTTTTTGTAAAATTAAACCTACATGAAAATTGTAATACTCAGTAGATGTCAATTGTAGATTTTGTTTTTTATCAATGGATGAGACTCCGGTTTATTATCAGTTATATATCATGTGGAATTGGTTATGTTAGATTATCTCGAATCAACGTGTTTGAATATAAGGAAAATAATGATTGAAGGACTAACTGTAACGATTTAGTTTTTATTTATGACCATGATATCAAAAGAGAAACAATTTTTGTCTCTTTACTAGTAACATAAAGATCTATCTATTTTACCAAACTCGAGTCTTTTTTTTTTTTTTAACGGGTGATCCATATTTTGGAAATTATCCACTTATAGATTTGGTCTCCACGTTGTCGGTAAAAATGTTAGAAATTATTGTCTTCCCAGTACATTGAAAATATCCTGACTTCTTTTCGAGAGTACGACACCATTTCTTTACGTCAAAACATGGAGTGAAGGAGAAACTTTCGATCTTAACTGTCGGAGAACGAATTATTGATAAAACAATAAACAATTGACTTAAACAATAAATTAACAATTAACAATAAACAACTTAAAATTGTCATAAACAATTGACTTCAAAGTGACATAACAAATTAGAATTAAGAGAATATCCGTCTGTGTACATTAATTCTACTCCGATTTCCGTCACAGATAGTTATAACCCACCGTTCCTCCTCCTAGCCCATTTCAAAATGTAACTGTTCCATAATTATATGAAACTTGGTCACCTGGACGTCCCCTTTCATCTCCCTTAACGTTCTTGTTTCCGTCATTCTACCTGTTCGAACTTTGAAAATCCTTTGTCGATTAACCCGACTTCATTGTCTCGAGAAGTTTACGTTATAACTATCAATATTTTCGGTGACAAAACACTCAAGGACGGTACGATTCCAAGTGGCAGAAAGAGTAAATTCAGAATTGTCGTTGGTATATACCATCCCATTAGGTCTATCCAATTTAGAGAAGTTGTACCAGTGAGATCACCGTCTCTTCATTGAAACTGTCATTAGGTTCCAATAGACCTAGGTTTTTGGTATGAGCTATTATTATTTTATACAAGAAAGGTACACTTTACTTGATTCACAAACCTACTTCTTACATTAAGACTATTCATAGGTATACGAACCAATAATAAAAGATCTACTCGATCTTCATAATTAGTAATAACTAAAGTACACCTTTAAATATTTTGTACTTTGAAACTTGATGACCGTAAAATGACACAGTCTCTTATATTGTAATAAACTATTCTTAAATGGAAAAAAACTCTAGAAATTAATGTCTAAACAAGACTTAGAGTTTTCTTTATCAGAACTCAACTTAACGGAAACTGGTCTTTGAGTTATTATTGATCAGTCTTTTGTCCAAATATTCTTATCCCGATTAATTTCCTTGTATTAGCATAGAAATTCTCTGTAACACTACTTTACAGCAAAAGGAACTTAATTTATAAAGTCATAAACTCGGATTATATATACATAGACTCTGAACGGGGATTTTAAAGAGAAACTTTTCGTATAAATATGAACTCGGGAATGTTTCAGAGTAATAACCACGAGAGACAATAAAAGAAAACTTGGGGTCTTTGGTAACTGATTTTTGTCGGAGTCGACTACGATCAAGATTATGAATCCCTCCAATAAAGTGTCTTAAAAAAAATTCAACAATTTGTCAAAAAAGTTTAACAATTTTTTCCAACACAGTTGTTTAATTCGCTAATAAGGACTTCCGTATTAGAGGATGAACGTATACAACCGATAGTAACATTTGTTTACGGATTTAACATCTTTAGTACTCATTAGTATGTCCTACTTATTTTTATTGTAAAAGATTACAATTACACTTATCTATCAACACTAAATTACACTTAAAAGGGTACTTCTGCAATATGTATCTAACTTTCACAATACAGAGTCAGTTAAATAAGTCATCTCTCTAATAGACTTTGTGACATAATCCACCGAGTTTTTACCAAAATCGGTGTCACTTTAGTAATCCAGTCTCTACGTGAAGTATCATAAGTAGCTCAACTCTAGAAAAGGGTCTACAGAGTAGTCTCCAAAAAAGACTCATAGAATAGATTATTCCATCGAAAGAGGTAGTTAGTTCCTTGAAACAAATGTGAAGTGAGGGGTAGTGGATCATGTATTATCTATGAGTCCATAGACAACTTTGTTACATATTTTCTCACACTTATTTTAATAGAGTATTTACACTCTGAAGGAACTACCGAATCTGTCCTTAGGTGGGTGTTACACCCTTTGAACCCAAGTCAGGGACCCAACTCTTCTAAGGGACCTCCTCCCGTACCGTTGGGTGAGGTCATATAAGAACGGACCTCTTAGGGGTACCTGTTTCCTCTGACCGTCCGCTGTGTACCCCAGAGGTTCTCAGCCTGTGTTGATTTGTTGATTCGTGTCGTGTCGCTCATCTTTTTATTTCGTTATGTCAACGAACTGGGAACTTGATACATCCAAACTTGACGTGTCCAGGTGAATGCGTACCCACAAAAAAGTCGATTATGCGTGATGTCATGACGTACTAAGTACCAACTCAGGAGCTTATACATAAGGTAAACCTTCCTTCCACCGGAGTAAAGCGAGTGACCTAGTAGTATAGGTTTATGTATACGTTTCGGATTAAAATGTCCTTAAATAACGCTATTATAGAGTAGAAAGGTTTATTTCTTTTTTAATTAATATTTCTAACAACAGACATACCTTCCTTTATTGTTCAAACGTTTATTCTTAGACATTACCGGTTAAGATGACATTTATTACTATATATGGTTTTGGTGCTTTGAGGGTAACACCGGATGTCTTATAACTTATGTCAGGTAAACCAATTAATTAATGTAACTAAATAGACACATAGTCCTTACTTATACAGACACAATAAACCAAAAGGATATCTTTATGAAGTTCATTGTAAGGTACGGTCAAAATAACATTTCGAACAAAAATATAGGAAATTTTCATCCAGTCTATACGATTGCAATTCCGTCCCATTTTGTCTTAAAGTACGGTCACGTATAAACAGGTTAGAGGAAGGAGAGGTTCCAGGGGAGGAGTCGGTTTTTTCCTTCTTTGTTTTCCTTTTGCAATGGATCTTTTGTCTAAAAAAAAATTTTATTAATAAAAGAGGTAAATTTTTTTAAATCCTTGTTCAAGGTCAAGGCCAGATAGTAGGTTGTGGATCGGTCTGAGCGGACCGTTGAGTCGACTGACTTCTCCTTGTTTAATCCTATCGAGTTTCTTATCCGGAATATGTCGTAGACGGATTTCCTCAAATACTGGGACCTTCTCTACCTAGTCTTTTTTTCTAGGCCCTCATTCAAAATTAAATATGTACAAAGTTTCCAGACAGAAGTCTCTAAACAAAAAATTTTTATAAGACAACGTAAAACTCTCAGTCTATAAATTACTTAAGACCCGTTTTTAAACAAATCTACATCTTTAATTCTTAAAAGTATGTTTTTATTTATTTACTACCATGTTTAAGACTGGTAAAATATCCAACGGACACAGGTAAACCTACTGTCAATTACAGTCAATTCTTAATAAATGGACACATTATTAACACTTGATCATGGTCGTAACGACCACCGGATTAGTTAACCATTTCGGCAAACCGTTATAAAGTGTCTGGAAATCTAGATTTGGGAAACTCTGTCAATTAAGATCTCTAGATAGGATCTTATACATGGAGTGAAGTCGAGGGTCTCAAAATACGCGTCTCTATCAATGGTATTAAAATCAATCACTTTTTATTATTATCTCCTTATGAAACCATCCAATATATCTCTAATTTTAACAAACGATTCCTAAAATCACTATACTCCTTTTGGAATAGGCAAAGAATTGAATATCTTATTAACATGATTCAGACTACTAAATTTATATTTTAAAATGAAGTCCCTCTAAAAAGGAAGTCTCAAGAAGTAACAAACTCTTAGGGACTCTTGTTGATAAAAGGAACATCCAATTCTTACTAGAAATGGTTGTCTGTATTTCATTAAATAATACGACACGAACCGACAAACTCGACATCGTGGTAAATCCCAATCACCAAGACATAAATGTACATCAATAATTTCACTTTCGACAGACCCGAATGTGACTTTTGAGTCAAGTTTATTTTAATTAGATTGTACCAAAGAATAGATGATTTCAAAGTGTAGGAGGAATTCCACAGAAGATATTATACATCGACAAAATGTTCGTGTTAAGATCGTCACTTGAACTAAGGATAGACTATGCAAAGAGAAACAACTAACGAGAGTTTGAGAAGTTTAAGGGTCTACTAACTTTTTTCTCTAACATCGTCCCATTACGATCCTTTTTTAAGGCAGACCTACGAATCCACTATCTTACTGTCCTTCGGCAAAAACAGACAAGTATAATTGGGACAGAAACATTACCCCTAAAATTTCTCATAAGATCTATCTAGTGAACAGATTTTTACGAAAGAGTAAAGAGAGGGAGTGGGGTTGTCCACACACTAGACATACTACCTGAAACAAATACCCCTGGGTTAAGCTAAAGACGGCACGTACGTGTAGATAGTGGACCTGACATATCTACTGACCGACTACTCTAGGAAGTGCACGGGGAGGACGTACCTCGGTCAACTACGTCGTGACGAAAGCAGGATGCTCTGATTAACTCGGTCCCAGAGAGTAGACTGAAGTTCACTTGGTAGTAAAAACCACCAAAACTAGAAAACAGTGACTCGGGTTTCTCGGTCCCTAATCCTTAATTCTAGTACGTGTTTTCAAAGGATTTTAAAGGACTTACCGACGTCTACAACCCCTTTTCATGCACTATAAAATCTTTGAGTCGTCCTTTTCATCCTACCATAAAAATACATTTCGGAACTGGGTCACAAATTTTTATATTAACATAAATCTAGAACAATAACGAGGTCATGTATCCTTAACACATTTCACAATGTCGTCGACATATACAAAGTTAACACACACAGTTTCTAATCCTTTTTCTATCACCAACAAAAAAGGATTTACTTTATTGAAAGAAGAAGAGGGGGTGGGTTTAAGAAAAGACTTCAACGACCGTAAACCCAGTTCCAAAATAATTTTCGATGTAAAATATTGTGACCGTGTTTTTTTCATCAAAATTCGAACAAACGTGTCAAGAAAAAAAGGTAACCTTTACCTTAAGTAACGGAATCCAGAAAAAATTTATCACATAATAATAGCAACCCCGACCGAGATACGAACTTTTGGTCAAATAAATATTGGACAATATTCACGATATAGACAAACGTCAATCCTTTACGTCTTAAGTTTCACTAGAGGATCGAACATTCGTTTGACTCTACGTGATAGGGAAAAGATAATTTTATTTTTAGTCAATTACACAGTTCTTTGGTTGAGATCATTTCAGTCCAAATTATAATCGGAAAGAATACACAAAGTAGATTAATAAAACCAACAATTATCCACTATTAATAAAACCAACAATTATACCACTATTAATTTTCAGTTCCATTTAAAATTTATAATCGCTAAGACTAAATAACTCGAGCTTAATACGGTGGTACGAATACATTTTTACTTTCACCGTTGTACCAATTTGACTCTTACAAAGAGTCAACATTGTTAAAACTAAAAGAGAGAGGACACTGGAAGAAGGGACAACAGAACTTGGTATCGTTTTCCTATGACGTAGAGAACAACATAACGACTCCAATAACTTCAATGTGTTTTGTGTAGAGTCAGAGACAAAGAATCTTCCTTTCAGGACGATCAACTGACTGTTAAGATTCGTCCCTCTTAATTCTATTTACACAAATTAATTACAAAACGTGTGTTTACGTCTTAAACATATTGGTGTACTGTAGTATCAACACTAGAGTTTTTTTTCTGAAAGAGGAAATAGAAAAAGAACGTCAATTTACATCCTTAAGAGACTTTGAGATTCGAAGACTTCACAATCTCCATCTCTACCAGATCGTTTCTACATCAAACATTACAAAATAGGTAAATCGTACACAAATAAAAAACAATACATGATCTTCTACTGTATAAACAAACCGAGTCACTATTAATGTTGATTTTTTAGTAAGTAATCGTTTTCCTCTTCGTTAGAGTTGGAATTGTTTAGTCTTTACAAAGAATAATAAAACATAACTCAACTTATAAACTGAGAAATTGTGAAAAGATGTATGTTTTGTGTTCAGTTCAGAGAACTTCCCAAGAAGTATTAACATAATTCTTCTTAAATCACACAGTCTTCGTGAATTTCTAAACTGTAAGTTGACATCGTCATAGATACAACCAATTAAAAGAATACTCGGGGTACTACTCAAACTCTTTTTAACTTTCTTTAATATCTAATAGTCCAAGACAATTTAACAATGTACATAGAACCAATTCAAAAACAAGTAATTAAATATAGGTTAATGTATTTCGTTTAAACCTCCTTTGTAGACTTCAACACGTTATAAAAGTCGCTATAATGAAAAAATAGAAACACAAAAGATGAATTTGTACTACAGACAGTAGTTCATAATATCAGTCTGAAAGAAAAAAAGATCTAACAGTTTTAACCATTTACTTGTAAAAAAAATTAGTAGAAGATACAACGATAATCAGAAAGAAATAATTGTTCCAAAGAAAATGTCTTCAAACCGTCATTATAACTCCCTTGGTCCTAACTCGACTTAAAAAAAAAAATTATTCCATGAAACATAAGAAATTAAAACTAGAGGTGTATGGTACAATTCTTGGTAGTTAAAACCGAAAATGGTTCAATTTATTTCAATATTATGTCAACATTTCCCGATTTCAATCTTAACTAATGTATTCTTAGTCAAGAGGGTTCAATAGATTAGGAAGGAAGTCTTGTGTGTACATGTTTAAATTAATTAACGGAAATCAAAAGATCCATATATATATTTGAAACCCCCTTTATAAAAAATACCGAACCGAAAATGATGGTAGATTAGTATTTAAATCTTCGAACCAGCGAAGATATAAAAGATTTCGTTTATTATCCGTATAATGGGACAATAGGCCGTATTAACCCTAACCCATTCTACACAAGTCCGAACCGACATCCTAAACTTTACAGACTTTTCGGACTGGTCCTTTTTTTATTTTCTTAGAATAAGAAAATTTACATTTGGTATCTTCTTTATGAAAGTCTATGAACCTCAAACCAAGTGTGTTTGAAAAATTTACGAGACTCACAAGAAATATTCCGCAGAGAATATTGTCCATAACTGAGAGGTTTGATGAAAGTCACAGATATACTGTATTTTGTCTTATATCACTCGTAGTCCCATTGTTTAAGAGATACACGTTTCGAGGAGAAATCCCTTCGTATGTAAAAATTTTTCCTAATTCTTATTTCCTTATGTTTCATTTTGACGGACACCAGGAATCTGACTTTTACCGTTTGTCTTTTCCATTCAAAAAACCGTATTAAGTATTTACATCTGTCAACCACCGGTACAAACGAATGTTTCCGTAACCGATCGTCTGGTCAAAGAGTCTCAGTTGACTCCTGTGAACTATGAACGTACAATTCACGTAGTATCGATTAGTCGATTAAAAAATTCGGAAATTTAAACTTTAGCCACCTGTACTCTTTTCCACCTAAAAACCCATCATAGAGGATTTCATTACGATTTGAATGAGTGGACTTAAATTTCTAGTCGATAAGAAAATGACCCATCCCCTTTTCAATCCATCAGACATCGGGGACGAACACAGGGGACACATCGAGGGGAAAAGATCTGAAGGGCTTCTGAGTCCGAGCCACGTCCAACAGGCAAAGTCCCAGTAAGTCAGCATAAGACTGACGGAAGACAATGAGGAAAACTCCTGTATCAAATAAATTAAGGAAGATTAAAGAAGGAGGACCAGGGTGAAGTCTTCATAAAACGGTAGTAATTTAATTTTTCACACCCTATTTTTACAGGTGGACGTTTTAAAGTAGAAACGTAATTTACGGTAATGACTAACTGGGTGACAATCCACTGACTGGACTCTCGATAGTTCTTTACCGGACGCTTAAAAAGAAGTCAAGAGATAACAGTCTTATCTGTGAACGAATACCGGTCCGTCATCAAATTAATTACGAGTATTAAGTTTAAATCTGGTGAAATCAAACATCTTTAAAGTTCACTTTGTATTCCTAAATTACCCTTACTGACAATTGACGAACTAATGTAATATATTTTGTGGAATTTTACTATGAAAAAGACTCACCAAACTTTCTACATCGTTCAGGTGAAGTACATAAATCCCTTTCAATTCACCTGACAAGAGAGAAGTGTCTTTAATAATAAAAATTGATCTCTTTTTATGTACCGAAAAATTCGAGATTCTCAATGTAATATTGTGTCGTTACAAACATAATTTTTTGGTATATCTTCAATCATACTTACTCCGTGTATATTAAACCCTTATAATTTACATGAAACATTACGGAAAAGACTCTCGGAGACCCAGACTTTTGTCGTCATGACCCACTAACAAATAAGTCTATAACTAACAGGGTTATTGTCCATAGGTCTGAAACGAAAAGGTAAATAGGAAGTAAAAGAACGTACCTTTGTCTTTTGCGTCTATTTAAGGACATGTTGGGTAAAGAACTAGGTATTTGGAAAACAATTCTCCGAAGTCATTTTAAAATGTTTTCCCCAAACCTGAATTGGACGTGGAAAATTAACAGGTGTAACAAGAAACAATGTAATAGTGGGACTCGTTACACGTAATCGGGTCCTGTCATTGACCTATGTAGATTAATTACAATGACTATCTGACTTTTCTCAAATTCCTTTGAAATTCTCCATGACTGAAGAGGTAAAGACAAAAAACTCTTTTCAATGACAGGTGACCTTCTGAATCAATAGAACCTACAAAAGGTGTCGTTCAAACAAAACAGACATATCACTCACTTCGTCGTAATAATTATTCCATGTCTAAAATCCGTAGATTTTGACTGGTGTACTATTCGTCACGGACAAACGGAACTTGTGTAACATTCGTCACGAATAGCTGACACAAAGAACCACGACTCTTTTCAACTTTTTACGTTGACTCCCAAATGAAGTCCTCAGACCAGTATCATCACTTGAGACTTACTAATGCTCTTTTATACCAACCGATTCGTTCACGACCCAGGAAAAGAGACCCTCGGTATACCATCAATTAGATCAGTAAAACCTAGGTTTTCGTCCAACATCCACAAGACACTTAACCCTTCCGACCCGACAGAATCGTCACTTCTGTAACTCCAACTGAAGGGTCGTGATAGGTATGGTCTCCATACCTTTATTCGATGCAAGACGGTTAAGGTCTTAGTTTCGGTCAGAGTGGAAACTTTATCACGTCTTATCACTAGGAGAAAGGTACTCCCATCGACTTCAGTTCGTGTCTATTCAATTAACGATGTTAAAATCTCATACACGACTTCCCTTCAACAAAAAGTGTTTGATAAAAAGGAGTATCGGGAACTATTAGTGATATTACAAAACTATACTCCTTATTATTGGTAAGAAGACTCATCACTCTACCTACGATCGACCCGTAAACGTCCAACTTCCATAGAAATTCTTTAGTGTAAATACCCAAACCTAAAGTTATTTCACGTAACGACTAAAGAGTACTTATCTCTTGTACTTTACGGTCGAGTGTACCTACGAATCTCGGACTAATAGTGAATCGTATAACTTTGACAAAAAGAGGGGGATTCACAGTATCGACCACTTCTCTTCTACTCCACAAAATTACCGTTAAGCGTGCTTCGTCCTCGTTAACCACCACCACCGTAAACCGTACCGTGACCCAAGGGTTGAAGGTACCAATTGGAATATACCATGTAAGAAGTGTGTCGTCAATTTCAACAACTCATTTAACCTAATAGAGGAAGTAGACGAATCTCCAAAATTAACGAAAGATAACACCTCTTATTTTAGGTTCGAGGAATTACCGCTATCATCTCAAAGACGGAGAGAGGAAATTATCATGAGATGAAAAATCTGAAAAACACGAAAAATTTTACGGTTCGAGAAAGGACAGTCCAGAGAACACCAAAGATAGGACATCAAGTGAAGGGGCCTAACAAACTACCGACCAAAGAATAAGAGACATGGTTGTCAGGGACAAATAAGGTACCGAGATTAAACAAATGAAAGTAAACAAAGATACTCTCGTCCTGTAAATCCACGAGACGTCTATGAATAATTCACTTCCCTTCCTCTTTCGTCCCTCAGACTCGTAAAGACTACCAACCTACGGTGGTAGATCCTCCAAGGGTAAACTTTCATCCCTAGAATATTTCTAAAAACTCCCACCGTTCTTCCTGTTTCCGTTTCGAGAAGAACTCACCCGTCGAACGACTATTCGGAAGAGAGATTAGTCATGACGGGAAGTGGACCCTTAGTTGAAAACTTTCTTTCCTGCATATCACCTATGTACAACAAAAACAGACGGGTCATGGGGTACAAAAAATCATTATTAAGGGTTGGTTCACACATTGGGTTCTACCTGGTTAACATCATGGAGTGCGGGAAAGGTTCCACCAAGAATGTGAAGTCACACGTAGTCTAGGTGGACCTCCTGACGCCACCAAGTTGGAGTGGGGATGTAACTAACTTTCCTCCCCTGAACTATTAAACGTAAAGATTGTTTAAGAGTCTATAGATTACGACCCTTCGGTGGTCGGATTCCCTCCTTGTAAACTCGGTTTCAGTCTGATTAGTTCTCAGGAATAAACCCCTAAAAAGTATGATCCCCATCTAGTAGTTTTTTCGTTCTCTCAAGGTCTTTTTGTAGATAAAAACGAAATAACTGATACGGTTTCGGAAACTGACACACCTAGTGTTATTTGACACCTTTTAAGACTTTCTCTACCCTTATGGTCTGGTGGACTGGACGGAGAACTCTTTGGATATATGTCCAGTCCTTCGTTGTCAATCTTGACCTGTACCTTGTTGTCTGACCAAGGTTTATCCTTTTCCTCATGGAGTTTCGACAAATAACAGTGGGACGAATAAATTGAATGTACGTCTCATGTAGTACTCTTTGCGACCCGACCTTCTTCGTGTTCGACCTTAGTTCTAACGGTCCTCTTTATAGTCATTGGAGTCTATACGTCTATGGTGGTGGGAATACCGTCTTTCACTTCTCCTTGATTTTTCGGAGAACTACTTTCACTTTCTCCTCTCACTTTTTCAACCGAAGTTCGAGTTGTAAGTCTTTTGCTTCTAGTACCGTAGACCAGGGTAGTGAAGTACCCTTTATCTACCCCTTTGTCACCTTTGACAGTCTGAAATAAAACCCCCCGAGGTTTTAGTGACGTCTACCACTAACGCCGGTACTTTAATTTTCTGCGAATGAGGAACGTTCTTTTCAATACTGGTTGGATCTATCATATAAGTTTTCGTCTCTGTAATGAAACGGTTGATTCTAGGCAGATCAGTTCCGATACCAAAAAGGTCATCAGTACATACCTACACTCTCAACCTGATACTTCTTTCGACTCACGACTTCTTAGCTACGAAAATTTGACACCACAACGTCTTCTGAGAATTCTCAGGGAACCTGACGTTCCTCTAGTCGGGACCCTAAAGAAACCTTCCTTACTACGATTTCGACTTTGAGGTCATGCAACCGGTGGAGTACGCTTCTCAGCTGAGTAATCTTTTCTGACTACGACCCTCCCTAACCCCCGTCCTCCTCTTCCCCTACTGTCTCCTACTCTACCGACCTACCGTAGTGACTGAACTACCTGTACTCAGACTCACTTGAGGCCCTCAACCACTACCTGTCCCTCCGGACCGTACGACGCTAAGTACCCCAACGTCTCAGCCTGTGTTGACTCGCTAACTTGACTCGACTTGACTTCCTCGGGAAAAGAAGACCAATGTTTCGACATTCCTACATTCCAGACTTGGTAGTACGTCTTCTCAGTCAAGTTCTCGTAGATACTTGTTTCATTTCCCAACCTTTTCCGGATTACCTACGTGAACTCGACAAGTAACTAAGTCAGTAGGGGATCCGGTTTGTGGTGACGGAAGGGTGTCAAGTACACCCGGTTATGTACATGGAATTATATGATTCCTGACAACAGGTCAATCCGATAAATAAATCAACTAAGAAAAATAGAAGTCGTCCGGACACTTCGTCAACCGTAATCGGGGTAAAACATCTTCTCATTTGACTAAGAGTTTCGTCATTTTATTAAACTTAAGTTCGACATGAATATAGGTGATAGGGTACATCTATTATCTTAAATGTCAACGATAAAATTTCATCTAGTCCGAAAAGAGAATACTTAAACGAGTGATGGAGAAAAGGTATCTATCTACAGACGTTCAGTGGAGAACGGGTCGCCACTGTCTAAAGACCGGGTACTTGGTGAAACTGGGTGTCTACACTTTATAAACCGGTCGGTCTCGAGAATTCGTGAATTTTTGAATTTAAGATTCTCACAGAAGTCGTAGTATACGAAGATTCAAACGGTCACAAGGATGGAGAGTCACAGAATATGGTTTAGAGAAGATCGTATACCAAACCTGAGTTCGGTGTCAGGTCCAGACTCGGAGACGTAGTCAAGTGAAAGGTAGAGACCTCATCGACCGACCTTGAGATGGAGAAGTTGACCCTAATCGAGTATGTAAAAGGAGGTTGTAGGATTAAAATACTCGTTTATACCAACGAATTCCTAACGGAAACAGGTTAAATCTGGGACGGGGATGGAGTACTACGGTTCACGGTACACCCCTTGGTACGGTGTGTCTGTATTAAGGCACGTGAGGTTCGGTTCCTAAAAATCACAAAACTCAACAATCGGTCATGGAAAAGGAATAAATTGTGACCGGGTTCCCAGTTAATTTAGTCTAGGTTGAACTTCGATTATTAACCTTTCGAACTGGTCATCAAATCGTTTCGTACTCGGAATCTCAAGTTGACGAACCGAAGTCTATAAAGACTACGTATTATCGACACACCAGAATCCGTTCAACAAATTGGAGAGAGTCAAAAGAGTAGACTTTTTACCGGTATTATCGGGATGAAGTATCTCACCAAAAACTCCTAATCTATGCACACCTGCTGAATCTGAGTGTTGACCATTCATCGTGAATTATAAATCTGCAGGTGTCGTTAGAAGACATTAAGACATAGAAGGGTTTCATTCCCGAGATAATATAAAACAGTAAAATTCTCGATTCATCTGTCACCTTCGTTGAGTCTGACGAGTGATGAAGTTTTACCTAAAAATTCCGGGACGCCCGAGGAACAAACACCTAAATGAAGTGGGACAGTCTGTCACTACTTGAAACGTGGTCTAAAGGTGTCTCGACACGATTGAGTTCGTCTTTCCGTGAAAGGTCGGAACCTTTTGACGTAGACTCCCACGTCCACTCTTCAAGGGTAAACGACTACCAAAAGTCTTAGATCTGTGGAGTGTAAATAATCACTTAATCACACTACCACGATTCCTGTATTTTCTTGACAACTCTTCCGTGTGACAACCTGATTTAAACTTCGTTTCTCCTTCTGATAAAAGGTGAGGAATGGTAGAATCTTCTTTAGTCGAACCCTCAGTGAGGTCTCTTTTCATAGACCTAAAATAAGGGGACAACTTACTAAGTCCGTACGTCGTCCGGCCCCGAAAGATTTTGGGGGGTCACGAGGGGGACAACGACCCTTAGAGGGTGAGTCTGGACTCGGTTCACAAACCAACCACGACCGGAAAATCTCAGGACCGAAGTGACAGTCCAGTACCGAAGAAACGACACTTACTGCTATCGACAGAACCTTTGCGAGGATAAGACTGAACTCTCTATTCCTTATCCCTTAGGACGGTTGTATACCCTCTCGACTATCCCTGGTCGTATGACGACCTTCGATGGGACGGTCAAGTTCCGGACCCTGGTCACTCTCCGTCTCATCTGAAACAACGGTTCTCGGACAAGTCTCGTACAATGTGTCAACGATGAGGGATTGTTGACTCAAGGAGACGCACCGTTCCTAAGTCTGAAAGGCGTTTACTCCTAATCAACGAGAGACCCACAGGACCCGGTGACATCTCCGGGGACTAACTCCCTCAGATAGTAATGAAGAGTATTCGGTGGACCCCTGTGTTCGGAAACTGTTTTCCATCTCTCCATGTCTAGTCAACGGAGAAAAACTTCTACTTTCGGGTCTTTGTCTGAACTGGTCTTAATCTTGACAACTGTCGTCCTCTCCCGGAATTAGATCAAGTTTAATGATTTAAAATCTCCGAGGTACTGAGGGTCCCAGTGTGACTTTTTCGTCATCATCGTTTCGTCCCCGACGTTAATCCAGAGGAATGAACCTCCGGTCTTTAGAGGAGTGGGCTAGTCGACGGAAAAATCCCGTCTACACGATCCTTCCAGACGTCACAATCTCTTCGTTACTGGTCTTTACCGAGTTCTGTGTCACTCTGAGAGTTCTGTCGTAAAAGTGGAAGTCTCCGGAGACGTGTTCCTATGTCACCACATCTGTGGGTCGTAAAAGTGCAAGGAAGTGTATACACACACAAACAAAAACCGGTAGGTCGAACGTCCTAGAATCGAGGGACTGGTCCCTAGCTTGGGACCGGTGCAGGCACTTTCGTGGTTCAAAATTGGTAACCTGGCGACCCCTGGAGGGAGTGTTCGCACAAACTCCCTCCTCGAGTTCGACGTCCATCCTATTTCCTCTGTTTTGGTTATACAGACGTCGGTCCCGTCGTCTGCCGACCCACCGATTACGCACTCCGGGTCTTCCTTTGTCGTTGTTGATCCTCTAGTGGGACCGTATTTCTCAAGTTTTTGTGGATTTTACTTGTGACTTTCTTTCCGAAAACATTTATCGTTAAAATACGAACCATACACCACTGGTCACGACGAAAATATGACGCTACCCAAGGTAAGACTATACACTCCCTCCGGTTCTCCGGTGGGACAAGTCGTCAGATCGAGATCAAGTGGGGAAAGTGGACGGGACGACCCGACCCACGGGTCGTAGGTCCGACACCTTCTCTCGAACGGGAAACACCTTTCGTAAGAAAACAGATCAAGATTGTTCTATGACCTCGAAAGGAAGTCATCGTAAAGACAAGACTGTCTTTCTCCTAGAAAGCTGACAGAAAAGTCAGCTTTTACTCTTATACGAAATGGATTTTGGGTATTAAAGTAAGTTATAGTCAGTTCCTTTGAATCAACATATAATTGACTTATTTGGAGGGACAGGGATCGTATACGGATTTTCACAAACGATTTAAGTCGTCCGACCTTCTAACCTTTTCAGCAGACACCAGGAAGGGAATATCTTTGACGTAAACACACAAACTCAATCATTCTGTGAAAATCCCCGGTCTTCCTATTCACAACTTTTCTCGAAGATGAGTCGAGGTTGACTAACAACGGAACACTTTTACTCCGGGTTATAACGGTCTAAAAATTTCATTCTTCGGTCTTTGGTCTAAATAAACACTTCAGAGGGGTAAAAATTTACAAACAATTGAATAAGACTTTTAAAATTTTGTCCAACAGATTTATTTTGTACGAACCCGGTATACCGAAGACTAACTTTGAAAGACGGGACGGGTTCTTAAGTTCGTTGTTTCATAAAATGACTTTATCTACAACATACTAGAGACTTCACATATTCAAAATAATGACTTTATATCGAAAAGAGAACTGACTTTTTAGATTTTGTATGTATTTGTCCGATTCTTATTGGTAAGACAAAGATTCTTTTTATGATAGTCATTTATTTACATGGAACTTCATATCTTCTAAAAAACAGAAAGTATTTAGTAAGGGTCACCAAAGTCAAACCGCATATCGTCTGATCACAGACTCTTTGAAATGGACGGTTTAAAGAACCGAAACCGTGTCTTTCGCGAGGGGAAGGAAGTCCGGAGCTATAGTGGTAAGGAATCATCACCCTTAACTACAAAAAAGGATGTTTACCTGAGTTCTAATAGAGTGATTTTTCTGTACAAACAAAAAAAGTTAACGTCTTAATGTTTCCCTGACATTCTTCATTCCATCACCCTAACACACTTTGGAGACACAAATCGGGAGTCTTTAGAGCTTCGGACTCCAGGTCTAGGAGAAAACCAGGAAGGTCGGGACCTTCGACTCTGGAGCGACTTCAGATTGTTACTAAATGTATGTCCACCAACCAACCACCAAAAAAAGGGGTTTTCGGTTGAAACTAAGGTAGTCACATAAAGATTCCTTTTACATTTGACAAGTATGTAAGAGAATTGTAGTGTCACTTTTTGTTCATGGGCATGCACACTGTCCCGTCCGTCCCTCGAGGTGGACGAGACCGGAACTGGTTTCGGGAACCGGCGTGACCACTTGTACGACCGAAGTGAAGACGTGTCTGTGGATACAGCACGACAGGGTGACCTCGTGGCCACCTGGGGTTTCCGTCCCGTCCCCCTCCCCAAGAAAAACTTTACAAAGGTCCTCGAGACAGGTCGACTAAGACAGAAGGTCGGACCCTGACGACGTGTTTTGATGTTCCTGTGACTACTGTGGTATCTAGACAACGGGAAAAGATCCCTTCTGAACCGAACCTCACACCGACGGACCTAAGCTTTTACACAGGAACTGAGGTACCTTATTAAGAATATCAAAACGGACCTTCTCTGGTCTCTTAGTCTGTACACTTCTACGAGGTCCAACACTAAAAAGGGAATCAGACTCGACACCCTTGGGTGATCGGTTCCTTATAAAAATTTCCGACTAGGGATAGAGACAAATTTCTTTCTCAACCCGAATTTAACTTATCCCTAATGGACAGTAGTACGGGAGACCTCGGTGAGAACCAGGAAACCCCGGGTCACACTTCCTTACGAAAGTTCTAGGTACCCGATCTCCGTCCTCTGGACGTAGAAGTGTGGTCGGGACGTCGAACGCCACACTGGGACCTATTGAGTCAGTGACTCAGACCCTAAAGTCAAGGAGAAACCATTTAATCCCCTCTTCGGAGGGATGTTGGTCCATTCTCGACCCAAGGGGGCCCTGCACCCGGGTCGGAGACCCGACGATGTGACGGAAACGGTCGTGGGAGAGTGTGACGGCGGACCGTGGAGACGGAGGGGACTCGAGTACCCCTTGTTTCCGGTTCGGTTCCGTTTAGTTCGGAATGAACCGTCAAAGGTTCTCAAACTGCCGGAGAAGTAAAGACGGAACGAGGTATTTGTCGTCCCGGTCGAGGTCGTCCCGTAAACCCTAGTTCATTACCAGTATAAATTAGGAGAAAAGTGACATCCTGTCTTCTTTTGTGTCGAATGTCCGAGACGAGAACTCTGTAGGAAACCCGTGCAGGCAGTCTGAGGAGGACTCGCAGAGGGTTTACCCTCCTAGGTTGAGTACCAGAGTACCCCAAAAGACTGGACTTAAGGTCGAACCTTCCAAGGGTGATAATTCGGGATCTTTCTGAATTCTTGGTGTCGTTTCGGAAGGTCAGGAGACGTGGACCCCGGGGTTCAGGGACTGTTGGATACCAAGCGCAGTACAGGATCCAGGTGGAGGTGGAGTCAGGGGTCGGGACGTGGGGGGAGGGGGGTGACGGAAATAAAGTAGACGTTGGGAAAGGGAGATACCGAAGTGGATTCGTCCCTTCCTGACTGGCGGGCTGGAGTCCACAGAAAGGACACAGATCCGTAATCGTGTAGGAGATGGACGAGGTGAATTTTGAGGAGAAAGGAACGAAAGAGACGGACTTGAAAGGTTGACTTCACCGTAATGACCTTTCGGAAAGGACCACAGATCGTAATCCAAGTCCAGGGAGGAGGACCGTGGACGACCGGAGAGACGAAAGGAGATCGTGTCGGGAGTGGTATGGTCTAATTCAATGGATATCGACAGAGAGATTATAGACACGAGGGGATCCTGTCTCTAGGAGTCAATGTTTGAGGTCCCCCGTGGTAAGTGTCCTTTGTGACGTCTACCCGAGGACAGCGACCCGTCAGACCACCGGGACCTCCAGATTGCTAGACCCGGATCTTCCCAGGACCGTGTTTTGTCTTTGATCATGTACACTTCGCTCCTCCTCGTCCGGTCTCGGGCCGTGGCACGTGTACACGTATCCCTCTCTCTTCGGGTCTGTTACGGTGGGACCTCGGGGCCCGGGTCGTCCTCCGGTAGACCTCGTTCGCGTCGGTGTCTCCGTGAATGAACCGTCTCTACGAGGACTTTAAGAGGAGTCGGAGGACCTGTGCCGGGTCTATAAAGTCTGTGTCCGGAAAGTCGTTAAAGTGGTTCGTGAGTAGTAGGTGACTCATGAGTAAGAGACTCTTGTCCCCTCACTCCCTTCTGTCGAAACAAGTAAACGAGTTGTCAATGAGAACCTCGGGGATGAGACGACCCGGGATCCCTGTGTCTCTACCGAGCGTGTATCGGGGACAGACGTCCCTCGTGTGTAGACCCCTCCTTTCTGTCTATGACTCTACTACGGTTGCGTCACTTTAGTCCTGGCTGACTTCCTTCGAGCCCCGAACACCCTCGGGTCGTCTCCGGGACTACGAGGGACCCCCTGTTCCCCGTCGAAGAACCTCCTCGACAGTGACTTTGAGTCGGATCTTTCCGTCTCCTGTTAATGGTCCCACCTCTTCACTCCTTCCTGTAAAACCCATCTCCCTTGGAAGTCGACATTTCTGCCCACCAGTCTGGGTCGGACCGGTCAAGTTCCCGGATCCCATCAGTGGACCCGGGAAAAGGTCGTAGAGAAGTCGGAACTACTATTAGAGTTCCTAGGGCAGACACTCAAGGCCGACGAAGGGTTAGTGTCGCATCGGTAAGGTTTACATGTAGTAAAGGATCCCCGTCCCCTCGTTCAGTCAGGATCCAAAGGAGGGGTCACCCCGGAGTTCAAAGAGGTAGATATTTTACACATCGAGTCTACTCCTAGTGATTTCCGGGAAGATCGAGATTAGAAGGTACTGTTCAGAGTCGGGTCGGAAACTTCGACATCCGAACTCCCTCACTACCCCTAAGAATAGAGAATGAATAATAACTCTAGAGAGGAATAGGGACACTCTTAAATTCTACCTGGTCATAAGAGTGAGAAAAGGAGTATATCAAAAGTTAATGTAAAGACAAGGACCTAGGGATCCCGTGATCAGACGTGAGAGGGTTAGAGAGATAGGTTTAAAGGGTAGGAAACTCTTGTTCCAGTACGGGGTGTGAGAGGTCCCTCAACAGAAGGAACGAGGTCGATTGTTCCGGAGGACATGGTCTCCTTAGTATCAACTGCATTCGAGAAGTCCCCGAATTCTGGTTCTATGGAAGAGAGGATAAAGTGATTCCGTCACCCGGACTCAAATGTAGATACTTTGTATACTAAAGAAAGAAACGGAATTGACGGTCCTTCGAGTCTTATGATTTAAAAGTAAGATCATTAAGACAATCGGTTCTAATCGTAAAGGATTTGATAGTTTGGTTCGTTACCTGTACTGTCATTAAACATATGTATTTCAAGATCTTTCTGAAAAATATCAAGAACAATACAAGATCCCTCCCTGAAATTCAAAACTGTTCATGAATCATTTAGTAATGTACCAGATTTTCTCAAGACACCGATTTATTGTCCCTTTTTGACGTAAAGTCGAAGAAGAGCCTCTGGATGGTACGTCTACTCGTATATTTCCGAGGTTCTTCCAGATGTCATACATTTGAAACAAGTCCGGCCAGAAAGGGTTTACATAAATTAGTGTCTTTGTTAGAATACGTGTGTATCGTAGAACGTCCAATGTCAAAACCTTTAAGAGGGGATTTATAGGTCAATCGACGAAAGGGACGGGGAGGAATGTTGTATACGGGGGTAAACTACTGTCGAAATAAAATATAAAAATTAACATTTTATCAAGTTTTAAATAAATTTCTATAAGTCCTATATTCAAGTTTTATTTAAGATTTATGACTTGAACGATTAAAGACGTCATTCAAATTATTCAAAAATAGTCGTCTGAAAGTATGGACGAAATACTTTACCCGTTCCATCTATAAATGTAATTCCCTTTCCTTTGGGATATAGGTTCCAGTGTGTTAATCACTTGTCGTCTCGGTCCAGAGACTCCGTCGTGGGAAGGATGGAAAGACCGACGGAATAATAAACTTATTGTTCCTGAGAATTGTTTGATCTTGAACGAGACTACGGACGAGTCTAGTACGTACCTTAATCGTAGTATCGACACTAAGTCTTATACCAGAGACCTTGGTCTGACGGACCCAAGTCTAAGATTGAGTAGTCGATTCCCTGAACCTGTTCAATAAAGTAGAAAGATGAATATAGAATAGATATAAAATCGAAGGATGAATAGATAATCCGGAAAAATAGGGGAAGACATTTTACCTCTACGGTGGTCGTGGATTCTCCCAAGAACACTTCTAGTCTACTCCGTTATCCGTTACCCACATTACTCGGAACTTGTTCGTACACGGGTCATTGTTAGGGTCGTTAATGACAATAAAGTTTCAACTGACATTGTGCCCAGGGTCGGAGTCTTTTCGAACCCCGTCACTACCTCCTTGTCATATTTGTTATTAATTTTGGTACACTGTTCTGTCTTTGTCTGTCCTACCGTTGTGTTTGTCGACTCTCTACGGACAGACCCTCTCGACGCGAAAGACGAAAGCCCGTAGACGTCGGACGAGTGGACGGACGGGTGGGGGTAGGAATCATCTGGTACGAAAGAGTCTCCGACTCCGTCCGAGTCTGAGGACACAGGGAGTGGGTCCCGGTCCACTAGACATTTTAGTAGAGGTCCGGGACCCCAGTACTTCCAGAGACAGGACGCAGGTGTGGGAGGTCCCAGTGACCGATATAGGGACTGGGAGTCGATTAGGGGTGTTAGGGTTTACTCAAGTCCTGGTCAGTTCTGGGAGGATGGGTGGTCTCGTCCCTGCCCGTTGCTCTATCCAAATCCCCTCTCCATCGCAGACCTGAAGGCCTACCGTTTGAAGAGACACCCATCTCTAAAGGGTCGTTAGAACTCAAAGTCCGGACCGTGTCGAGACACCTTCTCTACTCCTACCTCTCTCCCGTTCTTTTACGATCTTGACTCTCAGGGGTTGGACGGGTGACGAACTGGGGAGAGACCCGGAGTAAAAGGGGTGGCTATACTGCTCTCACAATCTAAGTATGGAACACCGATACTGGATTAAAGTATCCGGGATAGCGTTCTAGGCTGGCGAAGGATACCGATCCGTCCGAGGAGACGTGGGCATCGACCTCGACTCTTCCACGTACTGGTGGTGGTGGTGAGGAGTCCAGACGAGACGGAAGGTCGACAGGGAGAGATGAGGGTCGGGGGTAAAGGACTCCCGGGTCGTCTTCAGACTGGGGTCAAAGTGTCTCCTCTAATTTTGAGTATTTCCCTTCCTGGACGGGTTCTGGTGTGTCGTATTTGGAAAGTAATTGAGACCGGTACACTCAACGTCGGAGGAGTCGACAAAGGTTCCCATCTCATTTTACACCATACGTCGACTCGTTCTGATGTAGACCCCGGGGTAGGGGGGTCGAGACGGAACGGGACTTAGAGACGGTGTTAGGACCCCCATACCGACACTGGACTCGGCAGGTCCGGGTCCTTTGTCGACCTGGATCAACACTCCAGGGGTCGTTTGTGGAGACGGTGAATAAGTGACACCTTAGAGAGACCCGGACAAAAGAATAGGGACTTTACCTCTGTTACTATACCTTTCCTCTTCAACAATGGGGGTTTATACGTAGAAACCGTATTCCCAATAAAATCCGACTACTAAAAATTCTTTTGTCGTTTGTGTGTTTTACGAGACTTTTAGATCATCTTAAATTGGAAGAACATTCTCTGTAAATGTTCCTTTCACAGTAAACATTCCTACAGAAAGAGACCTAGTCCTTCTCCTCCTTCTGACTTAGAGGTCTTTGAATAGTTACTTCTTCCGCCTCTGATTTTAGACGGATTGTTGGTATATGGGAGAGAAAATGGACTTTTGGAGGGTATTGACCGAGGGGTAAGTTGATTGAGAAGAAAGAACAAAATCGACCTCTACCGTAAATTCCATTGTCGAACCCGGTAAAGTCTCTCAGTGGAGCCAAAAGGACCCAGGGAGGGTATGTCTTCAATAATGTAAAGACAAACGAAAAGGTAATTAGAATAATACTCCCAGAGTCGGTTCTTAGATCTTCCTACCTCCCTTTTATTGAGAATAAAGGGGTGTCTAAGAATGGGAGTGTCTAGAAGATCTTTTCAATGTATTCTATTTCTTTGATTCAGGGAGTCATTTACTGTCGTGGGACACTGACGCTGTCGGGTCCTTCGTTACCAGTGTGAGTAACGGCATAGACGTTCAACCCCGGTTGGGAGTGGTACTGGCCGCCTTTCGGGCTCCGAGGGAGGAGTCCGGACGGTACCGACTCAGGACGAGATCCGGGAAGCGTCTTCCGTTTGTGTCGTCGCGTCCATCCTTATTTTTGTCGGTGGTAAATGACCGAGGTCCGGGATGGTGTCTGAGAAATTTAGATAAGAGATAAACTAGACGTGTTGTTGGGACGTTTCGGCTCAAACAATAAGGGTAAAATGTCTACGACTTTGACAGGGTCTACTGTGTCCATTGTTTACCGTCTCCGGTCTAAATTAGGACGAATGCACTAAGGTTGAGACGAAAAGACTCACATAGTCCAATTGAGCCGTCTTCCTTGGAGAGACCTGGACACAGGTGTAGACACGATGTGAGACCTACTTTCTCCGTGTCACCTTTACTACAACTGTTTTGGTGAAAACACTTTCCTTTGGAGACTTGTCTAAGTTTCCCGAGATTGTCGTCGTCGTTCTCCTTCACCCGCACCCTCTGTTGCTGTCCGCACCGCACCCCTATCCCAACCCCTCCCGACCCCCGAGGCCCGGGACCCCTACTGTTGGGGGGTAGAGGGAGACGAGTCCCACCGACACCCGTCTCGGACCGACTCTGGATGTTACCTTACGTTACCGGCCTGGGTGGATTTGTTGAGGTGAAGCAGTAGAGGTTTGCCAAACATCAGGAGGAAGGGTTTGTACGACTCCATCCGCCGGAAGTACATCTATATCCACCGGACACACTCCGTCTCGTTGTCAGTTCGCAGTCGTTGGACGGGAGGTTCAGTGTCAGGACTTGACCGTGTTTATGGAGTGACCTTGGAGTGATAATGGGGGTTGGGGGTCCCCTCTTTCACCCACTCCTTCGACTCCGTTGAACTCCTGTACTGGATCCCCAATTTAGGTATGACCCGGTACAGATTCGAGGACTGGAGAGGTGAAACTTCGTTGACCCGTCTACGTTCGTCGATCACCCACGCGGTCCGTCACGACTCCTGTCCTACCTCTATGTTTCTGCCCCGTCGTCCCCGAAGTCCCTTCTATGAAGTGTGACCCGGGAACTTCCGGTTGCCCTTCTGAGTGCCTTTGTCTTTTTCCTGGAAAGTCCGTTTTCCTTGTAGGACTAGTTTCCCTCCCGTCTCTGCACAAATTCACCCTATGTTTACCCACCATCGTATTTCGTACCTTATGTGTTCATCACACTCCGGTCCTCCCCGTCCCTGGACCCAACACCGAGTAGAGTCCCAGGGAACCGCTCTGACGGAACACATGGTCCGTGAAATGTATATAGGGTTTCTGTTACGGTCTTTCCTTAGACATAGGATGGAGACGAAGGACCCTGGCGTCCCGACGATCCCCGTCTCGACCCTCCCTGGGGTCCAAACACGCCGAAGTTCCCTAGGCGACTGTTCTATTCCCCACCAAACGTCTCGGGGTTGGAGTGGGGGTAGAGTCTCTACATAAGGACTTTCGGCGAGGGGAAACGGACTTCGAGTTACGGTCTCCTTGGACCGACACGACGGGAGGTCACCAGCTCAGAACTTGGTGTCGAGGACGGGGGACCTCGACGATGGGTCGTTTCATATCGGCCATCTCCTCCCTTCCCTCGGTCTGTGGGACCTCAGATCAGAATCCTCTTCCACCTTTCGTTGAAGGTGGACCCTCGGGGTGGGTACTACTTTGGGTCCCGACGAGGGTCAAGGTCAGACGGGAGTCGTGGAGCCGGACGGGAAGTGTTGTACTCCTTTTGGACCAGAAACACCCCACACGATTCTACGAAGGGAGTCACTTTAGACAAGGGGTCGGGAGAAATCGGAGAACCACAGTGGACACGGAAGAGGGAGGGGGACCGAGGTCATGACTCGGTGGGTCGGGAGTCCTGAACTGAAGGATCCCGAGACCTTAGGGTGACCGGACTGGGAGAGAGAGCACGGCAGAGGTACGGTCCGGAGCGGGACGAGGGTGAGGACGGGGCGGTCGGTAAGAGGGTGGTGACGGTGCACCTGTAAAATCTTACTCCAGTGTCGTCAGAGAGAAACTGAGTACTATGGGGTGACGTGAATCCCTCTTCCGGGTGTAAGGGCCAGTGCCGGACGCTCCGGGCTCCGTCGGAGGGAGTTAAAGGGGAGGTCGAAGAGGTGACCGCGGGGGAGCGAGATCGGTGTGACCGGAGACCCGACAAAGGTCTTATATAGTTGAGTACCGAAGTCGAAGGAAGCTGTGGACAGGATTGTAGATGGTCCGGACCTTGTCAGAAGTGTCTCTACAGTCGGACCGAACGAGGAAGTGAGGTAAGACCACAGAAGAGTCCGTCCGGGGAGGACTGGTGTGACAAGAGGTGTAGGAGGTGGGCGTGGAACGGGTTAAAAAGAAGTACCGAGAATTGGTCTTGGACCGTAATAGAATGTGTCGCGTAGTAGATACAAAGAACAGAGAGAGGGGTGATCTTGTACTCGGAGCTCCAGAAACGAGACAAGTCAACATCGACTGCACGAGATCTTATCCTGACCGTACACTCCCACGGCTCGCTGACGTCCTGTCTAAAGATTTTCGTGTTTATGTTCGGTCTTCGTTGTTCTCGAGGGGGTGACAGTCCGATTTCGGGTTTGTCGGGGAGTCCCGGGACCTCTGGCCGAAGAGGCCGAGGAGGAGACCCGGTGAGAGGGGGTAGTGGGGGACTTGAGTGGAGTCCCGGGACGAACACGACAGGGGGACGGACCCTGGGGTGACAGGGAAGCAACGGTCCGAGTAGACACCCGAAGGAGAGTCTCGAAGAAGGGGTCGGGACCGGGGGTGGGCGTGACTCAGTCGTCCTTAATCCTGTCTACGTCGCTGGATCGTACCGCTCTCGGTACCCGTACGTCCAATGACTCCCTACAATACCCCGGTACGACTACCTCGGTGTCGGCGGGACGGACTCCCCGTCAGGAGAGAGGGTCAATGAACAAACGGACAACTAAGGTGTATAAATAAACCGACCTAATAAGATGATCGAAGACACGTCCGTCTGTCAGGAACAGGGGTCTTCGAAGGTCACACACCGAATCTCCCCCTTCTAGGGAGGTGTCATGGGGACGTGAAGGCGGGTGTTCGGGAAGTGGACCACTTTGTCCTGGAGGACCGTCGGGGACCGAGGGGTCGGACACGGGGACGTCAAGAGGACCGGACCCCACAGGACGGTGGGATTGAGGAACAGGAAGCTCTGAGAGTCAAGTTTGTAGAGGAAAAGGTCTTCGGAAGGAACAGGAGAACCGGCCCGGCGAGTCCCGGCGGAGACTCGGGGGGAACTGCTGTGGTAACACCGTGACTCGTGTGTGAACAGTGGCGGAACAAAGACCGACGTTCGTGATCCCCACTCCGGGTGTCCCCACTCGGGCGGCTCGTGCCCGTCTGTGACTCGTCTCCCGGGTGCCCCACTCGGGTGGCTCGTGCCCGTCTGTGACTCGTCTCCCGGGTGTCCCACTCGGGCGACTCGTGCCCGTCTGTGACTCGTCTCCCGGGTGCCCCACTCGGGCGGCTCGTGCCCGTCTGTGACTCGTCTCCCGGGTGTCCCACTCGGGTGGCTCGTGCCCGTCTGTGACTCGTCTCCCGGGTACCCCAATTGGGCGGCTCGTGCCCGTCTGTGACTCGTCTCCCCGGCCGTGCGTCCCGTCACCGGTGTCCGGTTGAGGGATCTCGACCTTCGGCCACCTGAAATCATCGGTTCGTGACCTTAAATCCCTACTTACTCCGGGGTCCTGAGCTCCACGGTGTTGGAGATGGATGAAAGTGTCCTTTGGGAAAACTCTTTCGTAACGTCTCTCCCCCCCGACTGGTGGGGTGTCGGTGTCTCGACTTCCGACTCGGTTGAGGGTCCGTCTGAACGACCGCGTACCCTCCGGACCGGGCGGGGGGGAGACGAGGAGTGTCGTCGACCCACCGGTGGAGTCCAGAGAAGAAGGGGCTCATCTTCCGGGTCGACGGACGGGGTGAAGTGTTCGTCCGAAGATCTAGTGAAATTAAATTTTTCCAAGGGCCTCCGAAACAACCGTCCCCCTCCCTACTCCCTACTTACGACCGGGTGTCCCCGACCCGGACTCCTTCACGGAAGTTGTCGTTCCACCAGAACCCCGTTCGACCCGGATGAGTCCCCTTGACTCCTCGTTCCTTTTTCGTCTCCGGAACCTCAGTGTGTTTTGACGGAAGTCTAGGGCACACACAGTGGTTGACGACACACCGGGTCCCTTCAGAGAGTGGGAGAGAATCGGAGTCACAGAGAGTGCACGGACTACTTCCATTGTAGATGGAGTGACCCACATTACACCTCCTTTCCTGTTCGCGACCCGTGTGTCAGTCTCGAGTCACTTTCGGGTGAGGAGGAGGGTCCGGGCGGACGGGACTCGGTCGCTTTCACTTTCAGTGAGACAACACAGGCTGAGAAACATTGGGGTGCCTGACATCAGGTGTTCCGAGGAGACAGGCACCTTAAGAGGTCCGTTCTTATGACTTCACCCAACCGTAAGGGAAGAGATCCCCTAGAAGGGTTGGGTCCTTAACTTAGGTCCAGAGGACGTGACGTCCGTCTAAGAAATGGTAGACTCGGTGGTCCCTTCGGTCGGGACTCGGTCTCTCAGGGAAAGTCGGACCCGGGATCCGTTCCACCGACTTATCCCTGAAAGTACGTCTCCACCCCCTTTCTACTCTTTTAGTCCCAGTGACTCTGTATGCACGATACCTAAAGTGTTATCGCCTACGAGAGACTACGAGATTTACTAAGATTCTGAGAATCAAGTCGTAAGACACGATAGTAATGAGACACTACTATTACCGACTATGAATAAAGTGGTGAATGGTACTATTATGAAACCCGTTGACTATACTTCTTGATTGGGTAACCTTTTCTGGGACTACGACCCTTTCTCACTTCCGTCCTCCTCCCCTACTGTTTCCTACTCTATCAACCTACCGTAGTGGTTGAACTACCTGTACTCAAACTCGTTCAATGGTCCTCAACCACTACCTGTCCCTTCGGACCTCACGACGCCAGGTACCCCAACGTTTCTCAGTCTGTGTTGACTCACTGACTTGACTTAACTTGGTACTATTCGTAAATACGACTCGTAGACAAAACAAAGCGGAGGTACCGTAGAGGAATTACGAGTGAGGGTTGTGAATAAGACCCCGTAGTGGAGTAAAAGGAAGACCGCTTAGTGGGGAGAGGATGAAGATTAGGTACTCCCCAGAAGGGTGGGGACAAAGGTCCGTGACCGGATACTAGATACATCCGGTTACTCCGAGATAGTACCCTGAAACCAACTTTGGTTTACCCTCTCTACTATATCCTTGTCCGTCGGGTGTCGGTGGGACGACCGTGTACCTCTCTTGGACGGACATGTCACTTCTTCAGTGTCTCTTTTCGCATCAGGGTCGACCTTTTTTAATCGGGTTTGCTGAATCTTAAGGACCTAAGTCGGGTTGGACTTTAGTCTACACGGATCTTAAAAGTCAAAATACTTGGTTATTCGGAAACACAAATGTGGACGTATCAGTCCATTGTACAGGTGATCGAGGTACACTGAAAAATCTAAATTTCATTGATTTTATCTTATGTTAACTTTTGTAGGTCAAAGGGTCAACGTCGTCTGTCTAAAGTTCTCGAACCGTACGTGCACACCGACCCCCGAAGGTGTGACCTGTCGTATCTTGTAAAAGTGACATTGTCTTTCAATACAACCCGTTGTGAGTGAGTCTGGTACACTCACTGTGAAGACAGGGAACACCGATTTTTAGAGCTGTGGAACATCAAGATTTCTAGTGGACAAAAGGCATCAAGGAAGGTTGGGACTCCAGATCATCTTAAACACCAAAACGAATTTAATATCGACTCTACAGACACAAGTCAATCCCCAAACCAGGACCAGACCCCCGAGTACCGGTTAGATCCACCCAGAAGACCAGAGGGACAAGGGGGTCGTACACCGCGGTCGGGTGGAACCTGGTCCTCAAGAGGAACGACTCATCCAGACGCATCTTCATCCGGTAGAAGGTGACCGGGAACTTCCACTTCGTGGTGTAGTCGAGGGTCATCGTGTACACCACCTTGACGAAGGTCACGACGACCCGGAGTGTCGTGAGGAGCTTGGCGGCCTACCGGACACCCGTGGACGGTGACTCGGAGACGGTCATTGGGGGTCGGGGTCGGTAGACGGGGTTGGGGGGCGGTGTGGGAGGTAGGGACGGGTCGAGGTGTCGTCGGGGTCGGGGTGCGGTCGGAGTCCTCCCCCCGCTCGTCGTCGTAGCCCCTCTGTCGTCCACACCGGAGGTCAGGGCCAAGATAGGAGTTTCGGAATGGACTGGAACCCGGGTCAATGGTTGGGAGGATCCCTGAGATCAGAAAGTCGTGTTTCGCTTTCCCACACCCTGTCTCGATATTGTCTCCGTACTATCCGTCACCCTTCACAATTTCACTATGTTACTACAGAGACGGAGTCTCGTTTGAGGTTTCCAAGGTCGTCGAAGGTGTTTCACTGAACCTGGGCCCCGTAGACAGGAAGCCGGACTCCTTGGTGTCGGTCCTGGTCGCCCTTCACGGTCTTGAGGCTCAGTGCCCCAGACAGGACCCGGAACCGAATCACGACCCCTAAGACGGTCCCACCATTCGGAGGGGAGAGAGTGGGAAAGGTGCCGAGGGAGGGTGGAACCTCGGGTCTAGGAATCAGTCCGGAAGGTCCGCGGACGAAACGGGGACCGTCGTCCGAGGTCGGACAGTGGGACGGGACCTGTCACCTGGGAGGGCGGAGAGACGGAATGAGTTCCCGCGACATAGGGAGGAAGAGGGACGGTTAGGGTGAGTGGTCGTGACGGTGGAGGAGGGAGCGGGAGGGTCTGAGAGGGCAGCAACCGTCACGGTGAGGACCCGGGCGAGGGAAGCACCCAGAAGAGAGTCCGGAGGAGGACCAGACGGACAGGGGACAGACACACAGACGTCAGGGTGACTGGACCTTCTGGACTCCCCGGAGGTCGTGACCGAGTCTGGGCAATGAATGGCGTAGTTGTAACGGAAATTACTGAAGTTAGGCGGGGCGTTTCTTGTCCTTCTACCGCGGGATGTTACTGTGCATAGACCTAAACACCCCCAGGTGTCCCGTGTACACCCGACGTCCACAGACGGTCCTCCACTCCGAGTGGAATCCCATAGCGAAGTCCATCCCAGAGTTCTCGAAGAGACGGAGGAGCTACAACTGCAAGGGCCACGGACTTCCTCCACCCCCTGTTGTCCTGAGTAGTGGTAGGAGGGATCACTAGGAGGGTCGTTTGACGGTCCCCGAAGAGTCCCAGAGGTAAAGACGAGACACTTTACGCCTACTATTGAGAAGACACAGGTCCCACTACACTCCTGACTTATTCTGGGGTCCCGACTGTCGTAGGAGTACGGGAGATGTTCCACCCGTCCTGGGTGGGGGTAAAGTGTCTACTCTTTTAGCTCAGACCTTGGGTCAGTGTGACATTTCTTCACTCACAGGTCCGGGGACCTGTCAACGCCAAGATGACAAAGACCAAAGTCCCGGGGGAGGGGTCAGGACCCCCGGTCGTCGGGGAACGGGAGAGTGGGGACGGGAATCTCCGTCAGTTTCGGGTCTCCGGGGCCGCGAGTGACCCTCCCGCGTGGATGGTTCGTGCTTCCACTCCTTCCACACCATCGTCTCGTCGTCGTACTGCGTCTCGTGCCGCGCCTTCGACACGGGGCTACGGGGGAGGAGGTCGACGTCGTCGGGCATCAGGACCCCCTTTCTGCCCCTGTCGACTCCGTCGGTCCGGGCTCCGGGGGTCGAGATGGGGCGCTGGACCCCGTCCCCTCCCCTTCCCTCCAGGGACCTGTCGACACTCCCGTTGTAACGACGCCTTCCCCGGTCTGTCGCGACCCGAGGCTCGGACCTCGGGACCTCCGGTGCGTTGGTCCTTGTTCTCCGGTAGGGAGAGTCACGGAGTCGGTAGAACGACCCCCGTCTCCTGGGGTGACGGTGTCGTTCCCGTTTCCGCTGTCGCAGGGGATGGAGGGATTATCAGGGAAGGGGTAAGGAGGGATATCGGTGGACGAGTCCGCGGTTCCGGGACTCGTCGGGGTTCAGACCAGCCCCTCATCTTTACTGTTCCTCCGTCTATTAGGATTGGTGTCCGAGTCCCATGTCTGTCCCGGTATCTTTGACGTCCAACCCTTCCGACGGTCCTCCTCTTCCGAGGTCTCGGACGGACCCCTCCTCGTTCTTCGGTCTGATGCGAACATAGTGGTGGTCGTCAAAGACGGGGTGACGGATAGGATCTCACACAAGGACTAGAAAGATTATCTGTGTAGACTGAACGGAGTGGGGTCGACGTTTGGGAGGTGTTGGGGGAACTGAAACCCTGTTTCTGTTTCGACCTCGACCACCCACGTCCTCCGGGGAGAACGAGGCCGGAACGGTGGGAGAGAAGGACCGGTCCGATGGGACAGGGTGGAGAGTCTGAAAGAGCACAAGAAGGTAGTAGTAGGACTCTAGGATGAGTCCTGGTTTCCCGGAAGAATAATTTTTTTTTTTTTTTTGACTCCTGAAAGTCTCGGAGATTACTCACAAAGGGACCCGGGTCCGGTGCCTGGTGTCTACCGTCGGTTCGGACATGTACAGGACCCTGTCCGCCCTTCTTCGTCTCCCAGGGTCCCTCCTCGTCGGGAAGGGTCATGAGCTGACAGGAGTCCCATGTCCTCTTTCGGAGTCACACCACGACCTCGCTCGTCGTAGTGGGACGAGATTCGACAGAAAGTGTGTCTCTCTTTGTCCGATGTCTCTCTTTGTCCGATGTGTTAGACCACCTGGTTCCTTCTGACGAACCAGGACATCATAATTAACAATGCTAGTACGAGAATGGTACGGTGTATTATACCCCAGAGACACATCATTACAAAGGAAATTTATTTAAATTCATTTTTTTTATTCTTGGTGTAAACTCTTTTTATTATACATTTATTATTATATCTCCAGACACGTGTACCGTTTTTTAGTCCTTTCCGACCTCTTTCAGATTCGACCTCTTTGTGACTAAACTGGTCACCTCTCCAGTCAGTCATCAGAAACAAGTCTCAGTGTCCTTCTTCCCCTACTCCGATCTGTCTGGGTCCCGAGGACTGAAGGTCCGATTACGAGGAACATGGTAAAACCCAGAGGAGATGGTCCGTCGGGAGGGACTAGACGATGGACCGTGAGTCCAAGGACGGGAGTCATTTCGGAGACCCAAGAACTCAGGAGACCAAAGGTGGAGTTCCGGGTCACGTGTCGTCCCGAGGGGTACCCGTAGAGGGTCTGTTCAGGGTTCCCCTCCCTGAACGAGTTCCGATAGACTCTCTTCCTGGTCCAAGGATTGTGGATGGTCTGTATCTCTACTACTGGGGTCCGGGAATTTCCTGGAGTCCTCGGCGAGAAGTATGGGTAGGAGTGGGATCTCGGAGAGGTGGGACTCTTCTCGGACCATCGTTAGTGACCAGAGTAAACGTCCTCTCGTCTGACTCCGGATCTCTCCGGACCCGGAACAGGTCCCAGAGTGTGGCTCGCCTCGCGACTCGGTCCCGACCACGATTCCGGGGTGTCGGGGAGTCGGTGTGGGATGGTCGACTCGAGGCGGGGACCCCGACTCCGAACCCTCGGGGTCCTCCCTCCACCAATGGAACAAAGGACTTTTGGGATGCTTGAGCTCGTCGGCGTCCTAGGACCATCCTTCGTACCTGTCGCAGACTTCTCTCTCCGTCCGTTTGGGTACTCCACACCCCCGGTGGGGAGGGTTTACGTCTGGAGGTGTCAGGACCCCCACTAGGGACTCCACGTCCAGGTAGAGACCTTACGGGTACTCCGGCAGGGGTCGAGGGTGACTACCTGTCTCCGTGATGTCGTACTGTTATTCCTTTTCTGACGCAGAACTAGGATTGGAGTGGTGAGGGTCGAGCCAGTGGAGAGAGACGGAGTTAAAGGAGTAGACATTTTACCTTTATTTTTATCGGGGATGGTTTACCCAGTGTAAGTATGTGTACTTCGGGTATTGTCTCCACCGTGGATCGTCAATCGATAACAATAATGTGAATTAGGGACGAAACATGGTCCTAGAGACAGTAACGTAACTTAGAGCCTTGTCAGAACGTTTCTTCCCTAAATGACGATACAAACTGTCTCCCTCTTTGTCTCCGTATTCCATTCACTGTCTTATACGGGTTCCGAGGTGTCTAGTCTTCACCTCGGTGAAGAACTTGGGTTCTGTCAGGTCGATGTTGGACGATTTCATAGACTACGTGAGACGTCGAACATAAAGAGTCGTGAACCCGGTCTTAGTGACGAGGGTAGAATGTTTACTCCTTAGACTTTGGGTCTCTCCCCGTCCCTAGGGGTAGACTTGTCCGAAACGGATATCCACTCCTCGACGACGGGTGGTGTGTGTGAAACCCCATTCAGGGACCGGTGGGTCCCGGTCCTCAGGTTCAGCAGGTTCTCGTCGAGGAGGAGGGTCCTCGTCCGTGTGGAGAAGACTCGGAGGGACTGAGTCGAGTGTGACAAAGGAGACGGATCTTACGAGAAAGGTGGACCTTTTGAAGGGACTGGACACCTAGGAAGTTCAAGGTCGAGTTTATGAGGGGAGAGGGACCTTGGAAGGGGTTGAGGGGGTCTTTCTTCAGGACCGAAAGACAAGGGGTACCCAGTGGTCAACAAAGGTCCGGACAGAGGAAGGGTCGGTGACCAGTTACAAATTGGTGGTCGAAAGACCCCATTTTTTCCGGGACTACAGAACACAAACAGTTAAAGACCACGATATTTATGACAGCGGTATCAACTAAAGTTCGAAGTTGAACGGAGTCCTTCTTTGCATGTCTTCCCTGGCACCTCGGTACCGGTCGGAGGTGAGGGTGGGGTCGACACTCAATGGGGGTCCGACCGTCACACAGACGAAGTAGTGACCCCGGGTCCTGTCATCGGGTCGTCTCTGGGTCACATCGGTCACTACATGTCCCCTCTAATTAGAACTTGGGTCTACGACCTGTGCCCCTCCGTGCGGGTGAGTGGTCCAACTTCCGCGGGTGCGGCTCGAAGTGGGGAGGAAGTTTCACGGACACCAAGAGGGGGAACGTCATGACACTCCTGACGTGTTCCGACAGGTCGAGGGACACCTCCCTCCATTTCGGACAAAGTCGGTGTCGACCCCCCGCCCCAGGGGAAGGTCGACCCCGGTTCACCGGGGGTGAAGAATGACTGGAGTCTTGAGGGACCACCACCTACACATTGACAGACCGTTAGGTCTCTCGGCTATAAGCTCCTTGGAGATCGGGGTAGAGGGTGGTATTACTGTATCAGAAACGAGAACTTAAAGTCGAGATAGTCGAGAGTGTGTGGGCGGAGTAGACTGGAGATCCGTAACTGAACACGAGACGTAAGACAGATCTTGTCGAAGAGTTGGAACCATGATGGCTATTCAAATCCGACCTATTGACCTATTAAGAAACAAGTCTAACCCCCGCCCCCCACCTCCGACAGGACGTGTAGGATCCTTCAAATCGTCGTAAGGACTGGAGGTGAGTGATCGACAGTCCTCGTCGGAGAGGGTCATACTGTTCGTTTTACAAAGACCTGCAACGGAGCACCGCCCCTTTGACCGGGGTCTACTCCTTGTGACCCGATTGAGGTTGTCGTGGAGGAATTCCTTCAGAAGGACCTCAAAGAACCAGCCTTAGGTTGGGAGAAGGAAGACCAGTGGGTATCGAGACTCGTGTGTGTATACGGTCAGGCGGACCCCGTCCTGTCCCTTTAATTTCTCCATGGACGGAGGAGGCGTCCGGTACTCGTAGAATTCTCGTAAGTGAATCGTTTGTGACTGACTCGAAGAGACCTGCCGTCTCGTGTTTCGGCAGTTCGACGATAGAAGTGTTGAGAAGGGAGAGTCCCTGCCTGGGGGTAGTTCAGTGACTCTCCTTCTCCCCCTTGGGACCTCGGACTGGAGTAAACCCCACGACCCTTCCCAAGAAATTCCCCGACTGTAGACTCGATTTTGGACTCCTTGCTCCTTGATCGGACGTGTCTTACAAGGACCGTCTCTCTTGTCGTACAGGTTTCCGGGACTCCATCCTTACTCGACCATACAAACGTTTTGACTCCCTTCCGGGTTTACAGACTCCGCCTCACCCCGTCCTCTACTCCAATGTTCTTGTTTGCCTCGAGGGTCCTCACTGAGCCGTTTCTGGACCCTGAAATAGGATTCTCGTTCTCTCCAGAACCCTCAACCGTCCCTCACTGGACTGTTCCAAACACGAAACTATTGTAGTGAGACCGTCGTCCATCCCTCGGACCGCCCCGGTCTTGTGTGTAGACCAAAGGAACTCGTTAAGGTCGTCTCTGGTGTCTTCCCTCGACCGTAGGTATATGCCGTACCACACAATATAGGGTCCTTGTGGAACTTTAGTTGGAGTGTCACAGAGGTGTCCCTTTGAGAGTGTAATTCACCCGTTTCATTACCGTTGTCAGAGTTCAGTTAAGTTGAAAATTACCTTTTCCTCAAAATTACGGTTTGACCCCCGTCCTCCCTCCCAATTAATGAAAGTCTCGAAAGGACCAGACCCTTAATGTCTGTTCCTGACGTCCTGGTACAACCCGTCTTCACGAGACCTAATTCAGAAGTTAGAAGTGAGGTATTTATGCCGGGATACACACCGGGTCACGACCCGGTCGTACCTTTATTGGATAGACCGGGAGCTCCTCGAGGGTCAGACCCCTCCCCCACACACACATATTCGTGGTAAAGATGTATAATCTCCCAAGTTCCTTCCGAAGTACCCCTTGCACCGTAAACCTGCCCCGGAATGCCTACACATCCTTAATATAACGACAGGAGTTTTACTAACAAGGACGTAGAAAGAGGATGGGGTTGGTCTGGCTCGACGAACATGGCTTATACAGAATAAAAAGGGATCAAGTCTCAATCCGTGTTTCTGTCGTGAACCCCCCTGGTTTACTTGTCTATGTGGGTCTTTTGGTCCCCTTATTATAAGGTCTTTTGCCTCCAGGACTCCAACGTCTTTACACTTCAGTGTGTCGTAAGATCCACAGGACGGAGGTCGGTCGTGGGAGACGGAGGGTGTCCCGTCGAACTCCCCGTGTCCTATCATCTACGACACGAGACGACACGGGGGGTTGGGAGTGTAGGGGGTCGGGTCCGGTCAGGGTGAGTGAACATCCAGACCATCGACAAAGCTTGAAACTACGGCGGGAACTACTTCGAGTGGTACAAGAGCAGGACGTCCTCCCTCTGAACGATTCTCGGTCCGGACCCACGGATCGGTGTCCGAACTCTCCTAGTAGTTCCGAAGTCTAGGAAGGAACGAAAGGGACCCGGAGTGAAATACTCCCCGGGACGTACCCATCCCCAGGCTCCAGTCGATGTGATCTGGAGGGGTGAGATAGGACCCCTGAATTCTGTTCGCAGAACGAACGGTTTGTTCGGAAGGTTTTACGGGTCCCGACCTGGTGTCGGAGGAAATGGTCCGAGTGTACATGTACTTGATACGCGAACCTCTTTCCGGACCTCCTCTACGAGGGTGGTCAATTGGCACAAAGGAGGTCCATCTCCTTGACACCCCTTCCTTCCCTCTGAAAACCAAACCCTAACACCAAAAAAAAAAAATTGTTGTTCGTCCATAAATAGTGTAAACATTAAATTTCGTGGTTATGGACCCCTGAAAGGACCACCAGATCGCTAATTCTGAGGTGTGAAAGTGACGTCCCCCGTACCTAAACTAGGGACCGACCCCTTGATTCTAGGGTGTACGGCGTGTTACGTCCTTTTTTTTTTTCTTCGTGGTTATGGATGTCGGGTGGACCGACAAGGCGAGGGTCCATATGTGGGTCGTTTTCACCTACATAAAGTTCTTCCGAGTATCGTGGTGACAAGTGTCATCGGTTCCTGTCTTTGTGGGTCTACAGGAAATCGGCCTCTTCCCTATTTGTTTGACCGTTCAAGTGTCGTCCCTCATAGTTTGTGTCGGAATACGCTGACCCGTCTCTTTCGTTCAGGGTGTGTCAAACTCCGGAATTCTTTGAGGTTCCGTTGGTTTTGTATCGTTAAACCACAAGTCTGTACTTATCCTTCGACTCTTTGGTAAAAAAATTTTTTATCCCACCCCTACTATGTATGTTTTGAGGTCCATCACCAGAGGGGCCCCCCTTCCCTCCCTCCTCCGTTCCTCCGTTCCTCCGAACAGTCGTCCCAAGACAAGAAACTAACCCACCCCCACCCCAAGTACCCACAAATCCATAATACACATTATTGTCTCATATGTTTGTTTCCTTTATTTTCCGGTAAGTACCACTAGGAGTACTTCTTGATTCTATTTAGTTTAAGATTAGTAGGTTCCAGGTTTTTCTATCTTTATAGTGATTGTTTTTATTTCTTGTGGGGTTGTTATTTTAAATATACACGGAGAGGGTGGGGTTATATGGACAAATGTACTACTAACGGACGTTACGCCCTCTGCGCCCAAGTTAGGGACCTGTGTTGACTTCCCTGACTTATGTATGCGTGTATATAAATATTGATATTAGGACCGAAAAACCATTTTGGTTTCCCAGAGTGTTAAAGGCGATACCACTTCTCGTGTCCGAGACTCAGTCGGTCTTCCGTACACGAATCAGCACAGGTTGAGAAACACTGGGGTACTTGACATCGGGTGGTCCGAAGAGACAGGGACTCTAAGAGATCCGTTCTTATGATCTCACCGACGGTAAAGGATGAACCGACTCAGTCGGTCTAGACCAAATTTGGGGTTGAGACGGTAAACAATCGGTATACTGGGACTCTTCCACCCAGGAAGGGGGATTAAAAGGGGAAGTGTCCGAACTCCACTACCAATTTATTTTATACGTTTACATCCGTCTTTGTTTATACATTACCCATATTCCATACATTTTTGCTGTTGGGACGTTACATATATGTTTCATACCACACAACGTCCACGATGTTCAGTTCAAGAACTTACTTAGTTCAAACTAAGTAAGGTTGAACAGACAACTTATTTAGTTTACAGTCCGAAACTAACTGTAAACTTGGGCACTGTGTTTTCGTCGTCTTTTGGTCGTCAGTGCTCCACCTGCACGTAGGACAGTGACCCACCCCTGTGCACATGGGGAACACCTCTCCCTTTCGGGCAGTGGAGACGGTGACTCGGACGGGTCCCGAACCTCACGACCCCATTGACACGGAACCAGGAACGTAGTTGGTGTCCAGTACCGAAGAGATCTAGGAAGTCCGATTCTACACCACGAGGCGGGAGACTTTGGGGGTCCTACGAACATGTCCGTCGCCCAAGGATGGACGTCCTTCCAGTCCCGGCGAGAGACATCGTCCGTGAGACGCATCGTCTGGAGTCGCACCTAAAGGAGACGTCCCTCTTTTGGTTTCGGGACGTCGGAGGACCTTGAGAACCGTCCTCTGAGCCCAGTGAAGGAGTAGAGTAAAGGGTTTTCCGTTTCCCTCGGGCTCAGTCGTGGACGGGTGACGGAGGACTCAGGGTAGTGGTCCAAGGAAGTGTGTCCCATGAGTTGTGCAGGGGTCAATCGAATGTAACGGGTGCGGACGTAGGGGGATCTTCGGTCGCGTCCCGGGACCCGGAACAGGAGGACGGGAGGTCCGGAGTGACATCCGCGACACGTGGTTGTGAGGATCCCGTGACCCTACTTGCCTACTTTGGTCCCTTCGGTGCCCGACACCCTCGCTCCTTCCTCTTGACTGTGTCGACCTCCTCAGTCCTTTCTGAAGGTCCTCTTCCTATAGACTCAACTTTTACCCTACCTTCGTACTTCGTCCTTCTCGAAAGAACCGTCTCCGGGTCCTTTCAGTTTGTTGAGACTACGAACCCCTGTCGACTCGGTGTCTTCCAACTTTACCCCACTTCACCCCTCTCTGACTTCCCTGTTCCTTTTACTCCCCGTCTTCAGACCGACTTTCCCGGAATGTGTGTCCACTTCTGAATGTCTAAACCCGGACACCCGTCGTGCCTCGGTATCGTTCGAACTTGCTCTCCCTGTGGTAGCTCCCGTTACAAAACACGACCTTGGTAGCTCCCGAGAGCTCCACCCCTACCGGTAAACGGGAGGTGGGGGCGACTTCCCAGGGGTTCACGAATACCAACCGACGACGACGGAGATCCTGACGCCAGTACCGTGTTTCTACGTCACACCGAGACCGTCGGGTCTGGAAGAGACGATGACGGGGGTCGATAAAGCAGTGTCCCACAGTCCGAGATTTTGGTGTCAGGGGAGACCCCGTGGACTCTAGTGATACCAGAAATTTGGTGATTTGGATTGACGTGTGTGTCGGGATTCAGGTGGGATCGGACTCCTCGTTTCACTGTCGAGGAAACTGTCGTAAAAGAAAGGAGTTCAACGTCCGGAGTCGTCCATTACGACATTCCATTGACTCGGAATGGACGAGGGGTGGGTGGGGGTGTGTACTCTGGTCAGGAGTTTTCCGGGGTCCAGACTGGGTAGTTACAGAGTCACGGACCCGGTCCCGAGCCGGGGGACCCACTGTTACTCCTCCTATTGACGGGGAAGGACGGGGAAGGGCCCGGACCTTGGTCCGTCGGACCGCAGTCGCCCGACTTTCCTGTGGGACCTACGGTGTGGAAGACACTTGACCAGGTATCACCCCGCCACGTGGTCCGATGACTTCCTTAGACAATGTCTCCTGAAGGAGGACACGGACGTCTCTTTTTGTCCCGGAGTATAGTAAGTCCCTCCACTCGTCCCCCGAGTCCGTGGAAGTTGTCGTAGGGGACGGGGAGGGTCTCCTGAGGTGTGTGAATCGAGGACCTTTGAGGGGGTTTAGGTCCGAAAGAGTACGGGAACGGGGACGACGACGGAGACGTACCTCGGGGGAGGGGACGGCGGAGATTGGACTGGACAAGGAGCAGTGGGGTGTCCTGGGTCGAGACTACAGTGGAGGAGGTCCTTCGGAAAGGACGAGGAGTCCGACCTGGGGGTGCTGGGATACTCGACGGGACGTAGTGCGACTCGACAGTGACAGACACGGACTCAGAGGGACTAGTCCGGCAAGTCCGTAGTCTCCCCGGTCCCAGACTACTGACAGACCCGCTTGTCTCGGGTCGTGTCCCTGACCGGATCCAGTCCGACCTCACACAGGGTCACTTACTACTGAGATGGACACGTGTTTGTGACTCCCAGACAAATAAGTACGTAAGTTCGTCAATTACACGTGACTTGTGGTTGTTACGTCAAGGGTGTTGTTGAGATAGTAGTGTGGGTAAAATGTCTACTCCTTTCAACTCAGGTCTCTCCCTGAACGGGTTCCAGTCTCTTAATAATGTACTGGTGTCGGTCCTAAGTAGAGGAGGGTTAGGTCAGACCGGGACCTTCGGGAGTCACTGGTCCAGTCTGTTACACCGAGGACTCCGTCGCGGTTGTTCCTGTCGAAACTCGTGTACCCCTGTGTGAAAAGTCGGTTTTCCTCGTCCTGATTATCACCGTAAAATCCGTGACCCTATCCGGTTTCACTGTTTGCCTACGAAGTGTTACGGAGTAGGGACGGACGGGGCACCTGGACTGGAGACTGTCTCGCTGACTCGGAGGAAGTAGTACAACGGTCGTTCATCCTACAGGACCCCCAGCTTCCAGTAGTATCGGACGTAGAGGTCCTACCACCGCATTCAGTCGCTCACCATGTACGAAAGGAACCAAGACGGTCTCTCTTCCCTGTATTTTCGTAGTTGGGGATCTTGAAATTCTATCGACTAGGGTACAGTAGTAAGTGGTAGGGGAGGGGGTAGTACGTACCGCTCCTGTGTCCAGGTCTCTCGTCTTACCTGAGCGGGTTGTCGACTGGGAAGGTGACGATGAGTCCGCCGGAGCCTAGGGTCGAGGAGAAGAAGGACGACGCACCGGGATTCACTTAGAGGTTTAGACTCGAAGTCAAAGAGTAAGTAAGATATGTCGTAGATATGTAAGTAAGTCTACCGTCGTCGTCGTACGACTGGACTCCACCATGAAGGGACGTGGTCCCGGTAGAAAGCGGAAGAGGGGATGGGTGGTGTCCGGTTCGGGTTCACGACAGGCGTCCCGGAGGAAATAGGAGTTTGGGGTGGGGCCCGAATGGGTAGAAACACAGACTTGCGGGGACCGGAGTGATGGAGGACGAAGAGGGGTAGGGTAGTGGACTGGTGTGGCGAAAGACGAACTCGGGTGGACCCCGAAGGTGGAGGGTACTCTATTGAGACCCCCAACTCCGGGACGGGTGGAGAAGTCGGGTCAAGAGGATAGTGAAGACGAGGACGGAGTTATAGACGTGTGTAAGTTCAGATGGGTGTGACTTGGTATGTGCGAATGGAGTCCTTTTAAGGTGGGAAAGGGAGGACGTCCGGAAACAGGAACGACAAGGGTGTCGTACTTTACGGGCAAGAGATGGGGTGTGGGGCTAAGCAGGCATTTCCACGAGCTTGCGGAGTTCCCCGAGGACGAGGTCCCTCGTACGCAGATACGGACTCCACGCCTGGTGCGACTCGAATGCGGTTGTCTGTGAGTCGAGAGAGGGTCTACCGCCCGTAGAGTTCTTGTCCCGACACACAAATAGAGACAGAATCGTGGGTACACTGTCACGTTCGACCTGAGTCCTTCGGAGGGGGAGGAGAGAGGGACGAGGAGGTGTCAGGGTCTGGAAAGTAGATTTCCGACAACCTCTCTCCCCCTGCCGTAAATCAGATTGTGTATGTCTCTCGTTGTCCGTTCCTTCCTACCCTGGGCCGGGGAGAGACATGGACCCTTCAGTGTTGTGTAGACCCGGAACTGAATACCAAGACGTTTTGCCCCTGTTATTGCGACCAGGTGGTCTCAGGGGTACTCTGACCGGTCCCTCACGAGATCGGAGCGTGTCTCATCTGCGACGTCGTCAGAAGTGAGGGAAGGGATGTGAGGGAACAATTAATAAAAGGTTTGAGGAGTCACGGTCCGAATACGACCCTTGAAGTGTCCTCCGTCTCTACTGATTCCAAATATCCGACAAATATCTGACAATGTCTCATATGTTGAAGTGTGTAAAAGGACGGAAAGAGTAAGTATTTTGTGGAGACATTTAATTCAACGAAAAGATGAAGACCCACTAAGAGTCCACTATAATAGGAGTCTTCAGTTTTCAAATACTTCTCTTGGTTAGGATCATCGACAGTCCTGTGGAGGGTCCAGAAACGATCTTGGCGAACAACCTCCCGTCACCGCACACCTTTCCTTCAGTGTCGGACAGCACCCCTGTCTTGAGTTCGAGGTCTTATAGAGTCTGTGTCCGTGATCAATGGTCGACACACTAGGACCACTCAAGATATCCGTAGAGACTCGAAGTCCAAAGAGGAGACATTTTGACTGTGTTATTAAGAGAGGGTCCTGAAAACCCATAGGTCAGGCCCCGGTGTTACGGCTACGAGTTATTTATATTCAGATTCAGGGAGACCCAGGACGGTCCCAGTTCCCAGTAACGGGACGTATTTTTGAAAGAGGAAATCCTTCCCAAAGGGACCGTCGTGTTTCTGGGTGTAGGGTCTATTTAGGGAAGGAGTCCGGACAGATTGAGAGTAGGAGGAATGGGAGTCCAGGGTCCGGGTCCTGAGTCGAGATGAACGGGTCGGGTCATCCTCCCTGGGACGGACCCTTCGACCGTCCGTTTCACCTTAAAGTTCAGACATCAGACCTGACCCTAAGTCCCGTGTCTCCATATTGTGTCGGGGGGTTCTGGAGTCCGTGGGGTTCAAATCAAACGTAAGGTGTTTCAAGAATAGACACGGATACCACTGACCTGGCGACCTTCGTTACTAGGGGAAGGGACACTCGGTCTGGGTCGAGATCCTGTGTTACGGGTGCCCCAGAGACGGTCCGGATCTGGTTGACAGCTCTCTTCCTCTTGTGACTTCTAGGTAGTCTTCTCGACATGCAACCCTAGCCCCTGAAGAGCCGGTGGACCTCCAGGTGATTCGGGTCACCGGAGGTCGGGAAGGGAGGAGGACGGTCATCGGTACTGAACCCGGGAACAGTCGATGAACAATCGGTAGAAACAAGAGTGGTAGTCCGACTGAGACTAGGGTGGGGATGACGAGAAAGACCCCTGGAGGGACGTCAGGGTCAGATTTGGGACTGAAGGTCTCCTGGAGAGATCTACTCCGACAAGATCCGACCTTCCGTCTGTCTCGGGGGGTGGAGGTTCGGTGAGAGTAAGTAGGAGTACCTTCGGGGGGTCGTGGAGAGTCTGGGTGGAACGACGGGAAGAGAGGTCGAGTGAGTGGAGGTCCCCGTCAACATAGGGGTCAGGTGGAGGGTAGTGAGTCGGGAGTAGGAAGACCCTGGATGAGGTCGAGAGGGGTGGGGACGGTCCGACTCACAGAGACAAGAAGTTTATGTGATCCGGGAACAAGAGACGGACCGGAAACGTGTCCGACAAAGAGACGGACCTTTACGAGAGAGAATAGATCGACTGAGGAGTAGGTCGGATAGAGTCAAATTTACAGTGAAGGAGGTCCTTCTGAAGGTCCCGACCGAAGTGCCCATACGGTAGACACGTCAGTGTGTCCCCAGGTACGAACCAAATTACGAGACGACAGTAACAAAACTTTAGGAATTATTAAAAACTTGTTTCCTAAGATGTAAACGTACAACGTTACGTGGGACCTTCAATGCCCCGACCCGGATTTCGGAAGGACTGGTCGGGGAAGGGTGTACTCAACCCCAGGAGCATGTTGAGAGTCGTGGTGGGAAATGACCAAGGGACTCCTCACGACTCTCGTCGGGTATGGAACAAGTCAGGACACCGGGGTCGTGGGGTGGACGACGGTACGTGTGCTCCAATGAGTGTTCCGCGACGGTTCACTTTACCAGTACCCACGGGTTGACGGCGTAGGACTGGAGTAGTAGTTGGGTGTCTTGTCGAGACGAAGACCTCCGGACGTACTGTGTGAGTGGGAGGGTTGGTGTCCGAGGGGTGGAGACGCGAGAGAGTAGTGAGGGTGACGGGCTAGGAGGTCGGACAGGACAGAAGGACTGGGGAGTTCGGAGGAGTACAGTGGTGAGAGAACAGTTTTGGGAGTGACGACTCGGAAGGTCGGGGGACGTCGTGACCAATCCTCGGACCCGGGTCTTTTGTTCTTTGGCGGACGAGAGAGGTGTCGCGACGGTGGCGCGTTATTCCCTCCTTCGGCGGTGATGTGTCTGTCCACGTAGGACTCGCCCTAGTGGTTGGAGTGGGGTAGTGTGACGAGTAGTTGAAAAGGAGTTAGGGACAGTGGGGGATGGGTGGGGTGGTGGTCGGACCCGGGAATGAGAGTCGTCCCCTGAACCGAAGGAGAGAGTTTCCTTAGGATCCCCTGAGGAGACCACCAGGTCCACTATCCTTAGGCGGAACGTTCCGTCTCCTGCACCCAAGTTAGAGACCAGCCGTTGACGTTACGGTACCTCGGTGATTCGGACCCACGACGTTGACGACTTCGAGGACGTGGTGTTGATCCCTCAGGAGTTCGACACTGTTTTCTAGGGTGCACGGCGTTGGTTCTAGGCTACATTTGTAAGTTCTTTTCCTTAGGGTCCTGTCACGTGTGGTGGGGCAGGGGTTGTGCGTGTGGGGACAAGATGGAGGAAGGGAGGGTGGACCTTCTCCTCCGTCCGCACTCCGGAACCACGGTCTATGTGAGGAGGTGGACGAACTCTGGGTTCTGCCGGACCTCCGTGTCACACCGAACATCTCGACTCGCCCCGACCTAAAGTTGGTACCAAGACGAGTCATAGTCGGTACTGGTTAAAAAGGTAGTTTTCTCACCTCATCACTGGTACAAGGTCTCTGTCACGAGTCCCCGTCTGTACCTCATTCCATTGTATTTGATCTTCGATGAGTTTCTGTACTGTTTCCCTTTCGTTTTTGACCCCCCACCCCCCCTCACCCTTCGGACCACTCGGGTCGATGAGGGGCTCCCGTTTCATGCCGATTGTCGTTCACTCTGTGACACGCATGTTATCCTTGTCACTTACTTTGACTGGGGGTCGCAGAAAGTGTCGAAGTCACCGATACGGACCCGTCCCCTCCAGTACGATATCGTTCTTAATAAAAGAGATCTGGTCACCAAGAAGTGTCACTATCTCTTTCTATAAAGGACACGGAGGGGTGTGGAGGGAAGACCTTTCTAATAAACCAACAGTGTTCTTCCCCACCCCACATGCGATTACTGCTCGTGACAGACCACCTCCCCCTCCGAGAATTTACGTCTTTCTGTCCTTTCTGGGAAAAAATCTTACCCCGTTCACGACTCTATCTCCGATGTCGCAGAGGACTTACTCCGTTTCCACCGGAGTGTCCTTCTGACAAGAGAGACACGACGGAGATCCCCGGACTTAAGTCCTGAGAGATCCTTTCATGGGAGGACTCCACTCTCGCCCGCTCCGTCGGGGAGTTCCTCCTCCCCCGAAGCCGCCCCTCCTCCCGAAACCCCCCCACTTCACCGTCTCTCTTCGACGAATCCCTGTCCATCACCGGTCCTCCCTTCCCCTCGGTTCCTCGGAAGGTCTTCATGACCTTCCATGAGTCTCTACCCCGTCCTACCTCGGACCGGACGGAGTCTGCCACCGGTGTGAGAACTCGTCTTGACCAGGACGGGGTGGAGTTCGGTCTGGGAGAGTCTCCCACCCGACTCCACACTCCCGACGATGGTCTACCTCACGACATGCTGAGTACGGGTGGTTCCGGGCCTTGACGGGGGAGTCTTCGACCCGGTGACTAGGGTCTGTCCTCTCGCTACCCAGTCAGTCCAGGTCTCTTTGACTTGTCCTGACCGAACTCCTTTCGTCGTCGGGACGGGGTCGTGAGCGAGAGGGCCCCCTCGACCGCCCCTCCCGTCAAGACCCCCTCGGTCGATACCGTCTCCTGTTGGGTCTCGACTTTTCTCCCCTAATCCGGTCGTCCGCCGTCTACACTAATCTGGGGTGGGGCTGGGGTAGAGTTGGGGGCTGGGTCCGACGGTCCCGAGAGACGGGTGTATCTCCTTCCATCACCCCCCCCACACGCACCTCCCCCCGAGAAGTCCCAAGAAAAGGACTTTACGATTGTAGACCCCGGGCGAGAGACGGTCGAGTAGGTTTTCGACTAGGGTGGTTAGTGTTCCGATGAACCCGGTCTGGGAGGGTAACCTAAAACTCACTTGAACGAGAATTTATAGTGGTCTGTCGGTCGGTCCCTGGTACCCACAGAGTCCTTTCGGGGAGGGGTGGTGCCCCTTTCCTAAGAGGGAGAATTTCTTTTTTCTTTGTGACTCTTTCGGTTCTAATACATCCTTTTTTTATTTTATAAAAATTTTCTCTATTAGTAAGACACTATTATTATTGTCGTTATTTATGAGTAATCTTACGAATGATGTACGGTCCGGGGTAGGAGTCCTGTGAGTATAAAATTTATATCTATATTTCTTGTGTCACGTGGGTATTTGGTTCTTATTCTACAAAATCCCTTTTTTCTTGTAAGTCTTTTGTAACTCCTCATGATCCCTTAATTAGTATACTAATGTGTGTTTTTTCTTTTCAGTCACCTAAATTACTATTCCAATTCCTTGAAAGGATTTTTAGTCCCCCTTTTTTCTATTTCTTTACGTCCCCCCTCCCATGTCTATTTATCGAGTCTTCTCCTGACCTGGTCCTTCGGATCACCGACTGCATTTCAGGTCCTTTCTCTTTGTCTTATACCTTCCTAGTATGTTCTCTTAAAGGATCTTGACTCAAAAGTTTAATTTTTTATGATTAATTTGTCTGCATGTGAGGTCGTGTAGTAACGTTTTAAAGTCTAAACGTCCTTATTCTCTCTTCTAGAATTTGTACAGACCTCTTCCTTTTTTCTAGGGTACGGTACCTTCTTCTTAATCCTAAGAGGACCGATGTCATGAACGGTCCTTTGTCCCGTCTTTTGTTACGGAAGTTTTAAGACTCGTCCTTTCGAATATAAGTACGTTGAGAGAGAATCCTTTGAAGATCTCCTACGCGACATTGGTTTCCTCCCTCCTATACCTGCACTTTCTTTTTCGGTCCGGTTCGTTTGACCTCTCTTCATTTCCCCTAAGGTCCTCGGTCGACCTTCCACCGGTCATTTGTCCGGACAGGAGGTCCCTTGTCCAAAGGTCTTTTTCCTCCCTGACTCTCCCAAAGGGACTATATACACTCATAAATTTCTTTTGGAGTACTGAAGTACCTCACCGATATTTCTCGAGTCCTATTTGTATATCGTTTAATCCGTTTACTTTTTTTGTTCTGTTAATAATTGATGTTTTTCTTTTATATTAGAATGTTCCATTCCGAATAGAAACACTACTCGTATTAATATTATTAATGTATCAATATTATTACTTTTGTGACTAATGATTAAATCGGTCTATAACACTATATTATTATCCGCCTCCTCCTTCCTTCCCTCCATCCCGTCCCCAAATTCTTTCGATTTAAGAACAGTTGGTAAACAACAAATCAACGGTTCAGTATAGACTACGAAAACGTCGGGGCACCTGATATCGGGCGATCCGAGGGGACAGGTACCCAAAAGGGTCTGTTCTTATGACCTTGCCTAACGGTAAAGGAAGAGGTCCCCTAGAAGGGCTGGGTCGCTTGCTTGTGTACAGAGGACGAAAGGTCTCCCTAAGAAACGGTGACTCGGTGGACCCTTCGGGGAACGTTGGTAATCTACTAAACATTTTCGTTTTTCATTGTCCTCACTTAAAATACCATACACTTAATATAGAGTTGAAATAAAGTCAAATTTTTTTTTTGACTTTTTTCTCCATTCATTCCTTTCTCGTCAGGTTCACATAATAAATCTTCTTTACCGATTTGATGATTGACAGTAATAAACGGGATTTCCGAAGTCACTTTCGTTAAGTTCAGAAATCATGAGACCTCCTTTTATTGATTTTCCCCGACAAAACCTCGACCTAAGACACCCTGGTTCTTTAGTTTCACCTTCTTCGGCGTTCTTGGACTCCTCTTCCTTCAGTGCCACTGGAACTCCTCCCGAACCGACAAGTACCGACACCTTACCCCTAGGACTCGGTAAAAATACCTTAAGAGTCTCCAGTCTCACTGGGTCTTCCGACTTCTGTAAATCCATGTGGCCTAAGGAGAGTGCATTCTGAAGACCAAGAGGTAGATTGTGGGGGTAGGGATGTGAGTGTACACACGTGTGTACGTGTGTGTGTGTGTGTGTGTGTAGTAGGTGGGGTTAGACCCGAATTCGGAGTGGACCCGAACTCCATCAACTCACGAAGACTCTTGACCAACCACTCCTTCTCCAGTTCCCGCCAGTACGTGACCAGGTCCCGGAGTACCTCCGATGAGTGTCCTCAGGACCACCCTCTCTGTGTTCGTACTGGGCCTTCGAGAGTTGTCTCGGAGACAGTGCTCCGAGTTGACAGGACCGACTTTGTCTCGGAGGGTCGCGGGTAAACTGGACGGACCACTAGGAACCTACGCAGTACTCGAGGAGGTCCGACGGGGGAGACATGATCCTGTGTCCTGTTAGACTTGGATGGAGACTCATAAGGATTTCCATCCTCTCCCCTCACCTTCCCCTTACAGTAGACTCTGGGTCACCCCCTTAACCCTTCCCCTACTCCTATCACAACCCCCAACCACGTTCCTTCGGAGTCCTTATTCAAATAGAATGGAAGGTACGGGGAAAACTGGGTAATCTGAAAAGACGGGGGTGAATCCCCCCTGTCGGTGGGTGATTCAGGGTGAAGTCAGGAAAAGAAGGAGGAAGAAGAGATCCGGAAGAGGACCGGAGGAGACCGGACGTGAAATCTTGGGGTCTCCGGGACAGTGTTACCCAACCTTACCCGTCGGTAGGACAGTCTCGACGGGTCCCCCGGAATGTAAGGTCTCGGTGGAATCGGTTTTCGTAGAGGTCATAAGGACCGGAGGAAGGTCAGGAATATGGAGAAAAATTTTATATAAACAAAAATAAACCGACGTGTCCAGAATAAACGTCGTACTCCTAGAAGTCAGAAACAACACCTCACGCTCCAGAAACCAACACCGTACGTTCGACAATCAGCACCGTACACCCTAGATCAAGGGACTGGTCCCCAACTTGGGGTCGGGGGACGTAACCCTCGTGTCTCAGAATTGGTGATATGGAGAAATATCGAGAATAGTGAGACACTGGGAAAAAAAAAATTTGAATAAAAACCCAAATAATAGACAGAGGGAGGTGATTTTATATTCGAAGGACTCCCGTCCTTAGAAGTAAAACGAGTGATGACATAGTGGTCGTTGATCATAGACCATGTTTTACCCGAAAACTATTTATATCCAACAGTCATTTGCTTACTTACTTGTTTGTTTACTTACTTACTTATTTACTTCTCGGGACCCAAGACTCTCGTTTACGGAATAGAAAGACTTGGACAAAGGTAGATTTTCTACTCTCTACTAGGGGTTTCAGGACTAAAGAAGACTTACAAAGAAGAGTTCCCCAGAGAAAATGCATCGACGATTCAGTGAAGTCAGTACAAACTGAGACACGCTGGAGTATCTGCCGTCGGGTGGTCCGAGGGGGCAGGGACCCTAAGAGATCCGTTCTTGTGACCTCACCCAACGGTAAAGGAAGAGGTTACGTACTTCCATTTTTCACTTTCACTTCAGTGAGTCAGTGTAGGTTGAGAATCGCTGGGGTACCTGACGTCGGATGATCCGAGGAACCAGGTACCCTAAAAGGTCCGTTCTCATGACCTTACCCCACGGTAACGGAAGAGGTAGAGAAAATGCATCTCTTCTAAGGTTTTTCTCAGAACTGCTAGAATGACGTTTTTCTAGGAATTTTCAATTTCAAGGAAGAGGTGGTCTATTTCAGGATGTGGATAGAATTCCGGGTCGACATTCCTGAGACACTACGTAGCCGTCTTGGAGGGTCCGTTTTACTTCATACAAAAAACCAGTTTTGTCAAAGAAGAGGGTTTAGACAAGAGGTCTAAAGAGTAGAGTTATTTGTTATGGGGAGATAGTTCAAAGGGTTCGGTCTTTATAATCATCAGTAGGAACTGTGTAGGAGGGCGACCGGAGGCAGTAGACGAGGTAGTCATTCGGGATAGTCAAGATGGAGGACTTTTAGAGAATTAGGTGGAGGAAGATATGGGTCACCGGAGGTCAGGTCCGGTAATGGTAGAGATGATCCAGACTACCCTCTGAGGTGGAAGATGAGGACAGGTAAGGATTGAGGAGAGAGACAATGGAGTAAAATGAGACACGAAGTAAAGAGAAGTAAGAGAAGAACCGGTAGAGAAAGTGAGTGAGATCTACACCTCATTAAAGAAATATAGAAAGTAAAGTGATTAAGAGAAATTCATACAGAGTAGACGACGAATAGGACAGGTGACTCAAAAAAATTAAAGTTACTAAAATAAAAAGTAGAAGTATTTTAAGATGAACCAAGAAAAAGTTTAGACGAACCAGTAAAAACCGTCATAAAACAAGAGACGAATAACAACGTTCAGGTAGAACTAAAGAAAGGTGTAAAATTTGTGTTAGTGTCACAGAGTAGTGAGACCCTAGCATCTGAGATAAAAAAAAAAAAAAAAAAAAATGAAATGTTATGACATAACCAAAACGGTATGTAACTATACTTCGGTGGTGTCCACATGTACTCAAGGGTTGGGACTGGGGGAGGGTGGTGGGAGGGACCTAGCATCTGAGATTAGGACGATAAAGAACGAAGACCATAGATAACGAGTGTCGTGGAGCAAAGGAACATACAAAGTATTAAAATGGTGTTCGAGGATAGACTGACTAGGGTTTCCCTAAAACTTTACTCTTGGGTGAAGAAGTCTCTCGTAAAAGTAAGTGAAGTCGGTTCAAGGGACACCACGATGGTGGGATTCTGATGAATACAATGAGAAAACCAAATCGTAAAAGTCCTGGTGTCTCCATTACATATAAGTTTGGACTTTAAACACACTCTCGACTGACCATACATATTCAAAGATCCCTCGGGGAACCAGGGGTGGTCTTGACACCAGAGGGAAACACCACACACCCATAAAAAAAGGATCAGTCATAGGAATGCACGACTTCTGTGGGAACTCCCACCGTGTAAGTACATCACCGCCCCACCCATCCCTCCTATTCAAGGTTGGGGAGTGTGACAACCCATCGGGGTTCAGGAATAGAGGGTAAGGACCAAGAACAACAAATCAGTGATACAGTACAGACTGCGAAGACGGTGGGATACCTGACCTCGGGTGGTCCGAGGAAACAGGTACCCTAAAGAGTCCGTTCTTTTGATCTCACCCAACGGTAAAGGAAGAAGTCCCCTAGAATGGCTGGGCCCTAGTTTGGAAGTAAAGGAGGAGAGGACGTGACCGTTCACCTAAGAAAATGGTTACTCGAGGGTCCCTTCAGGTAAGGAATTCACAGTAATTTTGAGTTCTAAGATCCAAAGACATCGAACATTTATGGTGGTCCAACGACACCGAAGTAGAATAAATGGTCGGACTAAAGTCGAGGGAACCGAACTCCCTAAACAATGAAGTCGTCTGGGAGTCCTTACATACAATTTCCTATTTACATTATCGGTTTCCGTAGAAAAATTTTGGGTTTAGACTGATACAGTAAAGGTCTGGACTTTCGGAAATGACAGAAGTGGAAATCCTATTTCGGTTTTTCTGGGGTGAAGTACTCCACCCCTGCCACAGAAGGAAACGTGGGTTCCTAATCGGATTACTCACCCCAAGTCAGGTAAGTAGAGACGATCACTTAGTCACTTTTCCGATACTCATGGGTAACGGGGTCCGTGAATTGACGACAGGAGAGGAACTCACGAGTGTTTCGAAACACTTCACCTTAATAATAAGGTGAAGTCTTCTCTCTGATTCCGTGTCTCTCTCCACTGGACCGGTTCCAGTGTACGGGTTCGTACCCAAGATTGGGTTCAAAGACGGATTCGGTCACGGGTGGTCGAGTCGGGGTCCCTTAGTTCAGGTAACAGGACCGAAGACAGGTAGAGATTTGTTAAAGTCTCTGTTCTCGGATGGAAGGGAAAGACACGTGTGGGGTGAGGGTGAGGGTGGTGGTAGAGATGGGCGTAGTTCTTTCTCCAAGACGAAGGAGTCAGATGGACCTCTCTTTCTACGTGTCTGTCTTTGTGTCTCCGTGTATAAGGGAAGAGACCGTCGGAGTCGTGGGAAGGGGAATTGACACCACTCCGCCCAGACGCCACTGGAGAGGTCTGGACCCCGATCTGGGACCCCTTTTCTCTGACCTGGGTCCGGACCCGGACGGGACTCCCGATGTGCTCCGTCTCCGTAACTGTTGGTCTCAGTAGTCCCGACGCGAGTACCCGTAGTGACCCCCAACTGCTCTGGTTCTTCACTCGCACCCCGTTAGTTCCTTCAAAAGACCCATACTACCGGGACTTCACTCCTGATCTATCTATTTCGTCAGGGACTTCCCCTTGCCTCACACTCGTTTCCCGACCTCCGTACCGTGGTATCACTCCTCCCCCGCGGTCGGTGGTACCCCGTTCATACCTTCTGTCCGAACCGTTCCGGATATTCACTTCCTCACTCCACCCCCGTAGGGTCGACCAACCCTTCGATCCACCCGACCTCTGTAGTCGGGGTGACCTGAATTGTTATCGTGATTGTTTATGGGTAGTGGCAGTCCTCTTATAGTGAAGTTCAATAGATTTAACTACGGACGTAATAAAGTGAGTTAGGAGGATGGTCGAGTTTCTCGGTCTTCAAGAATAGACGTAAACTGTCTATTCCTTCACTTCTGTCATTTTTCTCCTTGGACCAAAGGACGAGGGTCCTTGGACCCTCTTCTGTCTTTATGAAAGACGTTTTCGTTGGACGGTTTGGAAAGGGAAGGGGACGGACACTGACTCCAGGGGTGAAGAGACACCCGACAAGGTACAGAAATTCCGGAAGGACGAGATTCGAGGGACGACCCCGGGTCCGGTTTTATAAGGACCCGAGGGTTCATCACTACCACCGGAGAAGAAGACACGACGTCCACCACCACCCCCCCCACCCCCACCCGTCCCTACAACTCGACCTATCTCCCACCCCTTACCGATCACTGTTACTTGTGGTCCTAGAAATCGTATCCCCCTCCCCCGAACTTCAGTTTGACTCTTCTCTCTACTTCCCATCCTCCTCCACAGTTCGGACCTCGGTAGGGTGAGCGGGGAAGGAAGGGTGGGGAGGTGAAGTCAGACGGACCTTTAGTGATGGAATCACACACTACCCGTCTCGACCCCGTGGGAACATGGACGACTTTTGTCTTTTGGGAGGATGGGTCGGGAGTCAGTCCCACTCCACCCACCCCGTCACCTCCGTCCCGTTCCACCAGTGAGTCTCGTCTGTCTTCAGTCTCGACCGGAGATGAAGGACGAGGTCGTAAGTGTCCCTTGAGACCGAGTCCCCTTGGGTAGATACCCCCTGGACAGTGAAGGTGTTACTGGAAAGATTTGACGTTTATACTAACCCTGAGACGAAGATCTCAGTGGGAATCGATACGTATTTCGGTCATGGTGCACCGTCCCTCACACCGGATCCACCACGCTTCAAAACTTTAGTCTGTTGGGACCTGATATCTACGTCGAATCGTTAGTGAACAACCTTTTTGAACCCTTTCAAGAAATTGGAGATACTCGGAGTCAAAGGAGTAGTTATTTTACCCTTACTGTCATAGATGGAGGGTCACAACGACGATTCTTACTGACTCTGTCACATTTCCTGTTATTTTCATGAGTGCTTTACAATCGTTAAAAAAGGGGATTCTACAAAGGTAGTAAAGAAAATGTCTTGTCGTGGTGAAAATATTACTTTGATTCATTGAGATTGTTAACTTACGTGTACAGGATGATGAGTCGTTAAGGTGAGGATGGACCCTTGGACCTTCCTGTGAGTATATACACGTTCTGTTAGTAAACTCTTATAACAAACTTATTGTTCTAGGACCCTTGGTAGAGTCCAAGTCCACCTGGAAGAAAGGTGGAGTCCTTCCGACCTATTTATTTATTTATTGTCAGAGATGTAGTCCACCGTATGGTGTGTAACCTTCCGTTCACGTCTGGTCCCAAAGTTCCTAGTTCTCTGGAAATAGAGTTTGGACTTCGACTTACTCATTTTCGTTCAACATCTTACTAAATACGACATACTGAGGTAAATCTCTTTGTTAAATTTCTTGATGTATTAAAAATCCGAATTTGTATGAGTCATTTTCTTATTTTTGTCTGTCTTTTTACTGTTTGGTTTTAAGTCCTACCACTGTTTTAAGTCCCCGAAACTAGTAGAAACGGTACCAAATAGAGAATTTTTCTTATCCTTTATTTACCCCGTGTTATAATTGTAGACCTTTTCAAACGACCGTTCCCGTATCTCAAGTAAAATAATAACCGATATAACAAGACTTCCAACTTTTATAAAGTATTAAAAACTTCACTACCTCTAAATTTACAATCAAACAAGTGGTGACTGGCAGTGTGTACCTCGACCCGAGTCTCATCCGGACTCTTAAACAACTCACTGACTTACTCACAGATACCATTTCCTTGACGAAACGGCGACGAGACGAGTCTGGGGTGGTCTTACATGACCGACCCTGGTCTACCTTGAACTCCCGTGCGTTTACCCGTCCATACCAAATCATCCTCCTACTGGACGGTCACGTCTTCCCGTCCGGGTTCCTCCCCAGTCTCCTCGGATCTCAACATCTCCCCTGAGTCCGTCCCTACACTCCCACGTTCCTTCTCCTACTTACTCCCAAGATCAGACTCCCAAGTCCTAAGAAACTATCCACGGGACGAGGTGTGGACGGAAAAGAGGATTTTTAGTAAAAAGAACCGGGTCACCCCCACTACGAGTCCCGATCCGTTTGTCTGAATTGATCGAAGGTCTAAATGTCTCTGGTTGGGTCTCTTCCTTCCCTCGTCGGTCGAGTCGGAGGGACATAAAAGGTTTCCTCCCTGGTCTTCAGATCTCTCCTATTTCCTGAACCAGTTTCAGTATGTTTTGCAACGGACTGAATGGTCCGTTGGGAGGGGGTCCTGTCCCTCAGGGGGTGGGTGGGTTGAAGGTTCGGGAGTCAGACCTTGTGTGTTCCTGTGACACCTCCGGAGGTCGACTGTCCGCCGTGGTCGGAACAGTGGAGGGATAAGTACACAATCGGGACTCCGGGATGCGTTTATGACAGGACAACCGGTCCGAGGTCCGTCTTACCGTGGGGAGGGTCGAGTGGACCCGGCCTAGAGGTGGGTTGTTCAAGGATCGTCGAGTCCGAGGGGCGGGGATGGTCTCCCCGGCTGCTTACCGTTTCTCGACGAGTGACGACGCCCCGTCACCTCCCAGGGTGTCCAAGGAGTTGTCCCACGCCACCGTTACTTGTGGTCACGGTGCAACTTTCACTGTTGCGGGTGGAAATGATGGGGACAAGGACAACACGGGTCCCCCGGGCCGGCGAAGGATCGAATCGGAAAATTGAAGAAGCTTATCGGGACTTCTACTTCATCACGGACCGTAGTCTGTGACGACCAAAGTTTAGGGTCCGGGTGAAGAGTGGAGGACCCTCTGGATTCTGTTCAGTAGATTCTCGATGACCGACTCCAGGGAGTGGACATTACCTCCACTACTGCCACCCGAGTCCACATTTGCGGTCGTCCCTCCCTCCTTCGAGACTGCACCGACACCGGTGTCGAAGGCTGTTTCAACCCTGGGTCTCCCCTCACTGGCTGGGTCCCAGGGGCCCCGGAGGTGGAAGGGGCGGGTCGGGGGAAGGGCGAGGGGCCGACGCCGCCACCGCGGGCCTCCGTCCCCGACCTTCGGCGTGACGCCCGGCGACCCCTCCGGCCCGGGCCGCGGCGGGGGGCCGGGGGCCGGGGGCGGGGGGCAGGGCTGGGCCGGGCCGGTCCCCGGGGAGCCCGGCCGGGCGTCGCGTGAATGGGGCGTCCATCCCGCGGGCCCCGCGACCGGCACCAGTAGAGGCTCCCCCCGCCCGTCGCACGGGGGCGCCTGCGGTCGGCGCCGGGTCCACGACGGCGGCCTTGGGGTTCGCCCGCGACACGCCGGCTCGGCGCCTGCGCCGCGGGCCCCTCCCCGCGCGGCCCCCGCCCCTTCCGCCGCCCCGGCCCGGCCCGGAGCCAGACGGGTGGGCGCGTCACCCCGGTCCGGCGGCGGGCGGGCGCCGGCTGGTGTCTGCGCCCGAGACGTCGCCCGCGCCTACCCTCCCGACGGACCCCGGCCGCTTTCCGCGGGGGGTGTAGGGGGTAGGGGCGAGACTGTCACTCTTGGCCCAGCGGGTTCCAGACGGGACGGGTACGGCCTCTTGGAAAACGCGAGTCGGGGGCCCTCCCGCCCGAGAACGGAAGGAGTGCCTCGGGGTCGTTAGACCCGGGTCTTTCAAGAGGATCTGGACTCCAGGTGGAGGGACGGTGAGAGGGTAGGGGTGCCGCGGGCGGAGAGTCGCGGGGACTGGACTCGGGAAGTGGTAGGATGACGTAACCACCCCCCGTTAGTACGTCTCTTTTCTGGACCTAAAATTAGGGTGGGTGAAAGGGTGTCGAACCGACACGAACGTCCTCTGGTCTTCCGTCTTTTAGTACGGCAAATCGTGAGTGACGGTCGGTCGTCAAGCGTGAACGGAGGGGTTTCTTAGGAGTATTGACGGTAAAATGTCTACCCCTTTGACTCCGTGTCTCAAGTACACTGAACGAGTTCCGGTGAGTGGATTCTTTGTCGTTTAACACTAACCTTGAGTTGAGAGGACTGAGATGTGTGAGAATGGAAGAATCGGAGGAGAGGGGACTAAGGGGTCCCGGATACACCCCAGTGGGTATTGTGAAGCCTGCGGATGACACACGGGTCGGGAGTCCATACAGATCCTGGTCTCAATTCAATTTCAGCTGGTCCGGAGGACCGTCTTCTCGGTGACCGGGTATTTCTCAATTGGTCGCCGGTGGAGGTCCGAGGTCTACGAGAACTAGTACTGAGTAGTCTCGTGCACCGACGGTAATCTCGACAGGGAAGTGTTTCCGTCCCCTGTCTCCCTCCTCCCCAAGGTCGTGGGGACGTAGTCGGGACTCGAGGTCCTACAGTCTTTTCCTTTATCCTCCTCGGACATCTTCGTCGGTACAATCTTTCTCCCGAACCTGATCCAGGACCTCCTCGGTCCGTCTAACCCGGGCCACCGTCTCCCCTCTCCGAAACCCCTGTTGACAAACTTAGATCCGTCCAACGGACCTTTCCATCACTCAAGAATAAGACAGGTATACATTCGTCCCCGGTCTACGAGTGTTCGTTTCCGGTAGTGTGGAGACCCTAAGACTGTATCCGTACCTTTTCGATAATTTGACGTTCTTCGTCTGATACTATTGTAGGTGGTAGTAGAAATCTTCAGACCCATTCCCTCTTACGATGTCTTCGACCTCCTCAGACTCCGAATGACCTCTTCCACCTGTGTCTCAACTCAAAACTTCAAATATAACAAATATGTGTTCCTTCAACATCTTTCCTACATGGTCTACCCATGTACCTAGTTTCTCGAACCTTCACCGTTTCCGTGTGACTACTGTCGACCTCAAACACTTCGACCACTCTTCGGGTCGTTACACAATTTCTCCTCGGACCCCCTCCTCCGACCACCTCCTCTGGGTCTACCACCACCCCCCACCCCTCACAGAACAGTGTACGGTACGTGAAAGTCCAGAGATCCGTAACCGTGTACGTCAAGGGAGACGGACCTTGTGTGGAAGAAGGAACAATACATAATAAGTAAACAAATTGGTTCCCTGTTAGGTTTTTGTATATTAACTTTCCGAAAAAATTTTTTTTTCTTATGTTTAAATAGTTATATATTAAATCTCCCAGGAGGGTCTCGAAACCTTCCCCGGTTCATTCACTCCTCAAGACTTCGAAATACGATGGAATCGAAGTTCCATTTAGAAATCAACATGAACTGGTTGTAAATAATTTTTGGACGGTACACACTTTCGACGATGAGTGGGACTTCCAAAGTCAAGTCTACGTATGTATCCTTCGGGAAGGAGGGATTACCCCCGTCACCGAAGGACCCGTGTGTGACGAGATTGGGTAAGACTGGAGGGGATACTGGACCCCGCTTGTGGTAGACACACCACCCCCACCCCACCCCAAACATACACTGACAGAGACGGTAGTCTGACCCTCGGAGACCCAGACCAGTCTGTAGAAACACAGTCACGGGTTGATTGGTGGTTTTTGAACTTTTGACCCGGATCGTGAAATGGTAAAAGGAGAGTCCATTACTAATGTTATTACTGACTGTAAGTAGTGTCCGAATAATACACGATATATACAATTCATATATTGCACCTAATAGAGTAAAATTACATGTGTAAATTGGTGGAGAGGCTCGGAGTCAAAGAAGGAGTCATTTTACCTTTAAGACGGACGAAGTTTTCCATTAAAACTTCTAATTCTTAAGGATACACATTTTACGGGTCCTATCACGGACCGTACACGGATGTCACGATAAATTCACGAGACTATGACCACCACCACCCCGGTTCCATCTACAATAATAAGAGGTGGAACATGTCTACTTTTGACTCCGAGTCGAGACGGAAGTCTCGACCTTGAGACAGATATGGTGTTATCGTCGTCACTACGACCTCGGTGAGTGGACTACTTAGTCTCGTAGTCTTACCGGATAGGAAGTCCTCCCAAGGTGGGTCCGTCAAGGGTCGGGGGTCCTTGAGACCGAGTCGGGGTCTGGACCCCTCAGGTACTCAATGGTAATAAAGGTGGAGGGTTGGGTCCACTGGAACGAGTCCAGTAGATGAATAAAGGTCCCCTGGTCCTCTCGTAGAACTCAGGACCCAAGGAAGGAGGGGACGGTCCCCTGGAAAAAAAGACCACGAAACACGGATCCTTTATCACCGGACGAAAGGAGAGAGTAAAAGAGGGGTTCGTCGTTCTCGTTCGTTGACCCGAGTGACGTGAAGAGCCACCGGGACTCTTCGGAGTATATCTGATTAAGATGACTATGGTAGAGAGTCGAATTCTTCTGGAGGCCCCTTAAGGGACCACCAGTATAACAGTGGGACGAATAAATTGAATATACGTTTCATGTAGTACTCTTTGCAACCCGACGTCCTTCGTGTTCGACCTTAGTTCTAACGGCCCTCTTTATAGTTATAGGAGTCTATACGTCTACTGTGGTGGGAATACCGTCTTTCACTTCTTCTTGATTTCTCGGAGAACTACTTTCACTTTTTCCTCTCACTTTTTCAACCGAATTTCGAGTTGTAAGTCTTTTGATTCTAGTACCGTAGGTCAGGGTAGTGAAGTAGAGTTTATCTACCCCTTTGGTCACAGACTGAAATAAAAAGACCCGAGGTTTTAGTGACGCCTACCACTAACGTCGGTACTTTAATTTTCTGTGAACAAGGAACCTTCCTTTCAATACTGGTTGGATTTGTCGTATAATTTTTCGTCTCTGTAATGAAACGATTGTTTCCAGACAGATCAGTTCCGATACCAAAAAGGTCACCAGTACATACCTACACTCTCAACCTGATATTTCTTTCGACTCGTGACTTCTTAACTACGAAAACTTGACACCACAACCTCTTCTGAGAACTCTCAGGGAACCTGACGTTCCTCTAGATTGGTCAGGTAGGATTTCCTCTAGTCAGGACCCACAAGTAGCCTCCCTGACTACAACTTGGACTTTGAGGTTATGAAACCGGTGGACTACACCTCTCGACTGAGTAAACTTTTCTAGGACTACGACCCTTTACAACTCCCGTCCTCCTTTTCCCCTACTGTCTCCTACTCTACCAACCTACCGTAGTGGCTGTGTTACCTGTACCCAAACCCACCTGAGATCCTCAATCACTACCTGTCCCTCCGGACCACACGACACCAAGTACCCCAGCGTTTCTCAACCTGTGCTGACTCGCTGACTTGACTTAACTTGACTTGATCACCAATCCTGAGTCGTAAAAGTGACGACCCCAAACTCAAGTCAGGGGTAAGTCCCTTGAACAAAAAGTCAACGATTCAACACAGGCTGAGACACTGGGGTACCTCACGTCGTAAGATCAGAGGAGACAGGAGGTGATAGAGGACCTCAAACGAGTTTAAGTACAGGTAGTTCATCCACTACGATAGACTGATTATAGGATGTTCGGCGTACCACAATGGTTTTTTTTTTTTTGTTCTCGGAAGTTATTGATTGGAGGAGTCTTACGAGATCTTTCAAGGTGCCATCGAAATAGAGGGTAGGATGTCTACTCTTTTGACTCCTAACTTGGTTCACACTGAACCTGAGTCCAGATCCGTACGGAATTTGGTTTAGAGTTGAAATAGGATATCTCTTTCACACACCTTTACCCATCCCCTCTACAGTGTGTTTATCCCCAGACTCGTGCACTTTTCACTACGGTTTCCTCGAATTCGACACTTCAGTCGAGACCGAGACGGGGAGACTTAGAGTCAGAAGGGTAGACATTTGGACGCCAGTGTCACCGTTGGAGAGTCCGTACGAGTATTCGAACGGTTCGTAATGAGTCCCTGGGACCAGGGGAGGGGAGAAGTGTCGACGGGAAAGCCACGGAAAGAGGTCCGGGGAGGGAATGTACCTCGTAGGGTGGAGGTGACAGAGATTCTGGGTCTTGATGGGGAGTCTGGGATCTCGGGAGGGTTGGGTCGACTCGACTACTGACACTTCGACCAAAAGGAATTTCACTCACTCACTCGAGGTGGGTCGTCCAATGTCCGAACTCGAGCAATAATTAAGTGTTCATTTGTCCGAGTAGGTGTTTCCCGGGACCTTCTCCCGGTTTGGTCAGTGTCAAGAAGTCGTAAGGGACCTCTCTCCGGGAATCCCTCCTGATCCGGACGAGGAACCCGGCGGGAGGAGGGAGGGGTACCTGAGACCGGGAAGGATCGATACATTAGGACCTGTCCAATGACGGAGGGAGACCGAGAATCAAAGAGAGAGGGGTGGTTTATATTTTCTTTCTCTTCGAACCTGGTCCTCCAGTTCCCGGGAGGGACGAGACTACACGAACCAAAGACCCTATACTCGAGAAAAAGTTTTCAGACCAGGGGCTCTCGACGGTTTCCACCCAGAATCTTTCCTTGTGGGACAGTCCGTGTTTTTGGTTCTTGTTAAAACTTACTTTTCTTCTACGTCTTACGATTACTCCCCCAAGACCGTAACTCTCCGTAGACAGTCTCCGGTCTCGACGTCTTAGTCCTTCTAGGCCGACCTGGGGGTCGGGGTGGTACAGGATCGACACATCGGGGGTTCGTTCAGTGAGACGACCGAAGTCAGTCCCGTCCCTCCCTCACAAAATCTCTCGTCCAAACGTTCGACCCCGAATATGGGGTGGAGACTGTGGTACCTGGTTACTAAAACAGAAACTTTACCCCTACAACTGCCGTGGTTGGAGTGACCCAACAACATTCCTAATTTACTCTATTATCTGTATTTCGAGAATCTTACCCGGACCAGTAATAAGAAACTCGAAATCAAAGGAGTAAGTATTTCGTCCCTATTGTTCTGACTGTGCTCGTTATTCTATTCGTTTACCTGGACTTTCTCAAAACCTTGGGACGTTCCGATCGGTCTCTTGTCCCTGAAGGGGATACTGTACGTGGGTCTGGACCGGTCCTGGTGTTCCCGTTGTGGGTGACCTGTAGATTATGGAGGGAGTCCCGTTTGCACGGTGGAGTGAGGGACAACCAGCCTCATCTTTCGCCGTGATAGAAAGACTTCCCATTGACCTTAATACCCGACTCTCGGAATCTTTCTACTGCTCATTGTGGATCCGTCGTTAGTATAGAATCCTTTATTCGTGTCTGTGTTTCTAAATACCATGTACCTACAAGTAGTATCACAAAGAATACTATTTCTATATCGACTTTTAGTAAATTTACGGGTATCTATTCCTTAATCAAGTTACTTAATATGGCTTGATAAGACGTCTACGATTTAAATATCTCTTAAATAAACGGACCTACTGACGTATAAGGGATAAAAGAGACGAGAGTGGGTACAGGGAAATAACAGATAAGAGGTGTGTCGAGGTCGGGATGAACTAGTCTGGTACAGTGAGAAGACAAGTGTGGAGACGTGACCGAGGGGTACCACGAGTCACGTTTTCAATTTCAGAAGTGGTCGGGAGGAAGGGGTGACAGAGAGAGAGAGAGAGACCACAGTAGAAGGAAATGAGAGACTAAGTCAGTGTGACCGGAGGAACAAGAAAAGGTTTATACAGTCCGTACGATGGTGGAACCCGGTACCATAGGAGTGGTCCCCAAATCTTAGCCTCCCCGGTGTACCACTGAGGGTGTAGTCTCGGGAGAGGGTGGGGCACGTCGACGGGAACCGGTTTCCCCTATTTAGTCTTAGGACCCCAGTCCTTGAAGTTCTTACATTTTGAACCGTAAAATTTAGTACTCAGACTGGTAGTGTCTACGGAGTTGAGTGTCCTAGACTCTTAGGGTATCCACTTTTAAGTCGTGACCGGAACTCAGGTCTAGGTCTCGGTTCCTTCCCTGGTGAATTGTCGAGTTCTTAAGGTCAGTAGTTTAAACTGTGAGGGAAAGACCTCCGTAGAATCTCGAGTACTTGAGTCCGAGTTTGACTCTCGACCTTTGGACAGGTACGTCCGGGGCGTCCGGGGACCGGAGAAGTCGTTCCAGGGAGGTAGGGACCCCGTCGGGAGAGAGGGTGTCGTCGAGACGGTGACTTAATGAGAGAATTTTCGTAGGACGGACGAACGTGAAGGAGAGGATATCCTCGTCGGTACCACCCCCCGTACATGACCATACTGACTTTCCCTGGAACAAACATCCGGTTCATCCACCGGCAATGATATAATTCTACGTGTCCGTAGTAAAGGGAGAAGATTGTCAAGGACCGAAGGGTCAAGACCACGGACGTTAGTGTGGTGACCGAGGGTTTGGAAGGAAAAAAAAAAAAAAAGAAAAAAATTTCTAAGAAAATAAATAAATAAATAAAATCTGACATGGCTCAGAAACAACGACGTGTGTCCGAAAGAGATCGACACCACTCGCCCCCGAGGAGAAGCAACACCACCGAAGAGTAACGACACCGAAGAGATAACACCTCGTGCCCGAGATCTGTGTGTCCGAAATCATCAACACCGTACACCCGAGTCATCAACTTCGAGTACCCGAATCGACGAGACACCGCACACCCTAGAAGGACCTGGTCCCCAACTTGAACCAGGGGATGTAACCGTCCGGTTAAGAATTGGTGATCTGGTGGTCCCTTCAGTGATTTGGAAAGACTTAGGGAAGACAAGTTACGTTTATGGTGTCTACCTCCTAAGGGAACATCGTCACTTGAGTGTAAATGACTAGTGGCTTACTTAGACGGGGTCACCGACAGACAGTCCAGGAAATAGTTACACCGAAGTGGTCCAGAAAGGTGGCGAGTCACTCGTCGATAACAAAATGTCTACTCATTTGACTCCGAGTGCACCCAGTCCGTCGACTTAGTCCCAGTATCTCGGTCATACATGTACCATTTCGCCCCCGACTCGTGGAAGGGTTCGGGAAATCGGAAACCGGTCCGACACCCTCTGTTCCGTCGTAACACCCACTCCCGGCGCCCACTTCTTCAGTGTCCGGAGCTCGACTCGTTTACCTCTGGACCAAACAACGGAGTCCACTCTCTGAGACATTCCCGTAGACCCTCAGTCTTAAGAGACCCATAAACACTAGTCGTTCAAGGTCGACTCCATCTCTCGGTCCGTACAAGCCCAGGAGTGGATGTGAGGAGTGTATCCCCCGATGTTCTGTCTCGCGTTGACCCAAGAATGTCCTCCCGTCCACCCGTTCTTTAGGTGCACCTAGGTCGACGAGGAGTAGGGGCGTCGGTTCGCTAGGGTGGGAGGAGTCTTTAGTAAGGGGGTACAAGAGTAGTTCTGACTTCGTATGACACGACACGAAGTTCCTGTACCTCCATCTACTTGGGACAGGGGAGAAGCATACATCGCCCCTCTGTCTTCCCCCACTGGTGCTGAGACAATTTTACGAGACAGAAGAGTCGGTATAGGGAAGAGGTACCCGTCGTCCCAGTCGAAATTTATACATTTAGGGGAGGGATTACAGAAAACGACGACGACGACGACGACGATTCAGTGAAGTCAGCACAGAGGGTTATGTGTTATTTTAGGTTTGAGACGGAAGAAGACCCATCGGACGGAGGACCTAGGAGTTACTGTGTGTGTGGAGAGACGAGAAGTCTGTGTAGAGTCCGAAACTGTCCTTTATGGGAGTGACGACCTTTACGAGACCCGTATTACCTAAAAAGACAGGTAGTGTAACGAGATAAAATTCGGTGTATATGCACACACACATGTACACACACACGAGTCAGTACAGACTGAGACAATGGAATACCTGACACCGGGAGGTCCTAATACAGGTGTCCTAATAGGGTCGTTCTTATGACCTCACCAGACGGTAAAGGAGTACCGACTTAGTGAAACAATATGTGGTCTTAGATTTATGTTGTAACATTTAGTTGATATGAAGTTAATTTTGTTTGTGTGTTTGTTTTTATGGGTCTTCTTAGTTTGGATACCATAATCTTCAGTCCTATCATCAATGGAAACACCCGAACGGGGACCCTCCCCGTGTTCCCTCTGTGACCCCCGACCATTACCAGACACAGGATTAGACCCACAACCAATGTACCCATGACCAATGGAACACTTCTCGGTAACTCGAGACATGTGAATTTCACATACGTAAAAAGACATACATACGATGGGAACTTAATTTTCAAATAAAATTATCATTTTTTTTTTTAAATTTCTTTTCTCAGTAGATTTCAACTTAAAATACCCCACTGACAGTCCTCACCATCTACCGTAAGATCCGTCTCCATCGGGACTCTTCGAGTCGTGTCAACACTCTCAGGATGTTTCGGTCGGCAACAACGACCTGGTCTCACTCCCAGTGTCTCACTATCCTTCACCCGGACCCTTCCAGTGTCGGGGAGGGGACCTCTCAGAACTGGAAAGTGATGATTCACTATCTTTCGGTGTCTTCTCAAAATTTTGTCTTTTTACTGTACCAGACCAAAAAATAAATCTTTTCTGGTCAGACTTCCTACCAGTCCTTTACCTTTTCAATCCCCGACAACGTTATCAGGTTCCCCTTACTTGTCGAAGTTCTCAGTAGTTCTTCGATTTTAGTCGTCTTGAACCTCTGGTCCCACCTCCACTCCCTCCCTCCACTGTCTCTACTGAGGGTCTAAGGTCCGAACCCGTTGACTCACCTACTGATACGGGAAGTGACTCTACCCGTGTGTCCTCCTTGTCCAAACTCCCACGCTACACTTCAAACTAAACCCCGAAAGACTCAAACTACACGGTTGTCCTGTCAGTCTACCTCGACAACCCTCCCATCAATCTAACGGGAAGAGGTCCCGCATCGTCCCACTCGAAATTTATATGTTTCCTTTCCTTAGTCCCCAGTTTCGAGTCTTCCCTCCGGTCCCGACAGGGGAGAAGGAGAAGAGTACTCTTGTGTAGACCTCTATGGTTGAGTGGGTCCTCAACCCCCACTGTGTGTCTCCACTACTGTGTGGGGACTTCGACACCACGTGTACCTACGGGTGAAGTTGGATCCTCAAGGGAGGTGTGACGACGACGGGGTCTTCACCTCCCACGCCCCACACTCGTCGGGACGACCTTCTCTCCGCGTCGACGGGTGTGGACTGAGGGTCAGGCCGGGTCCAGGTCGGGTGGACTCAACGGGAGTGGCCACTTCGTGGCCTTCGCCCCGAACCCCACTACTCACCGTAGAGGAGTGAGGGTTCGGGTCGGGACGACCCCCGGTATTGTGCGCTCGTTCGCTGTGCACCGCGCCCACCACCACTCTCCGTCACCCGACGGGGAGGGCCCCGGGAGGCCGGCAATGGGGCGAGGGTCGTTCGGAGTGCGACGGCAGCGGACGATACAGGGCAGTCGACAGGGAGACAGCCGACGGCAGGGCGTCAGGGTGGCGCGGAGGGCGGCTCAGGGTTGGGGGCGGACCATGGACATCAGCGAAAAGGGCCTCCGGCGGGGGAAGGTCCGCCAGTCTTTCCGGTACCTGCGCCCGGGCTGAGCCTCCCCCGCGCCCGCCGGGGAGCGCCGCCGCCGACGTCATCGCCGCCGAGCTCACCGGCGTGGACCTGCCTCACCCGCCCCGCCCGGGGCGCCGAGGAGGGGCGGGCCGGCCCGCGGAGGGACGGACCGGGCCCGCAACCACGGGTTCTCGGCTGGACGCCAGGGTCCCGCTCTGGTGAGGGCAGGTGCCAGCAGCTCTGTTACTCTTTGACTCGGGGACGGGGGATGGGATCCCTAAACAGGTTCCAGTGTGTCTCTCGGTCACCGTCACGGTCCTGGATGGGGGCCGGGGAGGTGAGGGTCATAACTCGGGCATGAGGCATAGCTCTCCACTACCGTAGTGGTTACGGAAAGGGTGGACGAGTTCACGTCCTGGGCGGAACGGTCCCGTCATGGACTTACCCCAGTCCCCGAACCCCGACGGGAGTTTCACGTCCCGTGTCTCGTCCTCCCCGCCCGTTCCTCGCCTGTCCTCCTTTCCTCGGCGACCTCACACCCTCACGTCCGACGACCGGCTCGTTCCGGGACCCTGTACCGGGACGAGTGTCTGAAGACCGAGAGTCGGGGACCCCCTCCACCCTCTGTCTCTTCTTACTTGGACAGAGGTCGTGTATGAAAGAAACCTTGGGGTATAAAACAGAATCCATTGCATGTAAAAGTGAAAAATAAATTTTTGTCATTATTTATCTTCTTAGTCGAGACCTCGTTCACTCGGAGACCGTCACGTCGGGTCGTCCAACGTACCCCCACCCCTCCCACCCTCGAGATGATTCCCACTCCTCGTTCCCTCGTCGAATTCCTCCATAAGCTCTTCCTAGTGAGGTTCCACCTCGCACATCCTACCTGAGTCCCGAGGGACCTCTGAAGAGAGACACTCTCTCACCCCCCTCCACTTGTGTCCAGTCCCCTCGTTCTACCGTTACCCTAGTGAAGACAAAGGAAAACCCGACCCAGACATAGGATGCAGAACTCGTTGTGTTAACTACGTAGTTTACCACTGATTAACATTACACGGTTTGGGATTCGGTCCACAAAATATATTTATAAGTAAATTAAAGTAGAATAATTTATGAGTGGGGGAAAAGTCAACTACTTTGACTCCAAGTCTTACCAAGCGACTGAAGGGACTCTTGTTCGGAATGTTGGCCTAGACAGACGAGGTAGACCACGAGGGGGTTGGGACGGACACCGGATGTCCACCCGTCGCGTGTCTCACCCTCAGGACCAGTTTCGTCTCCCGTCTTCGGAGTTCCGAGTGTACCCGTCAAAGAGAGTGAAAAGGAATTATTCGTCGTCTCTTTTATGTTGGAAAAGGGGAAAGAGACTCGTGAGTACAGTGCCGGAACCGTCTAGTTGTTCCCGGGCTCTTACGACGGGTAGACTGGTGTTTCGATCTCGAAGGTCTAGACCTTTAAGGTCAATGGTACATGAGTCCTTGGGTTTGGGGAGTCGAGTGTCTCGAAAAACGGGTCAGACAGTCGTGACCCGTGATGTCTATCGGTTGAAGGAGGACCCGAGTGTCCGTATTTTTGGTGTCCTCGAGTCTACCGGACCAGAGGAGAAATTAGGAGCACCCTAATTTCAGGGTTGGTCGGAGGTTCGGGTGTTGGTGGTGATGAAGGATATCCTTCGGAAGGACATAGAGGGTTACCTCCTGATCGAGGGAGAAGTCTCTAAAAGAGAGTCTCGTAAATCGTGATATATAAAAAAATTAGGAATATAACTAATAGCTACTGGTATAATCAGGGTGAGAAGTCTAAAGATAGACTTCCATGTCTCTTACAGAGCGTAAACACAGAAGGTGCCTCGGATTGTGGTAACAATGTGTATCATCTACTAGTGATGACTCTCTTACTCCCTGGATTGTAAATAGTTCAAAGATGAATCACCGTCTGTGTTACGACTTCCGTAAATGTATGTGATGGACATAAGACCCGTTGAGACGAAACTCTTATAAACTCAGTCAAATCTTTACAAGGACTCTAGTTTAATCCTTGACCCCCTTTAAGAAACCTCCAAGTCACCAATCCTGAGTCTTGAAAGTGACTACCCCCTCCCAAGTTAAGGACCAGTTCCTTGATTTCTAAGGGCGTTCGACTCATCCCGTCGGTTTCCTCCCCCTTTTTTCTTGACCCTAAGTTGGGTTCCCAAGAGTCTGAAGTACCGAACAAAGGACAAGAAACTGTAGACCTGTCGAAGTAGTAGTATAATAAAAGTAGTGGTAGTAAACGAATCTTGAAACAATCCGTAAAAAGATTTTGGAATACATGGTTGAGTAAAGTAGGAGTTTTATTAGGATAGTCCATACAGGAAAATGTTGGAGTTAAAGACATCAACTCTTTTACTCGTCTCCTAATTCGTTAGGCCACTTTATTGTTTCCGATCAATTCACCGCCTCGATCCTGAGTTGGGTTCGTCGGTCTAATCTCATACATAGAATTAGGGTCAGGGTCAGACGGACGGTGGGTTCTAAAATCTTACGTGTATCACAAATACTTGGTGAAAGGGTTTCAAATAGAATAAAACTTAGAGTACAGGGGTGGAGGATGGGGAGTTCCATATCGTCCATAATAATTATAAGAGAGGACACGAGACCTCGGTCTGACGGACCCAATCTTAGAACCGGATTGGTAAACTATCGACGAAAACTGAAGTCCGTTTAATGAATTGGAGAGACACGAAGTCAAAAGAGTAGTCATTTTACTCCTATTGTGGTGATGGATGGTGTTCGCAACAACACTCCTGATTTACTCAACTACGTTTGTTTTCTCTTATTACGACCTGTTACACACTATCAAAATAGGTCTTGGTCACCCCTTGTAAATTATAGTTATTTGAAAGTTCTATTGTTGAATAAAGTTGTTGAAATAAGGGAATTAGTATATCTGTAAAAGGATTTTATAAAAAAAGACAGAAGAATTTTGTGTCTGTACTGTCGAGAATGAGCCACTTATAGACGGTACATCGTCCTTACTTGTGAAATATAAGTAGTAGAAATTAGAAGTGTTATTGGGACACTGCACTCATATTAGGGGTGACTTCTGGTCTCTTCAATTTCTCTAAATGGGTTTCAGTGTGTCGATCGTTTGTCATTCTGGTCCTTGGAAGAGTCCTTCGACTCGACGAGCCCCAGAAGAAACTCTTGTAGTCAAGAACGAATCCCGGGTCCCAACGACACAAACCATAGACAACTGTGAGTCCGAATTTCCCGGAATATTCCGGTTCCTACGTTTTCTGTCGGACCACACGACCTTGTCGTCCAGAGTTCAGTTACGTGGACCCGCCCCCAGAACCGGTTCAGTAAAGGTAGAGAGATATGTTGTACAAATGGTAGACATTATCGCAACACTCGTAATTCATCCCATTACGTATGGTTTGCGGAATCTCTGTCCGAGTCTCTACCAGGAATCACAGTCGATGAAAAGGAACAGAGAAAAGGAAAAATGTTTTATTGAGTCAGGAGAGTTCAAAACTGAGGTCTCCTTTGTCTTTCCTCCGACTCTAATTGGAGAGTCCAGAACCTGTCGACTTGTGTAAGACATGTGAATAACGTCTCCTCTTCTTTTTATTCATCCCAGAAAGTCGTTTCTGTATGGAAGGGAGGTATTCTATTAGAAAATGTAATAATTGGACATATATGTAATCCTGGGTGTAAAGAATGAACTTTTCGCTGCGAATTTTTTTACTGAAAGTAAAGTAGGACACTGGACCATATATAATTATTGTTTAAGATAAAGTGTTAAAAATTTTACGATTAATAATTGTATGATTTTTTGGATGTTCACATTATATTCCAAACGAAGTTGTATTAGCCTTTCCCTTGACCCATCCTTATATGTATTTTATTCTAACCTGTACTTGACCATAAGTAACTTCGACTAATAACCATGTACCCACAAGTAAGATTAAATATCCGGATGGAGTAAAATGACAAGAGACGACATGGCATGAAACGTCTATAATACGAAAAAATGTTTAATTTCCAGACTTCGTTGGGACGTAGTCTCTTCCGTTACCGTGGGGGGAGATCAAGAGAACGGACCTTTTAGGGTACGCGTCTCCTCGGACCATCCGACGACAGGTACCTCAGCGATTCTCAGGCTGTGCTGACTCGTTGAAGTGAAAGTGAAAAGTGAAAGTACGCAACCTCTTCCTTTACCGTTGGGTGAGGTCACAAGAACGGACCTCTTAGGGTCCCTACCTCCTCGGACCACACGACGGTAGTACCCCAACGTGTCTCAGTCTGTGCTGACTTCGTTGAATCGTCGTCGTCGTTGGGACGTATGTCGTTCAGATACCCGAATTAAAGAGATGTCGTAAACGAGTGAAACACAGAGATACAGTGTCAGACCGTTAAGAACGTTATAAAGTTTGAAAAAGTAATAATAATGTGAACACTACCACTAGACACTATAAACTACATTGGTAACATTAACAAAACCGTAAAGAATCGTTATTTCAGCCTCTTCTGTTACCGTGGGGTGAGGTCATGAGAACGGACCTTTTAGGGTACCTGGTTCCTCGGATCATCCGACGTCAGGTACCCCAGCACTTCTCAACCTGTGCTGACTCGCTGAAGTGAAAGTGAAAAGTGAAAGTACGTAACCTCTTCATTTACCGTTGGGTGAGGTCACAAGAACGGACCTCTTAGGGTCCCTGCCCCCTCGGACCACCCGACGGCATATACCCCAGCGTGTCTCAGCCTGTGCTGACTTCGCTGAATCGTCGTCGTCGTCGTTACTTCATAAAATTTTAATCCCATCCATGTGACAAAAGAATCTATGTTACGATAACGTGTGAAGTTTATTTGATGTTACATCACATTTATGTTGAAAATATATGTGCACTAAGTGAAATAACACTGTAAGTGAAATCCACCAGACCTTGGTTCACGGACATAAGAGGTAAAAGAGGTACGACGACCGACGTGATTTGACTGAAGTGTTGGGTTGATTCTTCATTGTTGGATGGACAACTTTTTGTTGTTCAATCTCTCATTTTAATACGTGTTAGATATTTTCCTAAGATATGTACTGTTAGTATAATCTCACCGACACAAAGGAAGTTCACCGTAAAAGAGTTCTAAACAAATTTCCCTCATTTCTTTTGTGTAGAATATACCAGTTCGGTGATGACTAAGTTATGGTCAGTCTTGAATTTTCAATAATTCCTTTTCGGAAGTACCCCAATCCGATACTTGGAATTATACTGTCCCTAGTCACCTACAAAATAATGTCCCCACTATTCCGTCTAAAGCTAAGAAATTCTTAGACTGACGGTGTACCTCCTACCAGACCTTCGTCTCTCTTTTTGTCTCTAACCACCGTTCCTCTAAACCTTCGAATTCGTTTTTGGACTTCTCTCTACTACCTCTGGACTGGACCCCTTCACCGCGTCCCCTGTCTCCCCTGTCTAAACTCTCTATGAATCTTCCGTCTCAACACTCCTACCAAACCTCCTCCTACTCAGTTCCTCTTTCGGACCGTGTATATGTGAGTTATTTACTATACTAGTTTCTCTCCCACTCCAGTCTCGGGTCCCTCACTCTACAAAGTGATTCTTGAGTCTTTGCCCTTTCAGTCGGAATCCTCCTCGATTTATATATCAGGTGTATACACTACTTTCGTCCTTTACGGTTCAGTGGGGTTTCTCTGAAATATCGATGGGTTGGTCGGTTTGTTCCGACATCGGACTAATCATCGGACTAATTTGTGTAATCAGAATTCTTGTACGCGTAGGTTCCTCCGACGTCTCACTCCTCGGAGTGTCCGTCCTCCGTAAGTTCGTACCCGTCTGTCTTCCTCAGAATAAGTTGATTCACACCCGCGGTGTTCGGGATCCCGTTGTAAATGACCTTTGCCTGTAAAACCAGAAATCTCGTCAGGGACTCTTGAACGAATTGTGCTCGAGACAGAGAAAATGACTACTTTTAGTCCAAAGATTTGAACTTCCAGTCTGGAACCTATTCCAACTTAAGTGATTCATTACTTGCAGGGAATTTATTCCGAAAGGTCCTCTGACAGACGGTCAGAAAGTGTTAGTCGTCTCGGGACGGTAGTTTGCTACACCCGAACAATTTCGGCGTTACAAACGACAATTTAAGACTGTCAACGGTAGATGTGAAAATGATTACGATCCTTGTCTTATGACACAGGATCCCTATGGGGTAGGCCCTTCAGAAAGGGTTAGGAGAGTCACTCTTTATAAGAGAGGAAGGAGACCCACAGGGTCGTACAGATAGCATTAGAAGTCACACGTCACGGCACTTTAATTAAGATTCATTGTAGACAGAGGGGATGTCTGCACAACGTGGGACTCCCGTTCCGAGACTGGGTCGTGTCATGGGTCTTGTGTCATGTGGAATCGTTTCCACTTACCTTACTATTACTAGAAGAGCGACATGTAAAGGTGTTGAACGTGGATTGAATTCCTCACAATACCTCTAATTGTTCTCAGTCACATATCTGGAAGGAACTGAATATTACCCCAATATAGGGGTATTTGGGTAGTATTTAACCTTTATAAATTCAGTTTTTACGTAAATTATGTGGCTTGTAGTCTCGAACCGGATCAGATGGAATTTGTATGAGTCTTGTGAATTACAATACACTACATTCTTGTGAATATAAATGGATATCCAACCGTTTGAACAGATTGTGTTTTGGATAAATGTTGCTTCACAACTTATAGAGTATATGGAATAACTTATAACATCACTTTCACTTTTTGTCTTGCAGACAGTCCTATGAGCCACCAGAATTCACATGACGAACAAGTGGGAACACTAACACTTCACCTGACCCTCCACCCGACGACGGGTCGTTGTACTCTCCCCTAGTGTGTCGTGTAGTGATCAGACCCATTTCCATTTTTAAGTCTTAAGTTCCATACTAAGGATGACTTATACATAATGAAAACGTGGTAGAAATTTCATCTTTTAACATTCAACTTGGTCGTATTCGACTCCTGACAGACATATAATTTCACGAAGTTTATCATGACCATATATTATTCACGACATTCGAACGTTAATAATAATAATAAAAATTTTTGAGAGAAATACGTGTTCTTTCTAATCTCCATGAAGCGTGATACTTCGTCTTCGGTGTCCAGTTCTTGTCTCACTGATCCACGTTGTCGTGACGTTTGAGTTCCTCATCTAGATAATGATTCTTCTGTACATAGACCTGTTTCTCTGGACCTTCAGTCGGAGATAAGATCACCGAGAGTTTCACTCCAGATCGTTGCAATCGAAATAGACTTTTGAAGAGTCTTTAAGTCTAAGAATCCAGGGTAAGATCTGGATGACTTTAGTGTTCGAACACCTACCCCAGGTATTAGACATGAACTTGTTCCCGACTACGAGCGACTTCAACTGTAGGTGAGGAAAAGGGAGTGGTGGGTGTAGATTAGTTTGGGACACACGTACGATTCAGTGACGTCAACACAGACTGAGAAACACTGGGACACCTAACATCGGGCGGTCCGAGGAGACAGGTACCCTAAGAGGTCCGTTGTTATGACCTCACCCAACGGTACGGGACGAGGTCCCCTAGAAGGGCTCGGTCCCTACTTTGGTCACAACGAAGACAGAGGACGTGACCGTCCGCCCAAGAAATGGTGATCGCAGTGTACATTCCGGACAAACAAGAGGATTTATTCAGGGAAAGAGAGTCCGGAGTCGGTGTCAGTATAAATCCATGAATGGTAGAGTATACTTACTGAGGTTATCGGAAGGGGACGAGAGGGGCGGAATGGACCGAAGGAGGATTTCATTAGGAGGTCTAATGGTGGTTACTCAAGAAAGATGTGTGTTTGTGAAGTAGAAACCGGTGTTTGGATGCGTTGGGTGTGACTTACTCTGCAGTTGTGCACGCCAAAAGACCGTGCGATATGGCACAAGATGTGAAAGTGGGATATGTTGACACCGGAGACGGATCTTACGGACAGGGAAGTAGACACACCGTTTGAGGGGTTTTACATGATGGAAACGGATGGAAAATTACGTAAGAAAGGTCTCGAAACGGTCGTGGTTCTTTTGTTAAAAACAAAAATGGTCAAAGTACCGAAACTTTAAACATGTAAAAATTATTTTCTTTCCTACGAGAGTAGGGATACAAGTAAAAATAGTAAACAGTATAACTATTGATTTTCAACAAGTCAAGAAAGTACACAGTTTTTGATAAGATTTGGGACCATTTCTAATGTATACTTTTACTTGACCCTTTACAAAATATTCTACGGTACACAATACGTCATCCAAATAAAGTAATTAGGAGTTCTCGTCTCTAATGTACCTAACAAGATAAATACCATAAAGAGGAGACTTAAGAGTGGAAATTGTCCTTATCTCTCGTCACCAACTTTGTCATGACGGTCAGATGACCCAAGTTTAAGATCGAGACAGTGAATGATTGATGTATTGACACCGGAGCAATCCCGTGGAGACCTTTTACCTCTGTTTTTGTCATGAATATGTAATGTTCCAATGAAAAATTTCCTAATTTACTTTATTATATACATTTCGTGCTTCCTAAGACGGACTTCGAGTTGTACAATAGACCACAATAAATAGTACGAGACAAGGATTTCAAAGGATATCCGTCAAAAAAAGTATGTTTTACTCTGTTTCGTGTCATTTGACCTTTCTCACAGTACAAAATCTTAGTCTCTCCGGTTTCAAGTTAAGGACCGAGTAGATGAATAATCGACATAATAGACTTAGTGTAATAACATTGAAAAAACTCGGAGTAAAAAGGATAAAAATTTTATCTACGACTCCTGTAGGGACCACCAGGTCACCGAATTTGAGGCACGAGGGTTACGTCTCCCGGGCCTAGACTAGGGACCAGTCCCTTAATCTAGGGTGTACGGGTTGATTTTCTAGGACGGACGGTGTTGTTTCTAGACTTCTAGGTTGTACGGTGTTGATTCTGGGTCACTTCGGTTCATTTATTTATTTGTGACTTTTTTGTGTCTACACTTATTGTAAGAATAAATCCCGGTAACACTTCTAATTTGTTGTACCTGTCTCCTCGGACCATCCGATATGTCAGGTACCCCAACGCTGTTCGTTCTGTGTTGACTCACTGATTTGTGTGTGTGAGTATTTCACGAGCGACATCACGCAAGTTACCGGTCATGAATAAGAGTGATAATTATTCTTGTACCGCCTTAAACAAATTAATTTTATTATAATTTTTCGACAGTTTGAGTTTAGTTAGTCTTGTTAGGACACTCGACCCATAATACTACGAGTGATCTTCTCCTTTTACTCCGAGTCAAGTCAAGTCAGCTCAGGTTGAGAAAACGCTGGGGTGCCTGACATCGTGTGGTCCGGAGGGACAGGTAGTGATTGAGAGCCTCAAATGAGTTTGAGTACAGGTGACTCAGTCACTACGGTAGGTTGGTAGAGTAGGAGACAGCAGGGGAAGAGGAGGGCGGAAGTCAGAAAGGGTCGTAGTCCCAGAAAAGTTTACTCAGTCAAGAAACATAGTCCACCGATTTCGATTCCCTCCGATTTATAGAAACAGTTTCAGAAGAAAGGATTTTCACCGTCTGGTCCCGACGTACTTAAAAACTGTGGTGTCACGGAAGGTTCTCAGTGTTTAGGAGGAAGTTACTTATGTATGTGTTTGGTGGATACAAAACCTGTGACATAGATACGTATGTAAAGGATAGAAAGAAAGTGTTTTATCCACAGTTGATTTTTGTTCAATTGTAAGTAACCCATAAGATGTGGTCCGTGACACAGAGTTCGTGAAATGTGTATTAAGTAGACACGACTAACGCACAGATGGGAAGGTACCTGTGTCGTTCTTGTATTGTGTCTTAGTGCGTTTTGAGGTACAGTCTATCCTACATACCTCTGATACCAAATAATAATGAATTTCAAATAACAAGAGTATTAATGTCCGATGTCAAATCTTCAAACTTTGTATTCTCTTTTAAGATATTTCTCTTGAGTTTATTTAGACTTGTTCATCCATCTTCTACCAATTTTGGAACATTATTCACGATGAATCGAGAGTCCTTATGAGTAGACAGGAAAAGGTAGTGTCCGTGACCTCGGTCTCAGTTGTTGTATTTTATACTAGTATTTACTGAGATTCTGTAAGTAGGATGAGTTCACTCGTACCTCCAAATCTATCTATCTATCTATATAAATATATTATATATGTATGAAATTATAGTATAACCAGGTGACTCATATGTATAAAATTGTTTTCTATTCTTAGATACGTTAGGTCAATTTGTGTGTATTCTAATTCCATGTAACTTTCAACCACAAATATTCAATATCTATAAATCATGAAAGGTCTCACAAGAAAATTAATTTTTTTTATAAAATTTTGGTAAAGTTTGTAGACGAGTAAAAGGGTCACGTTTTCTTCCAACAAGTTCAGTTGAATGGAAAAAGGATTTCACCTTCCCCTTCTTTTTTTTGGGTTTTGGGTGATGGTAAATGTTGAGGGTTGTGATGGAAGAGTTAGTTGAAAACCTCATATAGGAATATTTACCTAATCAAATAGTTATAATTTCGGGCCACTAATACTAAGTCGGGAACGAAACAGACATACTGAAAGTACGACTTTACGAAATTAAATATTTTCATCTTTTTTCGTTACGTTCTTTCATCAAATTTAAGTAAAACTTGACGTCATTAGGTTAACACACACCTCTCTTTTTTTCGTGGTAAAGTTTTACTTTATTAACCTATAAGACCTTAAATAAGTATTCGATCCGTTATTCAATGAGACTAATTGTGTCTAGTTATGGTGGAACTGAACCACTGGTGTCTGTGTAAATTAATCAGAAATCCACGTAAAAGGAAATAGAACCAAAAGTTGTGTAATAAATTCAGTCATTGACTACAATTTTTTTAAATCCAATGAGATGTTAAATGTCGAATGAAGTGTCAGGTAAAATTTAAGTCGAACAGACGATTCAGTCAAAACGTCTTCTATCCGAAAATTGTGTATTTCTCTAGACTATTGACCCGTCCAGAGGAGAGAGGGTTAAATTTTTTTTTTTTTTTTCAAAACGATCGAACGGTTAAAACATCCACTTTTTATGTTTTTCTTATCTGATAAAATTAGGTGTTTCTACCTGTGTTTCGTTATTACTAAATTATGTACAGTGAAAAAAGTAGACATAAGTCTCTTACAAAAATGTAAAGTTCATTAACTCGGAAGTAATTTCTTTTGTTTTTTATATATATGTTTTTCAATTTCATGGAAGGTCAAGATCGAATGATTTCAAAGAAGATGTTTTCATCTTTTTATTTGGATGGTACTTGATTTCTCCTGTCACGGTACCGTTACCGTCTTACCGACGGTCCAATTCTAAAAACGAATAGAATATAACTACTCATATAAAATCCACTTTCAAAAAGAAGTAAGAGATTCATGAATTTTAGTGCCTCTCCATAGACAAATAGATTTTAAGAAATTTAGGTCTTTTTTAAAAAATTTAAATAAAGTCTGTACTCCGAAATTACAAAAATAAATCCTTTTCTAACTCAGACTTCGAGATTACCAAGGTAGATTTTGTAGGACAAAAGTTGTCACCCTCAGTTACATACGTTTTATAAAAAAGAACAGATATTTTTTGTTTAACTTGTCATAAAACTAATTTTCCTTTATGTTTCTACATGAAATTTGACCGGTTAAACGAGATAGTATTTTCTTTATCCTACAAGAAAGGGAAGGGGAGAAAGTTGGTAAATTTAATCCCCTCTTATGACGGTTGAAATTCTTGGGGTGACCGATAGTAATCTCATTGATGTCTTATTCCAATCGTATCCCCACTTTGATAAAGAGATATAAGGTCTTCCGTCTTTGAATCCACGAGATCGAAATGTTCATTCTCTCCGTGTCCGTCCGTTGTCGAGTGTGATTTACGTGTGGTCTCGTCCCCGGATCCACTTCAGTAGACCCAATGGTGAACGTGTCCCCCTTTTTTTTCTGTTTAGACTTTACCTCAAATTTTTCGGTTTTGAAGACAGTGTAAATGTCCTTAGAGTTTGGAAAACATAAGGGTACGAGTGTCCATCCAAACTATGTGTAACATTTATCGAAGTCATAAGTTCTTCCTCTCACAACACACCAACTGCTTCTTGTCCTTTAAAGAAGTACGAAGACTATAAAGTCTAAACGACTCACGTTATCGGTCAAGATTCAGAAGAACGAGAACGACTAAGTCAGCCCGTTCAGAGACGAGAAGGAGAGAGAGTGAAAGAGAGAACCGGGTGAGTTAGTATAGAAGGAGTCTCCCTATGACGGTAAATTTTCTATTTACTTGTTTGCTTATGTAAGTACTCATTTTGTTCATGTTTCTTTTCTTCCTTTTTGTCGAAAGTGTTTTCCTTTAACTTGATACACAAAGTGGACTTCCCGAGACCTTTTTCAGAGTTAAAAAAAAAAAAAAAGTTTTTGTTCAAATTAATCAAATTTGAATTTTGAAATTTAAATTTGAATTTTTAATTTAGTTTTATACTAAATTGGAATTTTCGTTACGTCAGATGTCTATCTCTCAAATATTTTGACTTGTAATTTTGTAGTAAACATTTTTCACCAATAAGAATTCCACCTAGTCCTCTAAATTTTTGTCCTCTCTTGATCGTATAAATAGATTACATTTTGTAAATGATGAAGTTGAAGTCACTCGTAGGAGTGTACTATGTAGTAAAAATTGAATTAGGGTGACCGTTAAAGGATAGAATAAGATCGGGAAGTCCATGTCCTTTTAATACTTCGTTTCTTATATGATATGTATTTAAAACAATATGTATTTTGTTCTCAGGACCCATATATGGTTCGTTCTACACCTGGATTAGTTAAAAAAATTACGTAATATTACTAAAATCTTCCATAACTCTTGAAAAACTGGGTAAGGTTTATTCTGGAATTACGACCATTAATTATTCAGTTCCTTTATATACATAGGTGGGGTTTATCGTTGGCACCGTCTATGATTTATTTTTGTAAGATGAACCAAAGTTCAGGACAGTATATCTTCTTGTGGCATTATCCTACTTATGGTATTGTTTGTCCTACTTTTCTTTCTTTGACAGTCCGAAAAAACTTTTGCCATCGAAAGAAAGATCCCTTAATATTCTAGAAACTTTGAAAATTACAAATTGTTTAGAAAGTAAATTTTTCTGTAAAAATAATAATCTACGAATTATAATATGATATGACTCTAAGACCTTTTACTTTTTTCGTTTAACGAAAACAAGTTCTGAGTAAGGTTGGTCCAAAACTGAATAACTTTAGTATAAATTCTATAATTCACGGTGTTTGACGGTCTTCCAATAAAACATGATTCTCGTAATATCATTCTTCTCGTTAAGACCCAAGAGAGGAACTTTGTTGAGTTTAAGGTAGATTGTTCTCAGTCATATTAAGACTATGGGAGACAAAAGGTTATAAATTTTATAACTAAGGACAAGACGGAGAAGTGTAAGCCTTCTTCGGTAACTTTGAATTCTCATGTCTAAGTTTTCGATTTATCGGATCAGATTAGGACGGATGGACGAAATGATTGATCTTTACCGACGTCCTTATTTCACTAGCCTTCTCACTGGGATTCGATGTGACTCCCTCTGTAATCCGTCTGACACCAGTCAGTCGACCGGTGATCTAGAGAATAAATATCTTAGTAGAGTTTCCGAACTCCAACAATTCATTTCCTTTTGACGAAATAATATTTTGTCTGTCACTATTACTTCCAGTAAAAATAGATTTTTTTTTTCGTTGGACCCTTTACTTTGTCAATGAATGAGATTCTTAATTTTGTTTTTAAATGCAAATAGTGTACTACTACTATATGTACAGTAACGAATTACGGGGTGGTCCCACTATAAAGGTCAACCAACGGGGTAAAGATACTAGAATATTCTGGGCGGATATGAGATTTGTGGTGTAGGAAGATAACAGAAATAACCGGATGAAATCAGTCGAGACCCTCTTACGTCTCATCTATACCTTACGATCACTTGACTCACTCACTTAGTTTCAGCGAGTCAGTACAGGTTGAGAAACGCTGGAGTACCTGATATGTCAGGTATCTGAAGAGATCCGATCTTATGACCTCACCTATCGGAAAAGGAAGAGGTCTTCTAGAAGGGTTGGGTCCCTATCTTGGGTCCAGAGTTCGTGACGTCCGTCTAAGAAATGGCTGACTCAGTAGTCCCTTCGAAACCCTCTTACACCTCATCTATACCCTTCGATCACTTAATCTCAGGAGGTTTATTAATTTCTAACAAATCGAGAATTTTTAATATAAATAAATTATTTTGACTGAATATAAAATTCTTGTAAAGACATACTTTGGTCTCAAAATAAAAGATAAGTTTCTTAAAGACCAGGATAGAAGAATATATTATGTCATTAACGACTGACCAGAGGTCTTTAAAAATTCCAAAATATGTGTTTGTGTGTATGTGTCAATGTTTATTGTGTTTGAGTAATAACCGTAATAAATAGGTCTCCCGTCTGTCGTTTACTGAGAGATCACCGGGTGACAGACATTGTTAAACGTTTTATTATTGACAGTTCCAAAACGTTTCGTGGACCATATATAGGGCTCTTGATTCTGATGATTTTAGTAGAATTGTTACGTTATTAAAGTCTTGATCGTCTGTCTTAGTTTGTCTCCAAAAGAACCAACCCCCTTCTTATTTCTAGTAAAAATTGTACGACCATTTAAATCGACTTTATTACGTTTAAACCGTCTGAGTTTTTATTAGAAACTTTCGAGAAATTTGACATTTACCTTTCTAAAAGGGGGTTTGTCGGGTAAGTGTCATGAATGTCGTGACTTCAATCGTTTTAACGAACCCAGTCGGAGAAATAACCATCACCATCATCATCTTCACTTACCTAGCGTTTTGTATAGTCCTAGAAAAAGAAACCCCGATAGTAACGGACCCTTTCCGACTTTACCTAGTAAGTCAAATTTCCCTAGTCTTCTTAGGTAAAACAACTACCCAGAAAAGGGACCTAGTTTTAGTAATGTTAATTGAGTTGGTCGGTTCATACCGTTTGTGTTTGTGTGTTGTTGTACTTGTGTCCCTCGTAATTTCTTCACCCCTACCCCTTGGATTTTGTGTAAGAATTATACCAGAATTTACTGGTGTTGGTTGTCAGACAACAGTTTTTAAAGTGTGTGTTGGAGAATTCATGTGAGGTCAAAATACGCCCATTTACCCTTTTGTCGGTTCCCACTTCGTCGTCTGGACCTTAGAAAAGACGAGTCTCTCAATTGAAGAAGAGGTTTCATCGTGCGAGGGTTCGTCTCTCTGTTCTTACCTATTTTGTCCTCCTTTTACTGTTTATTACTGTTTTTGTCGGAGACGACACTATTGGAGACGGATTATGTATTAAGAGGTGTTCACCGTCATTCCCGTTTACTAGAGACTTTTTACGATTATAAGAAGACTAAAAAGAGACCTAGATATACATTGTGGACCCTCGTACTTTAATTTTTGATGAAACCATTTCGGGTCGATGAAGAACAGTAGATGTTATAAAGTTTGACTTCCTATTTCTCTTACAAAACTTCGGGTCCCGGATTTAAGACACCAATGACTATTTGATTAGAAACTGGTTTGTTATCGTATGACAATAAGTAGTGGTAAAAGTTTGTTCAAAAGATTAAAAGTTCTGAATTTGAATCATGAACGACTTCTTTCCTATTCTTATCCACAATTTTATAGAAGTTTAGATTTATATATAAGGATATTCTACACAATTAGACCATTGCCGTTGGTATTGTTGTCTCAGAAAGACAGTGTCGAATGTTTTCCAAAAGTGTAGAGTATAGAGTTTCCTAGGAAGGTTGTTGGGAACCTCCCGTCGTACTCTTGATTACGGTGGTAGATTGTCGAGTCTCTAGACCCCGAGTCTGTATCCTTCGAGATATGTGAGTTCTAGTGTGTCCTATAGTCTCCTATAAGTCTTACTCTTGAGTCTAGAAATTATAGGGTCAAGTTGGTGGTAGGGGGAAAAAAATTTGAAAAAAAATTTTTTACACCTGGTAAAAATATTTCAGAAATGACTTAAACAATGTTATAACGGAGATAAAATACAAAAAAAAACCTGAGCTGTACACCCTAGAATCGAAGAGCTGGTCCCTGACTTGAACATGGGAGACGTAACCTTCCGTTTCAGAATTGGGGACCTTGTGGTCCCTTCAGGAGTAAGAAGAAAGAAACTAAAAAGATGTCACTATATATGAGTCAAATAACTTCAGAATCTAAATCAATGTCGTGATCATATAATCAAATAACTCCTAAAATTTTTAGTGGAGTGATAACTGGAGAATTTCCATATTTTGAATTTATTCGTTTAATTGACAGTGAACAAAAAATTGTATAAGACTGTTTAAATGGGATCTTGTTGATTTACTATATCCGTTAAGAAGGGATTTTCTATCTTTTGTGAACAAGTGAACTAAAAGGTTATCCATCAACCCATAATTATTAAAATAAGTGTTAAGAAATTTAGTTTCTTCTTTTTTCTTTAGACGGGTTCTTTATGGTGTCCGTCCGATAATATTTTTCCGTTCTTATTTTTAGATCTTCATGACACCGACTTTTAAATAGTTCCTATATAACATTTTTGTTACTACATGGTCTACATAGAAGAGTTTTTGTTAGATCGCCGTGATGTTGATGGGTCCCCTAACGGGAAATGGTGAAGAGTATTTGAAATAACAAAAGTAATTAATTTTAGTTTGTTTTGGGGAAAGAAACCATGTCATGATTTGTTTTGTTTTCGTTTTTTCATTCTTAGACAAAGAGCTGATTTTTGTGGTGGAAAAATTTTATTTCCTTAGAGAATAATTCACTCCATTTATTATAAAAGGAAGTTCTTTTTGTTATGAAGGAAAGTTTTAAGACTGTGGTTTTACGACTTAACCGGTAAGACTATGGTTTCACCGGTATATAAGAGTATAACTTCCTGAATTCCTTCTGAAGTGTGAATCGTCCTTTTTCTTTCCCTGAGACCTAATAATTGGAAGGGAATATCTTTAAATAATTTTATAGTGTCACGTCCTTTGAGACAAATTTACCTTCGAGTAATCGAAAGTTTTTCGTTCTCTAAAGTAAGTGACGGAGAGACTTTACTAAATTTTTATTTAATCGAGAACGGTCTTTCCATTAAGGACTGTCAATGTGTCCAACCGAAGAATCCGTGTTCAGACATTAAGACGTAACTCCAGTCTTGTCTACTATTGTCGTCCGAAGACGGTACGAAAGACTGAACAAGACGATTCCGGGAAATATACTGCAGATGTTCATTCCGAGTGTGTTTGAAGAACCTTTCTTTTTCTTTCGTCAACTAAGTCCTTTCCATGGTTGAGAGTATGGTCCACCACCACCCGTCCCAGAACAACCTCAAGGATAGAAACCACCGTCACGACCCCCATGTAGAAGTAAAAACTGCCTACAAAGGAGTTCGTATAAAAAACATTACCGGTGTGACGAGTACCTCGAACTACACCGACTTGATTTTCCTAGAAGTAACAACTGAAAACAAACCTTTCTTTATAGAAGTAACAACTGGAAACAAACTTTTCTTTATAAATGAGTACCAATATATATAATACGGTTGGTTTGACAAATACCAATATAACGTAAACCTTCTCACTAGAAGTTAAAATACGTGGAAATAAATAAAGTTAAGACTGTCGTGATTGTAAAGTTGAAAACGTAAGTCTTGGTTTTGACTTTTTTAAAAAATTTAATAAGATATACTCATCACTAATATGGTGGTGATGAATAATTCGTGTTGTCTAGTATGGTTTTGTTTGGTTGAGACCCAATTTCCTGACTGTTCTAAGTCCATTATGTTTTGGTGACTCCGGGTAAAATTTCCCTGATTACATAGAAAGGAGTTCACTTATAGACTAGATTTACTATGTCTTTTTTTTATGAATAAGGTGTGAAAGGTTACGTGAATTTGATCCTTTCTATTCTTTTACCGTAGAAGTTTTTGTAATTTCTGTTGAAATTACAGTACTTTTAGTAATTTCTGTTTGTTATTGTTGAAATTTTTTACTTTTCAGTTGAAAAAAATTTCGTTTGACTAGGGTATCTTACCATTCGGAATAACTCCCAGACTTCTAGACCGAAAAGATTGTGTGCCTCATTACTTCCTAAGTGAAATTTTATGCGTACATAAATAAATATACCAGAATCAACGACGTACGTCCTAGAAACAACACAGTACGCCCTAGAAAGTGACATTACGTGTTTGAGAGATCAACACCACACACCCGAGTCATCAATACCGTGCGTCCGAAAAGACAAAACACCGTCCACCCTAGAATCAAGGGACTGGTCCCTAATTTGGACGTAGAGTACGTAACGTTCCGTCTAAGAAGTGGTGACCTGGTAGCCCGTTCAAGGGTTTTCTAAGTAAAAAGATATTACTTGCCCCATAATGTTAAATACGATGACGACGACGATTCAGCGAAGTCAGCACAGGTTGAGACACGCTGGGGTTTCTGCCGTCGGGTGGTCCGAGGGGACAGGGACCCTAAGAGGTCCGTTCTTGTGACCTCACCCAACGGTAAAGGAAGAGGTTACGTAGTTTCACTTTTCACTTTCATTTCAGCAAGTCAACGCAGGCTGAGGATCGCTGGGGTACCTGACGTCGGATGGTCCGAGGAGGTAGGTACCCTAAAAGGTCCGTTCTCATGACCTCACCCCACGGTAACGGAATAGACTTTTGAATCCGATCACAAAGAGATTTCATCGTGATGACTATAAAACCCGACCTGTATCGAGACACTACACCCCCGACCTATCATCCAACGTTCTCCAAATTTTCGTAGGGACAGAAATAGGTGATATATACTTATAGGAGGAGGAGTCGACACTGTTGGTTTTTGTAGAGGTAACAAGTCAACAATTCAACGTAGATTGAGACACTGTGGTGACCTGACATCGTACGGTCCGAGGAGACAGGATGTGATAGAGGACCTCGAACGAATTAAGTACAGGTAACTCAGTCACTACGATAGATTGGTAGTGTAAGAGACGGCGGGAGAAGAGGAAAACGGAAGGTAAAAGGGGTCGTATGGAACGATTTACAAAGGATCCCCTCCCATATCCACATCCCTTATTGTGGGTCAACTCTTAGTCACTATCTCTGTTAAACCGTATGTGAGATTAAAATGAAAAAACCGGACTTAATTAGTATCCCAATGTGACCTTTTGTCCATCACCTGTATATGACCACCCGATAATAGAATTATGATTGGAATTGTCGGAGTCTTGTATTTCAGTTCCTTGGTCACGTCTCTTCTACCTTACTTACGAGTCTAAAATATCGGTGACTGGGACTGTCAGTTGTCCCCCCTTTACATCAATTAACCTTCTTTATACGAATTATTCTGTCTTCTAAGAATCAGTGTCTGTATCTTTTATTTGAAGACCGATGGTCACCCCTTTTCCCCTCTCCTCCCTGTTTAACCCCCTAATCTTAACTGTAAATGAGTGATGATATGTATTTTGTCTATTATTCCTAGATGACACATTGTGTTCCTTGAATGTGTCATGAAACGTTACCGGAAAAAATCTCACCTATATACATATATATACGTAATAAATAAACAAACGATATGTCGTCTTTGATTGTGTTGTAACATTCAGTTGATGCCACCACCAAATCAGTGATTCAACACAGGCTGAGAACACTGAGATACCTGACATCGGGTGGTCCGAGGAGACAGGTACCTTAAAGGGTCGGTTCTTATGACCTCACCTAACGGTAAAGGAAGAGGTCCCCTAGCAGGATTGGGTCCCTGGTGTGAACCCAGAGGATGTGACGTTCGTCAGAGGACGTGACGTCCACCTAAAAAATGACTTATTCGTGGTCCCTTCGGGATTTTAGTTGCTATGAGCTTATTTTTATCTTGTATTTATTTAGTTTTTCTTTCTTTTGACAATTTCAACAACCCGTTCGGACAGTACTCTTTTAATAGACATGGTAGTGGTAACAAAAACATGTGTCTTTACAGATGAAACTAATATAGAACATAAAGTAAGTAGACTTTAGGTGTAAACGACACTGAATAACTTTAGTTCAACGTTACAAACACTTTCCAATATTTTAGTTTTCCTTTTTAACGAGGAAACCACCCTTGTGTCATATAAGATGGGAGGGTGATTAATGACGTTTAATGGAAACTGTTACACGATTTTAGTCGTTTAGGTAGAAGTTTACTAAGTGAAGGTTTTTGTCTTCGTTTCCCCAGGCACCGATTTTACTTATTTCTTTTAGTTACGTTGCCCTGTCTTTTTGTAGTTTAAAGTACAAGAGAAAACCACTCATTGTAAATCTGTATACTTTTATAGATGAAGGTTTATACTCAGGGACTTAATTACTAAATTCGGGTGTTTCTGTCTACTTGTGTAACTATAGGGGTGTTCTCTATAAGGAAACATATTTAGTTGACTACTTACTAAATTCTTAGTTTTTATCTACTTGATTGACATCCATTTCACAAATTCTGAAATTATGTGTAGTTTATTATGTCGAGGACATACGAATTTGATAAAGATTATTTCTGTAGTTTTTCATTTTTTGTTTTTGTAATAAAGTGTAAAGTGTGTGTAGGAAGTTCCAGGTAAAGTGGACGATGGTATAGGTGTTTCGGACCTTATAGGATCCACAGAGGTCAGACGTGTCATTTTCACTAAAGAAGAAAGAAACACCGTAAATAATACCAATAGACCCTGACTATATGACGAGAATGATCTAATCGCTCCAGGAATCTTTGTTCCTTATTGTAAATAGATTACTTCTTACCAATTTTTTGTAAATAACCGGTATGTATTTTTTCAATTCTTTTATTCAAAGGTTGTAGGTTTCTTGAGTGGCATGTCATTCTTTGTATATTTGTTTATTATTATTTTGTTAGAATTTACTTGATCATCTCTCCATACTTTTTGGACCTCACTTCGGTGACAGACCCTCTTAGTTCCTTTCATGATTTCTTCGGTAATGTAAACTCGATCCAGAGAGTCTATTTCCTCCCTCGCACGACTTATTTACCTCCAGTCCCTCTCTTTGGATAATGTCCGTCTTCCTTGTCTTTAACGTTTTCGTTATAAATTAGTGACAAAGTGTCCGTACTCTTCAATAGACAAGGTAGTATCACGTGAATTGTTTACCTGATTGTAAAAGTCGACCGTGTTTGGTTGAATGAAACACTATCCAAAACGGATAAATCCGAATTTGTGATGGTTATTTCAGTTTCTTACAAATATCCTTAACACCGAACTATATCCTGTCATCTTTCTTTGTTTCCTTCCTCTTCTCTTAGAGTTTTCTCTCCCGTTCTGTCTCGTTTACCCGTGTCTTTTTTACGAGGACGATAAGGAGTCAAGAAGTACAAATGTAGTATAGTCAAAATCCTGTTTTCACATGAGTGGGTGAGTACATTTACATATTTCACACGGAAATAGAGATTGTTATTCGTGTGGTATCTGTATTTGTTTTCTCCCCGTTGCTTCTAGATGTAATAGAAACAGAACAGTGGTTCTGTCAGTACCCTACCCGTCTTCGTATCTCTTTTAGTCAGAAAATCCCTATGTGGTTGTTGAGACTTGCACTCCTCCTAAAACTTTCAGGTCTCAATGTCCTTTAGGGTGTCGAAATCAGTATTTCCTACGAAAACAAAATGAGACATAGACGACTCAGGGTGTCGGACTCCGGGTCGGACCAGTATCGACGACAAAGTCCGAAAGGGAAGAAAGAGGAGAAGGATACTAAGGACTACGTCACCGTCGACTCGGTGTCGGACTCGTCCTACGTTGTGAGAGGACTAACCATCTTCCAATTACTGCCTTTTCCTCAACCCGAGTAAAGTCACCGACGACGACGATTCAACGAAGTCAACACAGGCTGAGACACGCTGGGGTGTCTGCCCCCGGGTGGTCCGAGGGGACAGGGACTCTAAGAGGTCCGTTCTTGTGACCTCACCCAACGGTAAAGGAAGAGGTTACCTACTTTCACTTTTCACTTTCACTTCAGCGAGCCAGCGTAGGTTGAGAATCACTGGGGTACCTGACGTCGGATGGTCCGAGGAGGTAGGTACCCTAAAAGGTCCGTTCTCATAGCCTCACCCAACGGTGACGGAAGAGTAAAGTCACCTCCCTTGACTTTTTAGACGAAGTCCGAAAACGAGACGTGACAGGGTATCGAAAATTTTTGTCAGTGATATGTGCACCGTTATCACGTCAATCCAGTCCAAACTGACTTTATAGTGGTTCACGTGTGACACTTTCTGTGATAGTCGTCTTAGTCCGAAACTTACGTTTACACTAGACTAATCGTGGGAGAAGAGTGGTTCTTAGTTCCATTCCTAGTGAAACCTCTTTATGTATCTTCGTAGTAAAATTTTTGGTAGATATCCGAGTAATCGTGTTTATTAGGACTCTTCTCAACTCCTTACCCGTTGTACCCACTCTCCTAGTTCTCTATGTTTAACGGTCAGTATTTTGTTTATTCAATACCTCTACATTACATGTCGTACCCCTGATTTCAATCATTGTGAGATAACGTTTAAACTTTCAACGATTCTTTCATTGAGAATTTTCAAGAATAGTGATCTTTTTTTTGACGTTGAAACATACCACTATTCACCATTTGTCTGAATAACTCTACTAGTAAGACACTACGTGTGTTTACAACTTAGTACAACAAGTGGACTTTGATTGTATTACATACAGATAATATGTTGACGTTCCTCTAGGTTGGTCAGGTAAGATTTCCTTTAGTCGGGACCCTAAAGAAACCTTCCTTACTACGATTTCGACTTTGAAGTCATGAAACCGGTGGAGTACGTTTCTCAATTGAGTAACCTTTTCTGAGACTACGACCCTCCCTAACCCCCGTCCTCCTCTTCCCCTGCTGTCTCCTACTCTACCGACCTGCCGTAGTGACTGAGCTACCTGCACTCAGACTCACTTGAGGTCCTCAACCGCTACCTGTCCCTCCGGACCACACGACGCTAAGTACCCCAGCGTTTCTCAGCCTGTACTGACTCACTGACTTGACTTGACTTGACCTTTCTTTCTTAGGAATGGTTATAAAATCGTATGAAGCAATCGAAAAAAAGGACCATAAAACAGGAATATATAAACTCTAGTATGATACGAGTTACGAAAAAAGACTCCACATTTATTATTTCGACGACGACGACAACGATTCAGTGAAATCAGCACAGGCTGAGACACGTTGGAGTATCTACCGTCGGGTGGTCCGAAGGGGTAGGGACCCTAAGAGGTCCGTACTTGTGACCTTACCCAACGGTGAAGAAAGAGGTTATGTACTTTCACTTCTGCGAGTCAGTACAGTCTGAGAAACGCTGGGGTACCTGACATCGGATGGTCCGAGGAGGCAGGTACCAAATCCGTATAATGAAAAATGGAGAAACACGACACGAATCAGATTCGAGTCAACACAAACTGAGAAATACTGGGGTACCTGCATCGGGTGGTCCGAGGAGACAGGTACCTGAAGAGGTCCGTTGGGTGTGGGAGGAGGTCCCCTAGTAGGGTTGGCTCCCTAACTTGGGTCCAGAGGGTATAACGTCCGCCTAAGAAATGGCAGATTCGGTGGTCCCTTCAGGTTCTCATAACCTCACCCATTGGATAGGTAAAAGGTCCCCTTCGAGGACTGGGTCTTTAGTTTGGTCCCAGAGGACGTAACGTCCGTCTAAGAAATGGTCGACTCGATGGTCCCTTCGGGGAAAATTGGGAAATTGCATTAAATTAAGTATCGTAAGTAGTATGAGCTGTACAATATAAACAAATAACACGACACGAATCAACGAGTCAACAGAGATTGAGAAGCACTGGTGTACCTGTGATATCGGGTGGCCGGAGGAGACAGCTGCCTTAAGAGGTCCGTTCTTATGACTTGACCCAACGGAATAATCGAGATATTTCTGTCCCCGAACAAAACAAGTGACAATATAGGAGTTCCGGATTTCGTTTCAGACCGTTTCTCCTCTGTGAATAAAAACAACTTTTATGACTTTCTTTTTGGTAGAGTAATGATTCCTAGAAGGTTTGTCTACGGTATTGTAAAGAGTCATGTTGGTCGACTGGTTGTTCCTTATTCCCTTTGGAATTCCGAGTGTTTATTAGGGGTGGCTTGTCGACAGATTGGTCTCTTAGGGCCCTCCTCCATCTTTGGAAAAAATGGAGGTACTGGGTGAGTTTTGGGTATTCTATTAATTCGAGTTTGAGTATCTTTTGGAAGTTCTCTATGAACACTTAATATCAGTAGTCGTTTCCTAGATGAAAGAGTTCGACCAGAGGTTTGTCAAACGACTGAGTGAGTGGGTGGGTCTTAGGTGAGTGTAAACGATTCGTAGATAGTACGAGTTCGGATCCATGGTCCCTAAATCTCCCTGTCTTCTGTATAAATGGAAGTTCCTTGAGTACTAAATTGACTCACTATATGAACATGTGTTGACGATGTGTCATTCACAATTTCAAGTTTCTCTCGTTTCCTTTTTATTGTTGATTTAAATACACCTTTCCCCTTTTTTTTCTGAAATGTTTTTTCGAGAGTGAGAGAAAATGAATATTTGTCTTTCCTCCACCCTCTTCTCTCTATGTGTGAGTGATATGTGTTTATATGTAGACGAGTATGTGTGTATAGAAAAGTAAGTTTTTAATTCACCGGTACTTCTCTGTAAGTACCGGACACCAAACACCTTTACCTCTTTTAATCTCTTTTTTGTACTTTCTTTCGTCTCCGATTCTTAATGTTTTATATACTTGTATACGTACGAATCAGACTCAGTGACGGACATTTTTGTGTCTGGATGAACTGTAAAAGGATTACGACCACAGTTTCTACGACACTCTTGTAGTACTCACGAGAAGATATTGGAGTCTTACAATATTTCAAAATTAATTCTTAACCTTTCTAATACGTAAAAGAGTAATCTTCAGTCATTTTATAAGGTACGTTTTTTAAAAGACCGTGGACTTGATTAGAGTAAATATTGCTTCACATTTGTCTTACAAATGTTCAATTTTTTTTTACATCTTTGACTCATTGGACTTAACCGAAAGAAATCGAAAGAAAGAATCAGATGTGACACAGATAGTGGTCCTCGTTTACGATTCTTTTACGTTTACGATTGTTTTTTGTTGTTGTTACGTTACACTCTGTTTTTATAATTTTTATAAATTCCAGGAAGATAGTGACGGTATTGATGATTTAAAATCTCCGGCCTCATCTCACTAAATAGTAAATTAAAAATTGTTGTTTTTAACAACAATACAAAAATTAAATAAAACTTTCGTATGTTAAGAGGACAAGACACCCTAATTAGAAAAACGATTCATTTGTGAGTTAAAGGGTCACTCATTCCTTCCATTTATAGGGCACAAACACTGAAACCAATATATTACGGTACATAGACTCAGAGTCGCCAAAGATCTACCGTTCTCAAGTAATTGTTCATTTGATTTATTTATATAATTCTTGGATGTATATACACATTTAACCTCCTTTTGTCTAAATGGTTGTATTTTTTTTTTTCAAGTACAAAGTAAAGAGTTTGTTTTCTTAAAATTTTTGATTTCTCTTCTCTTTTGTTGATATCTGATTTTCTTAGGAAAGGTCATTCTCAACTGTTGTATGTGTGGGTGTGAGAAGTGACGGTCTAGAGTGAACCTTGATCGGTTCTCCTATAATGTTCATTCAGACGTAAACGTTCGGTAATTTTTCATCGCCGTCATCATTGTTGTTGATGGTAGATAATACTCTCCTTGATGTTATTTATGAAATTGTATGTAATAGAGTACATTAGATGGGTTGTTTCGGGTTTCACATTAATAATTGGAGTGAGATTTCACATCCTTTGATTCTGAATCTTTTTGGATATCTTGATCGTTACATAGACTCAATTCGAGTCCGTTGACCTGAGTTCGTAAATACAGGATGACTACTGTTAGAGAAAGATCTGACAAATCCAAAGATAACTTAAATTTTTAAAATACTGTTACATCGTCTAAACTCTGTTTATTAAATAAGTAAAAAAGTCGTCAGTTAAAAAAGTAAGACGATTCAGGACCTTCGTGATCCTACCCTGTCATCCGAACATTGTCTACTGAGCGTCTAGACACGAATCCGTTGACTTGTTCTACCATTACGATAATCGACTCTACTCTATAGGTCTTCTACAAGTCATGATAAAATGTAAAGTGTCTCACCTGTTGAAGAAAATCTGTACATAGACACTCACCCATCGGTAAGGGAAGAGGTCCCCTACAAGGTTTGGGTCCCTAGTTTAGACCCAAAGAGCTTAACGTCCGTCTAAGAAATAGTAGGATCAGTGGTCCCTTCGGGATGAAAATATTTGTGTGTGTGTAAATAAACCTTGTGTCCCGATCACTGAATCTAAACACCAATCATTTCTTTCGACTCGCGACTTCTTGACTACGAAAACTTGACACCACAGCCTCTTCTGAGAACTCTCAGGGAACCTGACGTTCCTCTAGGTTGGTCAAGTAGGATTTCCTCTAGTCAGGACTTATAAGTAACCTTCCTGACTATGACTTCGACTTTGAGGTTATGAAACCGGTGTACTACGTATCTTGACTGAGTAGACTTTTCTGGGACTACGATCCTTTCTGACTTCCGTCCTTCTCTTCCCCTGCTGTCTCCTACTCTACCAACCTACCGTAGTGACTGAGTTACCTGTACTCACACTTATTTGAGGCCCTCAACCACTACCTGTCCCTCCGGACCACACGACGTCAGGTACCCCAGTGTTTCTCAGTCTGTACTGACTCGTTGACTTGACTTGTTCTAGTTCATAATTGTTTCTGTTAAGACCGTCACTACGTCTACTGTCTAGTCGTCCATTTCTCTGACCTCCGTTAAATCATAGTGTCAGTCAGGTCCATTTTGTACTACTCCTGGGTTGGTTTCGACTCATATTCCTCCTTATCTGTCTCAGGTTAACACCCATTTTGTTGTTTTGTACCGTTAAATAACCTCTACTCCTTCCTGTCTCTTCAGATCCTACTGACCGACTCCTGGTTATATCACAGTGACCATATTTTTCATCTTACATCTTCCTCCATTTCGAAATGAGAAACATTAACGAACATAATATGAAGTTTCCTTTCTGTTTGACCTTTTCTGCTGTTAGTTAAGATTCGTGACAACTCAACTGTGGATTCCTCTATATAGGTCGATTGAACTTCCATGGCCTCCGAGTCCTATCTCCTCTTCCATGACCTCTAGTCCGTATCTCCTGTTTTAGATCCTCAGTAGTGCCTTGTCCGACATCGACTTGCGTGTCATGACCTGTTGTGGTAGTGTCCTTCGCACATGACTCTCTTCTTCTTGTCTTCGAGGTCTGATTTATATCTTGTCTTTCTATCGGAGTGAGAAAACGAAAAAGAGGTCCTGTAACTCTAATAAAAGAACGAGAACAAGACTTATTTTCTGTAGACAGGGTCTATGGAGGACCCTCGTTTGACCGGACTCCCTTGTCTCTGGTCGTGTTAGGTCCCGTTGTCCTTTTAAAAGATCTTGTATAATCTAGTCGTCAAGAGTTTCACACCAGGTACGTAAGGTGTTCAAGTTCTGGGGAAATCCCTCCAGACATTCTAGTTTTGATAGAAGTTTCATAATTCTACTATAATAGAAAGAGTAACATAACTAATTAACGTTGTCACAACGTTTTGGTCACCACCCATTTTTTTTTTTTTTTTCACCACCCACGGAATCATCCTTAGTTCCGTCACCGTGACTTGACATGGACCAACATAAGGAGTGGTAGTGTTTGAGTGCCTCCCCTTAGTACCTCCCTTTTTCCGGTCCACATGAATACTTACAGACGGGAACTACTTAGTTATTTTTAATAATTAAAATTTATTCAACACTGGGAATCCATGTGTAGATCTTTAATACTTTCTGTTTTACTCTTTATGTGTGTTTTGTAAAGACAACTCATGGTTTCGTATTACCAATAGACTTCCTTTACGTGAATGTACTACCAGACTCTTTGTTCCACTTGATCGACGAAAAAAGAACCTTATCCTAAGAATGAATTTCTCTGTTCATTTGTTATCGATAAGTCAAAATCCATAAAGTCCATAGAAGGATTTATTTCACTTAGACTGTGAAATTCCTTTTGTTGACTTTCATAAAAAACGTCTAATATTTTTAATGTTCGATAGTTCATTTTTAGTCTTAGAACCTTTCCAAATTTACGGAGCATTCGAATTGTAATATGATTATAAATTAATTTTCTGAGAGTACTCTACCTACCACTATAGTTATTTACACTAAATTTCTTGATAAATATTACTTTACACGATTGTAAACCTTCTGTGTACATTGACTCACTTGGTTATACAAGGTTTACTAGTTACGTACAATGTTTCGGTATATACCCCGTGTTCCAAGTAAGTAACACGTTTTTTCTGATTACCTCAAATTACATTGTCTTATACTTTTCAAGTAACTATGTCAAAGTATAAGGAATAACATTGATTGAAACACACACACACTCACACACACACATTGATTGAAACTTATTTGATTTTAAATAACTAAAAACCATGTCATCGTTTGAAGTCCTCTATCACTTCCTGTCCCTTCGGACCGTACGACGTCAAGTACCCGGACGTTTCCCAACCTGTGTTGAATCACTGACTTGTTGTTTATTGTTGATTCTTTTTATAGGTGCTAATAGATTTCAGATAATTTTATTAGGAGGGAAAAGGTCGACAAACTCCGTCTAGAAGTATGTATAGTTCGTTTTGTGTATCACATCGTGTGACTTACGTCTTCATCTATACTTCTAGGTCGTTTTCGGTGTGTAAATTTCTCGAAACGTTTTTATATATTTATTACGATGAGAAGAGTGTTATAAAAAGAAAAAAACCAAACCTCAATAATAAAAACAAATTTTTATACCCTAAATACAATTATACATTACCCAAATAAAAACAAAAATTTACTTAAATTTTAAAAATTAAAGAGTCAAAATTAAAGATTGTCATTTATGACTGTTTATGCTAGGGGTTTTGTTTTCAAGAAACTCTCAGAAGTAAGTAAAAAATTTTCCTAGGACTCTGGTTTTTCGAACTATTAGAGGCTTCAGTGACGGATACAAACGAAGTTTATTGGGTGAAGAAAGGATTAATCAAAAACAATAGTAACAACTTTATTCTCGGGTCATTCCCACTTAAGACTTAATAAAAGGTAGTTGGGGTTTTTCAGAAAAATACCTGGAAAATATTCTAAGAATGTTTTAAGAAAGTAAAAAAAATGGATTATAAAAAAGTAAACGAGAGTCCTGGGAAGTAGTTTAAGCCCCAAGGTTTCTGTAGAATTAAAAAAGTAAAAATAATAAATCATTTATTCTCCGTCCTATTGTGTCGTCTTTCTAGTTACCTGTCCCTAAGTCTTCATTTGATCATTCATCAGGACCCCGAGTCGAAAAGAAGGTATATAATTCCTTAGTCTGTTCTTTTATTAAGAGTTTAGAATTTGTCTTAAGGTTATATACTTTGTTCATTCTACCTAAAATTCTTAATTGAGATTTAAGAAAAATTCAAATTTAAGTATTGTAAATGAATAGTGTTACTGTTACTCTTGTTACTTCGTTAAAACTAATTGTGTTTACACATTTCAGTCCCTAGTTTGAATAAAGACATGAACCGAAACAAACGAGATAAACTTTTTGTAATAAGTAGGTTCTTTCGTCGAGTAAAGACTTGTTCTCAGAACATTAGAGTATCACCGAATTTATTTACAAATAAATATCCAAACGTGTTTTGGATAAATTAAACTATAATGTCATGTGAGGTTATACAATTTTAGACCAGACCTTATTTCGACTTACGTATATGGATTAATTTGACGTCAAAAATTTTTAAGTCTCTGTGAATTTTTTATTACTTTGATCTGAACTGGTTGGGGGATTTCCGGGGAGACCTTCGACCAAAGTACTTTTTATTACACTTTTGAGACCAGATCTCGTACAGATACTAATGGAGTCGAGATTGTTTCCGTCATTACATTCAAATTCTCTTTTTTTTTAGATACCGTAGTGGGATGAGGTTAAAAACATAACAGTCTTGACCTACTCTTCTATATTCCGTCTCCGTACCATTGTTTTACTAATTATCGTACTCGAGACTTTATTCTGTACCTAATCTTTGACTCGTAACTCTGTCGATAACACTGGGTCCCGTTTGACAGACCGGGCTCAGGGTAAAAGGAGAAATAATTTCTCTCTTTCTTATCGTGGAGGGTATATTAGCAATATTTCTAATTTGCTCTTTTTACGTTTTTGTTTCAAACTTACTGGATATACCGAGACCTTTCTTTCTTTTTCTTTTTCCTGTAAGTCTGGAGACTATAAAGAATCAGACACCTTTCAGACACATTGAGTCGGGGTATGTGTTGCTTGTATAACGGGTGAGTTGAGATTTGTCAAAATTAAGATTCTAAGAGTAAGTTTAGTTCTACAGTCGATCTGACGTCTACTACTTCTATGTCTGAGAGTTAAATATACATTTCTACCAAGTTGTGTCCTTTTAGTTAATTGTATTATGTGATGTAATTGTCTTACTTCTTTTTTTTTTGGGTCTACTAGTAGAGTTGACTCCGTCTTTTTCGTATATAAACTGTTTTAAGTTTTAGGAAAGTACTATTGTGTGACTTGTTTGATCCTTTTCGTCCTTTGATGAAGTTGTATTATTTCTGGTGTATACTTTTCGGTTGTCACTTGTAGTATGGTTACCACTCTCTGACTTTCGAAAAAGAGACTTTAGACATTGTTCTGTTCCTACGAGTGGAAGTGGTGAAGATAAGTTGTGTCTTTAGGATCGGTCTCGTTAATCCGTTCCTCCTTGTTTTTTCCATAGGTTTGACTTTTCCTTCTCCATTTTAATAGACAAAAGTCTACTGTGCTAGAATGTACGTTTTTTGGGATTTTTTTTTTTTGAAATCTTATTTACTTAAGTCGTTTCATCGTCCTATGTTTTAGTTACACGTCTTTAGTTATCGTAAAGGTATATAACTATTAGACCTGTTAGACGTTTCCTTTAATTATTTTGTTACTGTAAATGTTATCGTAGTTTTTCTTATTTTATGAATTCTTAATTGAATCGGTTCCTTCTCAACATATGACTGTTGATATTTTGTAAGACTTTCTTTCATCTATGTCTTTTACTCTTTTTGTCTGTTGTAAGTACTTGACGTTCTAAGTCATAACAATACTACAATTATAGTAGGTTCCGTGAGATGTTTAAGATACATTAGTGACAGTTTTAGGGTTACTGTAAGAAAACGTCTTTGTCTTTTAAATTGGATTTTAAGTATACCTTAGAGTTCACTGGGACTTATCGCTTTTGTTAGAACTTTTTTACTGTTTCAATGTCCAGAGTTTGAAGAACTAAATTTTTGAATAATGTTTCGATAACATTAGTTTTGTCAAGACCAGAATTCTGTGAATCTAGGAATTCTTGTCTTATCTCTCGGGTCTTTATTTGGGAATATGTACCTCAGTTTAATAAAAGATGTTCCTACAATTTTGGTAAGTTACCCTTTCCTTTTCATCAAAACCCTTTTACCCTGTCGGTATACTTTTTCTTACTTCATTTTAATTGAGTTTTACCTAGTTTCTGGATTTCCATTCTGGATGTTGTTTTTTGAGAATCTTCTCTTGCATTCACTTTTTGAAGTGTTGTAACCTAAATCGTTATAAAAGAACCTATCCTGTGATTTTCGTATCCGTTGTTTTCTTTTTCATGTATTTGACCTGTCGTAGTTTTAATTTTTCAAGACAAGTGGCTCTCTGTCATAGTTGTCTTACTTTTTCGTTTGATGCTATACCCTCTTTTATAGACGTTTGACATATAGAGTATTCCGCAATTATAGGTGTTTTATGTTCCTTGAGGATGTAACGTTGTTGTTTTTTCGTTTGTTGACTAAAAAATTTTACCCGTTTCGTGGACTTTTCTACGATGTTTCTATATGTTTACCGGTTATACGTAGTAATAAGTGATCTCTTTACGTTTAGTTTAGTTACTTGACGGTAAAGTGTGGTAATTATACCAATAATAAAATGTTTCATCATACACAACCGTTCCTACATCTCTTTGACCTTAGGAACACGTGATGACTACCCTCACATTTTATCATTCCGTACCTTTTGTCATACTACCGAAGAGTTTTTTAATTTTAGTCTCAATGATATACTAACTCTTTAAGAATCATTTATGAATTTTCTTGACTTTGGTTCCTGAACTAATCCATAAACATTTGAGTATACTTATCGTCGTAGTGAGTGTTATCAGTTTTGTACCTACGTTTGGTTCACAGATAACTTCCTCCTTATATATTTGTTTTTCACCGTATAAGTATGTTGTCTCATAGTAAGTCAGAATTTTTCCTTCCTTTGTACGACTATGTACGATGTCGTACTTGGAACTCCTTAATACTGTTTACTTTATTCGGGTTATGTGTTTTTCTGTTTATGCTATACTAAGGTGAAAATACTCCCTGGGTCTCAACAGTTTAAGTATTTGTGTCATTCATTTGCCATAAACGGTCCTGGACCATTCTTCCCCTTTACCCTTCAAGAACAAATTGACCATATCAAAGTCAAAATCCTCTACTTTTTTTAAGACATCTATCGACCTACACTACCAACATGTTATTACACTTCCGTAAATTATGGTGATTGACATATGAATTTTTACCGATTTTACCATTTAAAATATAGTACATAAAAAGTGGTGTTACAATTTTATGGGTGAATAGTCTTTTTTTCACTTGTTATACGGGGGGAGGGGTTTGTTTCTAAGAGTAGGTGACCCGAGGAAAATATACGAGACACTCTTTTCATTAACTAAGTGGGTAAGTAAGTCATTATAATACAGGGGTCCATACAAATTCCAAGAACCCTCTATAGTCACTTATTTTTCTAAGTTCAAGGACACCTACCGTTTTAAATCATCCTCCTTTTCCTCTATTTATTCTATTTTTGTGTCTTTAAATGAATCATGTGATTTCCATTATTCGGTTTTATGTCATTCTTCCTCATTTCTTGTAATACCATCCTCACGACCCGATCTACTATTCCACTGTAAAACCGGTTCTAAACGATCTCCATTGTCTCTAGTAGGACACCTATATACCTCTTTTTAGTAGGATCCTTACCCTCTGTCGATTCTCATTTCCCGGGTTCCTTGTACTCGGACAAAGAACTCGTTTTCATTCCAGTCTCACTAACCTCGTCTCACTCATTTCCAGTATTGTTAATCTATAATAATCTCTCGAAATCCGGTAACATTCCGAAAATGACATATATTAAACTTCCATCTTAGTCATCGTAAAGAACTTGGTACTCTCTGTCAATTCTCTTTTTTTTTCTTGGTTCCTACTAAGATTCTAAAATCCAGAATCGTTACAATTTCTACTTTAATGGTACCTAATCCTACCCCTTTTCGAGAAACGACGTAAATGACACTCTTACTTCTGGTAAGAGTCGTCTGACAGTTGTAAGGTCTTTTTAAAAACTGTAATGAGACTTTCCTGTCTGTCAATAACACTTCCCGGGTTCTCCATGGGAAGTTAGTGTAGTTACATCTTGAGTCAGAGGAACCCTTCTTTTTCTTCTCCGAGACCCGACTGTATACCCCTTTGTCTTTCCTTGACCGTTGACAAGTGTCCTAGACATCAGTCTCGTACTAGTTCCCACAATGTAACCCGAAGACAATGTTCTACACCAGACGCATACAGGTGAAGGGGTAGTCGCAACAATAACTCTTTTGACCAAGAGAACGACTTTAAACTTTAAAAGACCCACTTTTTATGTGGGTGTCCCAAGCCTACTCCGGTCCCCGATGAACAAGTCATACAGTTTGGGTCTTTCTACTCTGCTAAGAACTTCGTTTGCTATTACTTGAACGCAGTTTAAACCGACGAAACTAAGTCGTTCGGAGGTGTCAACTCCTGTTCCTATAGTCTTTTTAAAACCTACCATAGATACAAAGACTTTTTCCTTGTCAAATCGTCCGACTACTTATTCTAGACTCACCAGGCCGACGTCTTTGTCGTTCTACGGTCTACCAAGATACCTGAGTTGACACTATAAAATTTCTCCGTTATTTTTCAGAAAACTAAACTCCCCCCTTTTTTTTTTGTCTACCCCTTTCTAAGTTCTCTTCGTCCAAATCCCTCCTTCTAATCCACAAACCACAATCTGTGCAACACAATCTACAGTTATCTATTGACCTATGTCCACAGACCTCAAGTATCCTTTTTCACACCGATCTCAATCTTTAGTTGTGTCTCTCTCATACATTTTGGTATTTTGGTCTACTTTTGGGGTTCCTTATGTCTGTCTCTTCTATTCAAATCTCAGATTCTGGATCTCGTTGTGTTATTTCTTCAACCCTTCTTCTCTTTCTTAATCTTTTCTCTCTCTTCCTTCCTGGTTTCTCCAACCGCCTTTTGATCTCTGTAGTAGACTTACACTCAGGTAAATAATGATGAAGGAATTGGAACACTTTACTGAAGTAGCGAGGTAAAGAACCAAAAGGACAGACATGTTATTTGTATTGTCGTTAAAAGAGTCCATCAACGAGACTCTTAATTTGTTCTAGTTTATACTCTTTTATCGTGTACATCACGACCTTGATTCGTTCACGAGTCATTTACCATAGATAATGATACTACTATTATTGTTTGGAATCGGGTGAAGGTCAGATGATGTCAGTAAATGAGATGGTGAAATGTCCTTTACTCGGTCCTTGACCTTTAGTTTCTCTTCTGGTTGTCTCCGTTGTCTTTGGATGTCACTCTGGTGTTAAATGGTGAAATCGGAATAAATTGGACTAATAAGGAGATAGACATTCATTCGAAATAGTTTACAGACAAAAAGAAACTTGTACGTGATATACAGGAAGGAGGTAAGGAGCGAGTACAATGAGAGAAACGAAATTGATGAGAAGGGTATAGATGAATACATCCGGTAAGAAAGTTCCGTATGGTGTTTCCGGTGGAAGACGAGACTTTAGTAAGTACTCAACGGGATTTCCCTCCGGTAGAGGGAAAAGAAATTTACGAACGTCACAATTACTTAAGAGTGCCGTGAATGGTAAGGAGTCACGCCCGTTAGTTCTCAATTAATTTTACATAATTGGAAAGTAAAATAAGAGAATCCAATAGGAAAGAATATTATAGGGATAGTTATGTAATTAAGTAGTCAAGTTTTGACTCTGAGATTTTCTCGTTTACATAAAATTTTTCTATGTTAAACTGGTGAAAATAATGTTATTCGGAAAATCTTTAGAATAAACGACATCAAGATTTAAAACCCAATTTAGGTTTGGGTCGTGATGTAATCTAGAAAAAAAGATGTATAGACGAACTATAATTAGAAGTTCGACTTTTGTTTATTACGTGTGACAATTCATAGTAGAACTATAAACATGTTCTTTAAGTTTAACACTTCCGTAAAGATATGATTAGAAAGAGATGTGAGTATTAGGAGTTAAACAGTATTAGTCGTTTAAAGATGTGAGTTATTGAGTGAGATAAAAGTTAACCTTTTTATTCCGTAGGATAAAAATCGTACTATAACTTCATAAATGTACAAACTCAGATGAAGATTAAGGGACGAGAGGATCTGTTATTGATAACTTATCTTTCTTTGTCAATGAACCAACTTTTTCGAAAATCTGATAGTCTGTATCCAAACTTAGAACCGAAATAACAAGTTTAGATTATTTTGACATTTAGAACTGGTTCAATGAATTACAAGGATAGAAGTCAAAGGACTGGAAATTTTACCCTTATGACCTAAATAAACCACCAAGTCACCAATTCTGAGACGTGAAGGTGATGTCCCCCATGGTCACGTTAGAAACTAGGCCCTTCAAGGTGTACGACGTTCCACGTCGGATTTATTTATTTATTTCCATACTGTATGAACCCCACACAATTTTCCGTTTCTGAGAAAATATTACTTTTTAATTTTTGTCTATTTTTATTTTTCGATCATATTACTTGGGAGTACATAAATAACGAATCGAAATCATAAATCGTTGAAATAAAGGATTTGTGTGAACAAATAAGTGAGGTGTTCTAATAAAACTGTGTTTGGGGTTAAATTAGTGAAGTAGAGATTTAGACTGTATTACATAGAGATTCTATTTCTGAACAAATCAAAGAGACCAAAACCGGTACGATACGTCGTACACGTTAGAATCAAGGGACTGGTCCCTAACTTGGACACGGGGAACATCACCTTCACGTCTCAGAATTAGTGACGTGACTGTCCCTTGAGACGTCTGACAAAATATTTTCTGTTTGATTTTATCGTAAAAGTATAGTAGAATTTTTTAAATTTTTAAAGAATTACAGTTAGACAGGTTTAAAGAAAGTAGAGTATTTAGAAAAAAATCAACTAAATAAGTTTAGTTCATGTTCGTTCTAGATGTTGATAATAAATACACTATACGAGGAATTTAAACAAAAATGAAAATTCAAGGAAGGGGGAAGAGAAAAAAAAAAGGGATATTATAAAAACAACCTCTTTGTACCCTTTAGGGTTCCCTCAAAACGATTATACCCTTCGGTGATTAAAAATTTAAATCCAGTGCTAGGTATTCTTTGTTACGACTGAAACTTTGACGGTTCCTTGTGATAGAAAATCTTTCGTTTTTTTGTAAAAATAACCAAAATGACTGTAAACGATCTCATGTATAATTCGAGAAATTGTACTTGTCATTTACTCTATTATTTACTATTCTTTTCACCTTTCATTATATGATTGTGGTAACAAAAATAACCATCTTGTATTATCCTATATAAATCCAACCACGTTTTCATTAACACCAAATTATAACAACTTTAAACGGTAAACTATAACCTTATGTAAGAATTTATTTACACTAATACAATATATAGTAAAACTACATGTAAAGGACAAAATACGAAAAACGATTATTTAAAATGAACGACAAATAAAATCTACGCAACGTCTGATACTTTTACTACAATCCGTTTTTCGTTTAATCTCGTTAGAAGTATAAATTCAAGTTTTTACCCAGTTTCGTCGTCTCTACTGAGCGTTTTAGTTCTTACGTAAACCGGGTCTTTGACGATTACTTGCATGTCATGTGACCATCGAGTTCTTCAAAACGTTTCCTCTGTTCTCGGAACTTCCACTGTTCTTTTCACCGGTCGATACTCTTCAACTGTTGTTGGTTAACTGTCGTTAGTAACTTCGACTAGTAGAATGTTGATGTGTTCTGTGCCGGGTTCTTGAGTTGCAACTGGTCAGATGTCAGTAAACCCTAAACTGCGTTTGACCTTTCCACTTTTTCGAGTTCTTCGCTCACGGAGTTCTTGACTGGTGTTTAGTTTTTTTTTAGTAGTGGAAATTCACAACAGAAGAGAATAAGATACGTTGTTACTTAGTAAAGAGTTGAACTAACACTCCACACTACTTTTCGCCTAAAAATATGTTGGTCGTTGTTTGTCCAGTCACCAACCTGTCTCTTCGTCGAGGTTTCGTGAAGGGTTTCGGTTTGAACGTGGTTTTTTCCCAGTACCAGTGACAGACCACCAGACGACCACCAGACTAGGTGATGTCGAAAGACTTAGTGTCGCCTTGGTAATGTAGACTCTTCATACGGGTCATTTAGTTACTCTACTTACCTTTTGACGTTGTGAATGTCGACCGTAACCAGTTATTTTCCTGGGTTAAGAAAAGACTCTGTTGTGGGTTGGTGTCCAGTTTGTTGGTTACGAAGTTTTTAACTTGTTTAACCCGTTACTTCAAAACCGAGTAGACGATATAAGTGGACTGGAGAGTGGTTGACTGATTGTGAAGAAGTTCATAGAGTTGTTGAAAAATGTCCCTTTTACGAAGGTGTTGGTTGTCCTACGTCTTTTACAAAAGGTTCTCAGACAGTTTAGGACTTTGTACGTAAAAATACGAAGTCCTTATTTTAAATAAAGAGTAACCGTTTTTACACAACTAAAATTATCGAAGATAAAACTAATTATGTCTACACAAACTGGGGTAATGACAACAACAAGTCAATAAGTAAACACAGACTGAGAAACTCTGGAGTACCTGATGTCGTGTGGTCCGAAGGGACAGGAAGTGGTAGAGGGTCGCGAACGAGTTTGAGTACAGATAACTCAGTCACTACGGTAGGTTGGTGGAACAGGAGACGACGGGGAAGAGGAGGACGGAAGTTAGAAGGGGTCGTAGTCCCAGAAAAGGGTGCCCAGTCGAGAAGCGTAGTCCACCGGTTTCATAACCTCGAAGTCGAAGTCGAAATCAGGAAGGTTACTTATAAGTCCCAACTAAGGAAATCCTAACTGACAAAACTAGAGGAACCACAGGTTTCCCGAGCGTTCTCAGAAGGGATTGTGGTGTCAAGTTTTCGTAATTAAGAAGTCGTGAGTCGGAAGAAATTCCAGGTTGAGAGTGTAGGTTTGTACTGAGGACCTTTTTGGTATCGAAACTGGGATCAATTTTACTAAATTTTAAGTCCCAGACTTTCGTGTTAATGAAAACATGGTTAGATTATTGATACGTTATTAGAATTTCGGTATTCGTTCATTCATCCTCTTATATAAACTACTTCTGGTTTTTTTTTTCTTCAACTTTCTTTCCCACTACAAATGACAAGTTTCTTTTAATAAAGGAATGGACTTAGCGAACGACGTTGTTGTTGACAAGGTGGTCCTCGTTTTCCTAGTAACACGAAATTACAAAGATGGATTTGTTTAATATGTTTCAGTACTAACTCTCTCCTTTGAAAAGTAACGACTTTCAAATAACGGTGTGGTTTCTTTTATAAGAAGTGTTTGAGATTTGATTAATTCTTTGTGTTCCGTAATCCTTGTTTACAAATGGGGATGACTAAATGTTAGAATAATTTAACTTTACTAAGTATAGTAAAAGATTAGAAAATGACATTTTGTATTGTATGTAAGTCTTTTTACATACCTTGTAATACTTGGTAAATTATTTTCCATAGTTCACTTGTAGATACTTTGACGGTTGTAGAGTTCAGAAGTACGCGGACGAGATTAGTGTTAGGGTAGGGAGGGGAGACATTTCTAGTAATAATGGGACCGTAACCATAGGTAAAGAAAGGAAGTATTAAAACGATGAACAAATCTACGTGTAATAAGAAATTGAAAGTAAAACTTTATTGACATCTAAAGATCTTATCGATATTTCTGGAGAATATAAGGGAAGTGGGTTGAAGGAGATTGCAAATACGCACACACAAACATACGCACTCTCTCTCTCTTACGAAAGATAATTTTTTTTTTAAATCGGTGAAAGTTATTATACGGTATATTTTTTAGACCTAGTTTACCATTCACACTTACCGATGTTTCTCACTCCTGAAACATTACAAAATATCTTCGGTCTCTAAGACTGATGACTTGATAGAAGGATGAAGTCGAACCAAAATTTAGTATCAGTTTGTTTTACATATAGATCCTTCCATTGTTGAAAGACCGTAGTCCATGAAAAATTCTCCGGTCGAATTTCAGAACCGTATGTTAATCTATTTTCCCCTTGTTTTTCTCAAAACCTTATAAATAGAGGATGAGACTGAGTACTGATAGTTACAGTAGACATAATGTGTTAGATGAAGATTAGTAGTTCTTGAATCCATAGTGTTGACTTGCAGTTTCCTATAATGTCTCGAGTTCATTATGTCTACATAAACTGTTCTCTCTTTGTTACGAGTGACTCTGAATGTCATATAAGAGAAAAATATTTTGCCCTAGGCAATTTTTTTTGATGAACGTCTTTCTTATTGATCACTACAAAAATCTTGACTTTTAAAATTGACTGCCAATTGAATGTAAAAATATTTTACTTGTGTGATCGAACATGAGACTAATAGACGATTTACTTATTTGTCGTTATTTCCCCCCTTCTTTTTCGTTCGACCAGACATATCGTTTCATTGAGAGGTACCAAGGATTATGCCATCAATTTTATGGTTACACTCTGTTTCAGTGACTGTACTATTGTGTTCAGTGGTTGATAATTACGAAGAAGAGAGTTGACACTCTCTTCCTTTTTGATTGTCTGGACCAAAATTTGTCGAACATCTAAAATAAATGGTAGTGTGTCTCTCTTTATCTTTTTCATCCGGATATACACACAGTCTAAATTAAGATAAGGAAATAGTATGTGACGCGTACTCACGATTCAACGAAGTCAGTACAGACTGAGACACTGGGGTACCTGACATTGGACGGTCCAAGGAGACAGATACCCTAAGACGTCCGTCCCTATGACCTCACCCAACGGTGCGGGAGGAGGTCCCCTAGAAGGGCTGGGTCCCTAGCTTGGACCCAGAGATACAGAGGACGTAACCGTCCGTCCAAGAAATGGTGATCACGGTTTACCCTTCGGGTGTGTGACACGTGCATGGGATTTTCCCGTGACACTGACGTTCTCCTTGTCCTACCTGACACGTCGGGTACTTCCTCATTCGTGGGTGTTTTGAGAGAAATATAATACAAGTCAAACCATTAATCCGTTAGATTATATGCTTTCATTAAACGTACTGATTTTAAGTCTACCACACTAAAATATTAATTACAAGGTTTAGGAGGATATTCCAGTGGATTGGATTCGATAGTGACTTTAAGAGAGAAAAGATGTAGTCGGTAGGTAAGGGAGGAAAGTGTCATACTGAATTGTACATCGATGGTATACGATCGATCGATCCTATCATCTTTTACCGTGAACAACAAAACCGAACAAAAATTTTTAATACAGGGAGACTCCTTTCTCTGGTAGGAACTTCCTTGTTTTTAGAGAACACCCCTCTCTAAGCATAGAATTCCGTAATTGTCTCCGGACAAACTTTTCTTCTTTCTACTAGTTTTCGTTCCCGAACATCAATCCTTTTTTACTCAGACTTAGAATCTGATGTCACCACTCCTGGAATCTAAAACCACTCTATCTCAGACTTAAATCAAGACAGTGAATGATTCAATGAATGTGTATTATTGGAGAGTAAATGAAATAGAAATTTTACTCCTACTATGTACTCGGAGTATCCTAATAACACTACGAATTTACTCCATTGTGTACTTTTCTTGAATCGTGGTACGGACCGTGTATATTCTTTAATCTATTTAGATTGATAATATAACGGTTAAACCACAAATCAAATGTCAAAACTTACCTCTTTAATTCTCGACAGTCGATCCCGTGACGACGAAAGTTTTTGGCCCGTCTTTCCCCCTTTTCATCTTACTTATTATCTTTTTAAAGTGGTCCCCTCTCCTTTTCTTTGTACGAATAAAAATTTAATCTTCTCAACGAAACCGGAGAACGAAAAATTTGTTATTCTCATCTATTGTTCTCCGATTTTATTCCACTCTCCCTTTCTTAAGTCCAACATCCGTTAAACTCTTCTTAAACCGTTTACCCAGGTGTGATGTTTGACTCACAACATCCTTTTGTTCTCATAGGTCATCGGACACCTTTGGTGTTTATAAGTCAGTGTCTCCGTAAACGAATCAAAATGTTGTCACCTTTTGTGGTCAACGACCGGTTCATCAAGAAATGACTTATGTCATTCCTTCGTTAAGTCCTTATGGTTTCAAATAATGGAAATTTTATTAGTTAATACGAAAATTCCTGCAAGAGAATTAGATTCTCATAATTTTCTGTTTTAAAGACGAAGTGTACAGATAGTTCACTGACGAGGAAAGATCTAGACCAAATGAATGTCCACACTTTATAGGACAGAGTTTTTTATTCAGAAGTTTATTTTTGAATTTTTTTTTGTTTGTTTGTTCTTTTTTTTAATTTTTGGAAAGGTTTTGGTAAGTATTAATAACTTTAACCCGATATCTATGTCTCCAATTTTATGAAGTAATACAATGAGATAAGACGTACACAAATTTATAGGATTATATTTCTAAAACAAAAGTTTCGGAAACAAATGTTTCGGAGGTCTGAACCAACAGACTGGAATCAATTAAAAAGACTCAAGGTAACAAGAATAACAATTTTATCCGTGTGGTGGTAGATGAAACATTCTGACTGCACTTCTAATCTTTGATACTTATATTTCGGGTGTTGTCATGCACCTAGTATCACCCACCAAAAATTTATCATTAACAACATGATACATATAATAGTTCTCTCGGACTGTAAATCACCCTTAATTGTGTAGAAATGTTCTTATTGTGAGATCTACACAGGTGTTTTATTGTCTTTACTAAAAAAAAATTCTAGTTACGACAAGGGAAATTTAACTAAAGTAATAAAGTTATTGCGTATGGTTTATAAAAGTTTTTCGAAATGACCTCTGATCGAATACCTAAAAATTAGTTAATAAAAATTTTAGGGGTTACCCTAGTATAAAACAGGAAACTTCCCACCTGAATCATAAACCTACTGCTCATAAGACAGTTAAAGTCACCCACGAGTGTCACACTTTCCGGTCAGACTTGGTTTTTGATCTATCCAAGCTACTCTAACTTTAAAAATACAGCGGGTAGTCTTCATTAGACGTTCTCTTAAGAAAGCAGTGACACATAAAGTTCTTTGAGTGAATTGAGTAGGTAAACATCTGTCTTGTCTTTTCTAGGTGACATATGAGTAAAAGAATTTCTGTTTTATATCATCCGGTCATTCAGGAAACGAACAATAGATTTACGGAATATAACGGTGTACCTTCCTTGTCCTAAATGTTCTTTCCATTTCCATACTCAGAGTAAGGGTCCTCAATACCGTCAAACCGTTTGTTAAAAGAACAGATCTCACTCATGGATGACTTAATAAAGATAGAAAGCCTAAACTTTCTACTGAGTTTATCACATACTAAAATGATGACCATTTAACGAAAAAAAGGATGTAAACAGAAAAAGGGATGGAGAGGAGACTGGTAATTTGTCTTCAATTGCATATAAATGACTAGTGACTTGGTTTCATGTCCGTCCCTTACACATGATTTAAAAAACATTCTATATCAAGGATGGAAGTTTTTTAAATGACAGATTGTTACTAATTACTAAAACAATAGAGTGGTCTGTTATTTGACAGACGAGAATTTTTTCTTTTTTTCTTTGAGTGAATCTCGTAGACGCCAGGTAAATTGTGTAAAAATTGGGAGGATGAATGGCTACATAATGACGATAGCGACCGACGTGACTTTCCCAGTCATGAACTTCACCGTTTTCCTAGTCATCTTCTGACGAACTTCTTCGTCAGTCTACGTTTACCTAGACTGGGAAACTTTCCTAGTGGTGGCTTACCTAGATTTTTTTTTTGTTGTGTTTATACTCTCCAATTTTTTAATAATGAGATTTAAAGGACAGTGGCTACTGTTGACGGAATTAATTTTCCGTAAAACTTGAGGACATCTCAGATTGAGTCCGTGAAATACTGATGAATACACCCAGTATTTTTACATATCTGTCAATATAGATCAATTCGTCAAAATTAATTGTAAGAAAGGATGAACAAGTAATAAGTAAGTTTCGTTCAGTTATTGAGGTTGTGAATAATGTGTTACAACGTATATGCGATGCAAATTTATTAAAAGAGATTGGACCACTAAGATTAAAACCCCCACCCTTTTCCTAGTGTCAAAAGAAACACCAAAACTATTTTCTCAAAAAGTGGATTATTTGACTAAAACATTCATTCTTGTATTATAGTTCACTAGGGTAAAAATTCTGGGAATAAGATACGATAATATTGATTCTTCTTTCTTTTTTTCTTGTGTATCCTTGCAATTCACTTTCGTAATCAGCAAGTCAGTATAGACTGAGAGAAGCTGGGGTACCTGAAGTCGGGTGGTCCGAGGAGACAGACACCCTAAGAGGTCCGTTCTTATGACCTCACCCAACGGTAAGGGAAGAGATGTTTCGAAGGAGTGGATCCCTAACTTGGACCCAGACGACGTAACGTCCGTCTAAGAAATGGTAGACTCGGTGGTCCCTTCGTTTCTTTGTTGTTTTTAAAGATTTAGGTAAAGAGAGAGACCCGAGTTACTATTGTCGGTTGTCAAACCTTGTCCAAACCCTTTGTATTGATTTGTCGTGTGGTCTAAACACTTTTAGGGTCTTTCTTATAATTTTTCGGACTGTGTCATTAATAAATTCTAGACATTATCCGACATTAACATCTCCCCTTTTTACAGGATTTGGGATATCATTACATCTAGTAAAATAAATAGATTAGGAACCGATTATTCTTTTTTTGTCACATAATTTTCGTATTTTCTTAGTAAACTACATAATTTTCGTAGTTTCATATTCGTGATTACAATAAAAAAATATTTCATATCGATTGTCAAATGATTCGTTTAAGTGTTCATAGACAGTGAAAAAGAGACTTTTACGGTCCATGTATGTTGTAGAATCACTTCGGAATCCAGTTAAAATTTTGACTTATTTTTCCTTCAGGTAAGGATTTTGTTGGATTGACACTAGAGAGTAAGTATTTATATTGTATTCGAATATTAATTCTTCTTAATTTCGATTCTTCCTGAAGTTATTTTATGATTGGTTAAAAGGGTTTTCCTAGTAGGAACTTTCCTAGTGGACACTATTTTCTTTATACGTCTTTAGTTTTAGTGTCATAAATGATAACACCGTGGTAATGAATTTCCTATTGAAGTTTTGTCTTCGTTTCAAACAAAGTAATTGAGATGGAGTTTCATCCATTCTGTTACTTACGACAGGTGGAAATCCTTTATAAATTTTATGATTATTCATAGTGGTAAAATTATTCCCTTCTTGTAGTTATGTGGAGTATTTTCTCCGTTTAAACTTAGTCTCGGTTGATATGAATGGAGGACTGGTGTTCCAGTCTAATGTACCTCCCCTTTTGTGTCCGAACTCCTGTTCTTAAAATGATTGTTTTACAGATGAAAAGTGTCCTCACGACCTACTCATAATGGTAGTTGTGAAGTCTCTGTTTTTATGGTCCGAAGTGACTTCAATTCTTTTTTTTTCACGAATTTCTTAACTTCCCAGATCTTTATTTAGGAATGTGTAAATAGTAGTAAACTAAAAACTGTTCTCACGATTCTGTTAAGTTACCCCCTTTCTTATCAGAAAAGTTGTTTACCACGATCCTGTTGACCTATAGGTGGACGTTCTCTTAATTCAACCTGGGGATAGAGTGTGGTACTCTAGTTTTCGTGTTCTCTTTTGTATTTATTTATTTAATCTGAGGTAGTTTTAATTCTGTTGTAACTTCTGTCCTTATATCAACATTTAGTATACAAACTGTTCCCTGAATATAAGTCTTATACATTTCTTACGGATTTTAGTTATTAATTTTCTGTTTGTTGGTTAAAATTTTTCCCGTTTACTAATCTTATTTATAAAGAGGTTTCTTCTATACTCCTAGGACCTTACACTTCAGTTCACCCGGAATCCTTCGTAGTGATGTTTGTTTCGATCACCTCCACTACCTTAAGGTCAATTCGATAAAGTTTAGGACTTTCTACTACGACACTTTCACGATGTGAGTTATACGGTCGTTTAAACCTTTTGAGTCGTCACCGGTGTCCTGACCTTTTCCAGACAAAAGTAAGGTTAGGGTTTCTTTCCGTTACGGTTTCTTATGAGTTTGATGTGTGTTAACGTGAGTAGAGTGTGTGATCATTTCATTACGAATTGTAAGAGGTTCGGTCCGAAGTCGTTATGCACTTGGTACTTGAAGGTCTACAAGTTCGACCGAAATCTTTTCGTCTCCTTGGTCTCTAGTTTAACGGTTGCAAGCTACCTAGTAAATTTTTCGTTCCTTCAAGGTCTTTTTGTAGATAAAGACGAAATAACTGGTACGGTTTCGGAAACTGATACACCTAGTGTTATTTGACCTTTTAAGACTTTCTCTACCCTTATGATCTGGTGAACTGGACGGAGAACTCTTTGGATATACGTCCAGTCCTTCGTTGTCAATCTTGACCTGTACCTTGTTGTCTGACCAAGGTTTCTCCTTTTCCTCATACAGTTCCGACATATGACAGTGGGACGAATAAATTGAAGATACGTCTCATGTAGTACTCTTTGCGATCCGACCTTCTTCGTGTTCGACCTTAGTTCTAACGGTCCTCTTTATAGTTATTGGAGTCTATACGTCTACTGTGGTGGGAATACCGTCTGTCACTTCTTCTTGATTTCTCGGAGAACTACTTTCACTTTCTCCTCTCACTTTTTCAACTGAATTTCAAGTTGTACGTCTTTTGATTCTAGTACCGTAGACCAGGATAGTGAAGTACCCTTTATCTACCCCTTTGACCTTTGTCACCGACTGAAATAAAAAGACCCGAGGTTTTAGTGACGTCTATCACTAACGTCGGTACTTTAATTTTCTACGAATGAGGAACCTTCTTTTCAATACTGGTTGGATCTGTCGTATAATTTTTCGTCTCTGTAGTGAAACGGTTGTTCTGATACCAAAAAGGTCACCAGTACATACCTACACTCTCAACCTGATATTTCTTTCGACTCGCGACTTCTTGACTACAAAAACTTGACACCACAACCTCTTCTGAGAACTCTCAGGGAACCTGACGTTCCTCTAGGTTGGTCAGGTAGGGTTTCCTCTAGTCCGGACCCACAAGTGACCTTCCTGACTACAACTTCGACTTTGAGGTTATAAAACCGGTGGACTACACTTCTCGACTGAGTAAACTTTTCTAGGACTACGACCCTTTCTAACTCACGTCCTCCTCTTCCCCCGCTGTCTCCTACTCTACCAACATACCGTAATAGCTGAGCTACCTGTACCCAAACCCACCTGAGGCCCTCAACCACTACCTGTCCCTCCGGACCGTGCACGTCAAGTGCCCCAACGTTTTTCAGCCTATGTTGACTCGTTGACGTGACTTAACTTATTGGTGTCTCTTTCTACAAGTTGTTATAATCAGTAATTCCTTTATGTTAAGTTTAGCTTTATTCTATGGTGAAGTGTGAGTGATTGCTACCGATATTAGTTTTCCTATCTCTCCGTGTTCACAACCGTTTTTATACCTCTTTCACGTTCGGTGTATGTGATGACCACCCTTATATATATATATATTTTACCATGTCTGTGAAACCTTTTGTCAAACCGTCGAGAAGTTTACTAAGTTGTCTCATGATACTAGACTATATGGGGGATCTCTTTTCATTTGTATATAAGTGTGTTTTTGAACATGTACTCACAAGTGTTGTCGTAATAAGTTCTGTCGGTTTTTCCACCTTTGATGGGTTGTCAGGTAGTTGGTTACTTATTCATTTTACACCATGTAGGTATTGTATCATAAGTAGTTATTTTGTTTCTTTATAACTTTGTATGATTTTATACTCATTAGGAAGTTTTACAATCCGTTTATTTACTAAGGTCTGTATTTTTTCGTATATAACATATTAGGGCATTCATACGGGTAGATATCTCTGTCTTTTATCTAGTCACCAACCCGCTTAACTCCAAATCCCCTTGTCCGTTACTGAATATTACCCATACGTCAACGAGATACCCCATTATTTTGAACAAGGTTTTGATCTAAAATCACTCTTAATATGTTGATACTTTTACATGAGTTTGGTAAATTAACATATGAAATTTACGAGTTAAATATATAGAAAATTGTGATATATATATATACACACACGCACACACATAATTATTTCTTCAAAGGAATCATCTCAAGATTAAAGATTCGAGTAAGACCGGTACGGAGACTCGTTTAATAAGGTAAATACAAAGAATCAAAGGGTAGAAATTTTGACCATTTTTTGTCTGGATAGTCAAAGTGTTCCAATCAAACCTTTATTTATTTTTCTTCAAATTGTGTCACCATAAATTGTATCGAATACTACTGTAGTCCATAAAATTAAATAACTTGAATACTAAGAAGTTATTCTGAAATCCGTCGATGTTTGATGGTGTCCGTCCCTAACCTCGATGATTGATGATAACAAAACCAGTAATATTTTCGTACCACAACCGTGAAAACCATTTATTAACGACCAACTGAATTCTGACGGGTTAGAGAAGAGAAAGAAACCCAGAGATAAGACTTCTTCTTTGTATGAGAATTAGTCCCCAAGGATTCTGTATTAGTTTACGAATCAAGGTCCTAAATCGACGGACCCCTCCTGTTTATGATTTCAGACTGGTATATTTTTGTAGTAAGAGAAAAGATGAAAACGATATTGTCCATCCGATAGTTTTGACTTCGGGTTTAAGGATATACCAGGAAAAACCATTTAAACATTACATTTATATTCTTATGAATGACGGTTGTTTTCCTAGTCTGACCTTTTTTAGGTTCAAACTTAGACGTTGACCTAAACAGTCACTTGAACAAAGATGTAATTTACCTAGAAGGATTTTTATTAAATTTTTTTTTTTTTTTTCCAAAATCTTTGGTTTTCAAAATTTTCCATTGTAGAATTTTATTTTATCGTACAAACTTTTTAGTTGACTACCACTATATTGTTTATAAAAACACCAGTATTTCAGGTAAATTGTGTAAAAAGAGAAAGGAATCGTAATTTATCATATACTGGGTATAACTCTTCTCTTACTATTCTTGTAAATGTATAATTATATCTTAATAAAAATGGAGAAAACTTGCAGACAGTGATAATTTAAGTCCTGTTTGAAAAAGTAATTGTCGATGTCAGTAGAGAAGTAAAAGTAGTCAGTGTGTTCTTCCGTTATAAAGTCCTGATGAAGAACGGATGTTTTATAATTAGGAAGTTTTATAATTAAGAAGTGTTATATAAAAGATGAATCTTCTTCTTTGACTGTTTCTTCTCAGTTTTTAATGATCTTTAAAAATTTTCTATTCGTCTTATGTAAGTAACCTACTGAAGATATTATAAAGAATCCTTTTACTATAGTGGTTCGGAGTTTTGGTGAGCTCCGGTCTTTTGACGTCAAGAAAGAATTGATGAAGGGAGACCAATAGGGGATCGATCTAAGGTTCAGAATACCTCAGATGAAGAGTAGATAAAGAGTTTAAGAAGGTAAGAAGAGGTAGGACTGACAGTGATAGTAAGTAAATATCGTAGTAGTAAAAACCATGTATAAGTCAAGTCAAGTCAGCGAGTCAGTATAGGCTGAGAAACACTGGGGTACTTAGTGTCGTGTGGTCCGGAGGGACAGGTAGTGGTTGAGGGCCTCAAGTGAGTTTGAGTACTGGTAGCTCAGTCACTACGGTAGGTCGGTAGAGTAGGAGACAGCAGGGGAAGAGGAGGACGGGAGTTAGGGAGGGTCGCAGTTTCAGAAAAGGTTACTCAGTCGAGAAGTGTACTCCACCGGTTTCATGACATCATTATTATAAGGTTGACGGAAGGATGGAGGTTATAAACAGGAGGTGTAGATAGGAAGAGTCCCGTCGGGTTTATTATCTAGATTTTATCCTTAGATTAGTACTAGAAGACCGATCTTCAGGAAGTTACTGTAGTAAGGAAAGACGTAAATCTAGTCATCTATTAATCCGAATTCTTCACCGTTTCGGTTAAAGATAAAGTGTGGTAAGATACAGAAACTTCCTATTGGATCATTAAACGTAAAACACGAATTTTCTTATAACGCGTCAAGTTCTGATGTGACATGTTGATTGTAATTTAGACAATTAAAATTTAGGAATCATAGATAGTTTAAACATTAGGACAGTAGTAGGGAGGACGATGACCAGTCTAGGTCCAATTTTGTTAAGAGTGTGTCTGATGGGGTTATCAGAGAGTGGTATAGAGCCATACAGGTCAGGATAAGAGGTTAGATATTAGGTGAAATTTTCTTAAAAACCACCGTGGGATGTCGAACACCCTAGAATCAAGAGACTGGTCCTTAACTTGGGTCCGATGTCGTTACTTTCGTGACTGGTTCAGGATTGGTGGCCTGACGGTCCCTTACGGAATAGGTCTAAAAGATTTTCCATTTGAGTTAGGACAGTGAAGAACGAATTTTTAAGAAGTTACCGATGAGTGAGATCATTCCGCTTAAAGGGTTGCGAAGTTCCACTTAGGTTTAAAGAATGAGAAACCAGGAAAGATTGGATTTTCACCAGTAAAAATAGATCCGTGTATAGTATTAGTGGATGTCTTAAACAAAAATTTTTGTATACATGGACCCGGGTTGGGTCTTTGAGATCAAGTTGTTCAAACCTTACCCCGTGTCTATAGAGATAGAACTATTTTTCATGGTCTCCATTACGTCCATTGGATGTCCTCTGTCGGAGTAGAGGATGGTTAAGTAGGGAGTGGTAGTGTTTTGTAGGAGCCTTTTGAAGAGTACTAGGGCACGTTGTACAAAAGAGGGTAATGTATGAATACGATTACGACAAAGGAGACGGTCTTTACATAGTGGAAGAGGAAACGAATTGGAGAAGAGTGAAGTCACCAGTGAACATTTTGAAGGGATACTGTAGGAGAAACTCGGAGGAGGTTCAACAGGATGGACTTATCGGATAAATGAAATAGTGTCGGAAAATTGTGTCACAATGTGTTGATCTGACGTACGTCGACCTTCTGCCCCAATTTCCAGAAAACAGAGACATCGAGAGTAAGCCTTTTCGTCGTGAGAACGTAATCGGCTATAAGAGTTTTTTTTTTTTTGTCATTTATTTGCAGAAGTTGTAATACTTTATTAATGAAAGTCGAAACCTACTCTAATGAATTTTTATTTATGATGGAAGTCTTCAATGATAGATGTCTTGGTGTTGAAACTTTTGTATTGTTTATCTAGATATTGTTTATCTAGTCAATTTTAGTGTAAAACATGATCAAATTTGACAATCTTAGGTGAGAACGAAAGAGTTAACAGAGTCTACTCCGTTCCGGGGTATAAATATAATCCATACTACAGTTGTTTTGAAAATAGACTTAGTAAAAAAAAGGAAGACTTCAACCAATACCTTAATTTCCTTGATAATCTGAGTGACCTCTGAGGACCACATACCCGAGTCTGAGATCCAACGAGACCGGAAGTCACACGAGTAATTCTAACCGACAAAGTGACGACGACCATGACTCCGACGTTATTAGACATCGTGGTAAATGTTCTTACGACACACCTGATGACGTGGTTAAATTAACTAATGATACCAAAAGGTTGAGAAAGTAAAGGTGTTCAAAGTAAACGTAGACAGTTGTGTTTCGTCTTTATGTTTTGTCTTAAATCATCTTTCTGTAAAAATCTGTTTTTGATCTGCTTTAATGATCTTTCTATACACTATTTTATTGATATACGAATCTGAACTAGTTCCTATTTAAACGAAGGTAATTTCTTACGTCGTTCTGAATTCTCTTTTCCTAAAGTCATTAGGTAGGGTCATTCGAGAGGAGGACTTTAGTGTCATATATACCTAAACGAAAACATGTAGAAAACTTTCTAGGTTCTTAAAAATTATAGACGATTAGTCGTCAGGAAATCTTATATTGATCTTTGTCACAGTCTCATAACCCTTTTTCTACCGTTTCGCCATCACGTTCTGTTCTAAAACACTACTACGAAATCCTCTCCCTCGCCTTTCTCTCCTTCTCAAGTATTCTGAAACCTCGGTAAGTATAAGGATAACCCTTCTTCTCTTCACTTTTGTTTCCACGTTACTCGATCACAGGATAGGGGACCATAATAAATAATTACCCGATCTTGGAATTCCTCATCAGAGATTTAGATTTTATATGGTTTGTCCAATTTACTTCCTGTTTCGAAAAAAATTAAAGTTATAGGTAACTGAAAGATATGGACCCTGTTGTTTTATTTAACATTATATATGTTTTTCTTTTTACACCCCTTGATCTTCCTTTTTTACGAATAAATATGGTTATAGATGTTATTTTTGTGTAAATATATATAAAGTTTCTTTAACTCTGTTGTCTTAGTTTTTAACAAAGATCACTTTTTTTGTTATTTGCCTTGAAATGACTTTTCATGGTAAAAGTATTTTATATATATATAAAATTAATGTAACCACAGGAGATAAATAATCGTACAATATATATAAAAAAAAGATCATTTATATTTTTAATGGATAACTATAAGACATTTAGTTCCGAGACAAGGGATTAGAATAAGGGGATTATAAAGGGTATTTCAAAAATTCAACGAGTTAAATCTTAGACATTAAATAGTTTCCTTTTCAGTCCTAGTATTGGACCTTTTTCTTGTGATATAACCTATTCCTCTGTCTACATGTAGATCGAGGTAGTGGAAGATTAATAGTCCAATAGAATCAGTTTCATGGGAGAGGTTCGAAGGTAAAAAATTAGGTATCTCCATCATTCTTGATAGAAGTATCTTCTGGTAATACACTTCATTTTCTATATAAATTTTCTTGAGACATTTTACATTTCCGGACACATTTGTTTCCTGTTACACACACTTTCATGGATCGTGTGATGCAAAGAGTGATGATATTGTTAATTTTAAAGGATAAGGAAAAGATGATTAAATGAGATAAAAATTTTTCAATTTCTGAACTTCGGAAAACTCCTATCTCTGGTTTAAAAACAATAATTGAAACATAGAGATTGTAGATCGTGTTACTACGTATGACATTCACGAATTATTTACAAGTGACTTTTTGTGTTCATAATACGAATATATAAATTTGTCACCCGTAGTCGCACACACACACATATGTGTAAAGTAAAACACACACATATATATATATATCACATATATATGTGTGTTCTAAATTTGATTGTTAGTTTTTATGGTGTGTAAATATTGTGTTTCGTATGCGGAACATATAAGGATCACGATATCTCGTCATCAAATATTTGAATGAAAATGAAATTAGATGTCTTTCTTTATCTCAAATGTGAAACTGGGTCATTTATATATACATGTATACAGAAAGACGCACACACATATATATGTATTTTGTATGTATATCTACGTATATAGTATGTATATTGATATGTAAATGTGTGTATGTGTCCCCACTTTGTTCAAAGTACTTCATTATGAGTAGGAATACACATTACATACGACAATAAAGATAAGAGAAAATAAAGTAATTTTTTAAAAAGTACTGGTAATTTAGTTAAAATTACGATGACGGAACGTCAGATTTTAAATTTTGTAATGAGTGGTGTATCTACTTCGTCAGTCCACTTTATGAACGGATAGTTTCTCAAGATAAATCTTGTCAAACAAGGAATATCAATAAGGACTCTGTTAGTTGTCTTAGTACTTGTGTTGGACCGAAAAGACACAGACTAAGAGGGTACGTGGACGGTGAATTCGGACACAAAAAGGAATGAGAGATCCATTTGAATCTCCTATATCTTTTTTTATTGGTGTGTTGATTGTGTTCGAGAAACGTTTGACACGTTCCTCTCATGTTGTTTGTAAAGTTGACGGTCTTTATGAACCTATTTATCATATATAACACGTTCATTCAATGTATCTCATTTCCAGTTTCCAACAAAAGATTTTTTATGTTCTACTCTTTATTTTTATTTTTAAGTCGTTCAGTGTTTTGAAGAGAAATCAATAAGGAAAAAGTTTTTTTCGATATCGATTCGAAATGTCTCGTTATTTTCGTGGTCCGATTAAATGTCGGTTTAAAGAAAAAATATCCGGGTACCCTTATACGACGGGAGACACCCTTTCTGTGTGCCATGGACTCAGTTCACATTCTTAAACCATACAAATAAGAATTCTAAACCTCTAGTCTGTGTTTCTAGATTAAGGAAGGTGTCTATAGACTGTGTGAACCATCATGTCGAACGACTGTGATAGAAGGTACGAGTTTTTGTACCGAAATAAAAGAGAGACTATTAAATATCATAGACCTCAGTAAAGATAAAAAGGTTAAATACGAGAAAGGAAACTTTCTTTAGCGAAAAGTTTTTTCAGTTTCTTTTCTTTTAATTTTCTGTTCGGTCTCTGACCCTTTTTAATAAACATTTAGTTTATAGACTATTTCCCTGAATAGAGGTCTTATATGTATATATATGTAAAAATTTTGAACACATTAAATTATTCTGTTAGGTTTTGTCCGTTTTCTGAAATTTGTATGTAAAGTAGGTTCTCCTATATGTTTACCGAGTATTCGTATGCTTTTCTACTAGTTGTAGAGATCAGTACTCTCTTGACGTTTAATTTTTGATACTTCATGGTAAAATGTAGATGTTCTTACAGATATTAGTTTTTCTGTTATTTTCAAAACCATTTTTACACCTCTTTGACCTTGAGTATATAACGATCCCGTTCATAATTTTACCATGTCGGTAAAACCTTTTCGAACCGTTAAATTTCAATTTTTTTTAAAATTCATTGAAATGTTATATTGGTTGATAAAATATAGGTTCTCTTTACTTTTATGTACAGATGTGTTTCTTGACATCCGTTTGTCTTTTAAGTATTGTAGTAATAAGTATTGTCAGTTGTCCTTCTTTCTTAGGTTTACGAGTAATTGACCACGTATTTGTTGTATGGAATATTTTACCTGATATTAAGACAATGTACGATGTTGTACCTACCCGAAGTTTTGTAATGTGATTCACTTTCTTTGGTGTACTCTTTCTGGTGAATAAAGGAGATATACTCTACGAGTCTTTTCCGTTTGGATATCTGTGTCTTTCATCTAATGATCAATGGGTCCCCATTCCCACCCCTAACTATTATTTACCCGTGTTCCCAGAAAACCCTCATTCCCTTTATAAGATTTTGACCTAACACTACAAACTCGTTGAGATTTAAATGACTTTTAGTACCTAACATGGGAATTTTACCCGATTAAAATGTCAGATATTTATTGTCATTTTTATAAAATTTTTGAATTTATTTTGATAAAATTTCTGACAGGTAAATAGACCATAGTAAGGATGATCATATTTTAAGAAAACCCAAATGATGTGCAATTGACTCATGGATGCGACTCTGTTCTTGACACGATTTACGAACCTATTTGTACATACAAAGATTTGGTTTTTCGAGGTAGACTCCATCTGTGTATTTGTCTACACGTCCCCTTTTACAATGTTAATGACATTGCCTTCATGTTACAGGTTATTTCCGTCCTAAGTCTTCTACGGTGTTTCTTTCTTCTCCAATTCGATACCGAACGTTCTACCCACTCGTCCATAAGTAGATGGTCTGTTCTCTCCCCTTCCGTCGTATAGTTCCCCTTCCTGAAGGAATATATATTATTAATTGACTGGTTCAAAGTCTTCTAGACTTAAGATCCGATACCGAGAAGACGTCCCATGTACGATGACGATGACGATTCAGTGAAGTCAGCACAGGTTGAGACACGCTGGGGTCTCTGCCGTCGGGTGGTCCGAGGGGGTAGGGACCCTAAGAGGTCCGTTCTTGTGACCTCACCCAACGGTAAAGGAAGACGTCACGTACTTTCACTTTCCACTTTCACTTCAACGAGTCAGTACAGGTTGAGAATCGCTGGGGTACCTGACGTCGGATGGACGTCGAGGAGGCAGGTATCCTAAAAGGTCCGTTCTCATGACCTCATCCTACGGTAACGGAAGAGGTGACTTCCGATGTATTGGTATTCGTTCGAGGATGTGGAAGAGACCGAAGTCAAACAAGTTTAAGTTTACCTTTCCTTACCCGATACGTCAGAGATGTGTGTAGGTTAGTAGGATGGTAGTAAGATATTTTATAGTAAGGGGTAAATCCCTTCAGTTCTTTGTCATTTCGTTTCCTAGATATAAGAACTGGATGGTGTTGTCAGTATAAATAGATATATTTCTTATCAAAGGATTAGAGTTTTTTTATTTCCAAAGGTTTACTCGTTTTGACTAAAATTCCAATCTTAGGGGTTTTCCATTCTGTGGTCCAATAATAAATATTTTTATTCGTTATGAATGACTCGTGAATAAATCGTTTGGGATACGAGTTTACAGAGTGACCAAAACGGGGTAAATTTGAAATTTTCGTCGACTTTCTCCGTCCGCATAACAATTAAGAAGTTAAAATAAAATAAAAAAAATTAAACCGGTACGACGCGTCGAACGTCCTAGAATTTACAGTCAAGGGGTTAGTCCTTATCTTAGACACAGGAGTCGTAACTTTTCCCGTTTTAGGATTGGAGACCACCAATAACAACAAATCAGTGATTCAGTGCGGGTTGAGAAAACACTGGGGTATCTGGCATCGAGTGGTCAGAGGAGACGGGTATCCTAAAAGGTCCTTTCTTATGACCTCACCCAACGGCAAAGGAAGAGGTCCCCTAGAGGGACTAAGTCCCTGACTTGAGTACAGAGGACATAACCGTCCACTTAAGAAATGGCCACTCGGTGGTCCCTTAAGGGTCAAGAGGTTCTACTTCTTAGATTGTGACTCTACTAAGTCCGTCATTCGTCGTTTCGTTCGCAAATTTGGGTTTGGTAGATTAATGTTTCTGACGTGTGAGTTGTTCTAAGGTCACTATTAGTAGTCTACATGATCTGAGTGTTTTCAAAATTGAATACTGTCCATTGTTCTTCGGATAAGTATATTTGACTGTTTTTTACTTATTATTTGACCCGTCTTCTTCGTCGTCATCTTTACCTCTTTTATGATACGTGCTTTTCCTATGCACTCACGGGTGGACTCACATAAAAAGTGAGGGTGTTTCTGAATGACTTGACTAAAGGACGACACTTAGAACGTCCACGACGACTTCTCCAGGGTCGACTCGGAAGGGACTGAGGTGTGAGAGAAGGTTGAGACGACAAAGAACAACATCCGCTGAGTCGAGAAGAGATCGAAACCGGTCGAGAAGAAGTATTCACCTCTAGACACTAAGAACTGATCAATCAAGTCGAAAGTCCCTACTTTAGATGTTGTACTCCACTTACTCTGTTTTTTCCCTAATTTTTTTCTACAGTAATTTTGTAAGGTATTACGTTATAAATAAAATCAAATGATAAAACCATAAAAACTACATATGAAAGATATCTTTTCCCGTTAGTCCCTGACTGTCTCCTCTCACCTTATGTATCCATGGTATGAAAGTTGATTTAAAATCTTGTTTTTTTTTACGTCTCAGGATGAAGGGGACATTAAAGATCTACTTTGTACGGGGTAGATGAAGTACAAGGGTTTGAAATACAACTGATCTAACGGTGGATCGTTATCGTTGTTTGTTGTTGCTCGTCTCTCCCAAAGATAGAATTCGGTCGTTTTCTTTGATTCCATTTCGATGTCCGTCGTCATTCGGTAGTCCGGAATGGTCGACCCGGAGGAGTCGTGTGAAGAAAGACTGAAGGACGTCAACGAGGAGGTCGACCCGAAAGACGAGTAGGTCGGGTAGTTCCTCAAGGACATGAACGACAAAGACCCGGACATCAAAAACGTCTAATCATAAGAGGGAAACGTGAAGTAGAACTTCTAGGACTTTATGTCCTTATAATTGTAATAAATCACCTCCATCCTCTTCCAATTATTAAAAATTTTCAGATAGTATTCCCTTCCATTTCAGAGTAGCATAATGCATATGACACAACCACCTAACCTCCTGAGTATCGAAATTTATGTTAGAAATGAACTCCTGTAGAAAGGATCTAAGGTCTAAATCTGTAAGTTAAACGAATGAGTCTAGGTAGGAACCTACAGTCTACCTGAAGGGATTGTATTGTTCTTGTTTTGAGGACCGTAAAGGAGGGGGACGGTGAGGTGTTGTAGACGAAATAGGAGGTAGACGGGGGAGAGTCAAAGAGACCGGTTTTTTATGTGGTAGAGGAGGCTGAGAAGAGAAAGAGAGTGTAGAGTAGAGGTTAGACAGTCGTTTAGAACGATAAGGAAGGGAGTTTTACATAAAATTTTTGGTCGGTACAAAAAGAAGTTGGAGTCAGGTTCAGTAAAAAGGGAGAGAGGACCTAACGACGGAAGATTGACCAAAGGGAAGTAAGTGGGTACGATGGAAAGTCAAATAAATGTCGTATCGTCAGTGACAATTTTTCGATGCAATCTACTACCGTGAGGAGAGAGTTTTGAGACGTGACTGAGGGGTAGAGGGAATGGTATTTTTAGGCAGAAATGTTACCGGGGTCCACCAGGGTAGAGGGTCGAAGTAAAGGTGACGAGAGAGGAAACGAGTGAGAATTAAAGTCGGTGTCACCGGAAAGACTACGAAGAGTTTGTACAGTCTATGCGAAGGAAGAGTCTAGAAAGTGACTAATAGAGGAGAAGGATCTTTCGAGAAGGGGTTTAATAGGTGTACGAAATTAGGGAGTAAAGGAACTTCAGAGACGAGTTGACAATTGAGGAGTCACTCCGGAGGGAGTGGTAATGGGTAGTGGTAGAGGGAGGTGGCTAAGAGGAAGTATATATCGTATATTAAAATAAATAAAAGAGATTGTCGAAATAACCCTATTAAACGTGTGATATGTCCGAAGGGAACATCGAGTCAGCCATTTCTTAGACGGACGTCACGTCCTCTGGGCCCAAACTAGGGACCCAACCCTTCTAGGGGACCTCTTCCTTTACCGTTGGGAGAGGTCCTAAGAACGACCTCTTAGGGTACCTGTCTGCTCGGACCATCCGATATCACGTACTCCAACGTTCTCAGCCTGTGTTGAGTCGTTGATTTCTCTCTCTCTCGTGTGATGTGTTAAGTGGGTAAATTTCACATGTTCAGTTACCAAAGATCATATAAATCTCAACACGTTGGTACTGCTTTTGTCAAAATCTTGTCAAAACAGTGATATTTTTCTTTGGGGTGTGGGTAATCACTCAATGAGAGATAAAGGGAGGGTTAGTGGGACTGGGTTCCATTGATAGTTAGATGAAAAGGAGAGATATCGAAACAGGTCAGATCTATAAAAATGTACTTACCTTAGTGTAGACCAAAGAACACTGACCGAAGAAAACACTGAATCTTACAAAAACTCAATGTAGACTCAACTGTGTTTTATTATATTAATTTATCGAAATCTTCTATATTAAATTTAATATATTAAGTATATTAAAGTATAGTATTTTTAACGGGTGACATTCAAATGTTAAGTCATTCCAAACCATTTATATATGTTAACACGTTTTTGGTGGTGTTAGGTCAAAATATTGTGAAGTAGTGGATTTTTCAAAGAAGTACGGTAAGACCTTAGTTAAGAGTAAGGGGAAAGTTCGTGGTCCGTTGGTTACTAGACGAAACACAATGATATAAAAATGGAATCTGTAAGATGTATTTATCTTATTATATTATACATCAGATGACTTTATACATCAGATGGTATAAGAAGATGGATCATATTATAAAACTCTAAGTAGGTACAACACTTACATATTCATCAGACAAGGAAAAATAACGATTCATCATAAGGTGACATACCTATATGGACTACATGTAGATCGGACTAGGGTCAAAAACCGATAATACTCATTATCTTATATAAAGGAAGATAATCTTGTATTTGCGGTACTCAGGTCCCTATCAACGTTTAAAGTAAGTGATGATATAAGGATCAAGGATCATATTTTCTTCATGAGGTATTGATACATAACTTACTACTATAGTAGTATTTCTACAGTTAAGAGTGGATTAATTAGACATATGAGGTTTCTTTTAGGATTGTTCTAAAAGGTTCCTCGGACTGTTCGACTAAGACTTTGTATAAACCTTCTTGTTTCCTTTTTTTCGATTTTGTCGTAATATTTTACATTTTCCTGAATGGCATATGTTATAATACTTAATGACCTTTCGATTTTATCAATTTTGTCAAAACAGACTACGTTCCTATTTCCTTCTTTTTTCGTCTTAAGTCTGTGTCTAAATTCAATCTTAAATCTATATGTGTCTTTTTTACTACTCTTCTGTACTGTAATTTCGTTTTACCTCCTTTTCTCTTGACTAATCATTTACTACGACCTACATGGGTATACCGTTTTTCTTTTTTTAATATTGTAGAGATTTGTATGGTTTGTCTTTTTATTTAAAGTTCATATAACGTTTGGATTCTACTTTTTGTTTTGAAATTTTATACGTCTTCTTTTTATTTCTAGAGTCACATCCTTTCTTAAAGAATTTTTTTCTATTTGGTAAAATTTTACTGTATGAATAAAAAAGTAGTTACACGGTCTGAAATACAAATTACTATTTCCTATGTCTCTAAAAATTTTTATGTTACCCTTTAGAAACATGGAAGACGAAAAGACACCTGGATTTCGAGTCATTTTTTATTTCAGATAAATTTTTTTTTATGTTCCCTCTAAACCCTCTGTTTACTTTCGTTGGAACGGTAAGAGTAATGAATAGTCCTTTGTGTCGTGGGTCCTACCGGATTAAATGTTTAGGAGACTGTTGACCCCAAGGAGTAGACTTGGTCTCTTTTAGTAAACTCACTGGTAAAAGGATTAAGAGTCTTCTTACCATTTAATTATGAAGGTGACGTCTATATGTCCTCTCTCCAATTAAGTAATGTATATTTCTTAAGGTGTTCCTTAATCCTGAACTACGAGAGGTCCTTGGTGTCCACTCTTACTTCTTACCTGACTATTGAGATTCCGTACACAGACACCCTCCACCCGTCTCTAGAACTTGTCCCACTTCATTTTGACACTTGTGTTTAAAGATTTTCATTGTCATTAAAATTTATTGTATGATAGGTTTCTTGTGTTACTAGTAAGTAGTCTTATTGTTAGATTCTTGTTGTCTCCTTTGTGAATAGTTTTTTTCCAGAGACTTAATACCAATTTATTCAGCGACTTGTTACGAAAATTGTTACGAAAAATAGGATATAAAAGAGTTAGTTGGTTAATTAAATTTTCACGTTGATGATAGTACGACGAAAGGAAATTTTTTTTAGGGGAATTATATCGGTTGTGTTACCTGTTAGTACTTTCTGAGAAGAACCCGATTGTAATGTACTCAGATCCACTAACGTCTAAGTGTTACCATTCGAGGTGATCATAAATAGTATTTAAATGGTCGTACAGATTTAAAAGAAGTACGGATTTAAAAATTGACACGAATGTGACAATTGTCTAGGTATGAGTTTTACCTGTATGTAACCGAGAATTGTTTGTGTACCATCAAATTGACAGGGAGGGGACTAAGTATTAAAAACAAACGGAAACGAAAAAGGATAAAGTTTACAGGTTGACAGAAATTTTTTTCTTGTTTCGTTGTTAAGTGACGTTTCTTCTAAAGTTTTTAAATACAACCAAAGGATGACATATCATGTCCTTTGAGATGAGTTACGAGACACCACTGGATTTACCCTTCTTTTAGGTTTTTTCTCCTCTACATACATACCCCCGACACACGAATCTGTGAGTCAGCACAGACTGAGAATGTGATGCCTGTCATCGGATGGTCCGAGGAGACAGGTGCCCCTAAGAGCTTCGTTCTTATGACACCCCCCAATGGTACGGGAGGAGGTCCCCTAGAAGGGTTGGGTCCTTAGTTTGGGTCCAGAGGGTGTAACGTCCACCTAAGAAATAGTAGACTCGGCGGTCCCTTCGGGTTGCATACACAGGTAAATCGACTAAGTGAGACAACATGTCGTCTTTTATTGTGTTGTAACATTTCCTTGATGTGAGGTTGTGTTTAATTAAAATTTTTATACTACCAAGGGAGAATAGATATTGTTTCATTTTGTCCACTGTCCTATGGAATCTTGGAAGTAAAGACCAGGAGTACAAGTGGACACGGGGTAGGAGTTGTCTGGAAGAAAAAAGAGGTTATCTGTTACATGAAGTTTACGGGACACGAAAAGGGTATGGTAGACGAGACAGAACTTACGGGAAGGTGTGGTAAGGATAGACCTTCGAGTGAAAAGTAAGAAGTTCTGGGTCGGTTTAAATAATACTGGGTGGAACTCAAAGGAAATGGACATGAGAATGCCGTCAATCATGGATTGGAGATAATAGTATGAATGATGTCACATAATATACACACACAATCAACGAGTAAACACGGACTGAGAGACACTGGGGTACCTGATATCGGGTACTTCGAGGAGACAGGTTTCTTAAGAGGTCCGTTCTTATGACCTTATCCATCGGTAAGGGAAGAGGTCCCTTAGAAGGACTGAATCCCTGGTTTGAACTAGAGGACGTAGCGTCCGTCTAATAACTGGTAGACTCAGTGGTCTCTTTGTGTCACATTTTTTGTTACATGATGACAATGGAAATTTATTATTTGAGGACTATCTGTCGGTTACGAAGTAGAAAGAATCTCCAAGGTGTTAGATTATGTTACAGAACGTGTAAGGTCCGTTAATTAGTCCGTTACTAAACATTGATAGTGTTCCTAAGATGATAGACCCTCTTTGATGACCCCTTACTCGGACTTCGACTGTCTTTGTTGAAGTACAAGAAAGTTGTATGATATCTTTCGAAGTGAGATATAAATTTGATATCGTTTTATAATTTTGATCGGAGATTGACTGGACGTCGTTTACGTAAAACAATTTAATTTTGTCCTAGATTTAAAGATATAACTAAGTTCTAAACATATCTTACATCTGGTTCTTACTAAACTGTAAAATTTAAAGGTAATATACCTATATTAGAAATGACGAAATCGTACAGTGACACCGTATATAGAAAGAACACAAAAAAAAAATTGTCATATAATATATGATTATGAGAAATCCTTCTGTATTATTGTCGAAGTGAAATTGGGTCATGGAACTTTTTGATGTCACCGAACTTTTTAAGAACATTAATGTTTTATAAAACTTTCGTACGGTAGACGTCTAGACTTCACTAAAAATATAAACCCTTATATTAGGTAACAGTTATGATACAATATTTTAATAATATACCAAATATGTATTGTTATACGACTGGGTTTTCCGTAAAAATTTCTTTACGAATTCTCCTTATTCCTTTTTATACAATGAATAAGGGTAAAAGTTTTTTTTAGAATCTGAAGCGTAGAGATTATTATTATAGATCAGAAATATTTATATACATTAAAACTACAGAGATGAAAGTAAGATTTAGGTTAATTCTTTTTACTTTAAACGGAATTTTCCCAGTACGTTATATTCTTTTACTGATTCTACTTTACGATTAAAAATTTTCAACTTATGTTTCCGTATATGTCATACTGACGTTTATTTATATTTCGGTACGTATATATGAGTCTTTTATATCGTTTTACAATTGGTACTGAGAGGGACTTTTCACATTAACATCTCAAAGAAAAATATGGAAAGAAATCAAATGTTCTAATTGTACCTGAGTATAATAAAAATATTAGTCTTTTACAGTTCAGACGTCAAAAATTCATAGTGTATAGTATACCAAAGTATGGTTATATTTTTATAAGACTGCGTTCACTTAAAAATTACATTCTTAATGGTTATCATCCTAGTTACGACCAAAGGAAATTATTTTACTTGGTCTAGAGTTTTGAACATAAAAAAATCACTCAGTGTGAAATTTGTATAGGGATCTTCTATCCAAATACATTCTCCTTTCCCTTATTTGTTTAGTTATATTGTAAAGGAGTGAGAACGGGAAAGAGAAAGTTTCTCGTTTGTATAAGGGAGTTTAAAGGGTTGGAGTGAAAATACGATGTCATTTTTAGGTGTATCATTGTGTTTTCATACCCGGAACTCCCTTTCCAATAACTTTTTTATGGAGTGTAACCACTGTATAAAATTCGACCTATCTTCAGGTATAAGTTTAATTACGGAGAGGTACAGATAAAATTTATACTTTTTTCTAGAAGAGATTTTTTTAAGGTTGTGATTAGGTGTGTGTGTTTCCAGAAGAAAAAGTCATTCGTTTGAATTTTAATAATTTGACGTATCTTCGTTTTACTTGTCTAACGTTTGTATTTGTGATCCTTCTTTTTCTTATTTTAAAGTGATATTTTAATGAACCATTCCGACGGTGGTGACATTACATTAAAAGTGTTGTTAAAGTTATAGGTATAGATGAACCGATAAAATAAAACCGTGTCTTACCAAATAGGACTCTGATTCACTTCAGTTGTCTATATGTAGAGAGAAGGACGGGTGGGAACTGATCCTGTCACCGTCCAAGAGAGTCGTTTGTGGTAGAAGGTGATTTGATCTTATTAAAAGAGAATTAGACTTCCATCGGGAAACCTCTTTAGGAGAGGACTTAATTCCATGTTGTAGTCAATGATAGTTTACGGTTGAGTAGTTTCTTCACTGATTTCTTCGAACATCTACAGAAGGATCAATACGAGATAAAAGGTACTAGTACGAGATGAACGAGTGGACACGGTAGTTGTCGTTTTCTTTTCTCCCATCGTCGTTAATCCTTTACCGTTCCTATTTCACTTGTTCTGATGACAGTACGTGCCGGTGTCAAACGAAATCTTTTTATGGTTTCGTTCGGTGTAGGTTCCAAGAAATAGGTCCTCACTTTCCTAGGAACTAGACGTTAGAACCGAAATAAATTTTGATTTAAAGTTCCTTTTATAGGATAAAAGATCTTTAGTGTGTTCTGTTTCTTTTACTATTTGAACAGGGGTGGGGAGGTATAGGAGACTTCACGATGTCTCCCATCACCTTTATTTTAAATTTGTTTATATATTTTCGAGAGTCGATATAAGTTCTTATTAAGTAAAATCGTTGGGTTTAGCCGATATGTTGGTTTCTTCATTGAGATAGTTTGTACTTATGTAAATCTAGATAAAGTATATTTATGTCTCATTTTTTATGTGTTTTTCCTATGATTAAATATTTGTTTTGTGAATGAATTTTTTTTTGGTTTCGTATGTATGTCATATAGGTATGAACTTTTCAATGATGTCTCTTATTTCCTTAAAATTCATAAAACCATTAGAATGTCTTTTACGATAAATTAACTAATTTTTTGAGATGTCTGAGTAGGTCTTGATTTTTATTAGTCCATGTAAGTAATACAACCGGATTAAGAGTTTTATCTTTAATGTCCTTATAGGAATTGTATATTTTCATAGTTGATATTTCGTTCTATAAAAAATTCGGTTTCTGGTCTTTCCCTTGGATAATTTGATCCCATCTACAATCTTTTGGAGTGATTATTGGACGAAAATAAAGAGTTAGTATACGAAGAGTCGTACAAGATTCTCGTGATAGCGGTCCTTTTCTTACAACTCGAGTACATAGATTAAAATAAAAGTGGGTTTTATTTAGTAGAAAGAAGTAGATCCCCCTTTTTTTACCCGTTAATGATATTCGATGATTTAGAAACAACTACTTCAAATTTATTGACTCGAAGAGAGAGTACTTCCATCATACTTGTTATACCTTTTCAGACTGAGAAGTGCTATGGTTGACACGAGGGTTAGGAAAGACGGATGCCAAAAACCCACAGAGAACAGGGTAAAAATTAAAGTACGTGTTTTACCTTCGAATAAGTAAAGATGACAGTTATCGAAGGAATTTAAATGGAGGTAGATTCTTATATAATGGTAGATGTGATATTCTATACTAGGTTCCATGTTAAAAATTCGAATCCCTCGAGTGTTATATCCGACATTCTATAACTTTAGATATATGTATGTGTAATTTACTCATATTATTCTATTGTATGACCATACGGTATATTCACATGTGTGTAAGGAGACCTTCAAGGTTACGTTCTTTCTGTTCGTTTGACTTCCCTGTCTCTTCCCTTTTAAATCTCTTCACTACTCAGAGTCAACCTAAAATTCTGTACCCACCTTAAGTGTATTTATCCTTCTATCCCTTGTAAGATCTAACGTCATTGTTTTCAATATTCTCATCCTTATTGTTTCTCGTTCACATACGGTGTGTCAAGTCTTCGTTCGTTAGTTTTTTATTCATCATGTTCTCCTACCGGATATTATAAAAAAAAGATGAAGGTTATATGGGTACTCCTACTGTAAGAGGGTGGTGATTGTCACCGTCACCCGTCGTCATTTCTAAAAGTGTATACTCTCAGTATTAATGATTTTGACCAAACCCATCTTTCGTTCCTCCTCCTACCTCATTCGTGAATCTGGACTGAATTTTTAAAGTCTACAATCTATTGTCCCCGCCGTCATCAATCTTTCTTTTTGTCTGTCCTTTTAAGTTTTGAACTTCAGTTAAAAAAAGTCGTTCCACTCTGAGTAAAATCTATATGACCTAAACTTTACTATTTGGAGTTTTACGGAGTAACCTCTACACTCTGAAGGTGAGATCTCTCAACTCCCGAACTGTCTATAAACCCTTAGTAGTCATATACCATACACCTACTGTTTGCCATCCCTTTTCCCTCCTTTCTCCCCCAGTCTAACACAGGTAGTCAGGACCCGTTTCGTTGTCTTCGTTTTCCGGTTTCTTCCTCCCGATGCTTATAAGTCCTCTTACGTTGGGTTCTTTAGTCATTGGTTACGTCCTTCCTGGGTACCTAAACCGGAATTCTAGAACCAGGACCCCTCTATTTAATTCGTGTTTCCATACCCACTTGTCCTTTAATTCGTTCTAATGACTTTTCGATCCTTCCCCCCTTTCCTAGTGTGTTTCGTTGTTTTTATCTCTTTTTATCCGACCGTCAATTTCACTGTCGTTGTTCCCCTTTTTTTTTAACTAATCAGGATATACGTCTATCCCGAAGGGTCCACCACGATCACCATTTACGTCCTCTGTGGACGGTTATATCCTCTGTGTTCTCTGTATTTAATCTGGGGACCCAGTCCTTCTCGGGGACCTCCTCCCTTACCGTTTGTAGGTCATGAGAACGGATCTTAGGGTGCCTGTCTCCTCGGAACGTCCGATGTTAAGTGTCCCAGCGTTTCTCAACTTGTGTGACTTCGTTGAATCACGTACGCGCATGTACGTGTGTTTGTGTGTGTGTATGTACGTCAGACTATACTTTTATTTTCAGTCTCTTCCCGTACTACTACTTGCCTCTCATTGTTTCTCTACCGTCATTCTATACCTTATTATAATGGTTAATCTTGTAGATGACTTGAGATTGGGACACGGATAATGAGACTCCGTGAAATGGTTGTTATATTGTCGTTTGAGACGATAGAGTACAATGTCTTCACTTTTGATTACACGTCTCACCAATGTAAAGAAGGAATCCTAGAGTTAGAAGTCTTCTCGGTCTTAATCCTTGACTTAAGTTCCAAGAGACTATGGTTCAGCAAGGATATTCGAAGATACGTTTTAACTTCTTTCATATGTACTCCCACTTAAGGATTTATAAACAACTGATGGAACTTCCTGTCAAAAAACAAAAAAAAAAATCTAAGACACAATAATGACAGGTTTATGTACTTCAAGACTACTTTATTTTAGTATGCCATGTCTATTTTTGTCCGATACTCTCGGTTCAGCAAAATCCCGTTTTACGGTCTAGTGAGTTGTCAAAAAAAAACAACAAAAAATAAAAATCCTTAATCTTTACAAATTTTTATCTATACCACCAAAGACTTTTTCTTTCTTTTTCTCTTCGCTTTTTCTTTCCTTTTTTTTTCTCTTCTTCTTGCCCTCCCGCCCTCTTCTTTTCTTTCTTTGGTGACTCTTTTACAACAATCGAATGTTCTTTTAGACTGAATCTTTCTTCGCTGTTTACGATTTTTTACGTATCTGAAACACGACCAATTACGTTACCATTTGTTGTCTTATATGTCCGGAGTATTATGAAGACATTACACATGTATATTACGGAGATCGTGAAGACTTTTTATACGTCTGTGATTAATTTCCACTAAGATCTATTTTTATGTATAAAGAAATTTCCCCACCCCTACCACCCTTCCCCTCACACTAGAGTCTTGTGTAGGAACGTCTACATGTTTCTACTTTGATACAAAAAAACCTATTAAGATCACTTACACCGTCGTTTTTAAACAACGTTCCTACAACCGACCAAAAGTGTTTCAAACAAACAAAAAATGTTTACCTCGATATTCCAATATAAACTTCTTTTAAAAATTATTTTAACACGTATACGTCAAATTCCATCCTTTCTTACACCCAGATTGAAGAAGGATATTGTTGTTCTTTGAGTTTGGTATTTGTAAACTCTATCTTGTCGGAAAATGTCAAAGCGGGGGAACGTAGTAAAACCTAGATTAAAGAGGTGTCTTGAACTGTTTGATTGTCACATGGAGTATACTCACTTGTCACTAGTAGAGTACTGTATTTTATGTTTCAATTAACAAGTAAACAAGAAGTTCTTTTTTTAGCACTTGACACTTAAGAGTTCTACCATTACATAGTCTTGTGTCCTTTGTTTGTACCTGTTTTAATTAATACATCGTCTGGATTAAATGAACTTAATCTTTCTGATATATTTACGATTTTTCTTTTTTTTTTTTTTTTGGGATCAGAAAACCGTGAAACTAGTTTAGTGACTGTCCTCAATGGGGTACAGACTCCAGTCCCCGTCTTCGGTCCTCCTGGGGTACGGGGTCGCCGTCGTCGGTTCTCCTCAATGGGGTACAGGTTCCAGTCCCCGTTGTCGGTTCCTACGGTCCGACGCTGCCGTGTCCTTGTCGGGTCTCCTCGATAAGGTACACGTTCCAGTCCTTCCCGCCGCCACTCCTCTATGGGGAGTAGGTTCCATTCCTCGTCGTCGCCGCGAAACGACCTCGTCGACACTTCTCTATGGGGTGCGGTTCCATTCTCTTTGGGTTCATTCTGCCATCCACAACGTTCTGCCGTAGTCTCCCGTCTGTGTGACTTTGGTATTAGTGTCTTTTGATCGGTTAGATTAGTGTGATCCTGGTGTCGGAACAGATTGAGTTACTTTGATTCGGTACGGGTACCCCGGTGGGTTCTGCCCGCCCAGTATCACCTCTCCAGACTGTCTTACACCAGGTGACCTCTTCCCTTGTCGTTTGGTGAAGTCATAAGAAGGGAACTCTTGGGGTACTTGCCATACTTTTCCGTTTTACTATCCTATGACTTTCTCTTGAGGGGTCCAGTCTTCCACGGGTTATACGATGACAACTAGTCACCTCTTTATTGAGGTCTTTCTTACTTCCCTACCTCGGTTTCGTTTTTGTTATGGGTCAACACCTACACTGACCACTATCTTCGTTCCAAACTACGACATTTCTCGTTATAATGTATCCTTGGACCTTACAGTCCAGGTACTTAGTTCCGTTTAACTTCACCAGTTTGTTCTCTACCGTTCTCACTTGCAGTTGTAAGATCCTTAGTCGCTTGATTTCACCTGACTTTATCTTACCCACTTAAATTGAGTCTACTGATAATATAGATGATGACGTCTATCCTTAGTGAATCTCCTTTACCTCATCGGTATCACCAGTTGCTCTCTCAGGCTTTGCGTCATGAACCTACGTTAGAGTTTTTGCTGTCTTACTAGAGACAAGTAAAGGTTCCGTTTGGTAAGTTATAGTGTCATTAGGTCCAGATACGGGGTTGGTCATTGCGACTTCTTCGACTTGTCAAGATTCTTCTGGATGTTCTGGAAAATCTTGATTGTGGTTTTTTTCTACAGGAAAAGTAATATCCCCTGACCTTACGTTTTCATCCTTCAGTTCTTTGTGGACCTCATTGTCCGTTTACACCAGAACCTTACGCCTTACTTCGTCCCGTTTCTGATTATCTCCAAACGCTTCGTTTACGTGACCAGTATCGTTTGTGGGAGGAGCTTGTTGTGTTCTCTTCTGAGATATGTACCTTTAGTGGTCTACCAGTTGTTACTTTAGTCTAACTAGTATAACAAACGTCGGTTTCTACCTCTTCGAGATATGTCAGTTTTTTTTGTTCTGATCGTCGACTAACACCGAGTCTAGTACTTGAAGAATAACGGTTTAAGTCTGAATTTAACTTCTTTCATCACTTTTGGTGATCTGGTAAGTCCATACTGGATTTAGTTTAGTGAATACTAATATGTAACCTTCACTCTTTATCTAAATTCCCGGATCTAGACTATCTATTTCACGGACTACTTGATACATTACTCCAAGTACTGTAACATGTCCTCTGTCCCTAGTTCTGGTAGGGGTACCTTTTCTTTACGTTTTTTCGTTTTACCGACAGACCTCCTCCGGAATGTTTATCGACACTTTTCTTCTCTTCGCTTTTCGTTTCCTCTTTTCCTTTCTATATTCGTAGACTTACGTCTCAAGGTTTCTTATCGTTCTTCTCTATTCTTTCGGAAGGAGTCGTTAGTTACGTTTCTTTATCTCCTTTTGTTGTCTTACCCTGTCCGATCTCTAGAGAAGTTCTTTTAGTCTATATGGTTCCCTTGTAAAGTACGTTTCTACCCGAGTTATTTCCTGTCTTTACCATACCTGGATTGTCTTCGTCTTCTATAATTCTTCTCCACCGTTCTTATGTGTCTTCTTGACATGTTTTTTCTAGAAGTGTTGGGTCTATTAGTGCTACCACACTAGTGAGTGGATCTCGGTCTGTAGGACCTTACACTTCAGTTCACCCGGAATCTTTCGTAGTGATGCTTGTTTCCATCACCTCCACTACCTTAAGGTCAACTCGACAAAGTTTAGGACTTTCTACTACGACACTTTCACGACGTGAGTTAAACGGTCGTTTAAACCTTTTGTTTCCAGTCAAAAGAAAGGTTAATGTTTCTTTCCGTTACGGTTTCTTACGAGTTTGATGGCGTGTTGACGTGAGTAGAGTGTGCGATCATTTCATTACGAGTTTTAAGAGGTTCGGTCCGAAGTCGTTATGTACTTGGTTCTTGAAGGTCTACAAGTTCGACCAAAATCTTTACGTCTCCTTGGTCTCTAGTTTAACGGTTGTAGACGACCTAGTAAATTTTTGGTTCTCACAAGGTCTTTTTGTAGATAAAGACGAAATAACTGATACGGTTTCGGAAACTGACACACCTAGTGTTATTTGACACCTTTTAAGAATTTGTGTACACTTAAGGTCTGGTGGACTGGACGGAGGACTCTTTAGACATATGTCTAGTCCTTCGTTGTCAATCTTGACCTGTACCTTGTTGTCTCTGACCAAGGTTTATCGTTTTCCTCATACAGTTTTCCGATATATAACAGTGGGACGAATAAATTGAATATACGTGTCATGTAGTACTCTTTACGACCCGACCTTCTTCGTATACGACTTTAGTTCTAACGACCCTCTTTATAGTTATTGGAGTCTATACTTCTACTGTGGTGGGAATACCGTCTTTCGCTTCTTGATTTCTCGGAGAACTACTTTCACTTTCTCCTCTCACTTATTCAACCGAATTTCGAGTTGTAAGTCTTTTGCTTCTAGTACCGTAGACCAGGGTAGTGAAGTACCCTTTATCTACCCCTTTGTCGTCTTTGTCACAGTCTGAAGTAAAACCCCCCGAGGTTTTAGTGACGTCTACCACTGACGTCGGTACTTTCATTTTCTGCGAATGAGGAACCTTCTTTTCAATACTGGTTGGATCCATCGTATAATTTTTCGTCTCTGCAATGAAACGGTTGTTTCCAGGCAGATCAGTTCCGATACATCAGCACATACCTACACTCTCAACCTGACACTTCTTTCTACTCGTGGTTTCTCAACTACGAAAACTTGACACCACAACCTCTTCTGAAAACTCTCAGGGAACCTGACGTTCCTCTAGGTTGGTCAGGTAAGACTTCCTCTAGTCGGGACCTAAAGAAACCTTCCTTACTACGATTTCGACTTTGAGGTCATGAAACCGGTGGAGTACGCTTCTCAACTGAGTAACCTTTTCTGAGACTACGACCCTCCCTAGCCCCCGTCCTCCGCTTCCCCTGCTGTCTCCTACTCTACCGACCTACCGTAGTGCCTGAGCTACCTGCACTTGAAGCCCTCTACCACTGGCTGTCCCTCCGGACCGCACGACGCTAAGTACCCCAGCGTTTCTCATCCTGTGTTGACTCGCTGACTTGACTTGACTTTCTCCGAAACTTTCAGACCAAAGAGATGAACTCTATACTCGAGTATAATAGTGTTAGTTATTGAAATATTTATATCTCTTGTCGATCTTATACGTCTTTTCGGTATAAACTAATTCCGTCTTTCTGTAAATAACTACTCAGTTTTAAGAGAATGAAGAGGGAACTACGGAAGTAAAACCATAAAAAGTAATCGTGGATGGAATCTTTCACCCCAGTCTTCCTTCGTCCCTTCGATATCATTTTACGGAAAACAGTCTCTTTAATCTTTTATTTATGATTTTCAAGTTCAATCAATGTCTAAAATTAATAAGTACAATAAGGATCAGATAAGTACAATACGGAGTAATGGTACCGATTAAGTCTCATTTGAGTTATCCATTATGTTATTATGAATAATTGTGAAAGTCCATTCACCAGAACGAAGTCTTTTAGTTTTTATTAGTGATTTTACTTTCAAAATTAATGAACATCTACAGTTAATAGGTACAGTAAGAAGTAGATCATAGAGTAATGGTACTTGTTCTGTTTTTATGGACATGACTGTAACTTACTCATTACTTAGATCGTTACGTTTCGAAATTAGGATACAAAAAAAAAGTCACTTGGACGTACTAGTTGGTAATGTTGGACGGGATATGAGTGGTACGGGATGTACGAGATTTTATGGAAAATAAATGTCGTGGAATACGTTTTTTTTTTTTTTCAGTTGATAAATCTGAGAGAGTCGGTTCTGAAAGAGTCTGTAAAACCTAAGTCGTTTGAACTTCCAAATTGTACATGGAATGGTAGTTGTGATTCATTTTCTTCCTGATCGTATATTGTTTCTTTACAACTGACTGTTGTTTTGAAGATATTTATATTCTTTAGTTTATAAATTCCTATCGACTAAATCGAACTTTTCTTGTCACATTTAAAATCACAAGAGGGTTTCGTCGATAAATTTTAAGTGTTAGAGTTTTCTACGTCATCACTTTTTGGTATCTATCTACATATGTGTGTGTGTGTGTGTGTGTCACAGATGACTTTTTTGGAACCATGACACTTTGTATAGACCGATTTAAATCTTCAACAGGTTATAATATAGTCATTGATATAAATGGAGAAGTCTAACTCTTTTGAAAACATCTAGTAAAATAGAAGGTAAGAATTTTATAAAAGTCGTCATTGACGAATTTCAGATGCTGAGAATGTAAAGAATTCGAGTTTTTAACGTGTTTTTAGTTCATTAACTCCTATAGTAAGGTATAAAGTGATAGTGTTTCTCTTTCTATAATCACTGTTAGACAGTTAAGACATAGTGGAAATCCTTTTGAGGTCATATATATTATTCATATCATTATCTTAGTTGAAGATTGTTCTTCAGAGAGCTAGACCGAAGAAGTTGGGGAGTCATTTAGTAAGAGGGGTGGGATCGTACCAGGTGGACGGTGTCGTAGAGACCAGTTACACGGTGTAGGTTTGTTTTATTGCCTAGATTGTCAAAATCTCGAAGACGGGTAAATTTTGATAGTTCTGTTCCTTTGGGTTATATACTGACAACTCCAATTCTTTACAGGTACGTACTCGACAATGACCGTTGACGATGGTCACGAAGATGTAGGTTGTAGGACACACACGACCATGTCGTAATTCTTTGCTACAGGGTTATTGTACCGATAACGAATACCGAGGTTTACGTTGTGACGGGTTAAAAGATATAAAATTGTAAACTTTATGGAGAAAACACAGTAAGGGTTAGTCTTTTACTCCATAAAAACAGAAAAGATAAACATTTTACTTCGATGAATTGTGTCGTGAATCACTTTTACTTAATTTAGAGAAATTCGGTTTCAAATTCTATAGGACCGATGATTCGTTGAATATTTTACGATAAGACTTAACAAGGGATAGTAAAGGGTGGGATAATCATAACTCTGTCAGGAAATTTTATAATCCAGAGGATCGATTGTTTTAGAGTGTGGGTACTTTTTGGTTAAACGCAAAAGTACTACTACTACTACGAGAGTAAGTAAGTCAAAATAACCACGTTATTATAAATATAGTGTTCAGTAAGTTTGAATGGAGATTCCGATATTATACGTCTATTTATAGTAGAATTTTTATGAAAACTTTACTCTTTAAATACGACTTTTTATGACGAAATAGTAACATCACATTAGAAACGTCCGGTCTCACTCCTCTTTGTATTATTAAAGTATTTTCTATTTCTAAATATAGTGTATTTATTGTCCCTAAGAGAAATGGATGAGTGGTTATGGTATTGGTAGTGTAACATTTACGGGGAGATGTAAATTTTACTTAGGATGATTTAGTCTTTACCTTATGACTTAAACTGTCAAGTGTATGGACTTGGAGCGAACAAGAGACAAATTGTCGTAGAAGAAAGAGGAATTCCAGGACAAGGTGTAATAAGAAAAGGGATCTTCTGGTCGTTTGTTACGTTCTTATAAACTCTTGTAGTCGATGTCGGCCATACCAATAGGTAGGAGGATTAGGACTTAGCGAAAAATTTATGTACCACTTTGTAAGTTAAAAATTTACTTCCCGTCGAAAAAGATGGGAGAAAATTAATAAATACCTTATCTTTAGTTATATTCGAGATAATCATTTTTTTTTTTTTTAGCGAAAGAGTGATTTTACACCACTTTTCTCTTATCTAATTTTTTCCTTCTCCTCTTTTTATTAGTTACTTTGTGAGTCCAAAGTGACTAGAGTGACAACGATACCTTTACGACAGGTTACTTTTAATGACCACTTTTTGTTCCTCCCCAACGTAGTCGAGACACTCGAATTGGGAATTTATGGTGACAATTTTACTTTTACCTATTCTCTTTGTCAGTTGTTATAATTCCTTTTCCTGTAATGACTTCACGATTAAAGGAGAATTTAGGGAATTTAGGGTTAAAATCTTACTTTGTTGTCTGTTTTATCTTTTCTGATGGTTATGTGTCCAGTAGACTAGATAAGTTATGATGTAGACGAGTTTTCGATAAAATCCTGGTGGAAAGTTATGGTTAACTAGTTTATATATTCTATTGCACGTGACTCACTTTTTTTCTCAGTGGAATCGTAAATAAAGAAAGATGAGAAGTCCAGTATATACAATCCTAGGTGTAAATGTGACTTTATGGTAAAAGATTTAAGAATATACGAAGGTAGTTTTGACCTAAGGATTATTCCCTGAGAATTCGTTAGAATCTGTACCTTAATGTTTTGTCTCCACAAAAAAAACTTCATTTTTTAAATTTACGGACCAACATGACTTTAGAGAGGGGAGGGGTGACGAGGGAAGTGAAAGAAAAAGATGTTTTACTCTACTTTTTCGGTGTCTCAAGACGTTCTTATTTGAAAACCCCACTCCCCTTCCATTACTCCCGGTTGTTCTTCTTCCCTCCTACGGTGAGTTCTTCAGGAAGTCTAATCATGGCGTCTCAAAAAAGAATCTCGAAGTACTGACATAAAGTCAAAGTAGAATTCTGTATTGGGTTTGTCTTCAAGTCCGAGGCAATTCGACTCCGTATTTTATTTCACTCTTTTAATATAGTGTCCTCTATGAATTCCCTGTTGATGTACGGTGAAAATTTAAAGAGCGGTTACATCTATTTTTAGTTGACAAAACCTATGTATCCACGTTACGAGAATTCTAAACGTCCTCCCCTTTTTTCATGTTATTATTTCGATAAACACATTTCAACTAAAATTTATGATTTCTACTGGTTCCTCGAGTGACAAACAGTCTACCCAGTTTTATACTCAGTTCTACATCACCTCCAAAATTTGTAAGAGAATAGTATGCTTAGTGACACCGTCGGGTAATGAAGGTATGGAGTTTGATGAATAATTCGTTTCCAGTAGGGAGTGAAAGTTAGGAATTTTTTAATCCATTTTATCTCCCTTTTTTTTTTTTGGGGGTGTCCATCTTTTTAGATTTATATAAGGTGTTTAAGACGTTCAAGTTAGAATCTTTAAAAAAGAAAGATGGTATACACTCGTCTCCTCACAAAGGTCAGGACGACCTCGTACAGTTTTTAGTCAGTGTACTTTGTGGTCGGAGGAGGGAAGTAGGGTTTAGGAGTCTCCGTAAGGTGTGTTCCAGTCATAGTTGAGTCAAAGAACAAAGACTGTCATCTATTATTGTTTTTGTCTTTTACGTTGTATCATAGTGTCTGGTTTGGACGTGTGTGATTACACGTACAAACATAAGTTAGGAAAGAACGAGACGACAATTGACGACTATGACTGGTACAGACGAGTCTAGTTCACACGTACTTCCTTTTGTCCCACGCTCTTCCGTCACTTGACGGAATTGTTTCGATTGTGTGTTCTTACCCTTTCGTTTTCTTCCTTCGAGCGAGTCTCTTTTTCCTTTTGTCTAATGTTTCATGAGAGTCGAGATTGGTCGTTTGTTTCAACTACAAACCCATTTTACCTCCTTCTTATATTTCATTTTAGAGTACTAAACGCCATACCCTCCCCACCCCTCACCACCACTATAGTTTGTGGGACTTCTGGTAAGGGTTGATTTATTTATATCCTTAGAAATCCCTAATTAAAGAGAAATTAAACTCTAGTTAATTTAAATTGAAAGTCAGGCATAAATAGATCACTTTAAGACCAGAGTATTATTGAGGAAAATAATAGTTTTAATTCATCATAATAATGACTTGTCTTTTGAAATTTTTACTATTTTACTGGTCAATGTCATGAAAGATATGGTTTGGATACTGACTAAGTACAACGACAAACCATCTTTGGTTGTGATATAATATTTCATTAATAGAAGTTAATTTTGATTTATTTTAAAATTTTTAATTACTTACTTTGAGATAGGATTTTGCTTTGACTTTTAGCTTATTAAAAGAGTAATTATATCTACTATTAAAGTCTCTATGATTTAACAATAAGAGACCATAAGGTGTCCGTAAATTGGAGATATTAATAGAAAGAGTAAAGTCAGTTGATTTTTATACATTTGTGTGAAATCCATGTGATTGCTACCGTCCGGTATGAGGAATGTAAGTAGAGTGAAAGTTTGTTGTCCATATAAAAAGATTTCCACTGCTTATGTATCAGTTATGTTCTTGTAGGTTCGTAAGACAAATTGTGATCATTAAATTTTAAAATTAATAAAAGTTCTGAGACACGGTGTTATTTTTCTACAAATCTATGTCAAAGGATTCCTCAGGTGGTTATGTACACCTATTCTGTATGTATAGAGTTTCTGTCCACACACTCGTAAAACAGTGATAAGAGTCTGTAACCCTTTTCGATGACGGAAGTGGAATCGTTGAAGACCTTTTCCCTTTACTAGGATGTGTGGGAACTAAAATCTGATCTACCATTTCGCAGACGGATGTTACACCCTCTGGACCCAAGCTAGGGACCCAACCCTTCTAGAGGACCTGTTCCTTTACCGTTGGGTGAGGTCATGAGAACGGACCTTTTAGGATACCTGTCTCCTCGGACCGTCCGATGGCAGGGACTCCAGTGTTTCTCAATCTGTGTTGACTCACTGAAGTGAGTGAGTGACCGGGATAAATGAGGGTTCTAATATCGTGTAGAACTTCTTAGGTGTTTATAGTTTCGACATTTCTTTCCGGTCTTTTTCTCGAAGGATCACAAAGTTTCCAACTGACAAAACTAAGGTACCTTGGACCTTAGACTTGGTCGTTCTTTTCGTTTTATGTTCGATTCGAAAGTCTTGGACTTCAAATATTGACGGATTTGAATACTAGTTCATCAGTTTGTAGGGCGGTTCCTGATCTCCAAACCTAAGATTAGACCAAGACGGTACTTTACCAAAAAGACTGAGACTAATCCAGTATGTTGATAAGTCTCGAAGTCATAATAAAAAGTGAGACGTCTACGACTATAGAGATGGTATAATTCTAAACATGTCACTTTACGTGTTCTACCGTACGTTAATTCTTTTTTCATCCGTAACTCGGATACGATACTAAACCAAAATGGACATTATAATGATAATGAGTTTAAAATTTATTATGTGTACCTCATTAAAAATTTACACAATTTGTCTTAATACCCTATAGTCTTTCAAATATTTTGTGACTACAACAGATTTATAAGTTTTATTGATGACAGATGAAAATCTTTAAGTAATATACCAAAAGTTTCGTATTCTGAACCTCATTTTATCAGGTTTTAAGTTTATGACCGAGGTAATATCAGTAGAAACAATTTAGTGACTTCATTGTCGATGAACAAGATCACCTGGGAGGGAAGAAGATCCTGAGTCGTTAGAATCCTCTGACGAGGAGAGAGGGATAATAGAAAGATGGGTATATCAAGGTTAGTCAAGTCAAGTCAAGTCAAGTCAGCGAGTCAGCACAGGTTGAGAGACACTGGGGTACTTAGCGTCGTGCGGTCCGGAAGGACAGGTAGTGGTTGAGGGCCTCAAGTGAGTCTGAGTACTGGTAACTCAGTCACTACGGTAGGTCGGTAGAGTAGGAGACAGCAGGGGAAGAAGAGGACGGGGGTTAGGGAGGGTCGTAGTCAGAAAAGGTTACTCAGTTGAGAAGCGTACTCCACCGGTTTCATGACCTCAAAGTCGAAATCGTAGTAAGGAAGGTTTCTTTAGGGTCCCGACTAGAGGAAGTCTTACCTGACCAACCTAGAGGAACACAAGGTTCCCTGAGAGTTCTCAGAGGAGGTTGTGGTGTCAAGTTTCCGTAGTTAAGAAGCCACGAGTCGGAAGAAGTGTCAGGTTGAGAGTGTAGGTATGTACTGGTGACTCTTTTGGTATCGGAACTGATCTACCTGGAATCAGCCGTTTCATTACAGAGACGAAAACTTGTACCATAGATCCAATCCAGGTACTTAGTTCCGTTTAACCCTCACCAGTTTGTCCTCTACCGTTCTCACTTGCAGTTGTAAGATCCTTAGTCGCTTGATTTTACCTGAGTTTACCCACTTAAATTGAGTCTACTGGTAATATAGATGATGACGCCCGTCCTTAGGGAATCTTCTTTACCTCAACGATAGTACCAGTTGTTCTCAGGCTTTACGTCATGAACCTATGTTAGAGTTTTTGCTGTCTTACTAGAGACAACAAAGGTTCCGTTTGGTAAGTTATAGTGTCATTAGGTTCAGATACGGGGTTGGTCATTGTGACTTTTTCGACTTCAACTTACCAAGATACTTCTAGATGTTGTGGAAAATCTTGATTGTGGGGGTTTTCTACAGGAAAAGTAATATTCCCTGACCTTACGTTTTCTACCTCCCAATTACATACCATTTATTTCGACCTTACCATCTAGTCCAATACTAATATTTTGTTGGAGTCATGATCCATTTCTGTGTGTCTAAAAATTATATCCGTCCGTTACACTCAGGGGTTTCTAGACTCAACACGAAAAACTTGAGGACTTACCGTAATAAATTGTTGTATCGAGAAGAAAGAGACGACCAAAGACGAAATATCTCCTTCTCTCCTTCGTCTCCGAGAATAATAACTCTTTCGACTACTGTCAACGATCTTTCCGTTGTCTTGTTGAGACTGAGACGAATAGAACCCTTGACAGTCTTCAGAACTCGACCTAATCTCATTGTTGACGTCTGTCTTCTATTCTTTCAGAACCGAACATTAAGTTTGGTAAGACTTTCAATCTGAGATTCTTAAGTATAAATCAACTTTTTTTGGTTTCAAAGTCTCATTTCTGTAACTAAACATGGGATTCAAAAATTAAAGAGAAACGGAATTTATATATTACTGATATGCTGACATAATAAAATAAGAAAATTGTTTATCGATAAACTCATAGACACGACATAATACGAATCAGCGATCCAGCACAGGTTGAGAAACGTTGGGGTACCTAAAATCAGAACGTCCGAGGAGACAGGTACTACTAAGAGGTCCGTTCTTATGACCCCACCCAATGGTACGGGAGAAAGTCCCCTAGAAGAGTTGGGTCCCTAGTTTGGGTCCAAAGGGCATGACGTCCGCCTAGGAGATGACAGACACGGTGGTCTCTTCTGGTACTTTTGACTTCACCTATCGGATAGGGAAGAGGTCCCCTATAAGGGCTGGGTCCTTAGTTTGACCCTAGAGGACGTGACGTCCACCTAAGAACTGGTCGACTCGATGGCCCCTTCGGGTGACTCATAAATGATATATGGTTTGTTCTAATTTGAACCGGGGGATGAATATCAAACAACCCTTCTGTTTGTATCGACAATTACTATCTTGATGATTCTATTAACGATATTTTCGAGTTCACGTAAACTAGGATACCCTTTTTTTTTTGTTTTGAATCAAAATTCTCCGACCGAAAATTTTACTCAAAATCAAAACTTTTCATTCAGGTTTATATAAGTAACTGTTTCTGACAACTTTCCTTTCCGGTTGACCTCAGTCCTTTTTTGTCTGTGAAACCTCACACCGAGTGCACTGGTGACGGGACAGTCACTTTCTAAAGTTTTGATTTACTACCTAAAAAAAAAAAATTTCCTCTTTACTTTCAAATAAAACGTTTCAGGTTTATTAATTAAATAAGATGAACGGGTCGTCCTATTTTACTCTACTTTTTTGAGTTTCTTTTCTTTACATTCTGATCCTGAATTAAAAGAATTTCAACTACTCTAATAATTAAATATAAGGTGGATCTTTATGAAGTCGTGTTACGGATCGTGTATTATTCGCGAATCATTTACGGTTGATGGCAGCAGTAGTAGTAGTAGTAGCAGTAGTAGGTTAAATGATCGTATTTTCATATTTTAAATGACCGAAAAACCTTTCAAGATTAGTTCGTAGATTAGTGAAATACCGGTTTGTCTACCTCTTTGTTACCTTTGTCACTGTCTCAAATAAAAGAACCCAAGGTTTTAGTAACGTCTACCACTGACTTCGGTACTTTAATTTTCTGTGTACGAGGAACCTTCTTTTCGATACTGTTTGGATCTGTCGTATAATTTTTCGTCTCTGTAATGAGACGGCTGTTTCCAGGTAGATCAGTTCCGATGTCAAAAAGGTCATCAGTACATACCTACACTCTGAAACTGGTATTTCTTCCGACTCGCGGTTTCTTAACTACGAAAACTTGACACCACAACCTCTTCTGAGAACTCTCAGGGAACCTGACGTTCCTCTAGGTTGGTCAGGTAGGATTTCCTTTAGTCAGGATTTACAAGGGACCTTCCTGACTACGACTTCGACTTCGAGGTTATGAAACCGGTGGACTACGTTTCTTGACTGAGTCACCTTTTCTGGGACTACGACCCTTTCTGACTTCCGTCCTCCTTTTCCCCTGCTGTCTCCTACTCAAGCAACCTACCGTAGTGGTTGAGCTACCTGTACTCAAACTCGTTCGAAGTCCTCAAACACTACTTGTCCCTTCGGACCGTACGACGTCAGGTACCCCAGCGTTTCTCAGTCTGTACTGATTCACTGACTTCACTTGATTTAGTTCGTAGGTCTCACTACTATCAATCGTGAACTTATACAACCATAGACTTTAAAGAACCATCTATAAAAACAAAGGGGTTTTGTTTGACTTTGTGTAAGATATTTTACATGACGAGAATTTTCTGCATTTACGGAGAATTATTCGATAGTCAAAGTGTTTTATTACGTTCGTTTATTTTACGGTAAAGATCTCCTTTGTTGTCTACGTTTCGTCTCTACAGGTTCTCTTTATATTCGGTGTGTACGTTAAAATTCACTAGATTATCGATATATAATTTTTCATTTTTCTTTGTTCACTTTAAATAAAATTACAAAATAAATTAGGTTCTATATTTTTTTAAGTGTAAGAAGAAAACTTTAGGTCATATAAAATATGATTTTCGTGTAGAATTAAACCTAATCGATATAAAGTTCCCGAGTTATCGGTGTACGTCGAGCACCGACGACATAATTGTGTCTGAGTCTGAACTCGTTCTTCCCAAGTTTTTTCTCTTCAAAGGGATTCGTCTCCAAAATTTACTACTCGGTACATGAGATACACTTATGTTTAATTCCACGGAGATGAATAATGGTTTGTTTGTTTGGGATGTTGAATCTCGAAGTTACTGAGTTAGTGATTACCTGACAACGACGACGACGATTCAGCGAAGTCAGCACAGGCTGAGACACGCTGGGGTATCTGCCGGAGGATGGTCCGAGGGGTAGGGACCCTAAGAGGTCCGTTCTTGTGACCTCACCCAACGGTAAAGGAAGAGGTTACGTACTTTCACTTTTCACTTTCACTTCAGCGAGTCAGCACAGACTGAGAATCGTTGGAGTACCTGGCGTCGGATGGTCCGAGGAGACAGGTACCCTAAAAGGTTCGTTCTCATGACCTCACCCCACGGTAACGGAAGAGGTTTACCTGACAACTCCATCGGTGTTGACTCTGGAAGATCATAGTCATGGTGTCCCGGTGTTTGTCTAGTCTAACCTAAAATATTCTTTTCTTAAGGTCTAAGTTATCATATTCGTTACGAGAGAGGTCTCGATTACAAAAGAGTGTCATAAATTTGACTTGATTTGGTTTTTGTATTAATTTTTTTTTTTTAAGTTCGGTGTACGATTATCACGGGGTTTATAAAAAATTTTTAGTCGGGATACATACTAAGTTCATCTCTAGAGATACAAATCTCTGTGTCTAAGACCGACGGGTCGATGTGTCAAACAGAGGTTGATCCCTTCGTTGACGAGTAAGGTAGTGAGGTTAGTTACAGACGAATCGTGGAAAGTCGCTTACAACACGAGATTCGTGGCTCGATCCAAAACCCATACTACTACTACTACTAATGATTGTTCGAAGCTCTTAAATGGTACAAGGTCCTTAACATGATCCGTAAAATGTACCATAATAATTATAAAAGTAAAATGTCTACTTCTTTGTCCGTGTCTATCCAGTCATTGAACAGATTCAGGACTGTCCTTAGTTTGTCCGTTAGACCAATCTTGTGGGTACAAGACTTTATATATGATATAACTGATTAATCTTTAATATTCTTTGTCAACCATACAGTGTGTCTCGAGTCTCTGATGACCCCTTTCTGTATATTAAGTCATAACATTCACAAGAGGCTGGACTTCACCCATAGTTCTTTTTAAAGAATCTTTTCAACACGTAAGGAGTAGACTTTTTAGTCCTATTCTGACGAATGGGAAGTCACTACAACGTTCTTAATTTATCCTCTTGAATATATTTCGTCCGTATCGTGTTACGGATTATTGATGATAACATTAGTAGATAGGACAAATGACCGGGCTTTAGTCCTATTGTTTGACCGCACTGTCCTACATCGAAAATGAAGGACTACAAGACCGATTTTTCTGTCTCTGTCCTTCCTTCATCTTAGACCCTCTTCTATTTATTTATAATTGAGGACGGAGTCGTATTAGGTCCTCTTCCGTTACCGTGGGGTGAGGTCATGGGAACGGACCTTTTAAGATACCTGTGTCCTCGGACCATCCGACGTCAGGTACCCCAGCGATTCTCAGTCTGTACTGACTCGCTGAAGCGAAAGTGGAAAGTGAAAGTACGTGACCTCTTCCTTTACCGTTGGGTGAGTTCACAAGAACGGACCTCTTAGGGTCCCTGCCCCCTCGGACCACCGGACGGCAGATACCCCAGCGTGTCTCAGTCTGTACTGACTTCACTGAATCGTCGTCGTCGTCGTCGTATTCGGTGGTGGTAGTGTGATTCACTGACTTTGTTAAAGAACCATACAAAGTGGAAAGTAACGGTTCTTGAAGATATAAATTCGGTGAAATGAAAGTCTCGTTCCCAAGAATTTTTAACCAAGTACCTATCAAAATTCCCAGATCCTTGAGGACTTTGTTTACGTTCTGCCACATGTACGTATTTATACAAGAAAAAAAAGACCTCCATCCCAGATTATCGGAAAAAGTCTAAGAGTTTCCTTTAGGGACTGTGTTGTCTAACCGTTTATTCTTTTTTTTTGTCAGATAATTGGAATTACAAGGACACTCTTAATTTTGGGGAAAACAGATATTTTAGAAGAAGATATCAGAAGTTTTATTTGATAATAAGTCTTCTAGGAAACGAAATAAATTAGAAATTTCTATCAAAGATCTGACGGTATTCGAAAAGTACTTAATTCAGACCCTTAATGAAATTATAAATATTATAAGAAACTAAATAAGTTGGACATGACTTTAAAACGTCACAGTCCGTGACAAACGTAAGTAAAGATCTGTATTGGTTTACTTATTCTGTGTCTGGGATGGGACTTCAAGTCTAAAAAAAAAAAATTTTTTTCCTATATAATTTTTTTCTAGTGTAATTTTACACCACTCATGATAGGAATTTTCTTACTTCTGAGAGATTCATCTTTCCTTTCTTTTTGATCGTTAGTTCCAAAGTCCTTCCCAAACTGTTTCCTCTACTATAAATTCGACCCGGAATTTCGTCCTTATTTCAAATGTTCCATTTCCACACGAATCTGTTTCCCTTTGTCATCCTAGTGTCCGTGTCTTCTTATTTTTGACCACCGTACGACTTGACTCTCCATTATTCGGGTGGGTGGTATACCGATCTCTTCTCCTTACTTTGACTTTACCGTCTAATTTCGTAATACGACTGGTGACTCTCTCCCCGGTTCTCGTTTGTGTGTCATAGACAAGATCCTCCAAATGACACCTTCGTCGCTTCTGTTTCTTTCTCTGAAATACGGTATGAGCTTTTCACTCTACCTAGTACGACCCCTATACCTCAGTCATTCCCTAGGGTCAACATAAAAGATATAGTCGACCTTCTTCCTATCAGAGTTACTTACTTCCTCTCTGAGTTTCGTGTGTCAAATAATCCTCCAATATGGTCACTAGGTCTATTCTCCATTTCCGATTAAGATTCTGTCTTTTTCGTCTTTCCTGTCCTGACTAAAGTTATTATGACTTGTTTAATAAAAGAGACATATGAATAGTATATTCGATACAGAGAGAGATGTATATATCATATATCATAGATAAAATAGATAAAATAGATAAAATATAAAATATACATATATATACCCGAAGGAACCACCGAGTCTACCACTCAGACGGACGTTACATGCTTTGTGTCCAAGTTAGGGACCCAGTCCTTCTAAGGGACCTTTTCCCTTACCGTTGGGTGAGATCACAAGAGCAGACCTTTAGAGTACCTGCCTCCTTGGACCGTCCGATGTCAGGTACCCCAATGTTTCAGTTTGTACTGACTCGTTGATTATGTGTGTGTGTGTGTGTATATATACCACAGATAAAATATATATATGTACCATAGATAATGTATGGGCCACCGAGTCGTCATTTCACGACCTTTACCACCAAGCTAGGGACCCAACCCTTCTAGAGGACCTCTTCCTTTATCGTTGGGTAAGGTCATGAAACAGACCTTTAGAGTTCCAGTCTTCTCCGACCGTCCGATGTCAGGTACCCTAACGTTTCTCAACTTGTGTTGATTCGTAGGTGAGAGTCGAGTTTGTCAGTATATTCGATTCGTCATCCCTAATTGTCACTTGTTCGTTTGTCAGGGATACTAATTCTTCACGTATGAGATCACTCCATAGGTTTATTTTGTCTGTTAATGTTACTTCGTACCATTTACGATACTGTTCACCTTTAAATTTTTAATACATTCTATTCGGGAATTTATTCTAAACTATCCATATCCCCACCTCTCCATCAGTTCTCTACCGAAAGGGAAGGTCACCTTTACAACAGATTCCATTCTAGACTTCCTACTTCTCCTCAACTAGTCCGTTTTCTGTTCTCTTCCATCCTTTCCAAAGTTCTTTGTAAAGTTTTTATTTTCTTCTTTTTACTCTTCTATTTAGAGTCCAAAGATCGAACTCAATGCCCTTCACCACTACAGTGACTCTTTCCCTTTGTCTGATCCTATCACCAGTCCCGTTCTAATGCTTGAGTGCAGGATGACTTGTGAGTCTACTTTTATGATCAACCCATTACTTTTTGTGTCCACAAGTCAAGTCCACTCTCTAGGTCCCTAATCTAATGATATTGTTAACGGAAGGGTATTCAATTTTTATAATATGATTAAATTCGACTAACTATATTAATTTAAGGTTATGTCGTTTACGATTTCCTTAACATATTTTTTAAATTTCTTTGTCGACTGTTTTTCAGTGGGACGAAGTTCGATGGTTACACGATGTAAAAGTTGATCTTTGTTAAACCACTTGATCTCTTCTTTTGTTTTGGAGTAAAAGACTGACTATAGTTTCTTGTAAGAAATGGATTGGTTGAGAACTCCAATATATATAATTATCAAAAAAATGTAGAGGTAATGACGGTTACGAGTTTTGTTTAATAATAAGATTCTTTGTATAAAGAAGGAAGTAACACGAAAAGACATAAAAGGTTTAAAATTACTGATACATAATATTGGTGGTGACTCCGCTTTTTTTAGAAAATTTCGTGGTATAAGTAATATGTGAGTAATGTTAAAGTGTTATACATACAACAAATAAACGTCGAAACCAGGGACCTGATTTTAATTCATAGAAGTAGACTTTTGGTTTATTTATTCTTCCTCGTTTAGAAAACAGTGTATTGTTAAATCATTTTCGGTATTTTTTTAGACAAATTTAGGAAAAAAGACAAATCGTCAATATGTGTAGCATCAGATTGTATAATTATTCTCAAGTAAGTTTCCGATATCTTTTTTAACAATAAGTATTATTGTTTTCGGTGCGAAATATTACATTATAGAGTTTCCGAACCACCTTCACTGGATTATGGTAAATGGTTTGACTTAAAATTGTTGACATTAAAATCGTACCCATCTATTGAGAATAATACTGTAATGACTTCGACTGTCTACTACCTTCAAACGGATGTAACAAGTCAAGTCAAGTCAGTGAGTCAGCACAGGCTGAGAAACGCTGGGGTGCTTAACGTCGTGCGGTCCGGAGGGACAGGTAGTAGAGGGCCTCAAGTGAGTCTGAGTGCAGGTAGTTCAGTCACTACGGTAGGTCGGTAGAGTAGGAGACAGTAGGGGAAGAGGAGGACGGGGGTTAGGGAGGGTCGTAGTCTCAGAAAAGGTTACTCAGTTGAGAAACGTACTCCACCGGTTTCATGACCTCAAAGTCGAAGTCGTAGTAAGGGAGGTTTCTTTCGTAGTGATCTTGTTTCGATCGTCTCTACTACCTTAAGGTCAACTCGATAAAGTTTAGGACTTTCTACTACGACAGTTTCACGACGTGAGTCATACGGTCGTTTAAACCTTTTGAGTCGTCACCGGTGTCCTGATTTTTCCAGTCACAAGTAAGGTTAGGGTTTCTTTCCGTTACGGTTTCTTACGAGTTTGATGGTGTGTTGACGTAAGTAGAGTCTACGATCATTTCATTACGAGTTTTAAGAGGTTCGGTCCGAAGTCGTCATGCACTTGGTACTTGAAGGTCTACAAGTTCGACCAAAATCTTTTCCGTCTCCTTGGTCTCTAGTTTAACGGTTGTAGGCGACCTAGTAGCTTTTTGGTTCTTTCAAGGTCTTTTTGTAGATAAAGACGAAATAACTGATAAAGACGGATGTGACATCAAGAGTGGATTTCATTTTCGGATCCCTTTTATAAAAGTGTTCACAGTTTAGTTCATATTTACATAAAGTCTAAATATTTTACACTGATATTAAATTTTGAATTATACCAAAACTCCGAGATCCTAAAAGAATTATTCTGTCAACATTATACGATGTATACAAGAAAAAACAATAATCGAACATTAAGTGGTATGTTCTGACTGTCATGTTGAATTGTAATACCATTGGTCTTCATCACTTTCGAGTCAAATAGTTTTACATTAATTATGATGTTTACAAACATGATCGTTCTTGTAAATTGTATGTTACGAAATGGAGGATAATTTTGAGTGATGTTTCTGTAAGGTATACATTTTATTGATGACAACTTTAGCTCGTTCGGGATCTTATAACCCCACAGATAAAAGTGTCCGAACTCTCCGTATCTACTGTTCATAAAAGTTTAGATCGATGATAAATTACGTGTAAAGAGTATTGTGTTCGTTTATACGATTACCCGGTAAATATCTAGTATACTTTTACATCAGATATGTAGTAATTCTCTGATTAGGTTACAAATAAAAAAAGTTTGGTTTCATTTTTACAAGATTTAGAATTAGTTTTCGACATAATATATTCTCTTTTTTACGTCTTGATCTTGAATATGTTGGTCCAAACCCACGGTCGGTCGTGACAACGACTGGACTACATACTGAAACTAAAAAAAAAGGGTTTTTCATTCTTTATTTAACCTAATACATTAGAGGTTCCCAAACAAAAATAAACACAAAATGAAAGATCCTAAGGTTGTCATCTTCGAAATCCATTATCCGTTGCCGAGTGAAAAAACTCGACTTTTACTCTTAGACCGTCTTAAGTCATCTTAAGTCTATACAATTTTGATTTGTAAGTGTAAAATTTTTCCACGGGTTTCCTCTGTTCTACCGCCTCCTCATCCACCTTCACCTCATGTAGAGAGAGGTACCTACGTAGTCCTTATGTAGAAGTCTACGTCTTCTAGAATGTCTCGTAGTCGACTCTCGATCGTCCTCAGGGACTGGTAGCCTTTCCTTATGTGTCTAGGTGCGTTTTGAGCCATCTTACTTCCTACCTTCCCTTTGTCCTTCTGTCACTTGTCTTGGTTAGACGTGGACCCCCAAACCCCTCGACTTGGTCCCAACTCTAGGGGTGTAGTCTCGTTGACCAACCCTGTCTTCCCTTCGTAAACTCCGATAACCTCTCCCTTCCACTGGACATTGTCAGACTTACCTCACTCTTACTGTGTCTGTTAGACACGGTACCGGGATGTATGGGGCCTACCCCTACGTTAAGGTGGTCTTACGTACCACTGACCCTCTACCTCTTATCTCTGACCGCTCGTTAAGGTCCTGGTCGTGACGACAACTGGTGTCCCTCTACCAGGCTCCTCTACTCCTCCTCCTCTCGTACCGTCCCTTACAGAAACCTTCTTTCGGTCCTTCGGTACCTCCGTCCCACGATGACGACTCAGTGTCCCTTTCCTACCTCGGGTAGTGACATCGAAGAGAGAGGTGTACGTTTACGGCCGTCGACTGGTTGTCTGTTTCTGGGGACTCTACCACCAGGATTGATTCCCACGGTCTGTGTGACTCGTTATCTCTTCCTAGTCGGTCTCTCCGGAAACTTATGGTCGACGGTCTCCAATCTTTTCCTAAGATTTTCGTGGCATAAAAGGTACGGACACCGTTGCCCGAAGTGACGTGTGGACCGTGGTGATCTCAAGGACGTTATGTTCGTCGGTACGGTGGAGGTGTAAGCCAGGAGTGACCCCGTCTCGTCGGTCTGCGATCCTTTTTTGGGATTGTCACGGCATAGAGAACTCAGGCACCAATGACCACAGGTACTCGACGGTCCCAAGGACACTAGGTTTGTCGGTACTGTAGAGGTACGGGTCAGGAGTGACCACATCTGGACTCAGGAGGTCCCGTCGGAGTCGTCGTTTAAGGGTACCTACTGGGTGTACGCCTCCATTCCTATTTTTGTGTTAACTCGAGGTCCTCGTCTTACCGATTCCTTCTCCTAATTTTTGGAAAGGTGGTCGTCATATTCGACACCTGATTCAGGTGTATTAGTTGACGCATCTAAGACACAGATACTATATATATTTTTATTCTGTTACTCACAAGGGTGGTTTCTTTTGTGGATCGAGATCGTCGATACCTGTGGCCTCCGTTCTTATGGGTCCTCGTCCCGGTCTGATCTCAGACTCGACAGGGATTTCGTCCAGTTTCATTAGAACTCTTTCTTTCTCCTCGACCACCTTATCTGGAAGGACTGAAGTCTGATATGACGTTTCGATGTCAGTAGTTCTGTCATACCATGACCGTGTTTTTGTCTTTATGTCTGGTTACCTTGTTCTATCTTTCGGGTCTTTATTTGGGTTCACAGATTCCCGTGGAAGAAAAACTGTTTCCTCCGTTCTTATATGTTACCGCTTGCATTCAGAGAAGTCATTCACTACGATTCTTTTGACCGTCGATACACATTTTCTTACTTTGATCTTATGAAGGATTGTGGTATGTGTTTCTATTTGAGTTTTACCTAATTTTTGGATTTAAATTCTGGTTTTTGATATTTTGAGAATCTCCTTTTGTATCCGTTTTCTGAGATACTGTATTTAGTATCGTTCTAGAAGACACTGGTTGGAGGATCTCATTACATTTATTTTTGTTTATGTTTGTTCACCCTGGATTAATTTGAATTTTCGAAGACGTGTTGTTTCTTTTGGTATTTGTTCTACTTTTCTGTTGAGAGTCTTACCCTCTTGACGTTTACTTCGTTCACTGTTTCCTAATGAGAGGTTTTATATCTTCGTCGAGCATTTCGAGTTATAGTCTTTTAGTTTGTTGGGTTAGTTTTTTACCCTCCTTCTAGATTTGTCTGTGAAGAGGTTTCTTCTGTATGTCTACCGATTATCTGTGAACTTTTCTACAAGTTTTAACAAATAATCTCTTTACGTTTAGTTTTGATGTTACTCCATAGTGGAGTGTGACCAATCTTAACGGTAGTAGTTTTTATAGACGTTTTTTATTTACGATCTCTCCTACACCTCTTATCCTTTGGAAGAACGTGTCGCCACCCTTATATTTGACTATGTCGGTGATACCTCTTGTCGTACCTCTAAAGAGTTTTTTGATCCTTATTTTGATAGTATACTGGGTCGTTGGGGTGATGACCCGTATATGGGACTCTTTTGTTGTTAAGTTTTTCTGTGTATATGGGGTTACAAGTGACGTCATGATAAATGTTATCGATCCTATACCTTCGTTGGATCTGCAGGAGACTGTCTACTTACCTATTTCTTCAACACCATGTATCTATATATTACGTTATAATCGGTATTTTTCCTTATCAAATTTCAGACAAGATCACTCCACCTACTTGGATCTCGGACAATATGTTTCACTTCAATTCAGTCTTTTTCCTTTTGTTTATAGCACATAATAACATAGATATATCCACGTATATTGGGATGTGGTCAGGTTAGTCTAACTGAGAATCCCGAAAACGTCCTTGACGGTCTTCTGTCATTGAAGTGATCTAAACTTTATTATCCATGTACTTTGAGTCTACACGTTATTGGGGGGACTGTTGTATTATCCTTTCAGATGGACTCCTACCTTGGTGGATCACCTTCACTTTTGTCCTTTACCTCTCTCGTTCTCTTGACTAATATAATAAAATCGGGGTCCCGTTTCGATACGAAATTCGATAGGGATGGAGATTCTCCGGAATCACTTATTTAAGTGAGAGTGAATAAGTCGGACCTAACTTAAGAAAAAATGTTGACTTTTTTTGGTAATTGAAAGAGATGTTATTAAAGTTACATCAGAGTACCTACTCCTTTCTAGAAAGGGTTCAAGAACGGTATATCGGGTCGACGTAGTAAATTAAAGGAATACAGAGTTATAGTAGTTGTTTTATTTTCATAGTCGGTAATAGACGAAATTTCACTACACTTCCAATTTTTTTCTTCAAACACATTCATTTTACTATAAATTTAGGTTACGGGATATCTACCTTTTCACCAGAGTGAAAAATTTTTTAATATTAAAATAAATAAAAAATAAAACCCGATACCACCTGGAAAACAACAACACGTCCGAAAAGAAATCAACTCCGTTCGTCCTCGGTCAGAGATCAACGTCACGTACCCGAAGAGTAACTCCACCGTAGAGAACGACAGCTCGTGTTCGAGATCCCATTCCCCCGAAGTCATCAGCACCGGGTACCGAGTCATCAACATCGAGGGTCCGACGTTTCGTGTCCGAGATTTCAACACCGTGTACCCAAAACAACGAGACGTCGTACACCCCAGAAAGGTCTAGTCCCTGACTTGGGTACAAAGGACGTAATCGTCCGTCTAAGAAATGGTTACTCGGTGGTCTCTTCGGGAGTGATAAATTTTTCTTTAAAATCCTTCAGTAAAAATATTATACGTAATAATATTTTCAAATATCCCTGTTCCTCTAATTGATTCTTATGGACGATATAAATCTAAGTTTAGATTAACATAAGTTCAGGTAAAGATGTGTCATGTGCACATATTCTTTCTTTTAAGTTGAGGTTTAGTTCATCAGAACTCTAGTCCATAATTAAGATGGCGAATATCCAAACATACTGAAAGTTATTTTATTGGAGAGATTCGTAGAATTGAGACATGGACATTTTGTCTTGTCATTATAGATAGAGTTCAATGTTTCAAAAACACTCCTAGTTTCCGTTGTCAATGTTTTCGAGAACCATACCACAGACGTATATTTTAAGGAAGTTATTTTACATAATTTATTACAAAAGGATTACACAATAAGGTAGGATTTCCTCTAGTCAGGACCCACAAGAAACCTTCCTGACTACGATTTCGACTTTGAGATTATGAAACCGGTGGAGTACGCTTCTCGACTGAGTAACCTTTTCTGAGACTACGACCCTCCCCAACCCCCGTCCTCTTCTTCCCCTACTGTCCTCCTACTCTACCGACCTGACGTAATGGTTGAGTTACCTGTACTCAGACCCACTTGAGACCCTCAACCATTACCTGTCCCTCCGGACCGCACGACGCTAAGTACCCCAGCGTTTCTCAGCCTGTGCTGACTCGTTGACTTGACTTGACTTGACTTGACTTACACAATAAGTTTATGGATTTCAACCTCCTTTTTAATAAAGTCCCCTTTCCCTCCCTGTTTCAATCCTCAAACCCTAATTGTATTTGTGTGATGATGTTTCCTTTATCTTTTAGTTGTTCCTGGATGACTTCTCGTATCCTTTGATATGAGTTATAAAACATTATTGGATATTCCCTTTTCTTAAACTTTTTCTTGTTCGCATACATACACATATATAGATATATACATATATATACACACACACACATATATTTTCCTTATATATACATATTTTGTTAGTAAAACGATACGTGGACTTTGTGTTGTGACATTTAGTATGAAGGTTTTTTGTTAATTTAAAAATGCTATATGAATAAAGTGACTGTTATTAGTTTATCATGGAATATCAACTACCTTCCGGTAATAAATAAACGTTCACTGAAAAAGAAATAAGTCACGATGTGTTCTTTTATCATGTAGGACGTTAATTTCCAACGGAATCTCAATTATTCCATGTGACTAAGGGTAAAATTCTTGATATCATCAATTGGTTTATTTGATCATAAATGGTTCTAAATGTAATCTTTGTCTTTTCTCACACACACATAAATATATCAGTCCATATTAAAATGAAATGTATGGAGACATCCAGTTGATAAAGTAACAATTCCCATAGATCGAGGAATTACCGTCTCTTTAGACGTTGTCCTGAACTAGGATACTACAAGATTTTTGTTTCTCAAGTGTTAATGTTGTAATAATGATACTTTAACGTACATCTTTTCGTAATTTTTGCAAATTTTCATGCCTGTTTACAAAATACAATAATGATTGTGAAAATTAAGTAAATTCTTTTGATAGCATAGATCACATTAAAGTGTGTGTATGTATGTCTCAATATATGATTCTGTATAAGGGAATTTTGAGAGATTTTCGACAACAAGATATTATATATGGTGGTAAACTCTAGAGTTATAGAAGTAGTGAATAGAATCGGACAGATCTTGTGACGTTATTTCTTCTATTGTCTAAATATTTGATTGAGGAGGTGACTTCGTATTTAAAGAACCCCTCTACTTACCACTAAATAAACATAGTTTATTTACTACCAACTAAAATAAATTAATTTGTTTATAAATGAAAGGAATTTATGAAAGTCACAGAGCAGATAAATTTGATTTCGGTTGGTGGGTCGTATAAGGTGTCATTTATAATTATAGTGGTATGTACTTTGATAGAAGTATACTATATTAAATGTATTCTAAAAGAAAACTATTACCTCTATAGTCTTAATCAGAGACTTACCATAAACATAAATCTTTTGGGTCGACTAAATAAGACCCAGGACGATAAAATGATCGACGTACTAAAGTGACATTTTGTCCCTTTATTAGAGAACGGACGGGTGAAGTTTTTAATTTATAACGTATACTTCAGTAAGATGTTTCAAATACTATAAAATATTTACATTCGATAATATTAATTGAAGTCTTTTACGAGAAATTTCTATCTTTCGGAGCGTTACTGAACGAAGGTGAGACCGAGTTAAAGGAAACACTTGGTAAAACAGCGGAATGAATTGGCCGACTTCAGTCCCGTTTTTTTATTAACAAGGAAGTTTGTGAACTGGATGTGGGATACGATGTTCGTCTGACTGTTTATTGCCCTACTAGTGGTAATCCTTTACAATTTTGACTCTAAATTTGTACATTTTGATTCTATATAACTCCTGGAATAATCGTCTTGTGTTTTGAATGATAATATGAATACGACGATACTTGAATTACATACAGTGGTTGAACGTGTTGTCTTCTTTAGACCTTCAAGTGTTATAGGATAGACGAGTATTAATATTTCCAAATGTTTATTGAATTCATGATTAGACTTTTGACATCGCGACATCCATTCCGTCCATAATAATATTTAGAGTAAGATCTTAATTCCTTTGTATGATTTCCTCAACGAATTTCAACTTGGGTCGATTATCCGTTATAACAGTTCTCTGAAGATTAATTTAAGTTCACGATAAAGTGTAATACGGGGAGTCGTGGACGTTTGATTCTGATAAATTTATTTTGATAATAGGATTTTTGGTTGGGTTACTTGTCTATGTAGGTATTTTACACCGTTTATTAGTACAGATATGAAGAAATGCGATGTGACGTATTGTCAGGAGTACACGAAACAAAACTAATAGTTGTGGTTTTAATCCTAGTTAATTATAAGTTAATTACGACCAGAGTTAAAATATAATTAATGTCTAGACATGGTTTATAGAGAATGTTACAAAATTATACACAAAGTGATTATGTGTCTGGGAATACTAAGGTATAATTTAACCTTTAAAATTTCACTCAAAGACTTACACTGTTCATAAATAAATGGTCCTAAAATTGAATACTCGATTCGGACCGGTCTGTTAAACTTACCACTTGTTTTGCTTTTTATTCGTGAATCAGAGTGAAAGTAGTGGTTCTCATTGAATGTAGTGGATTTTCGATGACTCTTGAAACGATAGTCTCCACGTTTGTTTGGTTCTTTGAGTACTGAGGGTGTGGAGAATAGTGAGATTGAGTTTTTTTCACTGAGTGTAAACTGTCAGAAAGTGATAATTTTTATAGTAGTTTATTCTCACTCTATTTATTCAAATTGAAGTTCGTTCAATATTTCACTATGGTGTCTACTGAGGTCTTACTTCTAATGAATTAACCATGTCTAATCACACGAACGCACGCAGTCAATGACTGTGTTTTTAATTTGAGGGTAAGGTCTCGTTATTTTACTATAAGTTAGTCCTTCGTACCTTTCCATGTCGATTGTTATATATTCCGTATTCTTCTTTTACATCAAAAAATACAAGGGAACAGTGTCTTATGAAAGAGATTGGGACAAAACACGTAATGTCTTTTCAAGGTGAAACCACTAAGATTCACCTAGTCTCTCGGATTCCTTCCGTTCAATTTTACGTGTGTTCCTGGTTCACTGTCTGTACACTGTTTTCGTACGAGAAATCCATAAAAGAGACGTAGTTGAATTGACGTATTTTTTTGGAGATTAAAGTTTTACACAGAACATTTGGTTTTGGACATTACGATTTTTTCCGTATTTTATTTCGAGATTGGAACTCTCTCATCTCAATTCTTTGACTGTCATGTTCTTTCCGCTTTTCGTCTCACGACGTCTTACCTTTTTTATCAGGTTTGATCTTTTTTGTGTCTTTCCTTTCGTTGCAAGTTTTTTCCTAATCAGTTTCGACGTTTTTACGTCAAGATTTTTTTAATCTAATATTTCTCTTTTATCTAATAAACTTGCTGTTTTGTTTACGTTTAAAATTAAAAATTCCAATTTTAATAACCAATATCCATTCTGTTGTCACTATTTTAGGGTAAAATTACTTATGACCATAGAGTGTATCTTCATGGATACGAGATCACTTACCTGAAATGATTTAGACGATTTGACTTTTAAGACATGTCGTCTACGTTGAGTTTCACAGATGATTAATCTCGGAAACTACTTGTTTGTTTTAAACGAAGTCTTTCAAGACGACATACACATGAGACACAACCACCCTCTAAGTCACCCATATTTTACTTCTCCCGTTCCCTTTTCTTTTGTCAGATATATCCACTTTCTTCTACTTTGTTGTGTAGTAAGGTATTGACTCCATGTCAATATCGTCCCCCTTATTTATGTTCAAACATTAGAAATAGAAACGTCCACCGTAGTGAAAATCGGAAGAGGTTGAATCCCTTAGGTACAGAATGTAGTTTTATTTAGAGTTTTTAAGTGTTTTACGAGGAGGCGTTTGTGACTGTTTCGTCTAATAGTTTGTCATTGAAATGAACTTTTATTCTTATTTTTGAGAATGTGTATTGAAGATATGAATCACCGATATTTAAAGGTAAATCAACTCATCCTCTTTTATTAGATTAAAACTAAATAAGTTAAACAATTTTACCCTAAAAATTTGGATACGTTGTTTTAATTACGTTTTATCATATGACTGTTAAAATTTCTCTTGAGAGGAGTATAGTTTATATACTGTTGAGGATATATATATTGAAATTTCTTAGTGGTGTCAGTACCAATGAAACATCCAGTGTTTTTTAAATTTCTATACTTCAACTATCAAAATTCCGTTTATCGGTGATCTCATCCGTCCGAGAAAATTTCGAGATAATGTTCCGGTTCCATAATATTTGGTGTTATAATCCTTCACAAAGATCTACTCTTTTCTTTTTAGTTCTATGTCATAATGATTTTGTACATCAAAACTTTTAGGGGTGATGACCGGTCTTGGTTTTCATCGATTTCGGACAAAGATTGACAAGTCTATACTTTATGCCAACGTACAAGTCCTTATCTCCAGTAGGTATACCGTTTTCGGTGTATCCAAAAAAGGAGTTTTTCAAAAAGAAAAGAAAAATACAGTTTAGTTGTTGTGCATTAGTATTAGAGAATCCAAAATAAAAGTTTAAGCATAACAAAAGAGGTTCACACTTAATAGTATTATTAAATTATAATTATTATTTGTATTATTAAAGAATATCTAAAGTAAATTTTATTTGTGAGATAATTATTTTTATTTAAGTGTTTAGGTTCTCCCCTTTTTGTTCTAGTTTAAAAAGGTTAAAAGTCTTTTGTACCAACGGTATGCACACTACTTACTACCCTTTTTACTCGATATCGGGTTCCTATAGTATGTTCCGTAACTTGTATAAATATCCATGTGTAATTTGATGTTTGTCATATGACGAGACAAAGATGTGACGAGACAAAGATATATAAAAGAGGTGATAAGGTATGTTTGACTCAAACAGTAGACTGTGTCGTAAACAAACAATTGACGTAATTCCAAAATTCGACAGAATGGAAAACATTTCACCGGGATAGACTACCGCCCTAGTAGAGTCCTCATTCTAACACTCCTCCTAGTTACGGGAAATAATTGAAGACTAACTAATTCACTTTTCGGTTCCGTTTAACTAGAAAACTTTCGAAGGGTGTCAAGAAACACAGTGTATTACGGGACACGTTTCTTTGTTTTACTTGTCATATATTTACGGTGTTGATTGTAAGATTTTTAGGTCCCCTTTTACTGATACATCGAAATTTTATTAGTAAACTTAATTTTTTCTCAGTGTGGTTGAGTACCGATCGGGTTTTGAGTGATTGTACAATCTTCTCTCTATAATCGATAAATTATTTTACCATTCTTTCTCTCTGGTAAGTGGAACCACGACTCGTCCCCCCAGATATTAAACCCAAACGAGATACGAAAGAATAACTAAAGGTCTTAGTGATGTCTCATTTTCAACACCACCCGGTTATAAGAGACGAGGGTTGTAAAATGTGTAATTTTCTACAATTTATTTTGGATTTCAAAGCTGTTTAAACCAAGCAAGTACCGTAATCTTACTAATATTTTATTCGTTTTGTGGGACACAGTCGAACAAAGAACGTTGAAAACTTCGTCCTCCTATATTCCAGGGGTTTAGTTTCTTTTTGTTGTCGACGTTTACCTCTAGTGCACACCTTTCTTCCGTCGTTAGACCTTTGGAAATGTTTTAGTAAACTTCTCTTTGTCGTTACAAAATAAGATAAACGAAAAAGGAAAAAGATTTGGAGTCGAAAGGTTTCAAGACTAGACTTACTAAGTGGCTTTTGGTTGCACCGGATTGTTTTTCTGATGTCTGATACCACAGTTTCTTTGGAACTTAAGGTGAAAAAATGAATAAAGAAGAATACTTCAACCGGTATTAAAAATTGGAGAGGTTCGGATTCAAAGAGACAGATGTTTCACCTCTATTGTAGGTAGAACGTTTCAATGACACTCTTAATTTCTGTTTCATGTATTCTTCAAACCCGTATTACCCTTCGGGTGCTGTCGACGGTAAATAAGTCGTATCACGGGTCGGATCCTAGATGACAGGAAACAAGAAAGGATACAAGGAAAAACGTTGATACGCCATGGTAAAAACTACAGACGGGGAACTTTGGAGTACTATTGATTGGAGTCATATTACTCTGTGTAACCGTCGTCCGAGTGATATTTCGTAAAAGTAATATATAATAGAGTAAATTACACTTTAAGTGATTTCTACGATTTCAAACAGTAAAAATTCCTGGTTCACACATCAAGGGTACATTTCTACATTCATATGTATATAGGATGTCTTAATATGTTATTACGAAAGTTTTAAGACGAAAAATTATGACAAATTTAAAGTCTTAAAACCTAAGAGGAAATTTTTGACTTCAAATTATCAACTATATTTGGTTACGACCTAAAATTGTAAGATTATTGACTGTGACAGTTGGAGTATTTTAATATCCATTGGATAGAAGTTCGAAAACAGGTGATGAGTCTTCTTTAGTAGTTCTCCCTCCCCTATATACATATTAATACCGACTAAACGCGACAGGATACCGTCTTTGGTTATGTTGTGACATTTCGTTAAGAGGTTAATTTTTTATTTAAATAATTATTATTTTAGTAGTCTGTTTTCAAAGTGATGTTTCAAGATTTTGTTTTTGACAGGATGAATGATTACGGATTTTATAATTATTCTTACATGTTTTCATCTCGACTATGTCTTGGTAATAAACAAAAAATTTAGTCGAATTTCAGAATGGTTTATACCCGATCATTCCGTCTTCCATTCGGACAGAAGTCCTTCTAAAGTGCCTGAAGGTTAGGACTGTGTTTAGGTAGGTATAGAAATAGTCAAAAGTTCTTCTAAAGTAGTATAAATCGAAAAAGACGTCCCCTATGTTAGGTGATGTCCTTTTTTTTATGTATATATATATACATAAAAACGGTTTTACTTTGTTTGAAAGTTCACAGGGGGAAGTTCAGTACTGTCATAGACAGTGTTTAAGAGTCGTTGAGATAGGGTGATTGATATGGTTGTCACACAGTGAAGGTAGTGTGGGGTTGACTTTACGACACTACTTCTCTTTTAATGTCCTTTTTTTATATCCAATCTATGTCCCGGATATAAATATCTACGGGTAAAATAAGACAAAATTATTACTCATTTAAGTTCGTGTCAATTGAGAACTGAATACTGGTATAATTATATACATTGACCCTCTCAAACATTTTTCTGAGTCTATTAAGATTTAGAGGTAAAAAAATGTCAAAGTAAGACGTAAGAATTGACATCGACTTGTCAATTCTTAGTCCACCGACTAAACGTATAAGACAGTAATAAAAGGAAGAGAGTTGAATTGTTCTTCGACCGATGTCCTTTTTTTCAGGAACCTGTTGTGTTTTAACCTATTAAACTGGGGGTTTCTTAGTTCTCAATTGAACTCTAGTTTGATTGTTTTGTAGATTATTGATACGGTCTCGTTCGTACGGTCTAATTGTGTCACATAGAAAATAGAGGTTGAACTTAAGGTCCATCTAGTTCCGTTTCGGTTGTTTTGTAGGTATACTGGATTCATTCCGGTTTATGTCCTCTCCTAATAGACAGAAGAGGTCCTGTAGTGTAATCTGTTCAAGTTGGTCTCCCTCGGGACTTCAAACTAGGGAAACTAACAAGGAAGATAGAAGTAGTTCGCTAGTCAACAATTTACGGTACGTGAAACAAAAAAAAAGAATTTCAGGAAATTGTTACTATTTAGATATGGACAGAATTGCCACGAAACCATCCATTTTACGGATGACCATCCTTCCTCACCATTCTAAGGAACCGACTACGACTTCTCCCCTAGTTGGCGTATCCCGGACTATATGACTGGCAAAAGGAGAATCTTCCACCGTGGTTCCGACCTCCGTTCCTGTAACCGTGTCCAAGAAAGAGGTCACGCGTCATATGGTTTTTGTACCGGAAGTTTTGTCTACTTGGTCTCAGTATATATAATTTTGGTGAATTGTTGTCGGTGGGTGCTTAATTAAAAACAAGTTGTTTTTCGTATAAGTTCGACGGAGTTTAGGAAAATAATTCTTTAATTCGACCCTTCCTTTCTTTCTCCTTTTTTCCCTCTCTACTCTCCTTCCTCCCTATTTCCCTTTATTTAATTTTGATTCGTTTAAAATCCTTCTATAGACTCGTCACTTCTGAGTCTGTGTGTGGGAAGTTGATGTTCAGAACATTACAGATTACTTTTGTTGGACCTCCTTTTTTAAAACGTTTCTTTCTTGAAGGGATTATATATTTCTTAAGGATGTTTAATTGTCTTTTTTTTTTTTGGTGTTTTAGGTCATCCTTTTACCTAATTTTCTATTAAAGATCTTTTCATTTATGATGTTAACCGGGTAGGAAATTGAATGTTTTTATACGAGTGAAAGTGACTGTTCTTTTGTCTTTCAATTTTGATATACTTTTTGTAGGAAAGGGTAGCTAGCTGTTTTCAGGTTTCAAAGTATTGTGTTAAAACAATTGATGTTACCCGTTTGTCTGTGAGAGTATGTAACGATCACTTTCGAGTGTAATCATGGTTCGGATAACATTCCGTAAAACCGTTGTAGATGGTTTAATGACTGAAGGGTAAACCGAGTCGTTAGACTATAGACCCTTAGATAGAAATGTATAAGAGATGGATAGATGTATCATTTCCGACATACTTTGTCCAATAATTAATTTCTTGACAAATATAGTCGTGAATTCACGAGTAGTTGTCTTCTGACCAAATTTTCTGACCATATAGATATGTTACTTTATGATAGTTTGTTTGGACCTTTTTTTTTTTTGGTGGTTTGGGTACCCTTTATAAGACACAGAATTGACGTCACCATGGAAGTGTCTTTATGTGTTAACAGTTTTGAGTAGTTTAATATATAAATTTAACTTACGTTAAGTAACATACATTTCATCAGGAGTTATTTCGACTGGTCTTTTTTTCTTAGTACCTCGTGAAACACACTTTTCTATAGGTTTTATGTTACAATTGTACTTTAATTCATATCACAACTTGTCACACATACATATTATCACATATTAGAAACGTCATTGTCCTATTATCAATGAGTTTAAACAAAGTCAAACGTAATTCTTTAAGATCCCCATATTTGTTTCCGTCCTATGTATTCTTATATATCTCATCCACATTTACCTCGTCAACTCCCGTTCCTACTCTGACTATAAAAAAAGGTGACTTATAGGAAAATATAACTTGACTAAGTACTTAGTACTTTGATAAAATGGATAATTTTCAATAAAGATTAATATTTGATGTTTTTTTTTTTTGGGTGTTTGAAAGATAAAAGTTTTCGAACTTAGTGGTCTTTGTTTTGTTAGACCGATCGTGTATGAAAGTTGGTTTAAATGTTATATACACTTATATAATCGAACCGTGACTCAATTTTCTTCACTTATTGTACGTGTAATTTCCAGTCGTAAGGAGAACATGTCTACCCTCAGTAAAGGACCTTTTCACCTGTGAACTTCGTTTTTTCGACACAGTCGGTAGACGACGGTTATCTGTTGTGTAAAAAAAATTCAATTTTTTTCATAACGATTCAAGTACAACGGAACTTTTATCAAAAGGACTGTTAACTTCAGTTTTAAAAAAGGTGGTTTATTTTGTCTTTTTCACTTATCATACGACAATACTAACAAACTAAAGGATAATATGACATGAATTAGTCACATAGTAATTTTGATTGTGTCGTTGACTTAGGTTACTGTATGTGAACAGTTTTTGTTTTTTGGGTGTGTGTGTTTCTTTTGTTTGGAGGAAGGGGGTTTTGGACCGGTCGTTGATCAAAAATTTGACTGTTCAAGATCCATGATCGTTTGTGTAAACGTGTCGATCTCTCTCTGTTGATTCTTCGTAAAGTTTGTACTAAAGTTCCATTTTCGTAGTTTTTATTTGGATTCGAATGAGTCTCTGTATCTGTTGTCCTTTTCTCCCATGAAAACAAAGTGACGACGTCAGTTAATGGTGATCACCGAGTGAAAGAAAAAAAATAGTAGATACGAAGGTCTCTCATAAAGAGTTTTAAATCACCGGTGGTCTTTGTGGACCTCCCAAACAATTTTGTGTCCAAAAAGTTGGGTTGGGGTCACTGAGAATAAGTTAATCAGACTCCAATTGCGGACTCTTAAACGTAAAGATCATTCAATTGACCACTGTGACTACAATAAATACCCTCTGGTATGAAACTCTTAGTCATAAAATCCTCAAAGGATTCCTCAAGACCAACGAGTAACCAAATGAGTTAGTCGACTTGACGGTTGTAGATCATTGTCGTTAGATCCTACTTTTATAGTCCACAAAAAATACAGAAGGTTCAGTATGTACGAAGGGAGTAGTTAAATCAAGTTATTTAGTAAATGACTTTTCAAAGAACGGTGGTCTGTGACATGATCCGTAATGTTTATGTATTCATTTCCCTAGAAAGTAAAATTGTTAGGTTGTCCTCGTTTGTTCACTTTGTATTTAAAGTTACGTTACACTTGTTCGACTCTCTCTAAGAAGTATTAAGAGATTCAGGGTTTTTGAGAAGTATATTACTCCTATGTTGTTTGTTATGACTGTTTTTAAGTAGTGAAAGTCAGATTCTTGAATGGATTGTCTTTTTAAATTCTTACATTTTTACTTATTTATCCTTCTGTCTTATATTCCATTTTCTCAGTACTCATAGAGAGAGGTTCCTCCTTCCTTCCTTTTCCCCCTTTGATGTCACGTCTTTGAAACGTTTGTGTCGGAATTGGTTCACTACTTCCAATTATAATGGTCACTACCGTACACCTGTAGTACATGAGGCACGGGGTGAACGGTTATTTTCACTACTCTCTCCATAAGATGTAGACACCATAAGAAAAGTTTTTGAGTATGGGAGGCCAATTAATACTCTTTTTGTGAATAAAGATCTAACCTTCTGTAAGGTGTTCTATGGATCGATCATGAGGATCTATTGCAATTTTCAATATCCTTTTTTCCTTTGTGACTCTTTGATAGTTTCTGGTCTCTCTGACTCTTATGTACCGTTAATTTACATCACACCGTCGGATCTGCCTTAGGTTCCTGACTTTCCTTTGTGACGACGACGACGACGACGACGATTCAGCGAAGTCAGCACAGGCTGAGACAAGCTGGGGTATCTGCCGTCGGGTGGTCCGAGGGGGTAGGGACCGTAAGAGGTCCGTTCTTGTGACCTCACCCAACGGTAAAGGAAGAGGTTACGTCCTTTCACTTTTCACTTTCACTTCAACGAGTCAGCACAGGCTGAGAAGCGTTGGGGTACCTGACGTCGGATGGTCCGAGGAGACAGGTACCCTAAAAGGTCCGTTCTCATGACCTCACCCCACGGCAGTGGAAGAGGCTTTCCTTCGTGACCACTTAACATTTGTTCCAGATCTCAAGTTAATTGTCATTACATGGTTACAACAAAAATCAAAACTGCATTCATGGTACTGTTATATTATACAATTATGACATTCTCTTCACCCCACTCCCCATAACTTCTTCAGAGACATAAAATAGATGTTGAAAAGGTTTTAAATTTCGATAAGATTTTAAATTATTTGTATTTTTGTTTAGTTTTAGTCGTACTAGATCTTCCGGGTCCAAGTCGAGAGCGAGACAGTGATTGACTAGACACCAATTTCCTCGATTACATGTCCTAGAACAAGTTGAGATTTTAGATACTATTTTCGTATTCGAGTAAATGGTTTATAATTTAATAATTTAAATTCTCAGAAGTGAAATTCAAATTTTTGGTACCAAAGTCTGAGTTATTTTGTTTCTTTATCCTGACGTGTGACTATCTTGAGTAAGGTTGTTTCCCTTGTTATTTGAAATTGTATTAATAATCAGTAAAGGGTTATAGTATTAAAAAATAAATAAAATAAAAACCAACGCGATCCAGAAAACGTCGTGTACCCGAGTCATTCGCGTCGTACATCTCGGGTACCTGAAGTCCTAGACACCGCGTGTCCGAGTCACCAACGTCGAGTACCCAAGATCTCACACGTGAGTCATCGTTCTGGGTTCGACACCGTGGATCTAAATCAATGAGACGTTGTACACCTTAGAAGAATCTGTTCCCTAGTTTGGGTACAACAGGGGACATGACCGTCCGTCCAAGAATAAGAGACATGCTCCCTTCGGGGGTGCTAAAATATATAATACCATAAAACTCAAAAGTTTGTCTATGGTCTCCTTTTAAACTGAGAAAGTATTTTACAGGGGAATTACGGGATAGTCTGTAAGAGGAGTCGATTCATTCAGGCTTCATTTTGAGTCCTTCTACATGAAGGTTATAGGAATATGAGATTAGTATATTAAGTAAGTACTCGTTTGTCTTATGACCATTATCAGTAACTGTAAATTTTTTAGACGTAAGTTCCTACATCTTTAATAAAAAACGGTAGAATAAAAACACACATATGTATGTGTGTACTGACGTCAGTGGTAGTCGTCAATAAGACGTCGGACCGTGACGTCGGTACTTTACTTCTCTGTGAACGAGGTACCTTCTTTTCGATACTATTTGAAAATCTGTCACATAACTTTCCGTTTCTGTAGTGGAACGTCTGTTTCCAGGTATATCAGTTTCGACACCAAAAAGATCATCAGTCGATACCTACACTCTCAACCGGGTATTTTTACCTCTCCGTGACTTCTTAACTACGAAAGCTTAACACCATGACCTCTTCTGAGAATTCTCAGAAAACCTGATGTTCCTCTAGTTTGGTCAGTTAGGATTTCTTTTAGTTCGGACTTATCAGTAATCTCCCTGACCACTCACGACCTCGACTTCAAGGTTATGAGACCGGTGAACTACACTTCTCCACTGAGTAATCTTTTCTAGGACGACGACCCTTTCTAATTTCCGTTTTCCTCATCCGTCGTCATCTCCTACTCTACCGGTCTGTCGTAGTGGTTGAGTTATCTTTACTTAGACTTGTTTGAGACCCTCTATCACTTCCTGTCCCTTCGGACCACACGACATCAAGTACCCCAACGTTTCCCAGTCTGTGCTAAATCGTTGACTTGTTGTTGTTGTTATACATGTATTGGTAGAGTTTTCAGTAAAATACTTGATGTCTTTACTAGGGACTTTCATCAAAGGTTTCAGTAAAATTAACACCGGTCCTGTGGGTTCCGTACGGTTCCGGATTGGAAATGTTTAAATCAATTTTCTTTTTGTCTTTTTGAGGTGGTTCTATGAGATCTAAGACCTAAAAATTGATTTCGTGACCTAAAGTCTCTTATACTTTTCGTAAATGGAAACGTTTCTTTATTCATGACAACTGATTTTCAAGTGTATGTTGTCTTCAACATTTTCAATCTTATAGAGTGATAGAAGTTGAAATAAATAAGATTAATTTTTTTATTTGGTTGGGTTTTTAGGGTGGATACGATATTTTCCTTTCTTTCTTAAACCAAACCAATGATTAAAATTTCTAATTCAGAACTTGTATTTCTGAGTCCAAGTTGGTTTAAAACCAAGTAATTACTTTATTCTTCGATAACAAAAGTTTTTAGGTATAACATTAAGTTGTTTGGTTTAATCTTAAAGAATACTTGAAGTAAAAATAAATAAGGGTAAGTTTTTTATTTGTGTGTGAAACCGAGACCCTGTTAACGGACGTACACCGGTGTATACGTCCTCTTTTCGTGAGGTCAGACGTGGGAATGTAGACTCATCTCCGTCACGTCTGAAAATAGACCCTACCAAAAAAAGAATTTATCGTGGTGTCTCGGAAGGAAAAGTCTTGTGAGAGTGTACCAAATGAGAGATGAAAGAGTCCCAAACGGTTTCTACCGACATAGATCCAACGTAATCCTTCTGAACTATTGTCCCGAGAGTCCTGGAGACACGAGCCAAGGACGATCTCACGGGTCACTCCTTCTCTTCTGTTCTACAACCTTATCTTCTGGAACTCGAATGAGGAGGTCTCCTTGTAGTTGTACTGTTGATTGGTGACTTGTTAGTAGTTATTTTTTCTGACCTTGTATGTTTTTTTTTTATAAGATGTAGGTTTCTGTTTTTCCTTTAGTGTTATTCTGTCATCCTCCCCGTGTAAATGATATATTGGTTTAGGGTGTGGAGACCTACCCTCTGAGTGTTTGACTTATATTAGTATATCGTCTTCTAGAGGGCTCCTCTCTCTCGAGACTCGGGGTGTAGTCCGAGGGACCAGACCCCCAGATCGTAGTCATCCTCCTCAGGGGTCTCGGGAACCGAACCTTCCAGTCGCTCAGAATGAGATGTCCTGACCCCCTTTGTCTCTGATGTGAGAACCTCCCACGTGGGTTCCAGAGTACACGTAATCCTTGGTTCCTTTTCGTCATTTAAGTATCTTCGGATCCCGTCTGGATGGACAACCAGTACCTCCCAGAGGGTGGTTTCATCCCCCACCCACACCGAGAGAGAATCTTGTGTTTTCGATCACTGTTTATATAGGTCTTCTATAGAAAGAACCCTGTAATCGTGGTTCTGGACTGGTTCGGTTATCGGACATCCGAGGTCACAACCCTACGGAGTCCGGTTTGTTGCTTGTCCCGTCCTTGTGTCAGGGTAGGTAGTTTTCTATCCGTCGGATTTCTGAAGGACTCTGGTGTTGGTGGAGATCTGTGTGAGGAACTGTACCGTGACATGTGGTTTCTCGGTTCTAGGTTAAGGTGGGTAGTCACCCGTCTTTGGACGGGGATTGGTGATCCTTCGATCTGGTCGGAGTGGGTTGTCCCCAGTTTGTGGTCTTCGTTCTTTATATGTCACGGTGTCGGATGTGTTGACTCAGACGTTTGTGTCCAGTCTTGGATGGGACCCTGGTTGACCAAGGACCGGTGACACTACTCTCCCCTCATATGCCGACCATGTGTCTGCTGTAGGAGATGTCTTCCGGTGAAGAGGTTATAGCTCATTGTATTGATTGAAAGGTGTATGTATTTTTGTGTTTATCTTGAAATCTGTTTTCCTCTAACGTCTCCTAATACAAGGTCTGTTTCCTTGTTCTATTTTGGGGTATTTTTGTTGATTCACTGTACCTCTGTCCGTTAGATGGGTTCTCTCTCAAGTCTCATTACTAGTGTTTCTACTAGGTTCTTGGACCCTTTTCTTAAGTTCGTATTTCGTTCTTCAATGTTATTCAAAAATTGTTCATTAATCTTTTTTATTTCTTGGTTTCTATCGACTTCTTATGTTATTGACTTTATTTTTTATTTGATCTTCCTTAGTTATATTCTTACTTACTCCGTCTTCTTACCTATTCCCTCGACTTTCTCATGACCTTTAGTGACGGCACCTTGTCTCGTTTCTTTTTTCTGACTTTTCTTTGCTCCTGTCAAATTCTTTGGAGACCCTGTTACAGTTAGTGTCGTTGAAACGTAATATCCCTAGGGTCTTCCTCTTCTCTCTCTTTCCCGGACTCTTCTATTATGAATGTCTCCACTGTCGACTTTTGAGGGGATTGTACCCTTTCCTTCGTCAGTGAGTTCAGGTCCTTCGTGTCTCTCATGGTATGTCGTAGTTGGGTTCCTCCTTGTACGACTCTGTATCATTAGTTTGACTGTTTTTAATTTCTCTTTCTTTTTTATAATTTTGATTGTTCACCTTTCGTTGTTTATTGTATGTTCCTATAGAGGTATTTCAATAGTCGACTCAAAAGTCGTCTTTGAAATGTCTGTCTTCTCTCACCGTGTTATGTAAATTTCCCTTTTCCCTTTTCGGATGTTGGTTCTTATGAGACGAGTCGTTCCGAGAACAAGTCTAAACTACCTCTTTAGTTTTCGAAATGTCTGTTCGTTTTCGTTTTTTTCTTAAATCATGGTGGTTTGGTCGTAATACTGTTTACGATTTCCTTGAAGAGATCCACCTTTTCTTTTCCGGTGTTACTCTTTGTTCTTTTAATGTTTTACCCTTTCGAGTGACCATTTCCGTTTGGATCTCATTTCGACCCTTTAGTAGGTGTGTGTTTATACCATAGATTTGGTTTTTAGCACTACTCTCATGTTTTCGTTCCATAGACTTTACGTAAACTTGATTTCTCTAGTCGTTGAATTTTGTTAGTACCTTTATATATATCTGACGATATAGTTTTGGAATACCCTTGACGTTTGGTTTTTTAGATATTAAGTATATATGTGTTTGTTTTTTTTTCCTTAGGTTTGTGTTGTGATTTCTTTCAGTAGTTTAGTGTTCACTTGTTTTCTCTTTTCCTTCTTTTTTCTGGATGTTTCTGTTTAAGTTTTGTTAATTGTCTTTGTCGTTATTCTTGTATGTGTCGTTATTAATGGAATTTACTTTTATCTAATTTACGAGGTAGGTTTTCTGTGTCTGACTGACTTACCTATGTTTTTGTTCTGGGTATATATACGACAGATGTTCTCTAAGCGAAGTCTAGAACTCTGTGTATGTCTGACTTTCACTCTTTTACTCTTTTCCATAAGGTACGTTTACCCATAGTCTTCTTTCGTCGTCATGGTTATGGGTTTAGTCTATTTTGTCTGAAATTTTATTTCTGACAATATTCTCTGTTGTTTCCTGTGATACATTACTAGTTCCCTAGTTCTTCTATGTTGTTGACATTTATATTTACGTGAGTTGTATCCTCGTACAGTTATATATATCATTTACAATTGTCTGTATTTTCCTCTTTAACTGTCATTGTGTCATTACCATCCCTTAAAATTGTGGGATGAATGTAGTTACCTGTCTAGTAGGTCTGTTTTTATTTATTCCTTTGTGTCCGGAATTTACCGGGTAATCTGGTCTACTTTGATTGTCATCATTATGTCGTAAAGTAGACTTTCGTCGTTTTATGTGGAAGAAAAGTTCACGTGTACCTTGTAAGAGGTCCTATCTTGTGTACGACTCTGTATTTCATTCGGAGTCATTTAAATTCTTTTAACGTTAACATAGTTCATACAAAAGGTTAGTGTTACGATACTCTAATCTTTAGTTGATTGTCTTTTGACGTTTTTGGTGTTTGTGTACCTTCGATTTGTCACAATGATTTGTTGGTTACCTAGTGACTTCTTTAGTTTCTCCTTTATTTCATAGATCTCTGTTTACTTTTACTTTTGTACTGTTCGATTTTGGATAGTTTACGTCGTTTACGTCAAGATGCTTCCTTCAGATATCGTTGTGTTCGAATGGAGTTCTTTATTCTTTTTAGAGTTTATTTGTTGGATTACAATGTGGATTTCGTTGATCTCTTTATTCTTGTTTGTTTTGGGTTTCAATCATTCTCCTCTCTTTAGTATTTCTAGTTTCGTCTTTATTTACTTTCTCTGAACGACGACGGTTCAGCGAAGTCAGCACAGCCTGAGACACGCTGGGGTATCTGCCGTCGGGTGGTCCAAGGGGTCAGGGACCCTAAGAGGTCCGTTCTTGTAACCTCACCCAACGGTAAAAGAAGAGGTTACGTACTTTCACTTTTGACTTTCATTTCAGCGAGTCAGCACAGGCTGAGAATCACTAGGGTTCCTGACGTCGGGTGGTCCGAGGGGGCAGGGACCCTAAAAGGTCCGTTCTTGTGACCTCACCCCACGGTAAAGGAAGAGGTCACGTACTTTCCCTTTTCTCTTTCCTTTCAGCGAATCAGTGTAGACTGAGAAACGATGGGGTACCTGACGTCGTTCTGATGGTGTTCGTTGATATACCGTTATTTTACATGGTGGAGCTTCTTTACCTGTTTAATGATCTTTTTATGTTAGAGAGTTCTGATTTGGTCCCTCTTTATCTTTTATACTTATCTGGTTAAGATTCATGACTTGAACTTAGACACTAAATTTTTGAGAGTTGTTTGTTTTTAAGTCCTAGTCTATCGAAATGTCCAAGATGGACATTTAAGATGGTTGTTAAGTCTTCTCTCATTATGGTTAGGAAGAATTTGATGAGTTTCTTTAACGTTTCCTTCCTTGTGTAGATTTGAATAAGATACTCCGGTGGTAGTGGGACTGTGGTTTTAGTCTACGACACACGAAACGACGAGTCAACACAGGTTGAGAAACACTGAGGTACCTGACATTGGACGGTCCGAGGAGTCAGGTACCGCTAAGAGGTCCGTTATGACCTCACCCAATGGTTCGGGAGGGGGTCCCGTGGAATGCTTGGGTCCCTAGTTTGGGTCCAGAGGTCGTAACGTCCACCTAAGAAATCGTAGACTCGGTGGTCCCTTCGGGTTTTGGTCTACTTCTATGGTGTGTGTTTTTTAATTTTTGCATACTAGTCGAGTATCTACGGTTTTATCGAGAACTGTTTTAAGTTGTAAATATTATTTTGGATAGGTTTTTCACCCGTATCGTCCTTGGATGGAGTTGTATTATTTCCGGTATATCCTGTTTAAGTGTCCATTGTATTGTCATTTTACGACTTTCGTAAAGGAGATTTTAGTCCTTGTTCTGATCCTACAGGTGAGAGTAGTGAAAATAAGTTATATCGTTATTCTTTTTCTTTATTTTCCTTAAGTTTAACCTTTTATTTATTTTGACAGTAACAGACGTCTACTGTACTATGATATGTATCTTTTAGGATTTCTGTGATGGTCTTTTCTACCGAGAAAAATTTTCTAATTATCCAATGTGTTTTTAAGTCAATTTGTTTTTTGTTCTTCGTTTTTATTCATTCTGGACCTTTCTCTTTCTGTGGGTTTGTGTTTGGGTCTTCTCTTATTTCTTATCACGTTAAGACACCGTTTAGACTTTCAGTTTCTTTGTTGTTAAAGAATCGTTTTATTTCTCTCTTTTAAACTTTTCTGATTAAAGGTGTATTCTGTAATTTCCCCCTAATCTCTAAATAGTAAGTACTCAAGTGGCGTCTTAAAGTACGTTGGGAATTCCTTCTGTACTTTTGTCGAGAGACTTCTTCAATTGATAGGTAAATGATTCCTATTATATAGAAGTCTATTCTATAGATTTGAAAGAGACGAAGGTATATACTCCACTTTGACAACATAATAAGTACAAAAGGAAATTACTTTGTTTACACTTTAAAACCCTCATATAAACTTTATTTCTGTAAAGTGTCGTCTTCATCCGTGATTCTACGGACCAGTTCAACTCTAAGTTTTCTAATATGAGTCGTAGAAATCTCACGTAATAGGTTTCGTACATAAGAATACATGGAATTTCAGTTTATTTTACTTCTCCCGTTTTTGTAAGTGAGAGGTAATAGGTAAACGACTTATTATAAATAACTGATATTTAAGATCCATTTTTAGTAGTATGGTAATTAAAATTTTCTTTACATCAAAAGGAGATTTCTATTTGTTTTTACCCTTTAAAAGTGAACTCTTTTGGTAATTCTATAAATTTTAAAGTTTTCGTAATCCAATGAATGTTGTCGTTTGAGTAGAGACAGTTCGTAAGGTAGTACCAGTTATAGTGAGTTAAGGGTTTGGAATTTTTCTTTTCTTGACCAATTCTAATTGTAGTAAAGTAAAGTACACGATTAACATAAATAGTTTATATATAAACCTCCTTTTTCAAAAAGGATTTGTAATATTTTAGATAAAAAGACTCTTTAAAGTTAATACGGTTCGTAGAATAATGTAGTGATTATCTTAAAGACATTTTTTTTCAATTATTATTAAGAATTATAGTTCATCAAAATTTGTCTTTAGTGAAACGTTTAAAAATTTCTTTTACAAAACGAGGAGAGTTGATTCTTTTGTTAATACATTGTGTCATGAAATTTGTTGAAAAACTACGAACTTGACACCACAACCTCTTCTGAGAACGCTTAGGAAACCTGACGTTCCTGTAGTTTGGTCAGTTAGGATTTCCTTGAGTCAGGAGTTATAAGTAGCTTTCCTGACTACGACTTCAACTTCGAGATTATGAAACCGGTGGACTATGTTTCTCGACTGAGTGACCTTTTCTGGGACTACGGCCCTTTCTGACTCCCGTCCTCCTCTTCCCCTGCTGTCTGTACTCTACCAACCTACCGTAGTGGTTAAGTTACCTGTACTTAAACTCGTTCGAGGTCTTCTACCAGTTCCTGTCCTTTCGGACCACACGATGTGAGGTACCCCCAGTGTTTCTCGACCTGTTTTGACTCGGTGACTTGTTGTTGAAATTTGTTGATGTAAAAAACTTTTTGTAGTGGAGTCAATGAAGTACGTTGTTGAAGTACACCATGATATTTTGGATAAAATCTGGGCTCTGATGTACTGAATAGATCCTAGTACATTGATAATAATTCATCGTCTTAGTCAGAAGTTAGACTTTTGAAGGTTGGTTCAGGTAATAACAAAAGGGATATTGTGTCTTGACGATTAATTGACTTTGTGTATAAGTTACTTGTGACATAATAATTAGTAATCGGTTGATTACAGGTCTTGTATGTCTCTTATTTAGAATTTCTTTCTTTCTTTCTTTCACTTCAGCGAGTCAGTACAGGCTGAGAAACGCTGGGGTACCGGACATCGGATCAGTTTCGATGCCAAAAGGGTCATCAGTATATACCTACACTCTCAACCTGATATTTCTTTCGACTCGTGGTTTCTTAACTACGAAAACTTGACACCACAACCTCTTCTGAGAACTCTCAGGGAACCTGACGTTCCTCTAGGTTGGTCAGGTAGGATTTCCTCTAGTCAAGACCACAAGTAACCTTCCTGACTACGATTTCGACTTTGAGGTTATGAAACCGGTGGGCTACGTTTCTCGACTGAGTGACCTTTTCTTTTCTGAGACTACGACCCTCCCTAATCCCCGTCCTCCTCTTCCCCTACTGTCTCCTACTCTACCGACGTACCGTAGTGGCTGAGTTACCTGCACTCAGACTCACTTGAGGCCCTCAACCACTACTTGTCCCTCCGGACCGTACGACACTAAGTACCCCAGCGTTTCAGCCTGTGCTGACTCGTTGACTTGACTTGACTATTTGCAGAACTATTGCAGTTTCTTAATCAGAACGTTTATAGATCCTTTCTTTAGATCTTTGGGTTCTTCTCTCATCTTAAATACTAAAGTCTCTACTTTGATAAGGAAATTGGTCCGGGGTCCTATGTCGGCACCTCATCTCCCTCTACGTCTTATGACTACCAGAGACCTTTGATTTAGTTCCTTGACCCTCCAGTCTCGAATGTTGGGTTTCTGTTTTCCGGAGTGGATCTCCTAATACTGTCGATTAAAGTTTGTGAGTATAAAATCTCCCTTATTGGTTTCTTTCTTTCTTTGACCGTTTCACTCTCGTGTTTTTTAAGACATTGTGGTGTTGAAGTTTTATCCTAGATACATGAGAAATTGTCACTCGATTTGACAAGACCAAATTTCATTTTAATTTTATGTATGTTCAATGTGAATCTTAAATTATAGAATGAGAAGGTTCTTATAGGTGTCCATTGAATCTCAACTCGTTGTGACCAAAGTGAAATAGTGGTCTGTCTTTAGGTAAGTGACCCGTATTTGATAGTTTTTAACGTAGTATAAACCGGAATAGAAGTCCGATATTATATTTTTTTCTAGTGTTCAATTTATTACCCCTTTCCTTGTATTGACGTCAATATTTGTAATTCAGGAGTTTCTGTTCCGTTGTAAAAAATTTACTAGTAAATTTTTTGTATAAAGTGAAAGTAGGTTTATATAACATCATTTATCATTAAATTTTCAATAAGGTGAGTTTTCCAATCTTAGGAGAGGTGAGGAAAACATTGACTTTGTAGTAGAAACAGAAAAGATGACAATTCAATTTTAGTCCCTAAAATTTTAGTTTTCTAAAGTCCCTAGTTTCCTGAAACTCTTCTCGTAGATCAGATTGGGAGAGTTTGTCTGGGTTTCGTTTCGTTATTGAAGACATTCTTGGTTGTCGACAATCACTATAAGACACTGGAAGATTTGTACTGTAATTAATGTAAAGTTTGAGTTAAATAAAAATAAAATTTTTCTTTATGAACGGTTTCTTTATTTGTAGTAAAGGGAGTAAAAAAGGTTTCGTTCTATAGAAAAAGGATAGTTATTATTCCATAAGGGATTTTAGGGAACATTTAATAGACATATTGTATTTTTGATAGTAAGTACTAAACGGTTCAGTTCTGGTCTAGGAATGTGTTGTCGTGTGTTCCGTATGTTTGGTTTTACCAAAAGACTGTTATGGTATGTAAATAATGTCTAATAAACTAGACGATATAAGATAAAATTTTAATGTTAAAAATTTTGGACTATTCTATCGATATTGGTAAAACCACAAAGATTTATTGATATTCCGTTTTATGGGTAAAGTCTTTTTCTAAAGTATTTCTTAACAAACAAAATCTCAGTATTTCTCTTATAAATCAATCCGTCTTGAAAAGTTTATTCTTTATTATGGTCACCCCGTTTGATGTATAAGTAATTTATAAAATTAATTATGGTCTAATACTGTAGTGGTAAAAATCAAATGTGATGTTGTCTTTCCTCTAATTCGGTTATGTCAGTTTTTTCCTGACTGTTTCTTATTGTAGTGAGATCGTTAAAGAGTGTGGTCGTAAAGGAAGTGTCATTTTATACTTTCAGATTTCGTGGGATGTTATGTAAAACTTTCTTCCCCCTTTCCTAATACATGCATTCTTCGTTTCATACCATTTTGTTATCAGTTTTTCAAATGAATGAAAGTGTCGGGTACCCTCGAGTCGACGTCTCCAAGGTGGCTAATCGTTT